>JAKZAP010000003.1:2515768-3191180 GCA_023053575.1 Branchinecta lynchi | reverse complement strand
AATATGTCATCTATGACTCATCATATCTCGCGATCACTGGAATTCCGGGGAAACCTCCTCCAACTCCCCCCCAAAGAGTCCCGGGTAAGCCCCTATCAAGAACGTGTCTACAGGGCTTATGCTTGTTTTTCTTACCAGATTCTATCCCAATCTCTCGACTCCAAGCGTTCACAAAATTTTCGGTGGCTCCCTCCAACTCCCCCCCACAAATATCGGATCCGGGTCCGGGACTGCACGTGGAACATCTGAGACGACAGCTCTTTTCCACTTGCCAAGTTTCATTCAGATCCGATCTCCCGTTCAAAAGTTATGCATGCCAGTAGATTCCGGATTCGCCATCACTCCACGCCCCCCACGATGGTCGGATCGGGGAAACAACTATTCTTAAGGCAGTCTGTCCGGGTCCCTGATATGTCTACCAAATATCATCGTCCTAGTACCAAACTCGCGGGATCGCCGAATTCCGCCCCCCCCCCCCCCAACTCCCCCCACCAGTGCCCCCAATCCGGCCCTGTTATGTCAACGATGTATCTAGGACTTGAGCAGTTTCCTTGCCAACAAGTTTCGTCCCAATCCCTCCACTCTAAGCGTTTCACAAAAATTTCCGGTTTCCTCGTCCAACCCCCCCCCCCCTCCAAAGTCAACAGATCCGGTCCGGATTTTTAAATGGGGTCTTCTGAGGCACAAGATCTCTCCAAATATCCAATTTCATTGCTATCCCATCACCCGTTCGAAAGTTAAAAATACCTCAAGATTCCGGATTCCCCCTCCCTCCACTTCCCCTACGATGCTCAGATCGGGGAAGTGACTATTTCCAGCCTTAATCATTTCAGGTCTCTGATATGCCTGCCAAGTTTCATTTGTCCTAGCACATCCGGAAGTACGAACTAGCGGGATCACCGGAATTCCCCCCCCCCCCGAGCCCCCACAGTGCTCGAATCCAGTCCGTTCATGTCAACAACATACCTAGGACTTGTGGCTCGTTCTACCCACCAAGTTTCATCCCGATCCGTCCACACTAAGGGTTTTCCAAGATTTCCAGTTCCCCCCCACCTCCAGCTCCCCCCAAAGTCGCCCTTATCCGGTCCGTACTTTAAGCGGGTCGTCCGCGAAACACGGAGTCTTTCCAAATATCAAGTTTCATTAAGATCCGATCACCCCGTGAAAAAGTTATAAACACCTCTAGATTCCAGATTCCCCCCTCCCTCCACTTCCCCCACAATGCTCAGATCGGTGGAAGTCATTATTTCCAACTTGATCTTTTGGGGGTCCCTGAGATGCCTGCCAAGTTTCATCGTCCTAGCTTATGTCGAAGTGCCCCGAACTAGCAAAACCCTGGACAGACGACCGACACCACCGATGGACGTACAGAAAATTGTGATTGCTATATGGCACTTGGCAGAAGGGAAAGTGTCATAAAAACAAATAACTGAACTTCCATATCCCAAATTTTTTGATACCACTGAGTAAAAGGCAGCCCCAAACAGCACTACTAAATCTGTGAGTTGCTTCCAAAACCTAAATAATTATTGCTTCCACAAACCGAAATTTCTAAATCCTAGAGCGTGTTCCCACCCTACTTACCATAGTTACTACGCATAACATCACTAATTTTGGATTCTTGGTGTCCAATCCTGGATCACATTTTTAAATTTTCGGTAAAAATATTACTACACGGCAGCTACAATGGGTAATCCGGCCAATCACTTTACAGAGATAAATAGTTACCACGCTTAATACGCTCCCGAGCATGGTAAGCAAATAGTTAGTATTAGTTACTACTTCGAGAAGGTTGGAAAGTCACCGTACTAACTTTCCAGCAAGGTTGGAACGGAATTAGAAGCCAACAATTACTCTTGTTAGAAGGATGGAACACGTTCTTAATCAGTTTGATGTGTGACCAATATCTGAACCCCTAAAAAGAATAAAATGGAAAAAATGACAATTAACTTATGTTTTTTCGTCAGTGAGTTCATTAGGGATAATCAAATAGGCATATCAAATAGGTCAACCAAACAAATCAAATGCAGCTCATACTTTAGTCTTTAGGTAACACTTGAAGTTTTAGCCCACTGCCCAGCCGCCCGAATTGCCCTATCAAACAAATAGTGCATTGGGCAGTAAGGGCAGCTCTGCTTGAAATGCCCAAAATGAGAAACAGAAAAAAGGCCTACTAAATCATGGCCAGCATTAAAATTCATGAAAACTCAAATGGGGTTAGCGTTGGGCGCTTGAAACGCCAAGAAAAATCACCGCCGGTTACAATTCATGAAAATTTTTATGAACTAACCTCATCCGGGCATTTGGCAGTAAGGGCCATATTCGAGAAATGCAAACAAAATCTTTGCCTACCCTAAATATATCAAACCCTTTCAGAAATTTAAAAATTATGTTTATAGGCTGATTGGTGATCAACGATCATTCTAGATCCCCTTCTGAGTAATGAGAAATATACAGGACTATGCTAGAGCCTACAGCAACAACAAAAAGATATCTGGTTATTTTTCACTGGGGACTGCCACATTCAAAACATTATTATTCTTTATTATTACAAAAAAAAAACACTAAACCCTTTCAACAAACCATATCAGAAATTTTAAAATATGTTTATACGCTGACTGGTATGACCATTGGTGACCAATGGTCATTATAGATTTCCTTCTGAGTAATGAGAAATGTACAGGACTACGCTAGAGCCTACAGCAACAGCAAAAAGATATTTGGTCTGTATTCACTGAAGCCTGCCACATTCAAACATTATTTTTGTTTTATTATTACAAAGAAACACTAATAATAGCTGTTCAACTCCAACCCTGCTTTCAAGCACTGCCACCCTTACTTTCCAAAGCCCAGCCATAGTTAGCTAAATTTTTAGCAAATCTTAATGCAGGCGGCGATTTGGTGGGCGTGTCTCCATTTTCCACTTGCCCATTTTAAGCACTGCTCAATGCCCTATTTCTTGGTGATGGTCGTTTTGAGTGGCTGGGTGGTGAACAAAAACTTCTTGCTGAGCTTGGGAATGCCTTAGTAATTGACCATTATGTCGAAAAAAATGAGGATTTGTAGATAATTACCTTAAATCTCACTTCCAGCAAGATAAGGTGGGTTGATCCTCCTGTAGAGTCTCTTGCTGGTTGGCAGCTTGATTGGTTGGTTGACCAGGACTTAACAACCTGGATTTTTAGACTTTGTCACATTTCTATGACTTCTCATCTTTGCTTCTTCAGTGTTTGGGCTAGGAGGTCACAGGTTTTCAAGAGTTCGATGAATAAATTTCTTTGTTTCTTTTCATCACTCAAACTGGCAGTATCGCCAATGACAAAGTTCGTCGTCATCGAGTTTGGTGCGGCCACAGTTTTGAAATTAGCGCCGCCGACGCTGCCGTAGCTGCAGTCCGTGGTAACAAAATCCTTGCTTGCGCTGATTCTACTCCCAATTACTGTTGAAAAAATTCAACAGAAAAGATAATAAAACATTTTTTGTCACTATTTACGTTTTGTTTTCCATCTAAAATCCTTTTTGCTAATTTTGAAAACGGTAATTGTAAAGTAGAGTCACCGCAAGCAAGGATTTTGTTTCCATGCATTGCAGCCATTGTGGCGTCAATTTCAAAACCGTGACCGCGCCAGCAAAAGTGGAGGGAACTTAGTAGGGAGTTATGAAACATGATATTAATTATAATTGAAAACAAGGTTTAACCACTCCCGGTGAACTCAAAGACTTTCTGAGAGTGATTACGACATCAATGGAAGAAAATAATATCATCTCTGTTGTTTTGGTCAAATTACTTGACCTTCCTATTCTGGTTGGAGCTGGTAAGTTCGAGATATCATTTACTCTGTGTTATCATCTGTCTTTTCTTACTACAGGGTTTGTGCGGCTCTGGAAATCAGGGAATTTATTTTTGGTCAGGGAAAAGTCAGGGAAAATCGTGAAAAGTTGCAGAAGGTCAGGGAAATTAATGGAAAAGTTCAGCTATACTTATGCATCAAGTTTTTTGGGATCCCTCGCTAAAGTTGTCTGTCTGTCCGTCGGTGCGCACTATAACTCTCGAAGGTAATGAGATATTGTGATGAAACTTGGTGTGAGGATTCTTTAGGTCAAGAGTAAGGTCAAGTTCGTAGGTGGGCTCTGTAGCCCTACATTTAGGGGTGGGGGTTTAAATTAAGGGGAAAATTAAATATTTTTAAACACATAATGTGATAGTCGATTATGGGGTAAGAAGACAAGCTGAACACGATGGTTAAAACCACTTAGTCATCGGACAAGTAGTTCACCTGGAATCCGGAGAAAACCGGAAACTTTGTTAAAAGTATAAGTTATATTTTAAGTTGATTAGACATTCGATTTAGGGGTAAGAAGACATGCTGAACATGGTGAAAGCCATTTTGGCACCAGACAAGTAGTTAGCCCGGAATCCGGCCAAAACCGGAAAGTCTGTTAAAAGTAAAAGTTTTATTTGAAGTTGATTCGATGTTCGATATAGGGGTAGAAGGACATGCTGAACACGACGATGAAAAGCATTTTTTGGCCGGACAAATAGTTTGTTCCGGAATCCGGCCAGAACCGGAAAGTTTGATAAAAGTAAAAGTTTTATTTGGAGTTGATTAAATGTTCGATTTAGGGGTAAGAAGTCATGCTGATCACTTGTGTGAAAACAATTTTCTACCTGGGCAAGTAGTTCGCCCGGAATGCGGCAAAAACCGGAAAAAGTTAAAGTTTTATTTGTAGTTGATTAGATATCCGATTTAGGGGTAAGAAGAGATGCTGAATCCGTGTATGAAAATTTTTTATCGGCACACATAGTTCGACTGGAATCTGGCCGAAGTCGGAAATTTTTCTTATAAGGATAACACACATGCTGTGTGACAATAACTGGAGATAAGGCAATTAAATTCCTTTGTGCATATAATACATAGATTGCACTTTGTGCTTTTGCAATCATAGGGAGTTGAACCACCCCCACCCTCCCCATTCACGGGTTAGTGGGCCCAAAATGTCCATGAAAAAGGTTTTTTGACCTGTGACTGGAATCAAACTCTAAGCTGGTATACTTGAGGAAAAAGAGGTGTTAATATGCATTTTGATGAGTCCCGCCCCCCTCCCCCCTCCCGTTCATGGAAAGCTGGGCCCAGATTTCCCAGGAGTTAAGTTCGTCTATGACAGGTCTCAAGTCCAACTCTTGTATATTTGGTGAGCTATATCTATGGAAGAGGATTTTGGTGCAACAGCAACAAATAAGACGACTTGTCGTACTTTAATCTTTATTGAACTGTTGGAAACTGGACTGTTTTGTCATATGATCGGTGATATGCCATTTTGAATCGTGATAAAGAGGGTATTAGGCTGCTACGATTTGATTGCACTTGTTACTACCTTGCTAATGGAAAAGAAGTTTTAAGGGTCGGACTGGCTCAAGCTGTTCGTGCAAGATCTTCAACATTTCTTTGGATTTATCCTTGCGGTTTGTTTACATTTAAAGCTTATAAAGTGGGATGATCACAAATCAGGTTATTTCAATACTTGTTTTGTTATTGTGGATGTGAAATGTCTTGGTTCTGAAGCTTGGTTCTAAAATGGGATAAACATTTTACTTTCACACTCCACCTCCGAGCCCTTGTGCACTGTTTCAGGTGAATAGAGCAGCTAGGAATGTTTTTATGGCACTTGAGCTCTTTTACTGACTTGACAAGTATTCTGCATGTGGCACAAGTTGATACTCTTTTTGTCAGAATTGTTTTTCCTTTTGTGATGTTAGTACGAGCAGAATAATTCTAAACCTGTTGTTGTTCACTAGCTTTAAGGGGCTCGACGAACTTAAAACAGTAAATCATTCTGCATTAGTAGTGTTTTCACCCACTCGTTCCCAAGATTCCTCCCTTCTTTGTGTATCTTATCTCCTCTACAGTTAGCTTCACAAAGATTATCTCGCCTGCCACGTTGGTGCTCTGCTCGTAATGTTCTTTGTGCCCCGATCTTTGCTTCCGAGGAGATTGTTTGTCACGAGATCGTTTATGCAAATCTTAGCAAGATCCTCATCGAGAAGATGAGAGGCTAGAAACAGTTCAAGAAATTTCATGTGAGCAAGGCTTGGTTTTAAAGTGGTCAACCATCTCGAAACATCCAAACAGAAACACCATTTAATGTGAGGTATGCTTTAATATTCTGGGCATCGATGAAGAGGTACGATAGTATCAACCGGACTACCTGCTCCTCTTAAACCCAATCGTTCAGCCTCTATCACACAGTTTGGATAACACGTATCTACTGTACTATAAATTGACATCGTTATTGAAAGAACCATGTTCGAAAAAGATAAGCATTAAGATACACTACTTCCAGGAAGGAACCATTAGTTCTGATTACCATGAGAGCCTGATGACTTTGAACTGCTGCTACCTAGTAAAGTAAGTGAATAAGATTCCTTTTATAAAACTCCTTTGGAGACATTGAGACTTTGGATTCATTTCGAAATTTTTAAAGAAAAAGTGAAATGGCTTGCACGAACTAGTAGCCCAGTAATCAGTAAATTTTCCATAGTCTCCAAGGGATTATTAACGTAATGAAAAGTACTTGCGAAATGATGAGAAACCAGCAGAGGAATGATAATCCATGATATGTGGCATCTTAGCTCTAAAATAGATTTAGTCGACGAACAAGGGTATATTTATTTATACACTGTGTGTTGAATAGACACCAGGTATTACTGTGTTTAGTGTATGCTGGGTATTTTTTTATACACTGTGTGTTGAATAGACACCTTGTATTACTGTGTTTTAATGTATGCTGGGTATATTTATTTATATACACTGTGTGTTGAATAGACACCAGGTAAAACTTATTGCTGGGTATATTTGTTTAAACATTCTGTGTTGAATAGACACCAGGTATTATTGTGTTTTAATGCATGATGGGTATTTTTATTTATACACTGTGTGTTGAATAGACACCAGGTATTACTGTGTTTTTAATGTATACTGGGTTTATTTATTTAGTGCGTGGTGAACTTTCAGCAGGTATTATTGTGTTTTAGTTTATGTTGGGTATACTCATTGACCGACAGAAGGGTGACTAACTTAACAGGTACTAGTTGTTCTACCGTATGTTGTCAATATTTAATCTGCCGACACATATTGACTAACCAAATAGGTATTACAGCGTTAGCTGTTTCTGCAGTATGTTTATTTGACGATAAGATTATATGATACGCGAACTGTTATTGCTAGAGGACTGCCAGCAGGCTGGAGAACGTGTTCATTTGTTGTTGATTATGAGTTACGGTTGCCACGTGGTCAAGGAGCCTCATAATCAAAACAAATGAAAGAAAGAGGTGATATTGATATTCAATGGCTACTCGAGTTGCTCACTCGGGTTAAACCGAGAATTATAAGCTACAGATTACAGATCATAAATAGTGACAAGTTTACAAGCACAATTTAAACAAACGGGGATCATAGGACTAATAAAATAAATACATTCTAGGAATGAAAATTTAACACGAGAATGAGGTGACTGAAACTTGGCCGATTGAAGTGACGTAGATTGTGTGACTGTGTATGAAGCCTGATAAAAGCATAAAGACAGTTCAGGAGAGAGTGTTATCTGATTCGAAGCATGAGAAACGAAAGCGAAGGAAATTGAAAAATACTGGAATAAAACAATCTTCCCTGAATTGTCAGTATGTTATTAAAAAAAAAGGGAAAAAAATACAATCTTAAATTGTGACCGTGAACTTTTACTATTTATGAACTGTGCAAGCGTGTTAAAACCATTTGTGTAGACAAAAAATTGCCACTAATTGAGACTCACCATTTAAGAAATCTGCGTGAAATTCAGCAGCGCGAAGAGAGGGAAAGAGATTGCTTCGCCAAGCGAGTTACTTCACCGTCAGCGTACTTATTTTTCAGCAGTAGGTTAGTTGGGATAAGTTACAAATTCTACTGTTTTCAACGATACATAATCTGACTTCTTTTCGACAAATAGTTGCCTGTGATAGGTTAGAAATTCCACTATTTGAAAGTACAAGGCATTGCAAATTGTTATATGGTTGACCTCTACTATATAAACTAAGCAGGGGGTTACACATCCAGGGGACACTCATCCTGTGAAGAAAATCGGCTTGACGTTCAACAACATGAAGAGAGCGAAAGAGTTAACTTCACCAAGCGTGTTACTTCGCCGTCACCGTACTTATTTTCAGCAATAGGTTATTTGCGATAGGTTAGACCTTCATTATTGTCCTTAAGAGAAATGAAGAGAAGCACTTTCAAAGAGATACTTCGACATCAGTGGACTTATTTTTTAGCAATACGTTACTTGCGACTATAATGTTATTGTTATGTAATTTGTAGTGAGGGAACTCTTGCTGGAGAAACTACATGGAAATTTGAACTCAAATCTGATCGCTCAAAAAATCATAAACAGTATCGTGCTATTGAGCATATAGCGAGCTAATTCTTCGAAACTTGCAGGTCATCGGATTATGTCCGTGGAACTGTTCAACATCGCCCATCATTTCATTGGCAGAAAATGCGAATTATGACAAATGTGGTGAACACGGTACAGCATGGAATTGCAGAGAAACATTAAAATTTGTAACAGAAAGAAAAGAACATAACCAGCAAACTAAAAAGATAGAGCTAGCAAGTTTCGCTTTGGAGTCCCTGCAATTGCTACAAAAAAAAAGTTGTAAAATTAATTTTAAGCTATGATATACCTTACAAGCATATGCAATTTGCGAATAGATTTGAATGAAGTCTATTTCATGGAAAAGTTGCAAGCTTAATATTGTTAATTGAAGCGATTAGTAACTTGTAGAATGCTTCCTGCAGCTACAAGCTGACTTCGAGTATGGATTACAGAAAATTCACTGTCCTCTTCGAGGTAAGTTGATTGATTAATATAATATGCTGACATTCTTAAGCAAAGACACATAGATATTAGAATATTTTCAAGCAAAGACAAATAGAAGGACCGAACCCAGTCTTGATTTAGTCTTGTATGAAAGATGAGGTGCAATAGCACCCTAAGAAGGAACAACGAATTAACGCTGTGAGAAAATCTTCTCTATTGTTGGCTGCT
Source organism: Branchinecta lynchi (assembly GCA_023053575.1). NCBI lineage: Eukaryota > Metazoa > Arthropoda > Branchiopoda > Anostraca > Branchinectidae > Branchinecta > Branchinecta lynchi. The sequence goes on along the minus strand of JAKZAP010000003.1, from coordinate 3,182,099 downwards.
GCTGCAGACTTACGTATGATACCAAAAAACTGCACAAACATTTCGTTCAGAAGTAATTTGCGTGATCCCTTGTATTTTCGTCCTTCCGATTGGGCTGGGAATACTAAATAGCTTCATAAAGATCGTGTAGTCCTCAATTTTTTAGAGAAATATATGGAAAGTAAATGATCAGCGAAAGATCTGTTATGGCAAGCTTGCGAGTTTTATACGACGATGTATAGATACTTCATTATTACAGCACATAATATCTCCTGTTGTGGCTAGAATGTATGGTAGCAATAGATGAGAACTGAAATCTAGCACAATGTAGAATGAGCGATATTCCCTTTAATTCTGATAATTCTGGCTAAGTTTAAGAGGTAAAACAGATGAGAACTTGAAATTTGCTCATAACAAACTTATGAGAGCCTTTCGTATTACTCTGTCCGGAGAAAATACTTCGAAATAGGATTTGCATGAGAACAACTCAGTGACAACCATCGTCTCAGCAAGAACAAATGATACAGAACCTCTGTCTTTGGTCCCATGCAGCGACTATCAATCCCCCCACACAACTTAACGGACCTAGAGGTATTTGCTCGAGCTTTGGGCTGATGTTGATTCTCGCGTACTGTACTTCCGCAAAAAGTGTAGTAGGCGCGCTGAACCGCTCTGGAGCGTGTCCAGACAAGAAATCGGCTTTGACTTCTACTTTTCCTCTGGGCGGGTTAACAGCGATATTGCTGCTTGTAGAGGTAGCGAAACGTGATGTCCCGCGAAACAACTGACCTCCGCTCGTTTGCAGAGGGCAGGGTACGGGGAGGTATTCGACTCTGCATTGTCAAATTACAGAGATGGGGAGATGGAGGTTCTATCTGATTATTTGTTGATCTTGAGTAAGAGTACAGGGAATTAGTGTTTCAGAACTAAAGCTCATTGGAATGATCAAACATCGTCCATCAGTGCTTCTGCAGGAACAGAGTAATTATGACTGAATAGGTATAACAAAAAACAGCGTGGCATTGTAGAGAAGTAAGCACTTATGCAATACGTGGAAATATAAACGAAAATGAGATGCTACAGCTACAAAAAATGTTGATCTTTAATGCCGGTTTTAGAATTACTTTCATTTATACCGTAATGTATCCGAAAATGTACGATTCTGAAAACAAATTGATCAATCTTTACTTCACAAGTAACGTTCAAAAATGTTAATACTGATTGTGAAGATTCAAGGCTAGTAGAACGCTTCCACCAATAACGTGCTGATTTCGAGTACGGACGACAGTCAATATGTTGAAATATAAACGTAAGCGAAAATGATAAGCTACAGCTACAAATTTTTTTAATCAGTTATAAAATACTTGTATGCCTGTTTTAGAATTAATTTCATTTATACCGTAAGGTATCCGAAAATTTACGATCCTTAAAACAAATTGATCAATAATTACTTTATAACTAACTTTTATAAATGTTAGTACTGATCGTGAAGATTCGTGTGGCTAGTAGAATGCTTCCAACAAAAACATGCTGATTCCGAGTACGGACGACAGGAAATTCCGATATAGAAAACAGGATTCCACGTCATGAAAGTCTTGATTCGTGCACCCTTGCATTTTGTTCCGCCGTTTTAAGAGAGCATAAGAGTGGAACAACCAATTAAGGAAGCACTAATTTTCTTGCCAAGCTAATGAGAAGTCTCAGTTATGAGAAAGGTCTGAATCAGTCGAATTCCCGGAAAACTACTTGTCCGGCAAAAGACTAAACCTCAAAACAAATTCAGCATATCTCCTTACCCTTACATTAAACCACCGAGAGGTAAATTCAAATTAGGGCACTAAGAGATACTCAAATCGTTCATCACTGATGCAATTTCGTATTCATATACCGGTATTATTTCTTTTGCACGCAAGAAACATATAAACAGGTACTACTCGCAAGCAGTGCACATCCTCGCAAGCAGTGCTTTTGCTGTGCTATTTATGGATCCTCGATTGTTATGTTAATAAAACGATTCTGCTACTACTACTACCGATTGTAATGTACTTCTAATGGGCAAAAACCATTTTGGCTCCATTTGATCGCTGTAACTGTAATCAAACCCATCCCAGGCCTCTTTATTATGCTCCTTCGAGATCAAGCAGAAACATTAGGCCATGTTTGACCTACCCGCTTCTATCGGCCCTGTTCTCGCGTCTATAGGTAAGCGATACATTTGTATTTTTCATAATAGGAGGAGAATGGCGGCAAGTGACAAGTGAAAGAACAGGTGCAGGGATCGGCAATATAGAAGAAAGGGAGGGCAACACAATTTAAATTCGGTTCAGTTACAAATATTAGTTTATTTCGATCATATGCATTTTGTTTTTCGGTTAGATCACTTGACGGAGAATCGAAAGGAAACAGATTATACGTTTAAATTTTGGTTATTCTAGCATACAAGGATTTCAGCCTCTTCTGATCTTGATTTGTTCACTTTCGGTTCGACACATAAGAGCAAATTTTATACAGTGAAAGTAAGAGACGAAAAAATGACTTCTTGGGGTTCGTGTTAAGGAAGCCTTTTCTGAAATCCTTCCAGAAGAAAGTAGAAGGATAGGAAATTAGTAGTTGAAATCACTTCTGATTTTTCGATGTTTTCGAGAAGACAATGACGCTTAAAAGAAGGCTTGCCTCGGACAAAGATTAATTCAGTAAAAAAAATTAGTCCAGACCAGGGTCGTATCCAGTATTAGCATATACACATGATTAACCGACCCCCCCCCCCCCCCCGAGAAAAATCATGGATACGGACTAGATCCTGACCCTTCATTTATTCACCTGAAAAAGGTCGAGAACTTGTTAGTAAAATAACATCACCAAGAACGAGCCTTACTGTGTGTGCTTCTTTCGAGTACGATTCCCTAATAGTTGAAGAGACATGTTGGTGAATCAATTTTATTAACTCAAAAGATTTCAATTGGTAAAAAGAGGCACGCGAACGACCCCTGAATGATAGCTGTTTCTGGTAGTAGGAAGTTGACTAGTTCGCTTGAGTACTAAAAAGAGGCATGCCAGAAAATGGGTCCAAAAAAGGCATGTTACAGAATCAAATGTTTCAACACAGAACCTAGAGTTCTAAAAACGACGACATCTATTCACAAGGTCGAGAACTAGAGGATTAAAAACGACATTTCGAGAACTTGAGTAAAGGGACATCACCAAGAACTAATCCCGCTACTTTCTTCGTGCAAACCAAGCTTGAAAACGAAAAGAAGCACAGCGAAGAGCAAGCAATGTCACGCAAAGAACGTTGTTGCTTGGTTTACAAAGGATGGCGTGACGATTCTTGTTCTTCCCAAGGTTAACAGGTGTGTTAAAAGACTGGACTGCTTATGGGTGAAGTAAGGTGAAAATGCGTTAGTTGCCGACCCCTGACGGGACACCATAATGTTTACCGACACCTCCGGAGCAGAAAAGACCACCTTTATTAAGGGATTCAAGCTCAAGTACTAAGAAGAGGCGCGCCAGAAAACGGACACAAGAAACTGTAAGTAGCCGACCCCTGCCTAGTTGTTCAGCCTACCGGTACCTGAGGAGCCTAGAAACGATAAAACTAAAGAGGGGCATGCCAGAAAACTGGTCCTAAAAACGCACGTTGATGAATTCCCCTTTTTTAACGCAAATACGCTCGAGTACTAAAAAGAGGCACGTCCGAAAAACTCCTTTTTCATGCAAAGAAGCCTGTAGTAAAAAAGGCACGCCAGTAAACGGGCCCTGGAAAAGACACGTTATAGAACCCCTTTTTTTATTCTTTCAAGGAGTACTAAAAAGAGGCTCGCCAGAAAAACCTATTTTTTATGCAAAGAATCTCGAGTACTAAAATAAATGCCCGCGAGAACACGTGTTCTTAAAAGCGCCAAAATGGAGTCCTAAAAATGCACGTTATAGAAACGCCCTGGTAGCACCCTTTATCACCCAAAGAAGTCGAGTACTAAAGACCGGTACGCCAGAAAAGGGTCCTAAAAAGGCAAGCCAAAGGGTCCTAAAATGCATTTCTATAACGTAAAAGGCACGTTATAGAATCACCTTTTATGGCGTGCCTTTTTAGGACCATTTTCTGGCGTGCCTTTTTTGGGACCCTTTTCTGGCGTGCCTTTTTTTGGTACTCGACAAAAAGGCACGCCAAAAAAGTGTCGTAAAAGGCACGTTATAGAATCACCTTTTACAGCCCATAGAAGTCGAGTACGAGTACCAAAAAAAGCGAGTAGATGTCGAGTACCAAAAACAGGCACGCCAGAAAAGGGTCCCAAAAAAGGCACGCCAGAAAATGGTCCTAAAAAGGCACGCCAAAAAAGTGTCGTAAAAAGGCACGTTATAAAAACCTTTTATAGCCCATAGAAGTCGAGTACGAGTACCAAAAATAGCGAGTAGAAGTCGAGTACCAAAAAAAGGCACGCCAGAAAAGGGTCCCAAAAAAGGCACGCCAGAAAATGGTCCTAAAAAGGCACGACAAAAAAGTGTCGTAAAAAGGCACGTTATAGAATCACCTTTTACAGCCCATAGAAGTCGAGTACGAGTACCAAAAAAAGCGAGTAGATGTCGAGTACCAAAAAAAGGCACGCCAGAAAAGGGTCCCAAAAAAGGCACGCCAGAAAATGGTCCTAAAAAGGCACGCCAAAAAAGTGTCGTAAAAAGGCACGTTATAAAAACCTTTTATAGCCCATAGAAGTCGAGTACGAGTACCAAAAAAAGGCGAGTAGAAGTCGAGTACCAAAAAAAGGCACGCCAGAAAAGGGTCCCAAAAAAGGCACGCCAGAAAATGGTCCTGAAAAGGCACGCCATAAAAGGTGATTCTATAACGTGCCTTTTACGACACTTTTTTGGCGAGCCTTTTTGTCGAGTACCAAAAAAAGGCACGCCAGAAAAGGGTCCCAAAAAAGGCACGCCAGAAAATGGTCCTAAAAAGGCACGCCATAAAAGGTGATTCTATAACGTGCCTTTTACGACACTTTTTTGGCGTGCCTTTTTGTCGAGTACCAAAAAAAGACACGCCAGAAAAGGGTCCCAAAAAAGGCACGCCAGAAAATGGTCCTAAAAAGGCACGCCAAAAAAGTGTCGTAAAAAGGCACGTTATAGAATCACCTTTTATAGCCCATAGAAGTCGAGTACGAGTACCAAAAAAAGCGAGTAGATGTCGAGTACCAAAAAAAGGCACGCCAGAAAAGGGTCCTAAAAAAGGCACGCCAGAAAATGGTCCTAAAAAGACACGCCAAAAAAGTGTCGTAAAAAGGCACGTTATAAAAACCTTTTATAGCCCATAGAAGTCGAGTACCAAAAAAAGGCACGCCAGAAAAGGTGATTCTATAACGTGCCTTTTACGACACTTTTTTGGTGTGCCTTTTTGTCGAGTACCAAAAAAAGGCACGCCAGAAAAGGGTCCCAAAAAAGGCACGCCAGAAAATGGTCCTAAAAAGGCACGCCAAAAAAGTGTCGTAAAAAGGCACGTTATAGAATCACCTTTTATAGCCCATAGAAGTCGAGTACGAGTACCAAAAAAAGCGAGTAGATGTCGAGTACCAAAAAAAGGCACGCCAGAAAAGGGTCCCAAAAAAGGCACGCCAGAAAATGGTCCTAAAAAGACACGCCAAAAAAGTGTCGTAAAAAGGCACGTTATAAAAACCTTTTATAGCCCATAGAAGTCGAGTACGAGTACCAAAAAAAGCGAGTAGAAGTCGAGTACCAAAAAAAGGCACGCCAGAAAAAGGTCCTAAAAAGGCACGCCATAAAAGGTGATTCTATAACGTGCCTTTTACGACACTTTTTTGGTGTGCCTTTTTGTCGAGTACCAAAAAAAGGCACGCCAGAAAAGGGTCCCAAAAAAGGCACGCCAGAAGATGGTCCTAAAAAGGCACGCCAAAAAAGTGTCGTAAAAAGGCACGTTATAGAATCACCTTTTATAGCCCATAGAAGTCGAGCACCAAAAAAAGGCACGCCAGAACAGGGGCCCAAAAAAGGCACGCCAGAAAAGGGTCCCAAAAAAGGCACACCAGAAAATGGTCATAAAAAGGCACGCCATTAAAGGTGATTCTGTAACGTGTCTTTTACGACACTTTTTTGGCGTGCCTTTTTGTCGAGTACCAAAAAAAGGCACGCCAGAAAAGAGTCCCAAAAAAGGCACGCCAGAAGATGGTCCTAAAAAGGCACGCCAAAAAAGTGTCGTAAAAAGGCACGTTATAGAATCACCTTTTATAGCCCATAGAAGTCGAGCACCAAAAAAAGGCACGCCAGAACAGGGGCCCAAAAAAGGCACGCCAGAAAAAGGCACGCAAGAAAACGATCCCAAAAAAAGGCACAGACGGTGCATGCCTCCTGGTGCAAGCATGCCTTCTTTTAGTATGCCGTGCCTCTTTTTAGTACGTGTGCCTCTTTTTAGTAGGCGTGCCTCCTGCACCATGCCGTGCCGTGCCGTGCCTCTTTTTAGTCGATCCCGTTCGGAAGATCTAATTTTCCGGGACGAATTCCACAACAAAACAGAAAAAACGTAGAGAGTGGAAATGCCGCTCAGCCGTACATACCCTTTATAGTCAAGGGAATAAAATAAATAATCGGCTTTTCTCGTACTTTAGCACCTAAAACCCCGTCTTTCTTCAGTTATTTTAGCTTCATAAAATTTCAGTGGTTATAAAACTTGTACATAAGGGGTGGCAAGTTAGGAAAGTTAGGACTTCAAACATTGTTATTACTAATTTTAAAATGAACACATGCTGAAACGTCAAAGAGCATGAAAAGTTGTACAAAGTTTGAAGAACGTACAAAGTACATTAGAGGTACGTTCCTCCGTACAGTAGCGTATATTTGAATATTGTCATATCAGACACTTGAGCCGTTAAGATCAAATATTAGTCAGTCTAAACGGTTACTTAAGTGCTCCTGGGAACTTCTGACTGCAGGTCTTGTGTTTTTTATTGTTTTATTTAGCGAAAAAAAAAATGCGATGTTCAATATCAACTTAAAGTTTAACTGAAAAGCGAACTTATTTTTGTGTCATTTAGTTTAATACCCTGATAATTGGATTCTGCAAAAGGTTTTTTTTGTTTTCAACTATCTTCTCTAGTGCCGACGTTCTAATATCTGCGGCCGTCCCCACAGCGTAAATTCTACTATGTAGTGAGATTGGTGAACGTTGCTTAGTGCCTCAACAAAAATAAAATCAGAAATCTTTCTCGTAAGGCATACACAAAAAATACAAGCCAATAGGGGTACCACAAATCACACGGAAATTCCACTATTAAAAAATCGATTTCTGAGAATAGCGAAACAACAAAGCGTTTTCAGCGGGTCTTCAAGCCAATTTAAGTCAATAAGTGATGGGTAACTAGATTGTCATATCCCTTCCCTTTTAGGTTAAGCTTTAAGTAACTGTTCAAAAAAGCATACCTGTAGCTGACAGTGCTAAACGAATACAACAGATTAATTTTATTAGAGCCATATTTCGACCTTTCTTGGCAAGGGTCCTCTTCAGGCTCAAGCTGGAAAATGAACTTCTGCCTACCCGTACTGTAGGTAAAAACGATATGACAAGCGATTTTCAAAAGCAGTCCCAAAAATTCCTCGAGCAGAGTTTCATCTGTTCAGATTCTAGGGTAGGCCTAACCATGCTGGGCTCTATAACCTGCTCATCAATGGATGTCTTAGACTGGCAATACAAACCATAATCACACACAACATAGTAATTAACTCATAAAGTTGTTGATTCGTAGAGAGAGAGAGAAAGAGGAGTTAATTGTTAACAATAATTACAAATCTTCTGTTTGAGAACCAACCCAAGAAATAATGTTCTAGGGGGCGGAAAAAAAGAAAAATGCATTTAAAAGGATTAAAATACTGAACAAGAGCCAACTTCAAGTGTCGTAATTGAGACCACAAATCATTCTTCACAAAAAATAAATAAAAATAGGGCGGAAAATGGTAGAGAAAGTACTGCCAGCCGCCAAGAACGGTTATTATGAACAGACTTTCCCTTTTTTTTGTTCAGGATCCTAGCATAAGTCAACAGTATTCGTAAATAACAAATATGTACTTGACCCCTTTTTGAACAGAGTCTGTCAGTCTGTTTTGCTCATTCATTGGTCAGAGGATCGGATACTTAGACGCCTGAAACTACTTGTCATTTTAGTGATATATATTTTCCCCACTCTTCTTGTTCTTGTTCGGGATTTGCTTACAAAGTTTACGTATAAACTACTACTCTCAGTACTAGACTCGTATGACGCACCTAGAAACTTGGCATGTTATATAATCACATAAATAACTTAATTAATAATGTCTTGATTATCCCAACGTCGTGAGGACAAAAATACAAGACATTCAAGAGACACCAAACATCTAAAAGAATGACTCATTTGACAAAACACTTGGCAAGTTAACGAAGAGAATGTTCAGGAAAGGGTTTTGGGATCCCAATGACTTCATATACCTGTGACTCATAAACTTGATAATGTTAAACTCCATAATGTTTGTCTATCCGTACAGTTGGGACGAGACCTCCCGAAGTGGTTGAAATATTTGTTCGAACTTGGTGTGTCGAGGATCCTTTGGCCAGACTTTAGGTCAAAGTCGGAGATGGGCCTCTTAGCACTATATTTAGGGGTGGGAGAGGGTGATTGAAATTAAGGGTGATCTCAAATCTAGAATTTAGTATAGTCATTGTCTGATTATTGGAACAATGTGTGTTATAATGAATGTAGGATAAATTTGAAAAATGTAACGGACTATCGTGAACATACATACATACATCCGTTTCCGAAGTCAAAATTTCATAATTTTATTTTGTGATTATTATAAATAAGGTACAGTGTATGTTATAATTATTGTAAATTTAAATGCTGCAATGAGTTATAAAGAATACAAGTACAAACATAAGTTTATTTTCTCGTTGGACAAGTCTGGAATCGTCCTGAACCGGAAATTTGGTAGAAGTAAAGGCTTCACTGGAGCTTAATGAGGCGTTAATAATACGTCCTAAATCTATTTCTGAGCTTTAATTGCTGGACAGATTGGCTGGTTCGCCCAAAATTCGGCCAAGAACAGGAAACCGCGAAAAATACATAATTTCGGTAGCACTTAAAATCAGTGAAATAAAAATTTAGTTTAAACTTAATCTAGGGTTAAAGGAACTCGGCAAAATATTCTCCGGATATCGAAACGGCTTTTTCTAGAGCTGCTTTAAAGAACTTAAATTAAAACTTTCTCGATGTTAGTGTTCCTGCAGGGTCTGATACTACGGACAGAATCCGGTGAAAACTGGTCAGTCTATTGGCCTCTTATTATGTTGATTTTTAATCTTTCGGTTTCGTTTCCTTTGAAGTCAACTGTTCGGACGAAAATGTCGGAATCCGGTGAAAATAATAAATTCATGAGTTCTAATAATGTCTTTGTCCAGCTGTTCGTGTCGTTGTAGAGATAGTCATAGTAAGACGACTGGTCCATTGTTTCCTACCGGGTGAATGATGCGAGCGGAATCTGATGTTTAACTGGTAATGTAGGAAGAACAACATCCTCACGAAATAAAAAGAAGAAAAACAGGCGAAATGGGTTTTTATGGCACTTGCCTTCCGGCCAAGTGCCATATACCGATCACTTTTCCGTCGGTCGGTCGGTCGGTCGGTTAGTTCGGTGTTTGCGAGTTAGGGTACTTCCAGATATGCTAGGACGATGAAACTTGGCAGGCGTATTAGGGACCCGATCAAACTAAGTTGGAAATAGTCACTTGCTCGATCCGACCATCGTGGGCGGAGGGAGGGAAGCCGGAATCCGGAATTTAGTGGCATGCATAACTTTCGAACGGGTTATTGGATCTTAATGAAACTTATATCTGGAAAGACATCATGTCTTGGATGTCCGATTTCAGTCCGGACCGAATCCGATGAATGTTGGGGGGGGGGAGGTTGAGGGGGGAACCGGAAATCATGTGACACGCTTAGAGTGGAGGGATCGGGATGAAACTTAGTGAGAGGAACAAGCTGAAGCCCGAGGTACATCATTGACAGAACCGGACGGGATTCGTGCACTGTGTGGGGAGGTAGAGGGGGGGGGGGGGGGTCCGGAATTCCGGTGATAAGGAGTCAAGTTACTTCCAGGTGGGTTAGGACAGTGAAACTCGGCAAGCATACCAGGCACCCGACCAAACTAACTTGGAAATTGTCACTTCCCCGATTCGACCACCGTGGGGGGAGTGGAGGGAAGGGGAATCCGGAATCTAGAGGTACGTATAACTTTGGAACGGATGATCGGATCTTAACGAAACTTGATATTTGGAAAGACTTCGCGTCTCGGATGTCTCATGTGAAGTCCGAACCGGATCCGATTATTGTAGGGGGAGGGGAGTCACAGGGGGGAGCCGCAAATTTTTTGACACGCTTAGAGTGGAGCGATTGGGACGAAACTTTGTGGGAAGAACAAGAATAAGCCCTAGGTTCGTCAGTGACAGAACTTTCAGATGTGCTAGAACCATAAAACTTGGCTGGAACATTAGAGACTTGACAGTATTATATGGTTTTTGCCTCAAGGGTTTTGCTTACAACTGAATTTCTTAAAGTACCAATGATAATTTTGAGTAAAATATACATTTGATTCTCCCGATGAGCTCATCGTCATTTTTGCTTCAAGAGTTTTGATTACAGATGAAATTCTGGCGCCCCTAAAGTGCGCATCATTACAGCCAAATGCATTACCAAACGATACGTTCTCGTGAATTCCAAGGACCCATTATCTCAAGGGTTTTGCTTCCAAATAATCATAACAAACCCACGAACTGAAGAATTCCTACTTTCATCCTCTGACCCAGCCTTCCAAGTGCCATATGAGCTTCCAGCTCTTGTTTGAAAGCCAAAGAAAATGCTGAAATAAAAAGCGAATATTTCTTCCAATTTTGGTTTTCATTTTCGTTGGGTTGTTGGTTTCCCGCTTTGTTTTGGTTTTCTCGTTTGTCGATGTTCATCCACGTTTTGGCGTTTTCCCTGGAAATTATCCGTCTGCGCTGGAGACAGGAGGCGGTTGTCTTCCCGAAATATTCGCTTTTTTTTCGTGATATGTCAGGCCAATGTGGTTTACAAAAATAATAACCATTCTCTGATAAGAAATGAAGAAGAAAAGAAAGCGTTGCTGGATCAGAGTAAAAAAACGATAATTTATTTATCGATATTTTTTTCATTAGTCTAATGTTACATCAGGAGCGAAGCTTTCCGCCTTGGCTTATTTTAATTTTTTTTACGCTGTATCTGGTTTAAAACTACACGTCCACTACCTGTCCTCTGACCGAAGTGGTTAGCCTAAGTTGGAGAACTGTTATTTCGTACAAAGCAGAAAGACGCGAAGAGATGAAAGATTTTTTTTTCGAAGACGAAACTATAGTGAGTAAATTTCCTCTAACTAATAATAAGCTGGGTAATTTGTCCATGTTAATCTGTTGATTTCTTTTTCTTTCTGTCTTTTTTTTGTTTTACTGCGCTCTCGCCTTTTTCGATTCCAGATATAAAAGCATGGGTCTTTTTTTACCGCGATTTTTTTGACGTATAGAATTTAAACGTAGGCTATTGTTTTGTAAATTATAGGATGTTTTCCGCAAAGGGGACATCAGGTCATATTCTCTCCGACTGACCATATCATTTTCAGTGCAATTTCTTTCAGCGATAGAGCATCGAGAAGGTCGTCTCCCTCAAAGATGCCCCCCTCCTGACCTGGAAAGCCTTTGCTTACACACACGGTTCTCAAGGAAAGAGTTACAGCAAATGTACCGGTCTTTCAAACAGGTATTGCTTCTTTTCCTTTTATTGTGTTTAAAGGACCTTTCGCACTATTTAATGTTTATGTTGCATCATTTTAAAATAATTGAATACTTTACTCCGCTGAAAGGCTCTGCTTTCAACAAACAACCTATGGTGTTGGCTGTTTCAAGCCTTTCTCGAGTCACGTTGACATCTCAGACCAAAGGCTACGATGAGATCCCAAAAATTGAATGTTTACCAAATTTCCGTGTTCTGGCAAATTTCGGCATAATTACTTGTCTGACCAGAAATTGTGTTGAGAAATGGATTCATCAAGTGTTCTTACCCCCAATAGGAACCACTAATCGAATTAAGAATGAAATTTTGTTTTTACCAAATTTCTGGTTTCGCCAAATTCTGGATATACTTTTTGTCCGTCGACAAAATTAGTGTCAGATCTAGATGTCTCCTCACCCTATATCGACTATCTCATTGGTTTTAAAACTTCCTTGTAAATTGTCCGTCAAGAAAATAATGTTCAAGAACGAATTCAGCATGTATCCTTACCCCTGAATTGGACCTCTGATCAACTTCAGATAAAACTTTTACCAATTTTCTGGTTTTAGCCGGATTTCGGGTGAACTACTTGTCCGGCAAGAAAATGGTTTTTGGATCCAGGATTCATATTCGGATTCAGCATGTCTCCTTACCCCTTAATCGACTATCCCCTTCACTTTAAAACTACTTTTTCGCCCCTTATTTTGAAACCTCTCCCCCACCCCTAAATATAGGTCTACGGAGACAAACTACGACGTCATAGATATTCCGTCACTGACGTTTTGAGATTCTAGAAACGGGAATACTTACCTAACAATTTTTCTGGCCAATGAGCTTCTCGCAGACAGCCGCCGACAGCATGATACGTATCAAGTAGCGCACGAAGGCAAGTGAAGAAGTCAGTGAGGGGGCGAGAATTGTGGCTTTTCGGGTCCAGACTTTACCAGCTCGGTTGTTTCTTCCGAGTGGAAAATCGGGGGAATTCCCCCCATACTTGAAGCCTACGGGTAGAAGTTTGTTTCTTTGAACACCTCTCTGACTACCTTGGTTTCGTTTTTCCCGTCTGAAATAGTCAAATGGGAAAGATTAATTCTAAGAGCCCAAGAGCTAATTGTTTTAGCTTTCTTTTGGCATAATAATTATATCAGATTCTTTCAACTTCATTTGCTCTTCTTCTCTTAGGTTTCCTTTGTTTCTGTTGTGATGCTTACTAGAATTTTGGATGTCTTCCTTTTTGTTTTGTGTCTCCATTGTAATAGCTTGTTTGAGGACAAAAATGTTTGATACCTGAAATCGACTTGCGGTGAATCCCAACAGGTGATGGTTTTTACAGAAGGGAAAGCAGGAGATTAGATTGAAAGTAACAAGTCCGTGTTTTCTTATGGACTTCAAACACTAAAGGGAGGTCAACTAAGCGCCAAATTCGGCTGCCAGTCCTTTTCCCTTTTCGGTGATAGATTGTTTCCCATAAAAAGGTCGAAGAAGTAAAGTAGCCGTCATCGAGAAAGAGGACATGAGTAAAGCGAGACCTTCTTTTATACTTCGGAACACATTGATGAAAGCTTCCCCTCCAATTATTCATGAAGCGAAAAGTCTAACGCTTGAATTTTCTCAAAAGAGCTTTCAAACTCAAAGTCTCTTGCCGGAAAATCATCTGGGAACCTGATGAAAAAAGAGGGTATCAATAAAGGCCCTTCCTGCTTGATTAACTTCAAAGTGGACTGAAAGCGCTGAATTTTCAACGAACGGAGGAAGTGTGACTGTTCTAACAGATGACGAACATGGAGAAATTTTTGCTGACAGCCAGGGAAAGAATTTTTTTTTCCTGTCCAGTGTTAGCAATTGCAGGTTATGAGGGGGATCGCAAAAGGTCACGCCATCAAAATACCGGAGGTCAAGTGGGTTCTACGTCAGATACTTCGTTAGCTTCTCCAGTGCTTCCACTCGTCTCTTTTCAAAAATATGTAGTGCCCATCAAGAATAATGTAAATGCAAAATAAATTTCTTCTGAAATTACAGGAAAAAAGGAGTTTTACATCAAAGCGTAGGTAGGTAAGTTGGTATCTGTTACGACGAATATTATTTTTATGTGAAGGTGTACTGTCAACCTGATGTTGTGGCGAAGGTTGTAGTAGGACGGACATAAGATGTAAATGTCACTAGATACAGTCAGTGCAGACTTCGCGAGTTTATTATGGATTCCCAGGTCAGTTCACACTATGGTTTGCGTACCGAACCACCATAGGCTATAAACCACACATCATATACACTAGGCCCGACAGGCCAGCCCACTCTAAGGAGCTTTAAACAGGACTCATAAGAATGACCTAAGGTCCATAAATAAACATAAGATTTATTGTCTGGTATGAACTTACAAAATACAATAAACATGTTTAAGTGAAAAGAGTTGTTTGCCGGTCGAGGCCGGAAAAGAAGCGCAAAAGATGATGACTCATCCTCGTGGGAGTCGTGGGATGAGTCATGATCATGAGTTAATAAATAATAAAGAGTACTACGGACAGTATAAAAGAATAAACATACTAAACGGAAAGGGAGTAGTGCTCCCTAGCGGCGGCAGAAGTGAAGCAGTGCGGGGTGCGCAGACGCTGTACCCAGAATATTGAATATCATATCAAACTTAACATAACTAATATTGTATTGCAGCAAAGATAAAGTCGTAAGGATTTTTGCTGCTATTTACTAATACTAATTATATCAAATAAACAAGGTCACGCCATCAGAATACCAAAGGCCCAAGTGTATTCTACTTCAGATACTGCATTAGCTGCTTCAGTGCCTAATATTTCGCTCGTCCCTTTTCGAATAAAAAGTAGTAGCCATCAAGATTAAAGTAAATGCAAAACAAATTTCTTCTGAACTTGCAGTAAAAGAAGGAGTTTTTACATCAAAAGACGTCCTAAGCAAAGAGGCACTTCAGTCCAGACTTTCAGTTTATCTTCTCTTAATACTTATGAAGCCAGTTTATGTTCGAGACTTCCCCTGTCGAAAAAAAAACAATCAACTTCTTCTCTGTTAAAATACAGACATCTCGCCGCACGTATAAGGTTCGAAAATCAGCCTGTTTTTGCCGCATCACAGAGATGTTAGTACAATTGAAATTGTGTGCAAACTTTGCCCAGCCAACAAGTATGTTTGAAAATCAGCCTTTTTTCTGCTAAAATAATATAGATTTTGGTAAACAACCAGATTGTAGTCACTGCGGGCAAACATTTTGAGAAGCAGCCTCTTTCCTGCCAAAATACAGATATTTTTCACCAGTTTGTGGTCAAACAATACACCGCAGATAGAAATTTCAAGTCATATTTGACGGTGCAAAACGGAAAAGTCAGCTATATTTGTTAGAGCTATTCGGCCCGTCTTGGCAAGGGTTCTCTCCAGGCTGGAGTCGCTGAAACTGGAAAACGAACCTGTCTTGGGCGGAAGAAATATCTAGTTTCGAATGTTAAGTAAAATCTCGACGGAAAAAATCTATAGAGAAAGTACTAAAGCATAACGGAATGTTATAAAGAAGAATGGTCCAAATAAAGTATCCTACTTTGAAATAAATCAGAATAGAAGCATCCTTAGGTCGGATAGACTTTGCTCCGGGAGCAGAGGATCTGCAGAAACTTTCGGAGCGAAAAATTCACCTGTTGGAAAATCCTGATAGAACGTTTTGTCAGGTTTTACGTCGACAGTGCGGATTAACTATAACCTGGTCGAGAGGCAGGTTCTAGGGAGGGGTTGCCTGGTGACGGTGGGACCAGAATCTTCCCAGAGAGGAAACACCAGACAGTATAGTGCGTATAAACCAGAACTACTAAAAGGGCGACAAACGATGCTGTTGAAACAGTATCAAATTATGCCATTTGTCGCCATGACGCTCCGAAAGTTCCTACAGATTCTCTGCTCCCGGAGCAAATAACGCATAATAATGTTTTTTTTCTAGTTGAAAGCAAATAGTGTGTTCATTTGCTTTCAACTAGAAACAAAACCTTTCAAAGCTAATTAGAGAAAAAAGGAAAGAACCGTTAACGTACAACTATTGCTACAAACGATCTTTTCCCTATGAAATGAATTAGAAAAAACATTTTGGAAATCCATTACTTTCCACCTAAAAATAGCGATTCTTTTGTTAGCGCTTGTCGAGTGTATCCAACGTTCCTGCTCTCTGACGCGCTACTGGGTGCAAAAGATTTGAAAACTGAGCGTGACCTGGTTAAAAGGTGGGAAAACAAAGCAAATAAAAGAAGTAAAAAACCGAAGATTATCACACCCTTATATTTGAAAGAGTTGTCAGCGGCCGTTGAAGATTTCGGCATACGTTTCGTTCGGTGACGGGAAAACTCTGAAAGGCCGAAAATGTGCTAAAAATACGAAGTTACGAAACGAAATAATGTAGAAAAGTAGGGATTGTAGAAGCTTAAAAGTTCCAAATGAAAGCCAAATATATTATAAAAGCCAGAACAAGCAAGAGGGGCCCTTTAAACTTTCATCGACATAAAACTCAAACGATTGAAAGCATACCTAGAGAGTATTGCACACTTTGCCTATGGATAAGCAAACTTATTTTTTTTATCATTTAACTGATTCCACAGCATTCTTTGGATTGTGTCAAGGCAGTTTTTTTCACTATTTGCTCTACTGTTACGCTAAAAATATCTACGGCCGTCCCCACAACGTAAAATTCTACTATGACTTGGAAAGTTTGAAACTCAATACAAACGCGGCTTTTCAGTAGCCAGAGATCAACTTGCGAAAGGTTAGCGTACACACTTATTTTTCGTAAATCACTTTCACATACAGCATATGTCCCAGCGCATGGACATTTTCATTCGGTCTTCAAGCTTCTTTAAGTGAATAGGATCGATAACTAGACTGCCTACCTCAGCCTTTTCAGTTAAACTCTAAGTTCGTAAAACCGATAGGAAAATTCCGCTAAATGAAACTTTATTATTCTTGAATAGCAGAACCCCTAAGTAACACATTTTCATTCGGTCTTCAAGCTTCTTTAAAGCACAATGGACACCTCTAATGCTTTATTTTGTATTAAATGCTTCACAAATAAACATTTCCGACTTCCTTTAGAAGGCGCTACGAAAATCGGCCGTTTTCTTGTTATCCCTTGTCTTTACCTCTTTGGCATTTCGGCGATCCAAATCTTAGGAGCTGGGGTTTCGGGCAGGAAATTCAAAAACTCCGAGCAATGCTTGATAGAAAAGGATATATTTAAGATGTCACCCAAGTCAAGCCGCAGATGCAGTTTACCTGATTGTTCTAGTCTGTCATCGGAAGTTCCATGTTTTAAGTGCATATTAAAAGTTTTTCTTTGTGGAATAGTTTTCTGAAGCTTGATTAACTTGCTTTATAAAATGTACCAGACTATGCAATAAGTTTATAAAAAATAACATAGCTACTAAAATCATTAAAAAACAAATACCCTATTCAAATCTGAATTAGAGAAGCTGATTTATGCATAAAATAAAGATCTACTAAGTTTTATAAGAAACATCACTTTTATCTTTGTCCAAGCTAGTAAATTGAGCATGTACTTGCCCAAAAAATTACGCTTTGAAATATCACAGAGAGGAAACTGTTGAAAAAGCTGCTGAGCTAGGGGGTAAGCATTGTTCCTAGGTTGTTACAGAGTGGGATTGTGGTAGTGTGATATGCCCATTGAACTTTAAGTGAATATGATCGGTAACTAGACTGCCTATCTCAGCCTTTTCAGTTAAACTTTAAGTTCGTTCACTTCTGTAAAAGCCGACAAAGCTTTGATCTTGCTTTCTGTCACGATGACGCTTCTAATATCGTGAGCACCTCCAACGAACATCTTTATCTAAAGAGTAAGGATAATAATGGTAACTCTATCTTTATCTAAAGAGCAAGAGTTGATTCCTTTACTTGCGACTGTGTAACTTGTCGAGGCATGTGTGGCAGAAGGAAGGACATCATTGACTGGGAAACCATAACACAAATTAGCCATTGCATACTGGGAGTTGTTGGACGACCCTGGTAGCTGGTCGTGGTATCTGAAAAGTCATCTCGCTCTCATCAAATTTTGTCAGATTGGTGAGAAAGGGGGATGACTTCGAAAAGTGCAATTTCGGCGTTTTTGCAGAGCACCGTGTACCAGATACCACGATAACTGTAAAAACGACTAAGTGCAGATCCTGTTACCGTGGTAACAGATACCATGGTACCTGCAGAAACGCAACTAAAATAACTTTTGTAAATGAGTGTTCTTTCTGACCAGAGTTTGAAGGCGTCAAAGTTTGTAAACTAAGACAGAGTCTCGTCCTATTGGTCGGCAATGACACATTTTTTCAGATCTGCTGCAATGTGCCGGCTGAAAGTGGCTATCAAAGGCCGGTAATTTAGTCTCAAAGTGAAAAGTCACCTCGTGATGTTAATTTTTTTCTGACGACCCCGTAATGATGGTATAGAAATACCATTTTCTTCGGTTAGGGTGCAATCTCTGTATTTTAGTGTGAATATGTATTCTCAATCTAATGTTATGGTAGGGAGCCAGACAAAAGATGGTAAATGTCCATGTATAGGCTACAGTTATCGAAGTCAGGAGGCCTAAGGCGACAGGAATTCCCACTCAGGCCCGTCTCCAATAATTTGTTTCGGGGGGGGGGGGGGGGGTTATTGCCTGCTGGTCGGACAAAAAAGTATAAAAAATACATAGATCAGAGGGAAAAGCCTATAAAAATGATTATTTTTGTCTGTGTCGGGGCGGGGGGGGGGGGGGGGGGGTCAACCCCCTAACCCTACAGTTATCGAAGTCAGGAGACCTAAGGCGACAGGAATGTCCACTCAGGTCCATATGCAGGAATTTATTTCGGGGGGGGGGGTGACTTTTTTTTTGGAGGGGGGGGGGGGGGGGTTGCCTGCTGGTCGGACAAAAGGGTACGAAAAACACATAGATCAGAGGGAAAAGCCTATAAAAATGATTATTTTTTTATGTTTCGGGGGACCCCCCCCCCCCGGATATGGCCTTGTGCCCACTACTCATGTAGAACTTTACGGGTTCACTATGATGGTTGGGGGATTACCCAGACACAAAATATTATTCAGCAATTCCCCCAAATTCCCCAAAGATACAAAATGTTATTCACGAATTCCCCAACTTAACCAAAGACACAAAATGTTATTCAGGGATTACCCAAAGATACAAAATGTGAATCAGGGATTCCCTAAGATACACACTATGCTTTGCAGACCAAAATCAGGATAGGCTATCAGCCACCCATCATGCACTAGACCTTACAGGGCATTCCACTCTAAGTAGCTATAAGTAGCTTTAAATATGAATCATGCTAGTGACCTACGGTCCGTATATTTTACGACTAGTTACTTACAAAAAAGACAACCTTTACATTAAAAGTGTTGTTAACGGGTCAAAGCCCGGAAAACAAGTGGTGCAACTCATTATCATCGAATTAGTCTTGATGAACACAGGGTTAATGAAGTACATTAGGAGGTTAGAGTATAAAGACACATTCTGCAGAACTTGAAGGATGATACTCACCTCCGTGACCTTGCGCACAGTGTTTGTAAGAGAGGGAACGTTTTGATATGGAAATTTGGTTTTGTAAACAGTGCAATTAAGATTAGGCTGTTTAAGACGTATTGCTATCAGTTTTTTGCGCTAACTTTATGTTATCGTTGTACTAACAGGTCGTACTGTAATCTGGAGGCTTGTTACAAGAGAATATTTATGCGTTTGATTCGTCTGTCGGCTCGAGACAGTATAAGTCAGGCATTTGTCCAGAACCATTGCTGCAGTTTTGCTGAACTTGCTCGTAAAGCCCGGTCATCTTTGGTTGTAAGGTTATGCCGGTCGGAGAACTGTCTGATCATCCTGGCAGTAATCCCCATTTTCTACAACCTACCAGTTTGGAGGCATCTGCTGGAGATACATTTATGTTGTACCATATTGTTGTTGTTTTTTGTTTGTTGTTTGTATGTTAGTTTATGGCGAAAGTTGAATTAAAAAGTTAATAATAATAAAAACGGTTAATGGAAGGGGAGTAGCGCTGCACATTGGTGGCAGAACTGAACAGTGCGGGGTGCAGATGGCACCAACGCTACAGGCCAATCTTGACCACCTCTGAATACTAATACAATTCTATTCATCATGAAGGTTCTGACTGTAAATTAAAAGCCATATCCAAACCTGGGAAATCTTGATCTAGCGTTAGGCTTTTATTTCATTAGTAAACAACTGAAAGACAAAAATACTCAGAACTTTTATTTCAGACAAGCCGTCCTTCTGCTAAGGTGTGTGGTCAAGATCAACCCTAAAACATTCCCATCCTAAACGATATCTAATTTCGAGCAAAAGATCATGAAAATTAAGAAAAAAAAAAAAATTAAACTAAATTAAATTAAATTTTATTTATAACCCGTCTAGGTAAACAAAAAGTATGGTAAAAAAAAATGAAAAGAGAGAGAGACAACATAACATCAACAACAACCAAGATAATTAAAATTCAGTCAACCGGAACATCATGGAGCTCCATAAGGATGAAGGATGAAGTGCTAACAAGACAATATTTAAAACTCATCAATATATCATTAGGCCACTAACCATTCACAAATTATATGTTATGCTAAAGGCAGGAATTTGGGAATCCTGGTGTTGCAGAAACACGGAAAAGAATGACAAGAGACGAGAAAATAGGTTGGCGACAAACAACCCAAAGGAAGTGGACATTGGGGCTTTTTTCCTCCTTTGATGACATGGATCCGCAGACTAGATTTACTCAACTTTATATTGAGGTATCACAGTATGCTATATATAGAAAGTTAGACACCACCCCTTACCGAAAACCATTTTTTTTTTCACGGAAAAGGGTGTACCAGAAATCAATAGCCGTCGCTAAAGAGGAAGCACGCCCCTTTCAGCAAGTACATCCCTTAATAATTAGACCTTATTAATTATGACTTAGTAATTAGCTCTTATTAATTATGGTTATTAATTATAATTAATTCATTAGTCATATCTGAGAGTTTGAAGTATCAGAATGTAATTAAGTTCATCATCACGCATATTTTGATGTCTCCTTTCATTTCAGTTTTTTTCATGCACCTGGTTCTATGTGGGATTTCATGCCCGAAATCTCTGTTGTAAACCACATCAAATCAAGCACAAGCTGAGCATCAAATCGGGACAAGTATGTCCAGGCTTTTATATGGACTTTAAAGGACCCCTCTTGCTTGTTCTGCCTTTTAGAATATACTTAGCTCCCATATGGAATTATAACCTTCTAAAATCCCCAACTTTTCCATTGTTTCATTTCGTAACTACGAGTTTTAGCACTTTTTCGGCCTTGCCGAGTTTTCCCGTCTCCCAACGAAAAGTTTGCCTGAATCTTCATTGATCACTGACAACCCTTTCACACATAAGGATGTGATAATATTCTGTTAACAGAAGTTTACTTCTTTTATTGGCTTAGTTTTTCCACTTTCTAACCAAGGCACGCTTAGTTTTAAAATCTTTTGCGCCCAGTCGCCGCGTTGGAAACCAGAGCCTCGATTTTGTTGCATGCTGCAGGTCCACTTCTCGGCCGATTCCGGACTGATTCTTTCTACATCCGTTTTTGCACTGCAGCGCTTCCGAGGAAGACGGCAGCACTTCTCGAGAATCACGGACTTGCGCCCCGACCAAGTCCGTGCTTCCCTGCAAGATGCTGCAGCGCTGCCCGCTTCAACCAAGAAGAAAGTGAATCCAAAAACGCATATTGTGCAAAAGCAAAGAAGTGCTGCGGCAGCGATGCGGCAGCGCTATTGCAACAAAAACGAGGCTCAGGAAGGCTGGATATAATCGACAAGCGCTAACAAGAGAATCGCTAGTTTCAGGTGGAAAATAATGGTATTTTCAAAAACCTTTTTTTTCTGATCCATTTATATAGGGAAAAGATCATTTCTAGTAAGCGTTGTGCTTTAAGTAGCAGGTAATCAAATCACGTTCAAGCCATTGGTCAGACAAATTCTTCCAATCGCATCTCTATTGCAGGAATGTCCCAGTGGGGTAATCTCCGAAGGCACTTTCCATGTTCTTCTCGCCGGTTTATTTCCCAACGGAGGTGAGACAAGTTTATTGCCTCTTTCTTCGTCCGATTGCCGCGAGTTTAGGAACCACCGAAGAAGCGGATCCAAGCGGACTGATTTCGGAAAGTCCCCAATTGTCTCATAATTAATAGTTGCGTTATTGATCGAATACTCTATATGACTAAGTCTAAAACACGCCAGTGATCCTCGAGAAGAACGAGAAAACGTAGCACTAACGACTCAAAGTCAACAACTTAATCCTGTGTTAACCAATTACTCGATGATGGGAGCAGCTCTGATACCGCTTCTGGCTCTTCCACTAGATTTTGCATCGGTAAGAAGATATAGTCATCAAGAGTATTATAAGATCTACGTTCTCGCTTTTGAATTCTCGATTCTCGCACAAATTACCGTTTTTGGTCCTCTGGCTTCTCCATTTTCGCTTTTGACAAAAACACTAATTTAGCAGATCGTCCACAACCCGGCAAACGTATTTATGGACATTTATCACCCGCTGTTGACCAATCAGGGAGGAGAAGAATCGAGAATTCACCTTCGGAGCAACTCCTCGATTCTGCAGAGTCGCGAGGCTTTCCCTGTTTTCGATTCGGACAAAAACGCAAGAAAAGGAGAATTCGCGTCATCTGAATAGTCGAAAAACGCGAAATAGGAGAATTGCGACGAGAATCACAAAGAGAATTCGGATCTAAAACGCAAGTAATGCTTGTTACAGAGGAAGTAAAACAAGTTCTTAATCTGGGCCGCCTCCTTCGCGGTTTAGAGGAGATTTTGCCCAGTTGCAAGGGGAGTATGGAAATATAGACCTTCAGTTTAATGAGGAGAAATCGGAAGTGATGTTATTTAATGCTAAGCCAGGGTCAGCTGTTGATGTTAGGCTAGGTGGTGCTAGTGTTCGGCTTGCTGAACACATTGTTCATCTGAGGATTTCTATTGGTCAGTCACTGCTTGAAACGCGTCGCCTTTTGCAGAGCCATCTGCAGAAACAGATTTCTTTCGCGTATACAGGGTGGGGAATGTGGTCCACCAGCCTCACGGCCGTTTGTAGCCTATAAGCGACAGTTTGATCAGCGGATTCTGGCCGAGCTGTACAATGCAATGGCACTACCCCACTATCTGTACCTAAGTCCTTTTTGGAGGATATTCCAAAAGGAAGATAAGAAAAAGTTGCGGTCTACATATTACAAATATGCAAAGTAACTCCTACGGTTTCCACCATGGACTAGTAACCGTTTTGTGACAAGTCGGTATGGGATTATCGACCCTGATGAAGCGATCATAGCCCAGATCGCCAGATGAAACTCTGATATTGTTGATCATCCTTGGGCAACTATTTTGAGGCAATAGTTTTGTCTTTTTTATTTAGATATCCATTTTGTACTCAGGTTTTCTTGTCTTAGTGTATTCTCTCGTAGTGTGTTTTTCCTTTCCTATTCATCTTATACTCCATCTGTTTTTGTTTCATGGGAAATAAATACATACATACATATATACTTACATACATACATACATACAGATCCACAGGTTGATTAGTAGAAAATCTGGAAGGTAGCGTTCCACCGAGTTATTCTTAGTTACGATTACTTTTGTTATTTTCGCCGTGATAATTTTGTTTTAGTTGTATTTTCAAAAGAAAAATCATCGCATATAATCTACTTCGACTTGACCAAATGGGGAGACAAGCTCGAATACTGGACAAGAGTAATAACTCTAGTAGTGAGTGACAAAGAAAAAACTAAAGGATGACGCAATTAATATGACAAAACAATACAGAAACAAGACCAAAGGTTTCGATGGGATCCCAAAAATGAAATATCTGATCCAGACAACTGGGTCTTGTCTTAGCCAAATCCAGTCTTCGCCAGACTCCTTGAACATTTTTAAAATTAAAATTCAGAAACAGATTAAGGCCAAATAGCTAATCACCTGAGAAAACCAAGTTCAGATTTGGATTCAGCATGTGTGTTTACCCCTATAAGTCATATCTGTTTTGACGAAAACTTCCTGCCACTTCTGCCGATTTCCCGGTTCCGGCCGAACTCCAGAACTACTTGTCCGGCGAAAAAAGAAAGCTCAAAGACGAAATCAGGGTATCTTCTTTCCCCAGTAATGAACATCTAATCAACTTCAAATACAAATTTAGCTTATAATTTCCGATTCCAGCCGGATTCCAGTCGAACTATATGTCCGGGTAAAATACGATTGTCATACAGGGACTCAGCATCTCTTCTTACCCCTAAATCGCTTATCTAATCAACTAGAAATAAAACTTTGACTTCCAACAGTTTTCCGGTTTTGGCCGGATTCCGGACGAACTACATGTCCGGGTAGAAACTTGTTTTCACATAAGTGTTCAGCATGTCTTCTTGCCCTAAGTCGAACATCTAATCAACTCCAAATAAAACTTGTAATTTTGACAAACTTTAGGGTTTGGGCCGGATTCCGGTTGAAATACTTGTCCGTCGAGAAAATAGTTTTCACCGTCGTCTTCAGCATGTCTTCCTACCTCTAAATCGAACATTTAATCAACTTCAAATAAAACTTTTACTTTCAACAAACTTTCCGGTTTGGGCCGGGTTCCGGGCGAAATACTTGTCCGTCGAGAAAATAGTTTTCACCATCGTCTTCAGCATGTCTTCCTACCCCTAAATCGAACATCTAATCAATTTCAAATAAAACTTTTACTTTAACAAACTTTCCGGTTTGGGCCGGATTCCGGGCGAAATACTTGTCCGTCGAGAAAATAGTTTTCACCATCGTCTTCAGCATGTCTGTCTACCCCTAAATCGAACGTCTAATCAACTTCAAATAAAACTTTTACTTTCAACAAACTTTCCGGTTTTGGACGGATTCCGGGCGAACTACTTGTCCGATGACAAAATGGTTTTCACCACCGTGTTCAGCATGTCTTCTTACCCCATAATCGACTATCACATTAGCTGTTTCAAAATATTTTGTTTGTCCCTTAATTTGAATCCCCTCCCCCACCCCTAAATGTAGAGCTACAAAGCCCATCTACAAACTTGACTGGTCCGACGACCCAACGAACCCTCACACCAAGTTTCATCAAAATATCTCATTCCCTTCGAGAGTTATCGTGCTTACAGACGGACGGATAGACGGACGGACGGACAGACGGACGGACGGATGGACAGACGGATAACTTTTGCGATGTCATGGGTATCCCTCCACTTACGGTTTGGGATCCCAAAAAGAGCATTCTCCTAGTGTGTGGCGTAAGTGGAGCGAGGCCAAAAAACGACAGAGTTTAAACCATGTTTACCGGATCGACTAAAAAGATGCACGACACGGCATGAATTTTAGTGTGAAGGTATTATCATTTCATTTTACTTTTTTGAGTGCGGGAGGGTCTAGTATCATTTTGATATCATCTTTTCAATGCTGGAGATCAGCTGGAGGTTCGGATGTAGATTTAGTCAATCACTTCGGTTTCAGTCCCGTTTATTTGTCTTTAAAGTTTTACTGAAAATGTAGCTTTTTTTACCTCTGATATTTGAATGCGATGAAAGATATTGACCCATCTATGGGATTTTGTATTTTTTTACTCGAGGCTCTAGTAATAACATTCAGAACGTGCGCTGCTTGCATGACAACCCAAAATCCATCCAGACACGAAGAACATAAATTAAAAAAACTGCAATTCCAGGATTAAAGACGCGCCAAGAGAAGCCACAGCTGAACGAAAGTAGGAAAGTTATGGTGAGACATGTTCTTGCAAGGAATCCGCCATTTTTAGTTCATTTCTCGACAATGGCTTACTATTTGTATCTGGTAAAAAAATCAAGCACAGTGGTACAGGCGCATAGAGGTACCTAAAATCCGAAAGAACAAGTTAGATCGATGAAACCTATTATCTGTTGAAAACGGACAAATAGAGTAACGCATTTTTATTGTGTAAATACACTAATGGGTCTCAGCAGAAAATGGTTAAACTTTAAACAAATAAACACAACTAATATAACTAACCTGCCAAGAAAACACAAGAATGTTTGCAGGGCAGACACCAACTAATAGAAGCCTGATCCAAACAATGCATACAACGGATACGTCAGCTACGATATTTTTGCAGCGCTATTTCGACCCTTCTTGGCAGAGGTCCTCGTCAGGCTGTCAAACTTAAGGGACAACGTTGGAGAAGGAAGTAACCTGCAATCAAATTGATCAATCTGATTGCAGGTATGGACCGGATTCGACAGCTGTGTGTTTGGGGGTGGGGATCTCTTGAAACGGTTAGACTGGAGGGATCGGATGGAACAAACCCCTGCTCTAGATAAATCGTTTACACAACCGGACTGAATCCGGACACTTTGGAGGGTGGGGTGGGGATGGGGATTCCCAGAATTCCGGTTATGGGGGTTTCGGGTATTTTCACGATGAAACTTGGCAGGCATGTAAGGGATCCAGGCCCGTATGCAGGAATTTATTTTGGAGGGGGGGGGGGTGCCTTTTTTTCGGGGGGGGGGGGGGGGATGCCTGCGCGTTGGACAAAAAGTACAAAAAATACATAGATCAGGGGGAAAAGCCTATAAAAATGATTATTTGTGTATATTTCGGGGGGGGGGGGGGTCAACGCCCTAAAGATACGGCCCTGCAGGGGCCCGATCAAACCGGCTTGAAAATAGTCATTTTCTCAACGAGTCATGCGCAACTTTCGAACGGGTGACCGGACTCCAATGAAATTTAATAACTGCACAGAGCACATGTCTGTCTCTGATGTTCTTTTTCATGTCCGGACCAGATACAAAAACTGTGTGTGTGTGTGTTGAGGATTCTTGACCCACTTAGACTGGAGAAATCTTGATGCAACAAACGAAATCTTGATGCAACAAACAAATGCTCTAGATATATCATTTACATAACCGGGTTGGATTCGGGGAATGTGGGGGAAATTGAAGGGGGGTCCGGAATTCAGGTGATTTCAAGTTAAGATACTTCCAGATGTGCTATGACGATGAAACTTTGCTGGAACACTAGAGACTCTGCAAGATTTGCTTAGAAATTGTCACTTCCCAGATTCAAACAATCCTTCAAGTATCATCTTAACCGCAAAGTACAAAATTTGAGCAAAATATACATTTTCATGATTTCCGTGAGCTAATGATGGAGACGGAGTAATAAAACGAAAGAGAAACATCGGAAAGGAAAAACATACTTCGATAACTACGAGCTCGGAACCAACAGAAATGACCAAAGATGGAATGACTCCTGACATTTAGTAGAAAAATCACTAATAGGCTTCACTTATCCACGCTAGCAGTCCCATCAAATACTTTGCAAATTTAAAATAAAGGCGGTGAACTTGCTTCCTCTTACCACAGTTAAAAAAAACCCATACATTTCCAAGGACCCATGATCATTCATGTTTTAAGGGTGTGCTTACAAATGATCACAACAAGCCAACGAATTGGCAAATGCCTACTTTCATCCTTTGGCCCATTCTTGCAAGTGCCAAATGAGCCTCTAGCTCTTGTTTTTCTTGATCCTCTACCCCAGTGGTTCACAACCTTTTCCTTGCCGCGCACCCCAAATCAAGGTTCGAAAAGATTGCGTACCCCCTTTCAGAACGTGAAAAAGACGATAGTTATTGATCATAAATGATAAGGCATACACTAAAGGCTGCCTTGTAGCTAAAACTTCGTCAAATCTCGGCCCGACGTCGTCAGCGGCATATTTTTTACTGTCAGCCTGTGTCTGTGTTTAGTTTTGATGTTCTCCGTGCTTTCATCAAGCTACATCGCATACTTTTTCATTAGCTTAATTCACAACCTGAATGACAATATGACTTGCAATGTTTTCGTTTCTTTTTGAAACAATGTTGTTTGACACAGGAACAGATTTTACGGTAGTAGGCTTGCTGTTTTTGAATCCACGTTATTTCACTGACTTTCACTAGGGCTTGTAATCAGAGGCATCATGCATGGGTTGACAACACCCCCCTCCCCCCCCCCCCCAAAAAAAAAGGTCGGCCAGACGATTAAAAAGAAAAGAGTGCGCGAAGCGCCGCGATTTTTCGTAAAAGCAGTTACTTTAAAACAAAAAAACAGTAGGTAAATATCACCTGTCGGCCAGATAGAAACAACGTGCCCCTTAAAATACATTTTGGCTGGTGATGCCTGTGCTTGTAATATTAGGCTTGCGGCAATCAAAAATGACTGAGGCGAGATTTTGAAGGTACAGACTAAACCAATTTTGGTTCCTTCGCGTACCCCTTGGGGTACGCGTACCACCGGTTAGGAACCACTGCTCTAGCCACTCTCTAATCACGTACGTAATCTATCTGATCCCTGAGCCTTCTCCTCATTTCATAGCGTCGAAAGTCCAGAACTTTCTTGAAATGATTTTACCTCCATAGACCACGCCCCATTCCTTTTATTCTATGAAGTCAATTCAGACGCATTCTTTACTAGTAGTCTCTTAGTTGGCAAGGAAGTTAATCTTTCCCAATACTTTACCATAAGAGATTTACCATAATTTCTTTTAGTGATTAATCCTACACTTGGCGCTATTCCTTTGAACTTCGCGTTCAGCATTAGCATACGTTTAAAATAGCTTTAACTTTATTTCGGTCTTCTTGGCCCAAGGTAATATTCCACCACAGCTGCAGCAGCTTCTCCCTCGATTCTGCTAATAGGTCTTTAGTATTATGTTTTCGTTGCTAGCCTACTTCGCTATTTCAGCAATAAAGATCATACTAAACCAGAACACAAATAAAAATCAACAAGAGCTAGAAGCTCATATGGTACTTGCAAAGGTTGGTTCAGAAGATGAAATACAGAAACTTCCTTGTAGTGGGTTTGTTCTGATCACTTGTAAGCAACACCCTTGAGATAAGAATGATCGTGAACTTTGAAAGCACGAGGATGTTTCTTCGTTAAAAAGTATTTTATTTCTTAACTTGGCTGTAAAGATGCGCACTTTAAAGGCGCTAGAAATTCATCTGTAAGCAAAACCCTTGAGGCAAAAACGGTAACAGGCCAATGGAGATCATTAATAAATACCGTTTGGTCAAAAGTTTTTTTTGTCACTTTTCGGTTAAGATACGTACTTTAAGGGTGCTAGAAATAAATTTTCAGCAAAACCTCTGTGACACAAATGATCGTGGGATGATATGTATCGTCTGATCGAAACTACTTTTCGACTTAGCGGTTAAAATGCGAACTTTAAGGGAGCTACAACTTCGTTTGTAAGCAAAATACTTAAGGCAAAAATCATAATGGGCACATGGGGATCATGAAAATGTCTATTTTGCTTAAAAGTATTTTTCTTACTTTGCGGTCAAGATTTGTATTTTACGCAATAGTCGGATTGGGAAGTGGCGATTTCTAAACCAATCTTATTGATTCTCTAACATTTCAGCCAAGTTTCATCATCCTAGGACATATGTAAGTACCTTATCTCAAGTACGATCACCGGAATTCCTGCCCCCCCCCCCCCTCTAACTCCCCCTACAGTTCACGAAACAAATCCGGTTCTGTAAATGATTTATCTAGAGCATCTGTTTGATATTCCCACAAAGTTCCATCACGATCTCTCCAGTCTAAGGGGGTCACGTATTTTCCGTCCCCCTCCCGCCAATGGTCATCGGATGCGGTCCGGAAGTGAAAGAAATTTCACTTTTATCCGATCACCCGTTCCAAAGCTACGCATTACTCAATATTCCTCCTCCCTCCACGATGATCAGATCGAGGAAATTTTTATTTCCAAGTCAATTTGATCGGGTCCCGGCTGATATGCCTGCCAAGGTTCGTTGTGAAAATCCCCCAAACCACCATCACCGGAATTCTGGACCCCTCCCCCTAAGTGTCCGGATCCACTCCAATTGTGTTAATGATTTATCTAGAGCAGATGCTTGTTCTTCCCGGCAAGTTTCACTCTGATTGCTCCATTCTAGCCATTTCTCGAGATTTCCGGCCTACCCCTCCCGAACTCCCCCATAGCTGGCGAATCCGGTCCGGACTTAAAATGGGACATGCCATCTATTCAGTTATTAGTTTCATTCCAATCCGATAACCCGTTCGAAAGTTACGCACTACTCAACTTTCCGGATTCCTCCATCTTCCACTCCCCCTCCCCAGATGGTCGGATCTGGAAACTGATTATTTCCAAGTTAGTTTGCTCGACAGACGGAAAAGTGATCGGTATATGACACTTGAGCCAGAGGCGGCAAGTGCCATAAAAAGATGTGAAAGGAAAATAGTTTGACTGGTCCCCGGAATGCCGGAGCCCCCCCCCCCCCTCTAACTCCCCCTACAGTTCACGGAACAAATCCGGTTCTGTAAATGATTTATCTAGAGCATCTGTTTGATATTCCCACAAAGTTCCATCCCGATCTCTCCAGTCTAAGCGGGTCACGTATTTTCCGTCCCCCTCCCGCCAATAGTCATCGGATGCGGTCCGGAAGCGAAAGAAATTTCACTTGCCTGGCGCCTGTTATTGAGAACGACAATACTAATGGAATAGTATAAGTTCCGTATA
The DNA here is from genome assembly GCA_023053575.1 of Branchinecta lynchi. NCBI lineage: Eukaryota > Metazoa > Arthropoda > Branchiopoda > Anostraca > Branchinectidae > Branchinecta > Branchinecta lynchi. Next base: position 3,151,740 of record JAKZAP010000003.1, on the reverse strand, counting down.
GTTGATCTGTCTTCGGCAGTCCTGAGGACCATCAAGAGGATCAAGTATTGTAACCACCCATGGAGCTCCATGGTGTTCCGGTTTATTGAATTTTAACTATTTTGGTTGTTGTTGTTGGCTTGTAATCAAAGGTTGTCATGCACGGGTTTGCAACACCACTCCCCCTAAAGTGGTCGGCCAGAAGGTTAAAAAGAAATCAGTCGGCGCGAAGCGCCACGATTTTTCGCAAGACAGTTTTTTTTTTAAATAGTCGGTAAAAATGACCTGCCAGTCAGTAAAAATACCTTGCCGCTCAAAAAACATTCTGGCTAGTGACTGCTGACAATGTTAGGCTTTCGGCAATCAAAAATGAGTGAGGCGAGCTTTTGAAGCTACAGATTAAACCGTGTTTCCTTGGCATACCCCTCTGGGTATATGCGTACACCGGTTGGGAACCACTTTACTAAACTACTCACTTCTACCGGTTTATATACGACAAAGCATTATTGCGAATCAAAAACTGAAATGATTAGAGGAGGATCACACTTACCTTGGGATAACTATTTTACTTTAATACTATTTTGTGGCGAGTTGTCCATGTGGCTAGTTGGTCTTGTGGCGAAATGGCACTTTGGCAAGTCGTCCATGTGGCAAGTTGAGCGGCAAGGCGAGTAGTTCGTGTGGCTAGTTATCGGTGTGGTGACATGTCTGTGTCGTGCTTGTCGGTGTGGCGAGTTGGTTGTGTGGAAAATCGTCCCTGTGGTCAACTATCACTTCGGTAAGTTATCGGTGAGGCTAGTTTTCGGTGTGTCAATATGTCTGTGTGGCTGCTTGTCGGTGTGACTAGTTGTCTTGTGGTCAGTTGTCATGGCCCTCCAAGCATATTTTGACTGTCAACGCCTCTACCCATCTATACTATCTCGTCACCAAACAGTACGGTGCAAAAGCGAAGGAAAGGAAGGACTTACTTGTGTAAAGCTTAAATTAGCTAGCAGAAGTACCAAACGGATCCAGATGCGAAACTTGGTGAGGAGGGCGGCAATAACCTCAAATGATCATGGGCCATTGGCCAACATGAAAATGGATCATTTGGCCAAAAGTATTTTTTGAGAAAAATTATCCTTTTTGCAGGTGCAACAACGATGCGCACTTAGAGAGAGATGATGCTGAAATTTTATTGATTTATCAAGAGGAAAATAGTGCAGTACAGACAAAGAAAAAGAAAAAATACACCGAGCTTTCAATAATGTAGTAACTGCACGAGATAAAAAAAAAAACATTTTTTGGGAGAGAGATCTCGAAACTATTGTAGCATAACTAAATTCAGTTTCTTACAAATAATAAATAACAAACACAGACTACGATTCAGCACTGCAAACTGAAGTAAAAAAGGGCACAAACGAGTTTGCGTTACGATTTGTCCGGACTTTAGGGGGTTGTGTTTTATTTTTCAGCTGGGTTCGACTATTGGGAGGGGTTGTTTCTGGTAACAATGACCGGGGGTTCGTACTGGCTAGGACAGATTTGCCAAACTGCAAAATCAGGTGCACTTTTATGAGTGCTAGCTTAGGAAAGAGGAAGGAATCGGTGCGTCTTTTCTCTTTTTAATTTACCTGCTTTGTCTGGTGCAGCTTTCCCCAATTTAATTTGATTTTCCCGCTTTTAATACTCTTCCGTCTGCATCATGCCTTTCCGTTTCTTTCCCGTGGGGATGTCTTACAAATTTTTCTTCAAAGTTTCGAGTGTCCTACATGGTTCCGGAGGAACGGGCAAACGAGTAAGTCGGGTGTAACTTGCTCTACGTTTAACTTCGGGTGTCAAAAAAACTAGTAATGAAGCTCAGTAAAAAGAGAACTGAGGCAGAATTCAGTACTATTTTAAAGATTTATTTACAAATACTCTCTGGAACGGGGAGAGTCGGTTTATCTTGCTAGCAATGTTTATCCTGATTTCTCTCGACGTTTTTTAGTACGCTAAGCTTAGCGCTAAACTAAACACAACAAAATTAGGTTATTTGATTTTAAGTTGAAAAATGTCTTGATAGTCCTTTGAATGATTCTACGTAATTTCTCCGGTTGAAACCCTGAAATGTAAATAACGTGTTGTGTAATATTTTAGTTTTAAGGATAAAAAACCTTGAACCTTGCGGCCTCTTTGTGTGTCTTGTTTTGTCTTAATACAGAAGATTTTTAAGTTTCAGTTTCACTTAACTAAATTTAAAGAAAAGACACAACCAGCATCACATTCTTACCAGGAAAGCATAGAAAGGTGTTAATTATGAGTTTCTCATGTTTGATTTTACATTTATCAAGAGCAAATAATCAGATAGAACCTCCGTCTCCCTATCTCTGTACTATGACTATGCGGAGTCGAGAATTTCACCATACATTTTCCGCTGCGAACTCGCGCAACATCCCGTTTCGTCCCCTCCCAATTAGCTATATCGCTGTGAAACCGCCTTGGAGAAAAGTAGAAGACAAAGGTGATTTGTTCTTTGGACGTGCTGAAGAGCGGGTTAGTGTGCGGAGTACGCCTCCTACATTTTCCTTCTTTGCGATGAGCAACGGCGAAGACGGAAGTAGAGTAGATGGGTAAGAAGCAACAGTAAATACCTCTAGGTCCGCTCAGTTTTGTCGGGGTATTCATAGTCGCTGCATGGTACCAAAGACACGAGGTTCTATCTGATTATTTGTTCTTGATTTTATACAAAGGATCACCGTCTTTACCATCATCTACTTTCAGAAGTTGGGGGTCATAGAAACTTGTCACTATTTCCTTCCACCCGTTTCGTGTTTGCAGAAGATCGGATGGCTCCAACCTTCCATGTCTTGACAAACGTAGACCTTGTTATCCAACCAAACCATTTTAAATCCACGAACACTCTCTTCTGTGTGTCTAACAGTCCCTCCATAATTTGCTCTACTGCTTTGAGGAGTAAAAGCCTTTGCAAAACCCTTCTCTTGGGAAATAAAAACGTGAGTTACAACAAGGGGAAGACTTCTTGGAATGACCTGAGACTCAGCATGCCGTCTACGAATATTTATCAAATCTGCGAGGGGTCGACTGAAACGGGAAAGGTACGGAATGACACGGTGTAGGAAGAACGCGTACTAAAACGGGAACGCGTACTAAAAATGGGAACAACGTACTACAATCTGGAACACTGCTCCAGGAGGAACACTACCCGATGAAAAATTTATCTCGAAATAGTACTATTGTTAAGATGTTGGACGAGTGGAGGCGAGGTTTAATGAAGATAAGGCTCCTGGGGTGTGGGCTGAAGACATTCTGACACCGTAGGTGCCCACTAGCCCCAGGACCAGTCAGGAAACCGTACAAAAGAGACAAGGGAAAGTCTCAGGGAATTCTATAGCTCAGCCGCAGTCAATCCAGAAATCCCTAATCAAGCTGGTTCACCCATCCTAGCGAAGCTGGAATTCACATATCCAGTCAAGCCCGAGGCCTACTAGCCGAGATGGACCATAACGTCTATAGTTAATTTATCTCATGTAAATCGTGTACAAGAACATATAATACAGCACTAAAGGGGTCCCTAACTAAATATATAAACTGGTCCTTACCATAAATTATAATATAGCGTAACTGAGGTCTTGCTCCGACCAAGGATGAAAGAGAACTCCAAAATAACATAGGCAGAGCCTAAAAACCTGACAAGTAAGGGGTAAAGCAAGAATACCTTTTATTGGTTCTAGTCACTCACATGTAGACCGGAAAATTCTTTAAAAAAAAAGTGGGAGGAAAGAAGGAAGGAAAATTCACAATCAGTGGCGCGACACACACTCACATGGCGACCGGAAAAATCCCAAAAAACTATACAAGGGAAAACAAAAACAAAAGGATAAACCCGACATAAAATAATTTTCATATGTGAAGAAAGCCGACGGAAATATCAAAGAGCAAAAATGGAAAAACCTAAACCTACATTTTTGTTCTGGACTGACCGAGCTGAACCATAAACAAAAATGAAATAAAATAAATAAGGGAGTTATTTTTATTTGCTAAATTAAAGGGTAGGGCGGGTGGGTGGAAAAAAAAAATTTAATTGTCGTGACTACGAACAAAAAATTTGGACGTGGGTCCTCCTTATTATGAGAAAATAAGGGCTTACAAAAATAAACTTCCCACTTCTGGCTGCAGATTCATTCCGTAGCCAAAATACTTAGAATGAAATGGATCAAAGCCTGACCTCGGATTAGCGAGCAGCTAACTGAAGCTAGGATAAAGACCGAGTGACCTATTGTCACGATGCCGGGAAATTAATGATGGTGATGGAAACCGAAGAGATATATAGAAAAGTAGGCGATAGATGTAGCGAATAACTAGGAGGACTATTGCGGAGCAAAGTGCTATGGGATGTCTCCATAACACACCTCCCCCCCTTGGGCAGAGTGGTGTACGGGCAACAAAAGATTCTACAATGTTTCCATTCCAGCCCCACCTACTAACATACCATCGATAGCTAAGCCATCGCGGCAACCCAGGTTTCTGACAGAGGGGGCAATCAAATAAGTGTGAAAAATCAAAGCCCACTCTCTGTTCAGTTAGTTCAGGGTCCTTTATTGAGCTTCAGTCCTACTGACCTTACCCTGACCACACGAACCAAACCAAAACAAATATAAAATGCGAAATAAAGGCAGAATTAATATTTGAAGCGTCGATGCCTTTAAGTTCTAAAACAAATTAGGGCTGGAAGAAACTTTAAAAAGGGATTATCAGGGAAATATTGGGGAAATGTTGCCAGTACCACAACTCGTCCCAAAAGAGAAGTCTCTGAGATTTGTTAAAAATAGAAAATGGAAAAGGGAAAACTAGGAGGAATTTGGGAGGAAAGGGAAAAAGAAAGGCCGCAATTTTAAAAATTACTCCAGTTAGCTGTCGCAACGACCTAAAGCCACCAAACCAACTTACCCGCAACAATCAACTAAGAAAGGAAGAACCTACTCTACTACGTATCCTCACTCCAGCGATACAAGCTCGTAGAGTCGTAAGTCATCAACAACGCCATTTCCAACTTTAAACCAACAACCATCAACTATTCCACCATCAACTCAACCCCCATCACTAGTCAAATCCTCCAAATCCACCTCCATCAATCCGTATCACCTGGACTGGACACCACGACAGCCAAGTGGAAATGTAAATATTTAGGTAGGAGTGTTAGGTCCGCGTTTTCCCGCTCGCAAGTGCGGCTATAAATATTTCCGGTTAGGTATATATATGTTCGTCCCCCCCCCTTCATAGTTTTTGTCTCCATCGATATTGTTGGCCCCCTCCCAAGAAGCCGTAATGACAATTCCGTTATTTTGACAGTTTGCTGTCATTTCACAAAATTCATGTTCGGCATTCCCCTCCCAAACCAACAAACTCATGTTGTCGCCCGGGCTTTAATCGAAAAAGTATTTCTCCCTCATGGTTTTCCGAGCCAGATTTTAACAGATCGAGGCTCTAATTTCACATCAAAAATGTTTGAAGAAATTATGAAAGTCATGAGCATGCACCACCTCACCACTACTTCTTTCCGTCCAAATTGCAACGGTCAGGTCGAGAGAATGCACCGGACTGTGAAAGACATTCTTTCCCAGTACCTCTCCCCCAGTCGAGATGACTGGGACGAACACTTGCCGTTTGCGATATTTTGGTTGAATACCGCACATAACGTGTCTACTAAGGAGACCCCGTTTTATGCTATGTTTTTGCGTGATCCCATGCCTTCCCTTTTCGATATGGCACCACGTCGCCTGTTTTATGATTCTATGGAGAACTACAAATCTGAGATCCTAAACAGAATGAAAATAGCACATGACCAGATTTCTGCCAATATTCATGTTTCAAAACATAAGCAGAAATCCCAGTACGATAAAGATTGCGAAAAATTCACCCCACATAGGCCTGGTGATATTGTTTTTCTCAAAGTCCCCCCTGCCCCTGGTATAGGTTCAAAACTTCGTAAAGAGCGCGCAGATGGACCATACCGCGTTATTCGCGTTATGAATGAAGGCCGGAATTATGAGATCCAAAAGTTCGGATCAAAGACGCAGGTCGTCCATTTTGACCGTTTGGAGGGATCTAGGTTAAGATCCCCATGGGTATTAGAACCCAAGGTTGAATCGACAAATTTGCCTGCCGTGCTGGCTAGTGAACGCCAGGTTTTACCCCCAATCGCAACGATTACGGAGCAATCTGCTCCATGTTCAGTACCGTTGGACTTGGCAGCGCTGTGTAACGCGCCTCTACTTCTGCCGCAAACACCAAGGGCCTCGGGCTTGACTGGATATGTGAATTCCAGCTTCGCTAGGATGTGTGAACCAGCTTGATTAGTGATTTCTGGATTGACTGCTGCTGAGCTATAGAATTCCCTGAGACTTTCCCTTGTCTCTTTTGTACGGTTTCCTGACTGGTCCTGGGGCTAGTGGGCACCTACGGTGTCAGAATGTCTTCAGCCCACACCCCAGGAGCCTTATCTTCATTAAAACCTCGCCTCCACTCGTCCATCCTCTTAACAATGGTGTCTGAAGTGGGATTCGATCTCACATCCTCTTAACACTATGAAGTAGTACGAAAAAGTAGCATGCAGTACTAACGATGCTACTACATGCTTCTGCTTCAAGGCTACCGTGTTACTGCATACTACTATATGCTACTATTAGCAAGACCGGATGCTACTATGGCAAGACAGGATGCTACTGGATACTACTACATAAGATTGGACCAGTCTGAGGCACATTAAATGATAGTTTTCTTTGCTATTACATAGTATTACATGCAACGTTTTCGTACTACTACCATACTACTACGCAGGCTACAAATTTTTCATCGGGTACTAAGACGGCTGCACCGTCCTTCCTTGTTTTAGTAGGTTGCTTGGTCACGAGCTCCAAACCATTCCCGTGCACTCAGGGTTGCCACATCAAACATATTTAGAGAGTGACTTTTGGCCCAAAACAGAGAGTGAATTGAGAGTGAAATTTATTTTCATGAAATGTAGGTATGTCCGTATGACCTCTGTAAAATTTACACATCTTAATTTTACTTTCATGAACAAGAGCTACGAGCTCATATGGCACTTGCTAAGAATAGGCAGTACAAGAAAGTAAATGAGAACGTGACAAAATACACCCGCCATCCAAAAATGCGGTTCGGAAATAGAAAATAGGATATTTTTTTTCACTCACTTCTGAGCAGTTCCGGCGTCGTCTCGATTATCAAATGCACATGACTGTTCAAACTTTCAAGTTTCAGCCTAATAAATCCACTCGTTTGATCCCTAGACGTGCTACAATATTTCCTGTACTCCCTCCATCTCCCCCAACCGTGGCCGAATCTGGTTCGGACTTAAAAAATGGATCATCTAAAGTATCTTCTTTTATACCACCTATCAAGTTTCGGTCAAATCTGAGCATTTTTGGAGAATTCTGGTCCCCCCCCCCCCCACCAACGTTGTCGGATCCGGATCCTGGCCCAACTCATGTCATCTAGGGTATATGCTCTCTCTACGTTCTATATTTCATTTAAACTGATGCACTCGTTTGACCCTTATGCGAGCCTCAAATTTTCCGGCAATCTCCCTCCAGTTCCCCCCCACTGTCGCCGAACAGGACTTGAAAACAGAATAGTCATATCTCTTAATTCCCTCTTCCTGTCCATCGAGTTTTACTGAAATTGGAGTTTAGCCTATCTGCAAGTTTCCAGTACCCCCCCCCCCCCCCCCACGCCCTACCTTGGCCGCATTCGGCCCGGACGCCAAATAACAAATCTAGGCCGCTTAAACTAGGCACTGTCGAACTTGCATCTCATTCGGTCCATTCCTTTGGTATTTGTGCATGTCAAAAGTCCCGCCCCCCCCCCCCCAATTCCCCCAACCGTGGTCGCATGTAGTTCGAACGCATCTTTTACATGTCGAGGCCATCGATTCTTATCACCCGTTTGTTTGACCTTAGTTGGTCGTATACTAGTTTAAATAAATAAGTCAATTAAGTCGGGTGGCTAATCTGCCTGCACAGTTTCGTTGTCTCAGTACATCTGGAACTATTCTAACTCCCGACTACCGGTATTCCAGGAAACCCCCTCTACCCCCCCCCCCCCACAGAGCCCCGAAACCATCTGGTTCCGTCCATTTCGGATCTAGGCCTAATGCTTGTTCTCTCCATTAAATTCCGTCCCAATCCCTCTACTTTAACCGTTTCTTGAGTTTTCCGCCCCCCCCCCCATCCCCCACAGGTATCGGACCCGACCTGGACTTGACACTGAACATCCGAGGCGATAGCTCATTCCACCAGACAAGTTTCATTCAAATCCGATCACCCGTTCAAAAGTTATGCACCTCACTAGCTTCAGGACTCCCCATCCATTCACTGCCCCCATGATGGCCGGATCGGGGAAACGGCTGTTCTCAAGTGAACCTGTTCGGGTCCCTGACATACATGCCAAGTTTCATCGCCCTAGCACATCAGGAAGTATGCCGAACTCGCGGGATCGCTAGAAATCCGGACCCCCCCCCCCCAACTCCCCCAGAGTGCCCGGATCCGGTCCGCTATATCAATGACGTATCTAGGACTTGTGCTTGTTCTTCCCACCAAGTTTCATCCCGATCCTTCCACTCTAAGCGTTTCTCAAGATTTCCGGTTGCCTCCTCCAACTCCCCCCAGTGTCATCGGATCCGGTCCGGATTTATAGTGGGACGTCTGAGACACGAGGTCATCCTAAATATCAAATTTCATCAATATCCGATCACTCGTTCGCAAAATAAAAATACCTTAAATTTTGGCTTCCCCCTCCCTCCACTCCCCCTCCCAGATGGTCGGATTGGGGAAATGACTATTTCGTATTTAATCTGGTCGGGTCCCTGACATACCTGCCAATTTTCAGCGTCCCAGCACATCAGGAACCACCAAACTCGCGGGATCACTAGAAATTCGGACTTATCCCCCTCCCAACTCCCCCAAAATGAGCGGATTCGTTCCGGTTATATCCGCCACGTATCTAGGATTTGTGCTTGTTCTTTCCACCAAGTTTCATTCGGATCTCTCCACTCTAAGTGTTTTCCAAGATTTCCGGTTTCCCCCTCCAACTCCCCCCAATGTCACCGGATCCGGTCTGGATTTAAATGGAGTATCTGAGACATGACGTCCTTCCATATATCAAGTTTCATCAAGATCCGATTACCCGTTCGTAAGCTAAAAATATTTAAGTTTTCCTATTTTTTACCGGATTCCCCCTCCCTCCACTCCCTTCTAGATGGTCAGATCAGGGAAGCGACTATTTCTTATTTAATCTGGTCGAGTTCCTGATATGCCTGCCAAGTTTCATCGTCCTAGCTTATATGGAAGTGCCCGAACTAGTAAAACCTGGACCGACAGACCGACAGATGGACAGAAATTACAATCGCTATATGGCACTTGGCCGAAGGGCAAGTGCCATAAAAACTTGAAATAGTCACTTCTGGTCGGAATCCCTGCTGCAAAAATTACACATTTGGCCATTTTTTGAATTAGAGTGATTTGTATGTCCTACGTAAGACAAGAGTTACAAAAACAAAATAGAGTGATAAGTCACACTATCGTGCGACATGTGGCAACCCTGCGTGCACTACCCTGTTTTAGTAGTTGTGTTCCTTCTTTTAATCGAGCTACCTCCGGACGAGGAGCATGCTCGTTTTCTTCAATAGTAACAAGAGCTGGAAGCTCATATGGCACTTGCAAGGCATGGTCAGAGGATGAAAGTAGGAATTCGTCAATTCGTGGTTTTGTTCTGATCGTTTGCAAGCTAAACCGTAAGATAAGAATGATCATGGCTCCTTGGAAACCACAAGAACGAATCGTTTGATAATGAATTTGACTGTGATGATGCGCACTTTAAGGCGCTAGAAATTCATCTGTAATCAAAACTTTTGAAGCAAAAATGATGATGAGCTCATCGGGACTACAGCGAGCACGAATTTACTCATATTTTACTCACAAATATTGTTTGTACTTTAAGGAATTCAGTTGTAAGAAAACACCCTTGAGGCAAAAAAGATCATGGGCTCATTGGATCACAGAAATGTATATTATGATTAAAAGTATTTTTTGTACTTTGCCGTTAAGATTAGTAGGCTACTTTATGGATCTTTAGATCTGGGAACTGGCAATTTTGGGTCGCTGTCACTACCGCAACACGTCAGTTCGCATAAACGTCAGTTCGCCTAAACGAAAAATCCGACAGTTCGTCAACACGTCAGTTCCCCTACACGTCAGTTCCGCTACACGTCAGTTCGTCTACACGTCAGTTCACCTAAACGTCAGTTGCACTACACGTCAGTTCGCCTACCGTCAGTTGACATAAACGTCAGTTGACATAAACGTCAGTTCAGTCACCGTCAGTTCACCTATTTTAGAAATCCGTCAGTTCGCCAACACGTCAGTTCAGCTACACGTCAGTTCCCCTACACGTCAGTTCGCTTACCGTCAGTTGACATAAACGTCAGTTGACATAAACGTCAGTTGACATAAACGTCACTTCGCCTACAAAATCCGTCACCACCCCCAGAGATTCAGACCCGCCTATTAGTTCGAAGTCGACTGGGTCACCGAAAGCAATTAAGCAGAGGGAATAAAACCCAGGGGACTAATAAAAAGAAGCCGACATTTGCGCATATTGATGAGGGTAAAATAAGTTAAGAATCACCGGGAGCTTGCAATCAGATGCGGCAGACGGGGCTAGTCAAACGAAAACTGAAAAATATGAGGTGAACGTATAATTAAACACAAATAAGGGCTTAACAACCATCGCAAGCTGAAGGACCAAAATGTGCCAGTGATTCTCAATCTTTTCCGAAAGGGTACCGGAAACAGTGAGGGACGAACTCTTTTCTCTTGGCTCTTGGCCAGTGCTTCCTCTATTGTCTTCAAACAAGACCAAAGGTTTCGACGGGATCCCACACATTTCATATCTGATCCAGACAGTTGGATCTTGTAGATAATTATCCGGTCTTCGCCAACCAATTTTAACTGGAATTTAGAAACAGAGAGACGTGGATTCAGCTTGCGTGTTTACTCCTATAAGTCGTATATACTTTGACGAAATTGATCAAAACTTCCAGCTGCCTTACTGCTCACATATTTTCCGGTTTCTGCCTGGTTCTTGGCGAGCTTCTTGTCCGTTATGTACTATATACTACCTTACAATATACTACAGATAAAACTTTAACTTTTAACGAATCTTCAGGTTTTCGCCGGAGCCCGAACTATTTGTCCGGCGTGGAATATTGACACATAAGTTCAGCATGCCTCCTTACCAGTACACCCATCCTCTAATCAACTTCAGATAAAAACGTTTACTTTTTCAAAACTTAACTTTTTCAGCCGGATTCCGGGAGAATATGTCCGGCTAGAAAATAATTGCCAGATGCGGATGCAGCATGTCTTCTTAAGCCTGAATCGAACATCTAATCAAGCTCAAATACAACTTTTCTTTTCCACAAATTTTCCGGTCTGGGCCGGATCCCAGGCGGACTACTTGTCCGGCGAAAAAAAAATTGTTTAATACGTGTTCAGTATGTCTTCTTACCCATAAACTGAACCTCTAATCTACTTCAGATTAAACATTTCTTTTTCAGAAATTTTCCTGTTTTTGCTGGATTCACGGTGAACTACTTGTCCGGCGAGAAAATAATTTTCATATTCGGATTCAGCATGTCTCCTTATCTCTGAATCGATTATCTTATTAGATTCTAAAATATTTTTTCGTCCCTCAATTTCACCCCCTCCCGACCCCTAAATATAGGGCTACAGACCCCATCTTCGAAATTGACCTGTACTTTGACCCAAAGATTCTTTATGCCAAATTTGAACGAAATATCTCAATCCCTACGAGAGTTTTCGTGCTAACAGAGGAGAGACGGCCAACTCTTACGAAGTCATAGATGCGGGATCCCAAGAGTAGCCCTCCAAAATAGTAGATAAAACTAGAATTTTCTGTTAATTGATAGTAATGCAATCACCAGTCCCATTCACAAGTTAGTTCTTAATGAGCCTTTTACTTTCAAGCTCCCCCTTCAGAATAAATTAAAAAAGTAAAAAAAAATATTTCTGTCTGCTAAAATAAAAAGTTTCTAATATAGAGCCACATTATCCACATTAGAGCCTAACATCAATAAATTTTCTCGCCAGAAATAGCTATTATTCCAATAGTTCCGAAAAATTCATAAAAACAAAACAAGAGCTGTAAGCTCATATGACACTTGCAGGGGTTAAGATATATTTTTCATCAAATGATCTTTGCGGTTAAGATGCGCGCTGTAAGGGGGCTAGAACTTCATTTGTAAGCAAAACCCTTGAGGCAAAAATGACACTTGGCTGATGGGGACCATGAACATACATATTTTGCTTAAAAGTATTTTTCTTACTTTGCGGTCAAGGTTCATACGGTAATAATCGGATTTGGGAAGTAGCTATTTATAAGCAAATCTTGTTGAATATCTAATATTCCAGCGAAGTTTCGTCGTCCTAGCTCATCTGGAAGTACCTTAACTCGCGATCAACGGAATCCCAGACCCCCCCCCCCCCCCCTCCAACTCCACCCACAAAACCCGGAGCCAATCCGGTTCTGTAAATGATACCCAGAGCATCTGTTTGTTATTCTACAATGTTCGATCCCGATCACACCAGTCTAAGCGGGTCTAGTATTCCCCCCCCCCCTCAACAGTTGTCGGATCCGATCCGGAAATGACGAAGATCGCCACAGGGATATGTCCTCTGTTCATTTATTAAATTTCACTCGAATCCGATCGCCCGTTCCAAAGTTGCGCATGACTCAATATTCAGGATTTCCCTCCCTCCACTCCCCCCTAAGATTATCATATCGAATATAAGGTTTGAAGCCAAGCTGACCATTCATTACGAAAGAAATAGAAAACCGTGATTTTCGGGGTTTTTTCTTGATCAGCTAATTATCCCTTTAGGATGATGTGCGAGGGATAAATATAAATTCTGATATTTCGGTTGCACTTCCGGCAAACCGTCCTCGATCATCCTAGAGGGATAATTAGCTGATCAAGAAAAAACTCCGAAAATCACGGTTTTCTATTTCTTTTATTATATCGAAGATTTTTTTTTATTTCCAAGTCAGTTTGAACGGCTCCCTGATAGGCCTGCCAAGTTACGTCATGAAAATCCCCAAAAACTGGAATTCCGGGAAACCCCCTAGACCCGCACCCCCCAAGTGTCCGGATCCAGTCCAACTGTGTAAAAGATTAACCTGGAGCAGATGTTTGTTCTTCCCAGTAAGTTTCACTCCGATCCCTCCATTCTAACCGTTTCTCCAGATTTCCGGTCTCCCCCCCCCCCCCGAACTCCCCCCTAGCTATCGAATCTGGTCAAGACTTTGAGCGGGACATCAGACATATATAATCTATTCAGTTACTAAGTTCCATTCCAAATCCGATCACCCGTTCGGAAGTTACACACTGCTCAATTTCCCTGATTCCCCCGCCCTCCCCCCCCCCGAGATGGTCGGATCGGAAAACTGATTATTTCTAAGTTTGTTTGGTCGGTTCCCTGATATGCCTGCCAAGTTTCATGGTCCTAGCACATCTGGAAGTACCCTAACTCGAAAAAGTGTGACAAACTGCCCTCAATTTTCAAGTTCGCACCGCCCTCCACTCCCCCACTATGGTCGGATTGGGAAATTGATTATTTCCAGGTTAGTTTGGTTGGGTTGCTAATATGCCTGCCAAGTTTCATTGTCCTAGTACATCGGGAAGTACCCTAATTCGAAAAAATGTGACAAAAAAACCGGACGCGACCGACAGACCGACGGACGGAATTGTGATCGGTATATGGCACTTGAGCCAGAGGCTGCAAGTGCCATGAAAAAAAAAATATATATATTTGTGTGAACTGATGACACAATCATTAGTCTCATAGGCCTAGCTATCCCTCAGCGATGAAAAACAAGACCAAAGGTTTCGATGGGATCCCAAAAATTCAATATCTGATCCAGACAACTGGGTCTTGTCTTAGCCAGATCCAGTCATCGCCAGACTCCTTGAACATTTTTACAATTAAAATTCAGAAACAGATTAAGGCCAAATAACTAATCATCTGAGAAAAACTTCTTACCACTACCGCCAATTTCCCGATTTCGGCCAAACCCCAGAACTAATTGTCCGGCGAAAAAAAAGAAAGCTCAAAAATGAAGTCAGGGTATCTTCTTTCCCCAATAATGAACATCTAATCAACTTCAAATAAAAATTTAGCTTATAACACATTTTCCGACTCCAGCCGGATTCCGGTCGAACTATATGTCCGGGTAAAATATGATTGTCACACACGGATTCAGCATCCCTTCTTACCCCTAAATTGGTTATCTGATCAACTAGAAATAAAACTTTAACTTCTACCAATTTTTCGGTTTCGGCCGGATTCCGGGCGAACTGCATGTCCGGATAGAAAATTGTTTTCACATAAGTGTTCAGCATGTCTTCTTGCCCTAAATCGAACATCTAATCAACTTCAACTAAAACTTTTAATTTTAACAAACTTTCTGGTTTGTGCCGGATTCCGGTCGAACTACTTGTCCGTCGAGAAAATGGTTTTCACCACCGTGTTCAGCGTGTCTTCCTACCACTACATCGAAAATCTAATCAGCTTACAATAAAACTTTTACTTTTAACAAACTTTCGGGTTTGGGCCGGATTCCGGGCGAACTACTTGTTGGATAACAAAATGATTTTCACCATCGTGTTCAGCATGTCTTCTTACCCCATAATCGACTATCACATTAGCTGTTTCAAAATATTTTGTTTGCCCGTTAATTTGAAACCCCTCCCCCACCCCTAAATGTAGGGCTACAAAGCCCATCTTCGAACTTGACTTGTCCGACGACCCAACGAATCCTCACACCAAGTTTCATCAAAATATCTCATTCCCTTCGAGAGTTATCGTGCTTACAGACGGACGGACAGACAGACGGGCAACTTTTGCGATGTCAAAGGTATCCCTCCACTTACGTTTTGGGATCCCAAAAGTAAGAGCTGGAAGCTCAAATGGCACTTGCAAGACTGGGTCAGATGAAAGTGATGGTCAGAAGTATTGTTTCCACTTTTTGGTTAAGATTCGCACTATAAGGGTGCTGAAAATCAATTTCTAAGAAAATCCCTTGAGGCAAAAAGGATCATGTACATGGCGATCGTGAAAAAGTAAATTTTGCTTAAAAGTGTTTTTGTATTTTGCGGTTAAGATGAATTCTTTAAGGAATGGTGATCTCTAACCCAATGATGTCAAGTTTCTAATACTCAAGCAAAGTATTATGGTCCTAGCACATCTGGAAGTACCTTAACTCACGATCACCGGAATTCCGGACACCCCCCCCCCCTTCCCCCTCGATTCCGGTGCGATTCTGTCAGTAACGTACCTAGGTCTTGTGCCTGTACTTCTCACCAAGTTTCATCGTGATCGCTCCACTCTATGCGCGTCAAAAGATTTCCGGTTCTCTCCTCCGACCCCCCCCCCCCCCTCCCAGTTGATCGGATCTGGTCCGGACTTGAAACAGGACATCTGAGACATGGGATCTTTCAAGATATCAAGTTTCATTAAGATCCGATAACCCGTTCGAAAGTTATGCATGCCACTAATTCCCGGATTCCGCCGTCTCCCCCTCCCCCACGACTGTCGGATGGGGGAGTGACTGTTTCCAAGTTAATCTGGTCGGTTCCCTGATATGCCTACCAAGTTTTATCGTCCTAGTCCACCTGGAAGTACATTAACTACGGATCGCCGGAATTCCGGAACCCCCTCCAGCTCCCCCCATAGTGTCCTAATCCGAACCAGATCTGTCAGTTGTTTATCTAGAGCTTGTTCTTGTTCTTGCCACTAAGTTTCATCCTGATCGCTCAACTCTAAGAGTTTCACACGATTTCCAGTTCCCCCCTCTAACTCCCCCCCCCCCCCCCGATTCATCGGACCCGGTCCGGACTTGATATGAGATATCTGAGACGCAAGGTCTTTCCAGATATCAAGTTTTCATTAAGATCCGATCACCTCTTCGGAAGTTATGCATGCCCCTGTTTTCTGGATTCCGCCACCTCCCCCTCCCCCCCACGATGGTCGGATCGGTCAAGTGACTATTTCCAAGCTAGTTTGGTCGGGTCCCTAATATGCTTGCCAAGTTTCATCGTCCTAGAACTTCTGGAAGTACCCTACTCGAGAACAGTGGACCGACCGACCAAAAAGTGATCGGTATATGGCGGAGCTGCAAGTGCCATAAAAATCTAATTGTGTTTTAGTTGCCCAGCAATTAGTATTTATATCTTGAAGTTGTAAGCTAGCTCTCTTCAAAATACATTTATCAGAACCGACTGTCCTTATTCGCCTCCCTGACCCCAGCTTAGCGAAGCTATCAATTACAATGAGAGTTTTCCCTGGTGTCTACCAACCGTATTCTTTCTTTCGTAACGTGAACCAAAACTGTCAGAATTGACGAGAGGCTCCTGACTTAATTATTGCCCTCATTATAAGTGAATTGTCGGCTTCTCTTATTAACCCCTGGGCGAGCTTCCGTAACTATCCCGTCGACAACAACATGTGAGCAAACTTCCGGAAAATGTGTGTGAACTGACGTTTATGCCAACTGACGTTTATACCAACTGACATTTATGCCAACTGACGTTTATGCCAACTGACGTTTATGTCAACTGACGTTTATAGCAACTGACGCTTATGTGAAGTGACGGTAGGCGAACTGACGGTAGGCGAACTGACGTGTAGCTGAACTGTCGGATTTTAGGATTAGGTGAACTGACGTGTAGGTCTACTGACGTTTATGTCAACTGACAGTAGGCGAACTGACGTTTGGTCAACTGACGTGTAGGGCAACTGACGTGTTGGCCAACTGACGTGTTGGTCAACTGACGTGTTGATCAAGTGACGTGTTGATCAACTGACGGATTTTTGGGGGTCAACTGACGTGTAGGCGAACTGTCGGAAAATGTTGGCGTACTGACGGAATTCTGTGGCGAACTGACGTTTATGTCAACTGACGTGTTGCGGTACTGACGGGACCCCGCAATTTTTAAGCCAGTCTTGTCAACTGTCTAATTTCCAAGCCAAGTTTCATCGTCCTAGTACATCTGGAAGTACCTTAATTCGTGATCACGAGAATTTCGGACCCCCCCCCCCCCCCCATCCAACTCCCCCACAGTGCCCAAACCCGGTCCGGTTCTGCCACTGGTGTATCTAGGGCTAGTACTTGTTCTTCCAACCAAGTTTCATCCAATCGCTCGACTCTTTTCCAGTTCTCCCCTCCCCCCCCCCCCCCACCCCCCGATATTCATATTCAGTTTCAGTAAGATCTGATCACCCGTTCAAAAGTTATACATACCTCAAGATTTAGGATTCTCTCTCCCTCCACCCCCCACGATGGTCGCATCAGAGAAGAGAACTTATAATTTGTTAACCGAATCTTGCCAAGTCTCTAATGTTCAAGCCATGTTTCATCGTCCTAGCCCGTCTGGAAGTACCTTAACTTGCGGTCACCGGAATTCCGGACCCCACCCACCCTCTAACTCCCCCACAGTGCCCGAGCCCGGTTAGGTCTTGTGCTTGTTCTTCCCGACAAGTTTCATTCCGATCGCTCGATTCCAAGCGCGTCACAAGGTTGAGAAAGAGAGAGATAGGTTTATTTAGACAACATCACAGCTAACTAAAATAGCCCCCACATTCTTTGGATCCGGTCCGGATTTGACAAGGGAAAGCCGAGACGTGTGGTCTTTTTAAATATCAAGTTCCATTAAATTCCGATACATACACAGTTATACATCCGTCAAGATTCCAATTCACCATCCCTCCACTCCCCCACAATTGTCGGATTGGGAAGTTGACTATTTCCAGGTTAATCTGGTCGGGTCCTAGATTTGCCTGCCAAGTTTCATTGTCCTAGTCCACCTGTAAGTAACTTAACTCCGGATCACCGGAATTCCAGAACTCCCCTACAACTCCCCCCGCAGTGCAAAAATCCGGTCCAGTTCCGTCAATGATGTGCCTAGGGCTTGTTCTTGTTCTTCCACGAAGTTTCATCCCGAACTCTTCCCGTGACACAAGGTTTCCAGTTCAACCCCTCCCGCCCCCCCCCCACATTCATTGGATTCGGCACGGACTTAACATATGACATCTGATACATGATGTCTTTCCAGATATCAAGTTTCATTAAGATCCGATCACCTGTTCGAAAGTTACGCACGGCCCTAATTTCCTTATTCCACCGTCTCCCCATCCCCCCACGATAGTCGGATAGGGCAAATTACTATTTCCAGACTAGTTTGGTCGGATACCTGATAGGCCTGCCAAGTTTCATCGTCCTAGCACACCTGGGAGTACCCTAACTCTAGAAAAGTGGCCTGACAGACCGACCGAAAAGTGATCGGTATATGGCAGTTGAGCGGAGCTACAAGTGCCATAAAAATGGAAATAACAGGGCTTGACCATTAAGGGTTTAAAATAGGTCTTTCCTGCTGTAACAAGTACTAGAAAAGGCATGGTGTGCCGAAAAGATTTAGAACTCGTGTCCGAATAAGCTATTAAAAGAAGGGAGGGCGGTGCAACGTTCCCCCTTTTAGTAGTGTTCCTACTGGTGCTAGTCTGGTGCAGCGTTCCAGATTCTAGTACGATGTCCTTTTAGTCGATCCCCATCTGCGACTGCAATTTTCTTCGGTCCTGTCGGTTCGTTCTTGCAGACGCTTCATTGGAGCTTTTTGAAACAGATCAGGCTTCCACCTATAGCTTTCGAGGAGGTCATTGGTCAAAATATCGGTTCTGCAAAAGAGGATTTGTTGTGCAACAGGATTTGTAACTTGAAAAATACCGAGAGAGTTTCAAAGGATGATGTATGCTAGAATGTTGGAACATATACTGTGTCTATTGCAACTTGTGCTTTAACGAACGTCTTTCGGTTAGTTTTTGGGATCCCAAAACGTAAGTGGAGGGATACATATGACATCGCAAAAGTTGTCCGTCTGTCCGCGCGATAACTCTCGAGGGGGATTGAGATATTTTGATGAAACTTGGTGGGAGGATCCTTTGGGTCACAGTACAGGTTAAGATCGAGTTCGTCCGGAATCCGGCCAAAACCGTAGAATTTGTTAAAAGTAAAAGTTTTATTTAAATTTGATAAGATGTTCGATTTGTGGGCAAGAAGACATGCTGAATGTGCATATGACAATCATTTTCTCGCCGGACGTATAGATCGCTCGGAATTCGGCTAAACCGGAAAATTTGTTAAAAGTAAAAGTTTAATCTGAAACTGATTCGAGGTTGGATATAGGGGTAAGGAGACATGCTGAATTAATTTTTTGAGCTTTAGTTTTTTGCCAGATAAGTAGTTTCTCCGGAATCCGGCAGAAACCGTAATTTGGGCAGAAGTAAGTAAGGAAGGAGACACGACGTAGGCTATAGGGTAAACCATATGCTGGATCCATATTTGATTATTTGACAGCACAAAACGGATATCTGAATATATCTGAACTTGTTTCCGGTATCCGGTTTGCACTGTCAAATACGAACTTGGTCTTCTCTGATTATAATTTGGCCTTAACCTGTTTGTAAATTTCAAAAGTAAAAACGGTTAAGAAGTCTGTTGAAGACCGAATATCTACAAGACCGAGTTGTCGGGAGCAAATATTAAAGTTTTGGATCCCATCGAAACCTTTGGTCTTGTTCGATTAGATATCAGGGTATACAAGTTTGTCACATGTTCGTACGTTTGGTTTGATATGTTTTGTTCCCTGAGATATTGTACGGATATCAAACAATAACAACAGAGTCCCGGAACTTTCAAACATGGCTTCATCGGTGACTTCGCTTTAAAATTTCTGGTTGCAGGCACTGGATAAATTCACTTGGCCCTTTTATAGATGTGCTCAAAATACTTTATTTCTAGCTACATCCAACAGTGACCTCTCTTTCCGGCTTTTCCCCCAAAGGTCCATCACAATGACGAAAACTGCTTATGCACCGTCTTACTTCATATCGCTAATTGCAGGGTATGCAACTCCGTGAGCAAAGTAACACTCATGCAGCGTTTAAAAGTGGAGGAAAACTTGAACACAATCCGTTCTTGGTGACAAGATTATGTTTAGACACAGAGGAAAAAAACTGTGTCTATACACGCAAGAAAATATGACAAAAATAAATTTACTAGCCAACGGAAAATGCTTTGATAGCATTTACGACATCAATACTGATGACTTCTGATCTCAAAAGCTAGCTAGCCTTTTTTATGGCACTTGCCCTTCGGCCAAGTGCCATATAGCGATTGCAATTTCTGTCCGTCCGTTGGTCTGTCGGTCTGTCCAGGTTTTGCTAGTTCGGGCACTTCCAGATAAGCTAGGACGATAAAACTTGGCAAGCATATCAAGGACCCCAAATGATTAAGTTGGAAATAGTCATTTCCTCGATCCGAGCACCGTGGGGGGAGTGGAGGGAGGGGGAATCCGGAATCTTGAGGTATTTTTAACTTTTGAACGGGTGATCGGATCTCGATGAAACTTGATATTTGGAACGACCTCATGCCTCAGACGACCCAATTAAAATCCGGACCGGATCCGGTGACTTTTGGGGGGAGCTGGAGGGGGCAACCGGAAATCTTGGGAAACGCTATGAGTGGAGGGATCGAGATGAAACTTGGTGGGAAGACACCTAGCAAACACTAGATACATCATTGACATAACCGAGCCGATTCGGGCACTGTGGGGGGGGAGTGGAGGGAGGGGGGAATCCGGAACCTTGAGGTATTTATAACTTTTGAACGGGTGATCGGATCTCGATGGAACTTGATATTTGGAAAGAACTCATGCCTCAGACGACGTACTTAAAATTCGGACAGGATCCGGTGACTTTTGGGGGGAGCTGGAGGGGGCAACCGGAAATCTTGGGAAACGCTATGAGTGGAGGGATCGAGATGAAACTTGGTGGGAAGACACCTAGCAAACACTAGATACATCATTGACATAACCGAGCCGATTCTGGTACTGTGGGGGGAGTGGAGGGAGGGGGAATCCGGAATCTTGAGGTATTTATAACTTTTGAACGGGTGATCGGATCTCGATGAAACTTGATATTTGGAACAACCTCATGCCTCAGACGACCCACTTAAAATCCGGACCGGATCCGGTGACTTTTGGGGGGAGCTGGAGGGGGCAACCGGAAATCTTGGGAAACGCTATGAGTGGAGGGATCGAGATAAAACTTGGTGGGAAGACACCTAGCAAACACTAGATACATCATTGACATGACCGAGCCGATTCGGGCACTGTGTGGGGGGAGTGGAGGGAGGGGGAATCCGGAACCTTGAGGTATTTATAACTTTTGAACGGGTGAACCGATCTCGATGGAACTTGATATTTGGAAAGACCTCATGCCTCAGACGACGTACTTAAAATCCGGACCGGATCCGGTGACTTTTGGGGGGAGCTAGAGGGGGCAACCGGAAATCTTGGGAAACGCTATGAGTGGAGGGATCGAGATGAAACTTGGTGGGAAGACACCTAGCAAACACTAGATACATCATTGACATAACCGAGCCGATTCTGGTACTGTGGGGGGAGCGGAGGGAGGGGGAGTCCGGAATCTTGAGGTATTTATAACTTTTGAACGGGTGATCGGATCTCGATGGAACTTGATATTTGGAAAGACCTCATGCCTCAGACGACCCACTTAAAATCCGGACCAGATCCGGTGACTTTTGGGGGGAGCTGGAGGAGGCAACCGGAAATCTTGGGAAACGGTATGAGTGGAGGGGTCGAGATGAAACTTGGTGGGAAGACACCTAGTAAACACTAGATACATCATTGATGTATGACCGAGCATATTCGGGCACTGTCGGGGGAGTGGAGGGAGGGGAATCCGGAATCTTGAGGTATTTATATCTTTTTAACGGGTTACCGGATCTCGATTAAACTTGATATTTGGAACGACCTCATGCCTCAGACGACCCACTTAAAATCCGGACCGGATCCGGTGACTTTTGGGGGAAGCTGGAGCTGGAGGGAGCAACCGGAAATCTTGGGAAACGCTGTGAGTGGAGGGATCGAGATGAAACTTGGTGAGAAGATACATCATTGACATAACCGAGCCAATTCGGGCACTGTGGGGGGAGTGGAGAAAGGGTGAATCCGGAATCTTGAGGTATTTATAACTTTTGAACGGGTGACCGGATCTCGATGAAACTTGATATTTGGAAAGACCTCATGCCTCAGACGACCCACTTAAAATCCGGACCGGATCCGGTGACTTTTGGGGGGAGCTGGAGGGGAGAACCGGAAAAATTGGAAAACGCTATGAGTGGAGGGATCGAGATGAAACTTGGTGGGAAGACACCTAGCAAACACTAGATATATCATTGACATAACCGAGCCGTGCCTACTCGTAACAAGTGCCATATGAGCTCGTAGCTCTTGTTAGTCTTATGTAGCGTTCACACGGACAAGAAATCCCTTCGAGTAGAAGAGAAGTCCAGTCGACTCGAAAGGATTCAGTTCGTGAAGACGACTAGAAAAAAAGTCTAGCGGGACGAGAATCCTTTCATGATGAAAGGAATTCCGATCTACTTGAAAGGAATTTTGCCGGCGGAGCTGATAAGAAGACAAAAAAAAGTCTAACTAGCTCTTGAGAGCAGCAGTAATCAGGACTGGTGCCATAAATACTCTCAAAACATTTGTTTATTGGCTAGTGAATTTATTTTTGTCAGATTTTCTGGTCTGAAGAATTTTTGTTTCCCTCTGCGTGTGAACATAATTTTGTCACCGAGATCGGATTCTGTTCAAGTTTTCCTTTCCTTGTAAACGCAGCATTATTCACCAGTGCCACCGACGAAATTCCCTTCAAGTAGACCTTTCAAGTCGACCGGAATCGAAGAGAACGTCCCTACTAAACTCATTCAGTCGTGCACTAGCGCTGGCTCTGATAAATTTATATTCTGAACACAGCAAAAAAAAAAGATACAGCCGTCCCTGTTTCCTCGATGCGTGTGGACCGCATTGTGGCGTTACTAGAAATGTATAAGCCCTCAAGTTTGTCTTGCTTTAAATGCTGTAAGGGTAGTGGGTGCCGCTACGAGCATAACCCGTTTGCGAAGCAAGGAAAGCAGAGGTCTTGACGCTACTCGCTAGTGTTATTTTTCTCTGGTAACCCCTCTACTTATTGCCTGTCACTCCATTCTCCCAGTTCCTTGATGCCGGAATTATAAAATTCAGATATTCTAAATCTTCTTTAATTTTAATTTTCTTTCTGCCTGACTTTTGTTTCAGTTGGGATAGAATTTTTGATGCCTGAAATTTGTCTCGTCTTGATGTTGGGAAGCGTTAGAAGCGTTTGCGTGAAGCAATTGTTAAGCACTGGGTTGGAATTACGCCTTCAGGTAAATGGACTTAAGTTTAACTGAAGAACCAGCTTCTTTTTGTATCATTTGACTGAACAGCCTACAGTGCATTATTTGGAGTATGTTAAGTTTATATTTTAATAACAATAATGTATTGAGGCCCGCTATACAACAAACGAAAGAGCGGAGTAATAGAAAGAAAGAAAAACGAATTACATACAAAGAAAACGAAACACTATACCAACATTTGGAAAGCCCGGGAGCTAGCACGACACTCTATGGTTTCGCAGTTAGTGGAAGCATCAATAATGTGGTACTTCTTCAACAGGGCTTAATTAGACTCCCATGGTGAGAGTTCGAGAAGTTTTTTTTCTAATTTTTAATATTTTGTCCGAATTCGCTTTTCTCGGAAATGCTTAGCAAATCCCAGAATGGAGAAAGTGCAGAACGTGCGGTGAGACCAAAGCAAAAAAAAAACGGTTTTCACACCGTTTAAATTGTGTTTATTTTTTATGTTGACATACCGTTTAATTTTGTTACAAGTTATGAAGTCGTACAAGTTTTAAAACGAATTGTATATATCAATTATATTTTGTTTAAGTTGATAGTCCTATGTTATCATGTTGTGAAACAGATATTCAGGAATAAATGCGATGATTGATTGATTGATTGAAAAGCATTGAAGAGGCTCCGTAGGATTAGTCTATTTACTGTGTTCTTTAATGCTACAGCTTTGACGTAACCAATACACCTACCTCTGTATTATTAACTCTACTTACAAGAGAGTTAATAATTTCCTGGAAAAACACAAATATTTTAGTAATTCACAGTTCAGTTTTCTAAAAAGCCATTCAACAGAGCAAACTATTCTAGCGGTCATGTAATTTATTCATGATGCTCTTGATCGAGGTGACGTTCCAGCATCCATATTTGTCGACCCAATAAGGTGTTTGTGATATGTGATATGTTGATTATTAATAGAGATTCATTTAGTGGCTAGGAATGATGGTATGAATTTAGTTTAAGTTAATTTTTCCCCAATTTTTGAATGACGTCTTCCAACTTAGGAATAAATTATTGTGTTTATTCATTGCTTTTTTTGCTTGTGTTTCTTAGGATGGACGACGTCATTTTTTGATTAGATTTATAATAGATTTTTAGAAAGGAAAAAGAGTATTTTAATATTGATGTTTAAAGTTATGTTTAAAATATGGAAATGATTTTGTTTGAAATTGTTTAGAAATAAGAGGATAAGATATTTGTATAAATAGTTTGTATATAGATTATTTATGGGTATGAAGTTGAGAGATATGAACAATATGTGAAAGTATTTTTGAAATAGTGAAAAGTGAAACACCCAAAGAAGTTATTCGGGTCGTGTAAAGGTGTTATCAACCAACACCTGTAAACGCAAACACCACAAAGAAGAAGAAGAAGAAGACAATTTGTCATAAGATTTTACGGAGAAAGCTTGAGAAATGCTGCATTTGAGTCCCGGCCAATAACTTGCTCATGTCATTCCTATCTGGGAGAAGCGAATATGTGGATGGTGATACTGCGAGATCTGAACTGATTTCTCTGGACGGACAAGTCGGAGTTCCCCAAGGGTCAATCCTCGGCCCACTTTTATTTTTAATCTATATTAATGATCTTGATAATTCTGTCAAAACCTTCGGTCTTAGGTCCTGTTCGCTGATGATACAGCCCTCAATATTTTGTGGTCCGACTGAACTTGTTCTACGTTCAAAAAATGAATGATGTTTTTATACATTCGCTTGAATGGTTTGAAGCGAACAAATTGTGTATTAATGCATGGGAAACAAAATTCCTCATTTTCTCTCGGATTTCTAAAGCACTGCCTACTTTTAATTATCTAACAGTTGAAAAGTATGGTACAACAATCAGTCGAGTCCACCATCTTCGGTATTTAGAGGTAGTAGTTGACTCAAACTTAAGTTGTAAGGAACACAGAACTTACCTGAGGGTTAAAGTTGCACGGAACGCCGGTGTCATCAGGCTTTTTCAGTATTATCTCCCTTATGATGCCCTACGGTGTATTTATTTTTCATTAATCCATTCTTACTTATATTATTGTCCTCTTGTGTATTTAAATAAGTTTCGATTGAACATATTACCATTGGTAAGGCAGCAGAGTAAAGTCCTAAGAATTCTTAAGCTTTCTTAACCGTCTCCTGTTTCTTGTCCTAATAAGTCACCAACGAATAGTCTTCCTCTATTTTTGAATATATTGCCCCTCAATTCTTTCGTCATTTTGCATTCCATTTTATTCAAGAAAAAACATAACTCTTATTCACTAACGGAACATTTTTATGAACCCGATTTTTTTTCTGGAATTATATCCAATCACGACCATAACACCCGGTTGTAAAACCGGGCAACCTTTAATAATTTCCGAAAGATCAAGATTTTCACTGAGAAATGCTATACTGAGGGTATGGCATAATTATCATAATGAAGTTAAACTTGAACTTTCTGTCAATATTCTCAAAAATAAAGTTAAATCAATGCTCATTGAAAACACTTAAAGAAAATTAAATAATTATTAAAATATTTAAAAAAAATAAAAAAAAATAATTATTTAAAAACAAAGATTAAAGGTAATGTCGCGGGTGAATGATTTGTCGCGGTTAATCCCCAACTAATCTTGGTCGTTTGAATCTGGAAACTGGATGGAATTTGATTTATTTATAACTTGTGAGTTGATGTTCTTATTGTTCGTAGTAGAAGAAAATGTCCACCATTTGGCCTCGAGCCTTCTCTCTGCCAAATTGGCTCTTTATGTTGAACTTAATTTGAAATAAACAGAACTTTATATAACTTTATAAACAGTATTTTCATCTACACGCAACCGCGAATCGTCATTAACACATCCATTAAAAACAAGATACTCAGTTTAGGAATAATTATTTTTCACCATTTTCTCCATTGTGACGTTCCTACTACCGTCCTCACAACTCGATGATATCGAAAATTTGAATCTCAATACAAACTTCATGTCATATTGCCAGGAACTCAATGATTTAAGGTTGGAGCAGCTCCAGAGACAGACAGGCGATGAGGAGTGGCTAAATGGTCTGATGGGGGGTCGATCATTTACTACTATTAAAAACCTGGCAGTGTTTGTTCATGTGGGGCTGAGACACAGGTCTTTGTTCTTTTAAAGTGTTTAACTGTGTAGTTAGTTTTCTTTGTTTTGTATTCAGAAAGTGTGTTGAATCTGTAGTTAATATTTGATTTGCATAATATTTTTGTACCATGGCCCGTTGGGCTTTCTATGTACAATACATACATACATACATACATGGCTTTTCAGTGGCCAGTGATCAGCTCGCGGAAGGTAGCTCCTTGCTTGAACACTTATTTTTCAGAAATCGCTTTCGTCAAGCATGTGATAGACAACGTATTTTCTTATCTCAGACCTTTTCGGTTAAACTTTAAGGTATATTTTCTTTTAGACACTTCATTCTACGCCCACCTTGTCTTCAGAGCCTTTGATTCCCGTCATCTTGGCTTCTTAGGATTTGAGGTGAGTCTTGCTTAGGTAGCCTATCTGTTTGTTACGCTTGACCGTTATAAAACTGGAAAGACAGCCAGTATTTGAAAGATGTTATTGACTTCCCGGCTCCCACGCTCGTCTGCACCTCAGAATCAGATATGGTGATAAAGCAAATCAACAATCAGCTAACTATTTACTTTTCTTGAAAGATATAAGTTTGTTTCCAAAATTTTATCAGCACGTTTAGACATGTCAGTGGGTCTTCGGTCGGGGCTTTTGGTACCGGAGGGTTTTGATACCTGGGGGGGGGGGGTGTTGCTGTTTTTTAGGCGGAACCCTCGCTTTGGATATGTGGGGTTAGTGTGCCGAAATCCAAAGTGAAGGGTCGCTGGTTCAAGTCTCCATGGTGCCGACCGTTTGGTTTAGAGCGATTGTTAGTGGCGTTTCCCTATAAGACAAGACTTGATGGAGTGACACAAGCATTGCAAGAACTTCGGTGGTTCCGATTAACCCCTTCAGTATAACTCGAAGACTTATTGAGAAACAAAAAGCCCAGCCCAAAAGCCACAGCCCAGTGGGAAAGACTGCTTATCCTGTCGAAATGAAGACTCGATTCGTCTGTCGAAAACGGTAGTAATAGCTGAAGCATCAGGGCCGTAAGTCTCCCCAGTCTCTCGGAGTGCTTGACAAGATGCAGTCTGGAAGTTTGTCTCTTCCAATTTGACGGATATATAACGAGTCCAAATTTGGATGACAGTAATTTTGGTACTTAAAAGGACCCCTTGCACTTTTACTCTTCAACTTCTAGTATTAAAATATTTGAATACTTTACAACTTTGCTGTGCTTTCAACAAATTACCCACGGTTTTGGCTGTTCTAAGCCTTTCCAAGACCCGTTGACTTGTAGCAACAAGACCAAAGGTTTCGATGGGATCCCAAAATCTAATATTTGATCCAGACAATTGCGAACAAACTACCATACCTTGTCCAGAAAAATTAAGAAAGTTCAGAAGCAAATTCAGCCTATCTCCTTATCCGTATAAAGAACATCTAATCAACTTCAAATAAAACTTTTGATTTTAACAAATTTTCCGGTTTCGGCCTGATTCAGGGCGAAGAAGTTGTCAGGGTAGAAAATACTTTTCAAATAAGTGTTCAACATGTCTTCTTACCCCTAAATCCAACATCTAATCTACTTCAGATAAAACTTTTACTTTTAACAAACTTTCCGGTATTGGCCGAATTCCGGGCGAAGTTTTTGCCCTGCGTGAAAATATTTTGACCATCGTGTTCAGCATGTCTTCTTACCCCATAATCGACTATCACATCATCTATTTAAAAATATTTCATTTGCCCCTTAATTTAAAACCCCTCCCCAACCCCTAAATGTAGGGCTACAGAGCCCATCTACGAACTCGACCTTACTCTTGACCCAAAGAGTCCTCAAACAAAGTTTCATCAAAATATTTCATTCCCTTCGAGAGCTATAGCGCGCACAGACGGACAGACGGACTACTTTTGTGATGTCATAGGTATCCCTCCACTTATGTTTCGGGATCCCAAAAACAGGGAAACAATTTACATAACCGGTTTTGTTTATGGAAAAACTTCTCGCAGACCACCCTCGACAGTGTGATACACATCGAAGGTAGCAAAACACGGCAAGTGAGAAAATCAGCGTGGTTTTGCTAGAGGGGTTAGAATCTACCGAAATTCGGGATTCCGGGGTTTAGAAATATATTGAGTGATAATGGAAATAGGTTGCACTAGTATTATAGGTAAGATAGGTCCTTTAAGGACACCTTGCAGTAGTGTTTCCGCCCCAGTATCTGACGACAATTGACTGCTCTAAAACTCAGCCTCTGCTTTCATCAAGTCACACAGGGCTTCCGGTGTTTCCAGCCTCTCAGCAGTGCCCTTGTCTTGGAAGATAATCGCGGCTGATTTGCAAAACCGGTCTTTCTGACCAATAAGCTTCCTTGAGAAACAGTCAGAATCCTCAGACTTCTGAGGCTTCTCTCAGGGTCAAACACGGCAAGCGTGAATTTCACACCCTGCAATTGAGGGCCATGATAATAATAATAAGTGTATTTTAAAGCCCAGGGGTCATATACACAACAAAACAATGAGACACATTACAAAAGAAAAAAACAACAATATTTTCCTACTCCTATGAAGCCTCACTACTAAGCTTAGTCGCTCTTAGCTTCAGCGCTCCGTCGATGTATTCGCAAACCTTTGTTACAACCCTTTCCGAAGTGCTATTCAGGATATCCGGAAGAAGCATGACAATCCCCTTAAAAAAAGATCCTCTTAACTCCGAAAGCTCCTGGCATCGATTGAGAAAGTAGTCCATGTTCTCCTCTTCCCCAGCTTTGCAAAGTTGGCAATTATACCTGACATCTGGACCCGTCCTATCCCTATAAAAAAAAAAACTCTAAGTCTACCAAACAGGGCTCTAAGTAGCTCTAGCCTGGATCCATAACTTGAAAAGTTTCGAGGTAAATTCATTTTAAAATAAACTCAGGCCTAAACACCTCCTTAATCTCACGGTAAAACTCCAAAGTTTCAGACTGCTTATAAACTCTCCATTTTTGAATCTCTTGGTCACCCAGAATCCTAGTAACTCTGCGCAATAAATTATCGTCACCTACAGGGCCACGGCCGCTATTCCAAACATAAGATAGCCCTTGATCATCAATAATATTTCGTATTTCGGAAATGAGATCATATAGAGTCCAGTGGATTAGTATTGTAAGTATGGCGGGTTCTTTAAACTATTAAAGCACACAGCACATCATGTTGTCTTTCACCTGATTTGAAATTTGGCCGCAACGTATCTTGACACGAAAGATGCTACAGTAGGTCTAATCGCTTTAGTGTAGTTGGTGGGATTCTTAACATCTATGAACAGGACATTGCTTTGTTCACATAAGCCGCTATTCGCACAATAAGCGAACAGGAGCATGTTTGGATCTGTTTATCTGGCTGAAAATTCTGCTGGGGAAGTGACGTCGTCTGTTTTAACATATCGACTTGAACATTATTTTGCTTTTCTTTTCTGTGTGTTTTTATTGTCAAAAAATAGTTTGTTTTTCATTTTTAGTGTTATAAATTGTTGTTGGTGCTTAAGGAATCTGTTTTATGGCCGTATTAGGCTTTTTCCAATAAATTATTATTATCATTATTATTATTATTGTCAATTTAAAAATTGGCGTCGATACTCTAAAACTTCAATCGTGCGATGGGTGAGGACGACGTTCGTGATGAGGCAGACACATTTTGCTAAAGTACGTGATCGATAATAGGAAAAAGATGATTGCGATTTTGGGTGTGCGACTGAAAATATACAACGGGAGTGGGGACAAAGAAGGAACTGATAGTTACTTGAACGGGTTTTCAGTGAAACGTCTTCAATCAAAACGACCCGGTGAAACGTCCCCATGGCGAAAGGTCCCCGGCTAAAATAGACTAAAAAAAACCCTGATAATATTTTGTTTATGGGCAGTTTATTTTGTCTTGTCGTCGGAATCATAAATTTATATATTCAAATCGTCTCGGTATATACGGATCATACCGAGCAACACAAGGTGGACTGATTTAAAATAAGCTACCAGTTGGTGCCAAAGTCAAAAAGCAAAGTCCAATGATTCGAATCTGCTGATGAATTTGTTTCATGTAGCAAACTGGGGACTTGTTTACTCATCTCTTTCCTGGGTGTCTCAGAACGGACGGGACTCGATCAACCTATGAACTGCTACAGATTTTGTGGTGGGATTCTTAAACCATATGTAAACTAGGGATACCTGTACTGGATATTTGTTTGACTCTGTTGGAGCCGCATCAGGCTTCCGCTTGTTTCCTTCGAGCAGCTTGTTATATTGCTTTAAACGACCTTGAACTAGTCTACTCCTGATCAGTTCGAGCCCAGGGCAAGGCATATTACACTGTATACTTTGAGGAGCCATGGTGCATATCTGCAGATACTGGTCCCACGTCCGCTCTTTCCTGCCTATTAAGAATGTTCCTAAATCTGTCATGCAAACTCTTTCATTTTTTACTTAAAGTTGAAACCGTAGGTTATTTTTTTTCCTCTCCTCCCTTTTCTTTATATACAGTATTCAGATAAATATTCCTTGAGCCCAAGCTGACTTTGAAACATATATTCAAATAATGGGTACAACGGATGCGTCAGCTAAGAAGGGCCGACATATCGCTAATGAAGCATCGTAGATGACGTACCCGTTGTATACATTATTTGAATATACAGTATTCAGTTATTTTATTCTATTTGTTGTTTAATATCAGTTACTTCCCTGCCATAGCCTTGCACTCCGTTTGTGCTTTCCTGGCAGGAATGTTAATTGTGCATGTTTTTGTCTTTAAGTATAGTTCAATGAAACTGAAACAAATGAAGCTGAAACTGAACCTCAATCATGCGTCTGAAGACCAAGGCGAACTTCAAACTTGGGGACGTTTCGCCATGGGGTCGTTTACCATGGAGATTTTTTGTCGGGAAGCGACTTACACCGGCGTTTTAACAATCCTCTTTTCGTGTGCGTGTTGTCCTCGATTGACTCAGGTCGTCATTTAGTCCAAGTAACATAATTTGTTTGGTTGTTGCTACAGTATTATTGTGTTAAAAAATTAAATTATAACGTCTGGCAAAGGTGTCGAAAGTAGTTCCAAATTACACATGTTAATGACTGAAAGATGTAAATTTCAAAATTGCACTTTGTATGCGTTTTTGTTATATTTTATTTATTTTCTTTCTTTCCTTTTAAATACTCCGGTTTTGGAAATGGCGGGTCATGAATAAATTACTTCCTTAAAGTTTAACTGAAAAGCCAGCTTATTTTTATATCTTAGGTATGAATGCACTGAATTATTTTGACGATGCTAAGAGATTTCCGATTTTTTTGTTTTACTCTGGGCTTAGCGACGTTTAGAATATGCGCTGCTAGCACGACAGTCAGATTTCATCCAGACCCGGAGAATTTGAGTTTCAAGGTAACCATGCGTTTCAACGGCTAATGAAGCTAATATCAGGAAATGTTCAGTTCCAGATTGTACTGCACTATTTCCTCTTCTTAAGTGCGTAAGTAAAACTATTTCCTCTTCTTTAAGTGCGTAAATAAAACTATTTCCTCTTAAAACTGTCCAGATTGTGGGATTACTTCAGTTCAATTCAGTTCAGTTTTGGAGCTAAGATAATGCGTTGTCCCCATATGTCTAATCTATTCCCCCCTCTCCTCCTGCCTTCCTTGCGTCGGGACGAGAGGAATACTGGCAATCAGTTTTCTCCATATCCTGCTAATTCTTCTACCCAATTTTTACGTAGTTTTAACCCATCATTTATTTCTGGTCACATCGTGTAAGTGGATCAGTTAATTTTTTTCGTGTCTGTGTATTTCGTAAATTTGTATTCCTCTTCTGGATTTTAGCTATTTGGATTAAACTTGATTGATTGACTGATTGAACGAAGCGTTGCATTTTCGCATGGAGCATTCGACTCGATGCAGTGAAAATTCATAACCTCCATGCCAAATAATAATTTAGAAATTTTTCTTCATTATATTATAATAATTTATTGGTTCAAAGGATTCTAGATGCACCGAATCAAGTGCCCATACGTACTTTAAACCCCATGTAGTTTATCCAGCCTGTACATGTTCTCACAAGTCCGTCGCGTAAGCAAAGAACTGGTCTTTCTTTACTGCTATCCGTTCGAGGAGCTATCCGCTTTTCTTTCTCTGTAGGATACTGCACTGTTTCCCTCTTCTTGTCTTGCGTGGATACAGTTCCATCTTCATCGTCATCATCAGCATAGCGAGGCTGTCTACAACTCTCTCTAGTTCCAAAGCTTGAATCTGAATCTTGAGCCTGAAGCTTTGACATCCCTCACGCCATTAGAAGGCCGAATGTTAACCCCAAAGTTCCCAGTGCTGGGAGCGACACTCCTCGAATTATCCACGTCGGAATTAGTTGTGATTCTGTCTTCCCTCCGGACAGGTCAGAGCAATTACTTGGACGAGACTCAGCTCTGTTTCTAGCGCCTGTAATTGCTTCTGATCAGGACCACTCCAAATTGGATGTCTGTTAGGAAAAACAGATTCGGAGAGACTCGATCAGATCCCAAAGGGCCATCTTGTGTTCATAGATTCCGCGAAAGGGACACCGCTTTCCAATTATTTCCAGCTGACAGAAGTTTTCTGTGTATTTACTTGTAATTTACCAATGTTCTCTCCGCACTTCTGCACGTATCCGAGACATGGCACCTCAGCCAATAGTATGAAAAGCAATTTAGCCTATGAAAATACTTGCCTTAGGTGGACCCTAACATGAACTGGAAAGAAAGGGTTTCAAACCTGGCGATTCGCAAGATGACAGAGCAACCCCTTGTTGCTGCAGTTATCAAGATCCGCCACTATAGGGTTCTGGGCCATGTCGTCAGGATGTGATGCAACAGACTACTGAACGAAATTCTTTTGTGCCAATCGCAGGGATCTAGACAGAGAGACCCCCTTTGTCGTACCAACAGTCGACCCCCTTTGTCGTACTTACCAGTAGGATCTCCGCAACATCTGCACGTCCATCCATTATCGGCCTTTAAAGCTTAAAGGACCCATCGTACTATTTACTCTTCAACTAACAGTATTTTAAAATATTTGAATACTTTAAAACTATGCTGTGCTTCCGACAAATAACCCACGGTTTTGGATGTTTTAACCCTTTTCCGAGTCCCTTTGACTTGTAGCGGAAACAGGGATTTACATAACCGTTTTTCTGATGGAAAAACTTCTCGGAGACAACCGTTTACAGCGTGATACATATCGAAGGTAGCAAACACGGCAAGTGAGAAAATTAGCGTATGGTTCTATTAGAACGTACAAAATTGGGGTCTCCAGGCTAAGAAATACACGGAGTGATTATGGAAATAGATTGCATTAGTATTATAGGTAAGACAGGTCCTTTATCGGGAAAGACACGTTCATTTCAAATTTTGCTATTTGAACAAACTGAATTATTTTCACTCCCCTAATGAATTTTGTATTTTCCCACCTAGGGCTCTAGTAATAACGGTCGGATGATGATGATGATGAAATTCTATTTACGCACTTAAGAAAAGGATAATAGTGCAGCACAGACAAATAAAAGGAAAAAACACACTGCGCTTTCAATAATGTAGTAAAGGCACAAGATAAAAAAATAAACATTAAAAAATGAAAGAAAAGGGACTAATCAGGTCTAAAAAATCTTCTTCCTAGAGAAAATGCAGAGAATCGGCCAAGGGCAGAAACGTGAAGGTCCTGGGCAATTGAAAATAACTTTGCACAAGGGTTGGAGGGCAAAAAAGGGAATGTGCGCTGTCTATACGACAACTCAAAGTTTCATCCAGAAGCGGAGAATTTGAATTTCAGCAAAAGCCTGAATTTTCATGGCAAAAGACGCTAAGCTTGGAAAAGTTACGGGTGATGAAAGGAAGAAAACAATAGTAAGAAATGTTTTGCAAGGAATCGGTTATTTTAGTTTTATTTCTCAACAACGGTTCCCTATTTCAAACATAGAGGGACAAGCACATAGAGGTACCAGTATTTGCGGATATGGACAAACGGAATAACGGGCTACATATTACTCTATTGTTTGACAAAACAAATTTGGCAAATTCTCGTTGGACAAGCTAATCAGTCGGCTAGTTCTTAACCTGCAAGTCCAATAGAAGACAAAGTTTTCGATTGATAAGTACAAACACATACGTCAGGCAAGAAAGTTTTCTACAAACAAGAGCTACGAGCCCATATGGTATTTGTTAGGAGTAGGTAGCGTAAGAACGTAGAAGAGAACTTCACAAAACACCCCGCCATCCAAAAATGCGATTCGGACCTAGAATTAGAATATCTAGTCGGAAACTTAAATGTCGCATTTCTGACTTATCCTCTTCCCGTCCAAACGGGGCAAAGACTATCTGCGAATATCCGAGTCCCACCCCCCCTCCCCCCACCTTGGCCGGATCCTGTCCGGACGCCAAATAACAAATAAAGGTCGCATAAACTCTGCATGGTCCAACTTGCATCCTATTTTGTCCATTCGTTTGGTGTTTATGCACGTCAAAACTTTTCGCAACCCCATGATGGTCGGATCGGGAAAATGACTATTCTCAAGTCAGTCTGTTCGTGTCCTGATACGTCTTCCAAGTTTTATCGTCCTAGAACATCAGGAAGTTCCGAACTTGCGGGATCGCCAGATTTAAGCCCCCCCCCCCCCCCCCAACTCCCCCACAGTGTCCGAATCTGGTCCGTTATGTCAACAATGTATCTAGGACTTGCGCTTGTTCTTCCCACCAAGTTTCATCCCGATCCCTCTACTCTCAGTGTTCCCAAGATTTCCGGTTCCCCACTCCGGCTCCCGCAGGAGTCACCAGATCCGAACCAGATTTATACTGGGTCGTCTGAGACTCAACATCTTTCCAAATATCAAAATTTCATTAAGATCCGATCACCCGTTGGAAAGTTATAAATACCTCAAGATTCCGGATTCCCCCTTCCTCGCCCCCCCCCCCCCGAACTGACATGCCTGCCAAGTTTCATCGTCTTAGCACATCATGAAGTACCGAACTCGCTGGATCAGTAGACCCCCCCCCCCAACTCCCCGACAGTGAACGGATCCTGTCCGGTTGTGTCAATCACGTATGTAGGGCTTGCCTGTAAGCTAAAAACGGCTTGCTATTCCGTAGAGACTTGATTGCAGTTCACTGTATTGCCCCGTGCGGGGTTCGACTGGGAATTGCTGAATGAAAATTGCCGACTGACAGACTCTAACATAACGCATTCTCATCGGGGTTTCAGGCCATTTTAAGTGAACAAGTGATACGTAACTAGACTGTTGGGTCACAGCCCTGTTGGGTTAAACTTTAATGACTGCCTGTCATGGCAGGAAACAACTGTGGCACTTATCTTATCTCTGTCGTAAGTTGCCACTTGTCTATCCAGCTAGTTATTGTGCAATTTCATTTTGCAAGCTAATTGCGTGGCTCGTCTCGTCTCTGGTTGTGACTAGTCAATACTGAAATGACCCCCTTTGTGTACTTATATAAGGTTCATTCCAGGGGCGGATCCAGGGGGGGGGGCGATCGCCCCCCCTAGACGGGCTGTAATTTTTTTGTTTTGCTTACTGCACTTACGGAAGTCTGCATTAATGCATGTTCTAACTACTGTAACTAGATTCTAGAACCTTTTACACTACGTTCAACCCACAGCTTTTCCTCTGTCAAGCTAGCCTCGACTATTTCTCACCTCATAGCTCGCTCATAGAATAGCGACAGTTCACCCGGTAAATTTTAGCTAGATTCGAGACGCAACGCAACCAGACCTGGTAAAAACAAACATTTCGGTCCAGTGTATAGTGAAATTTGAACATCCGTCACGAGGACTTTCTTCGTTTAAGCGACATTAATGTCGGAAAACGCGGACAAAAGACGCTTGACAGACAGGTTTGCGGAGCCAGGAAGCTTGAATTTTTCTTGTAAACAGTTGTAAGTTGATCAAGTACAGTTTTTGTAAGCATTAATGTAATATATGAAAACCATCTTTTCGTTAAATAAGAGACCGACAGGGACACTTAAAACACGAAAAAAATCAGCCTTGTGGCCGACAAAAAGGCCACTACCCCCACTCTTTTCGGAAAGAATCGCCCCCCCTAGAACGAAAGGCTGGATCCGCCCCTGGTTCATTCAAGAAGGATTTCCATACTGGCTTTGATCTTAAATGAATCTCATCGATAGAGTAAAGCAAACGTTTCCCGGAAATCAATCTACGCAACAGGGACAAAGACTCTCCACTGATTTTTCTGCTCTCGTAATTCTCAAAGGAGCTATTCAAATACACTCTGACCCCTCCAGGGAGACTCTAGACATTTCAGTCTACTGAAATCCTACCCTCGTACCGGATACTTGGTATAATCTGTTACCAAGGCTCCAGGGAGGTTTACCAAGACTTTGATTATGTAGTGTTGCCAAGGATGTCCTTTATTTCCCGGAAGATTAAGAAGAGAAGCAATTACTCTATTTTGTACAGCGATATTATGATGCGTCCTTTCAGTCTAACTGAAATCCTATCCGCGTACCGGAACCCGTACAATCTGTTACCAAGGTTCCTGTGTGCTTTACCAAGAAGACTTTGATAGTGCAGTGTTGCCAAGGGTTTCCTTTATTTTTCCGGAAGATTGCGGAGACATGCAATTACACTGTTCCATGCAGGAATATTATGATGCGTCCTGACAACAAATTCAGTAGAAATAAATCTTTAATATGTCAGACATCGGGAATACTGTTACATCCGACAAGAACTATTAGTCTAAACAGAACTGTACCTTTATCTGTAAAGTTCGAAAACACCACTTTCAGTCTTAGAGCTTTGTCACACTGGCCTTAAAAACCAGCCTATTCGACAAACAACTGAAAATCCCTAGGGGACGTGAGATTTGATGGGCTTTGCGGCAGCTTTGGGATAATGAGCAGACTGCAATTAGGGCTCCGGTTACACGCTGTTTTGCTCAGATTCATCTCCTAAATTTAAAAACGACAACATTCAGAATTAGTTGTATATTGTTCATTTTCTTTTATCGGCTAACACTCAAAATGCCCACGATCATAATGCCCACGACTCAAAATGCCCACGATTGGATGAATTTGAGGTTTTCAGTCCGTAATTAGGCGTGACTGAGTGACGGGATGAGTAGACCGAGTATCAGATGGCGATAATCGTTTGATGAACTTGTACACTATAAAGTAAAATACCCCTCTTTTTGTGAAATACGTTGCAAATGACACGGATTCCGTTTGCCCAGCTTTACTTTATGAGCTTTAGAAAAGGCATACATCGTCAGATCAGGTAGAAAGATAGTGGACTGTGCTGGGACTTGTAAGAGTAAAGGCAACGTAATACATATAACGCTAGAAGAGGAAATTTATTTTCGTTTGATTTTGCAACTGGAAAACTCTTCAAACAAAAACGTTACCCAAGTTTTTTTCAAATTCTATTGTCTCTCCTGTGCTACGATATGTTCATGAAAGCTCAAAATAACTCCTTTTCGGTTTAATTGAAGGTCTATATCTTGAAAAAAAAAAAAAATCTGCCCACTTCAACGTTTTTACAAAGAGAGTTTCAGCTTGATGGCTAGTTTGTAACATTTCCTATGAAACGTGTTTGTAAATGAAACTGTTTTGAAAACTGTTTTAAGTATAGGTTGCAAAACCGTTTCTGCAATAAACGTTTATGGACGTTGAACCCTGAGTTCGAACTTTTAGCGGAGGCTATATATTCGTCAATTCAGTTTCAGAAAACCCTACAATCGGAAAATTATGTGTCTCGATCAGAGGCATTACCAGCCAAAATATTTCGCGGAATTGGGCAAGATAATTACCGACTGGCTGGTCGTTTTAGCAGGGATACTGACAGTTTTAAGAATAATGCATGTTTTGACGAAAAATCGACTGTTATCGATTGTTTTCAAGATCGAAAACTGACTGTATCCGTTTAACTATTTCCACAAATTGACTGGATGACCTCCCCCCCTCCCATTCATGGTGCCTCTGGTCTCAATTCTTGTTCTTGTTATTGGTTTGCTTTTCACCTTTACGACATCCCTTTGATATCCATGTTTCATTGGTTTTCTGGAGTAAATATTGTCTCAATTATAAATATATCACTGGTTTATTATTATTTACAAGAAATATTTGTAGCCTATTGCATCGTGGTTAGATGCCGCAAAAGCGTTGTGCTTTCTTGAGGAAGCCTCTGAGTGATACTGAGCCCCCTTGGAGCTTCTCTTTAAGTGCTTGAATTGGCTTTTCTTTCCGGACCATTCATCGGTTCCTTCAAACGATATATATTCATGATCCCGAAGGGCCCATGATCATTTTTGCCTCAAGGGTTTTGCTTACAAGTGAATTTATGTACAAATAATAATTTGAAGAAAATATATGTTTTCATGATTCCAACATCATTTGGGCTTCAAGAGTGTTCATTACAGATGAATATCTAGCGCCCTTAAAGTTCAGTGGGCAGATCAAACAATCATGATACCATACTACCACCCCTAGAATACAATGTTACGTCAGAAATCAGCAGATTCATCGACAACTTATTTTCGCTAATATATAATTACGCCGTTTTTTTGCTGACTCTCATAAGCCGATTTACTAGCTTCGACAAACATAAGCGGAGTTTCTTTTTTCTTATCTATTCGTTGTTATTATATACTCTGGGTTATTTGTATAGTTTGCAAATATTCATATTAATGGTGTTAACTAAGAATTCCTTGTAAGCTGTGGCATCAGCTGCAAGTAGTTCGGCTATATTTGTACATTTTTGGCAGTGTTGTAACTTTAAATCCAGAAAGCAAAACCTTTCTTCGGTACTACAAACAACAGAAAGTTTCATCAGAAAAACTGGAGCAATCTGCAGGCTACAGAGACGGTTTATTTTAGCAGCCGTTGCACCCTCATCACTCAGCTCTAAAACACAATTGGTTTTCTTACACGGCCGAGAGCTTTTGAATTTCAGCGCCTTGCAGGACCATGCTCTGAAATCGTCTCCGCCGATACGCCGAAGAGTCAATTACAAGCGATAACAAGAAAACGGCTTATTTTTGAAGCGCTATCTAGTGAACGTCAGAAATGTGTATGTGTGAAGCATATTATAAAAAATAAAGCACAGTTAGTGTCCATTGTGCTTTAAAGTGCGCATCATCACGGCCAAATGCACAAATAAAATAGTTTCTAAGGACCCATGATCATTCTTATCTCAAGGGTTTTGCTTACAATTGATCGCAATTAAACCAACACACGAATTGACGATTTACTGCTTTCATCCTACGATCCAGCCTTGCAAGTGCCGTATGAGCTTCCAGCTCTTTTTAATCAAGGAATCATTCTTACCTTCGTGATGCAAATTAACTGGTGGATTTGTATCTCCTGGTTTTGCTTTCTGGGTTGGCACAATTATAGGGTTGTTGACAAAACGTCCCCATTCGAAACGTCCCCGACAAAACGCCTCCGTGACAAAACGTCCCCATGACAAATGTCCCCACGACAAAAGTTCCCTGGCGAAACGTCCAAAGGTCCCCGGCTATGGAATTTTTTTTTTCATCGCTGAGGGATAGCTAGGACTATGAGACTACTGAGTGCGTCATCAGTTCAGACAAAAAAAGTACTTTTGAAAACCACGATGGGTTGACTACTTCAGTATTTAACCGATACTCAAGAAACCGACAAAGTGTTGCTCTCGGCTTTAGTGTTTTATACTTTATTTAATTGGTTTTTATTTTGTGTGTTAGTTTACGCGCGATGTAACTAACTGATCTCGCTTCTGTTCGATATTTAATTTGGTGATATCTATTATTAAAAGATTTTATGAAAGGATCAAAACCGTCTAACATAGATTAACTATGTCTCTCTACCTAACTGATCGTTCCATCCGCTTTCGTTTCCTCGCTTCCCATGTCATTTTTAACCAGCATAGCGGCACTACGCTTATTTTTGCATTTTCCTGGTTTGACTCTCCTTGAGCCACAGCGGGCTTCCCTTTTCTCTGAGGAGCATATTGGTGCTCTTCAGATTGTGCATGTTATTTCAAACGACCTAGAACTGATCAGTTACGAGTCAATTGCAAGTTGCAAG
Source organism: Branchinecta lynchi (assembly GCA_023053575.1). NCBI lineage: Eukaryota > Metazoa > Arthropoda > Branchiopoda > Anostraca > Branchinectidae > Branchinecta > Branchinecta lynchi. The sequence continues at coordinate 3,111,199 of JAKZAP010000003.1, read as the reverse complement.
GCATATTACACGACATATTTTAACTGAAAACAATACATTTATGAAGCAACCGTTCCTATGTCCGATCTTTCCTGCTTGTAAGGAATGTTCCCACATCTGTAATGCACACTCTGAAGTTGTTTTACCTCGATCATGCACCTGAAGATCGAGACGAATTTAAAAATCTGTGCTTGGGGACGTTTAGCCAGGGGACGTTTTTTCATGGGGACGTTCCGTCGGTAAGCCCAATTTTATACTACATTGCTTCTTTACTTTAACGCAAACAATTCTGGACAATCAAGAAACAAAAAAATAATTCCTTTTCAAGCATTTACCATGGTTAATCCTATCCCTTATAATCTCGTAGTCCGCTGTCCCAGGATGATTATGGCCTCCGATATGATATTAGCCTCTCCTGTGACCACTTTGAACTGTCGGCATTTTAGGCCGCCGGCATTTGGTGGTCGTGGGCATTTTGAGTCGTGGGCGTTTCGGGTCGTGGGCATTTTAATCGTGGGCATTTTAATCGTGGACATTCTGAGCGTGAGCATTGTGATAGTGGGCAAAATGATCGTGGTGATTTTGGGAACCACCCCTTTTTTCTACTTGTGCAACCCAAAAAGCCAGGAAATGAGCCCAGTGTGACCAAGCTCTTACTGAAATCCTACCCGCATATCAGAATCCTTTTACAATCCGTACCCAGGCTTCTGTGAGATTTACCTAGGAGACTTTGATAGTGTGTTGTTGCCAAGGGTGTCCTTTATTTTCCAAAAGATTACGAAGACAAGTAATTACCCTGTTATGCGCAGAGATACTACGATGCGTCCTCACAACAAATTTAGTAGAAATAAAGAGATCTTCAATCTGACAAAAACGTTGGGAAAAACCTTTACATCAGATAGGAATAATTTTTCGAAACAGAACTGTAGGCTAACCCGCAATCGTGGGACAGATTGCCCGACCCGCCGAGAGACGGAATTGCGATCGGTATATGGCACTTGAGCCAGAGGCTGCAAGAGCCATAAAAACCGTCCAGTTGCCATGGCCAACAGGGGCGTCACTAGCCTTTTACCTTTGGGGGGGGGGGGGGACGTCCGGTTTGTGCCGACGGACTCAAAAATATGCCGACAAAAAACTTCTGTATAATCCGACAATACCACTTTCAATCTAACTGAAATCCTACTCGCGTCCTGAAATCCGCGCCATCCGTTATCAAGGCTCCTGGAAGGTTGGCCAAGATTCAGTGGCCAAATAGTGCAGCAGCCTTTGTCTTATGGAAGATGAAGAAGACAAGCAATTACTCTATTCTGTGCAGTGATATTATCATGCATCCTGACAAAAAAAAATTGTAGAAATAAAGATGTCTTTAATATTTCTAAACATTGGTAAAAGAATGATAATAATAATATTAATTTATTTGTAACTCACTTCACAAAACAATTTGAAGATAGTGGAGTAGAAAGAGAAAGAAACAACAGAAGAAACACTAATACAACAAAATAAACACAAAAAATCAACAGAACAAACGGATGAGCCGGTGGTATGGAGTACGTCGTTCTTATGCTTGTCCAGATAAATCTTTATGAAGCTCCTGGAGTTTTGCTTTTATATCGGGAGCCTTGTATTTTCAGATTATTCTCCAGTTTCGATACGATATAGGCAAATAAAGCAGGTAGTTACGGTATTTGTAGTAACATGTAAGTAGTTTGCGCATGTCACTCTTTTTCAATAAAATAAAAGTCCCAGAGACATAGCCATTATCCATTACAAGAAAGGAATGCTTATTCTGAACGGAACCGTACCTTTATCTGAAAAATTTGTAAATACCACTTTCAGTCTTACTGAAATCCTACCCGTGTCTGGAATCCATACAATCCGCTACCAAGTCTCCGGGGAGAAGTTTTACCGAGAAGGCATTGATAGTGCAGTGTTGCCGAGGGTGTCCTCTATTTTCAGGAAGATTAAGAAGACAAGCAATACTCTATTCTGTGCACCGGTATTGTGATGCGTCCTAATAACGAATTTAGCAGAAATAAATAGATCTTGAATATGACAAAACATTTGGAAAACCGTTACATCCGACAGTAACCATTATTCTAAACAGAATTTTAGGCTACTTTCTTCTTTAAAATCCGAAAGTATCACTTTCAGTGTAACTGAAATCCTACCCGCGTACCGGATTCCTCGTAGAACCCGTACCAAGGCTCTGGGAAGGTTACTAAGGAGAATTTGATTTTGCAGTGTTGCCATGGGTGCCCTTATTTCCCGGGATACTAAGAAGGCAAACGATATTATTATGCATCCTGACGAAAAACTTGAGCGAAATAAAGGAGCTGTTTAACATAGCAATCAAAATGGAGATAAACTATATCAGTCAGGATGGACTGTTATGGAAATGGAAGAATTGGCAGAGCGACAATAATTTTGTCTGCTAAATCCTATCGGATTGTGGTAGGTTGCTTTTTGTTTTCAGTAAAAAACAGATGAACAGAACTATTCCATTGTGCACTAATAAAAAGGTCCTAAGGACCAGGGTCGTCACGTACGGGGAGGGGGACGCCCTCCTACAATGTTCTCTGCCAGTCGGTAAAAAAAATCTGCGCGAAGCGTCGGGATTCAAAACAGTCGATTTTTCTCAAAACCAGTCGATGTTCTGTCAAAACAGTCGTTTCCCCTGTCATCTGCAGAAACAATTGGTAAAAATGACCAGCCAGTCCGTAAACACCTTGCCCCCCCCCCAAAAAAAAAAAAAATATTATGGCTTGTAACGCCTCTGCTAAGGACTATGGCTTCTTTTTAGTTTAATATAAAATACATTGAACTATGTTGACTCTCTTGAGGAATTTTCAAGTTATCCATAGAAGGCTGTAGTAGGCTGAGTCACGGCAGAGGCGTCACATACTGGGAGGGGGAGCCTATGTTGTCGGTCAGTCTGTATAATAGCCAAATTCTGCACGAAGCGCCACGAGTTTTCTTGGAAACAGTCGGTTTTACTTCAAAACAGTCAGTTTCCCACAAAAACAGTCGGTAAAAATGACCAGAAGGTCAAGACATTTTGGCTAGTAACGCCTCTGGTAGTAGGGAAGCCTCCCCACAAGATCGAATCCAGAACTGAACAGCAAAATCTGTACAAGTAAAAGCAAATCTTTACAAGTATAAGTAAATCTATACAAGTGGCCGAGTGGTTAGCGCGCCGGACTCGCAAGTGAAGGGTCGCTTGTTCGAGTCTCGGTAGTGCCTACTGTTTGGTTTGGGACGGGGGTTAGTGGCGTAACCCTGTAAGACAAGCCAAAGTCCACCCAGCTTCAAATGGGTACCTGGAGAAATCCGGGGAAGGTGACAGGAAGGGTGTGTGAAAGCACAGGATGGCTGGCCCCTAACCCCCCATTACACTTCCTGGCTGAGGGCCGAGAGTCGGAGATCAGCACCGTCAGCTTGGCCTGTCAAGGCTAGTGCTGATACCTTTACCTTTACTTTACCTTTTTTACAAGTATAAGTAAATCTGTACAAGTATAAGTAAATTTATACAAGCAGCATCTGAATGACCGGGTTCACCGCTCTGCTCAGTGCTGTAATTTTTTATTTGTCATATCAGAAAATTAAAAGAAAATAAATATCAGACGCTGATTCCTGATTGCAAAACGACTTTATTCCAGCGATGGAATTCCTTCCTTTCCTTACCAATGTGCTTTTGTTGTTGACAGATATTCCAGATATCGTAGAGCTATCAGGAATACGGGAAGAAGTTCCACGCACAGGGACAAACGGTTATCTTGAATTAGCGGTACAAGCAACAAACGCATTTGCATCGTTTTTACAGGCATGTTTAACTGAATAAATGACGGGTAACTAGATTTGTGAACTTACGCCCTATTCGGCAAAATGTTAAAGGACACCTCGCACTACACAGTGTTTCTGTTCAGATGTTCCGAAAAAGTTATAAGAAAGGCAAAATTACACGCGGCTTCGGCTGTTTTTCGCCTCTTTCCGTGTCTCTTGCCTTGGATTACAATCTTGACAAAATTTGCATAATCGGACGAATATGCTCCTCGATACAGTGATCGGGCGCATGACACGTCACGTAAAGAGAACAAACGTGGCAAGTTGTGATCCCCAGTGTATTGCCAATGAATGAGATAGGATGAACTTATGAAGTGATGAATCTCGGGAACGAGAATCATAAAACTGATTTATTTCCAACCTGCCATTTGAAAAGCGGAGTATGTAAAGTAAAATAAAAATAAAATTAGAGTTAAGTGCGACGTGTCCTTTAAGAAGAAATTGAGCTTGACTAGAAAGAAGCTTGGCACATAAATTTCATTCTAGTTCAACCCAGTAATTTCTGCAGTTTCCTTGAGAAACCATTTGGTCCTCAAGTACAATGTTTCAGAAAGTAATTTGCTTCGTCTGTTGGATTTGCAGATTTTGATTGTTAATTGTTGGTCATGGGCCATGTCTATCTGTTAGTACCATAACTGTCGAAGAAATTGATATATTGAGATATACTTGGTGTGAGGGTCCGTCGGGTCAAAGTATAGGTTAACTTGGCAGATGGGCCCCATAGCTGTATTTTTAGGGGTGGGGTTTCAAATTAAGTGACGAAAAAAATGGTTTTAAAAAGCCAATGAGATAGTCGATCTAGGAAAAGGAGACCTGCTGAATCTAACTCTGAACTTGTTTTCTCGTTGAACAAGTGGTTCGCCCGGAATCCAGCCCAAACCGGAAATTTGTTAAAAGTAAAAGTCTTATCTGAAGTTGATTAGAGGTTCGATGCAGGGATAAAGAAACCTGCTGAATTTGCTTTGAGCTTTAGTTTGGTTATCTACAAGACCCAAGTTTGATCAAATATTTTTTTGGGGGGATCCCATCGAAGCGCCCTTAGTCTTGTTAATCCCGGGGATGATTTTGCCGAAGGGCTGGTCATTTTTACCGATTTTTAAAAATAATATGATGCAGATACCTACAGTAAGAGCCAGATTAAGTCAGCTGTCATTTCAGTAATTTTTTTATTTAACCGGAAAGAAAATTGTGGTGCTTTAAAAAAATCGGGACACGATTTTACCGGTTCATTGTTTTCAACCCAGTGGGCGATAACATCGGGAGGCGTAGGGGGCAAAACCTCCCCCCACACTTGACTCCTCTGAGTCGTACAGGAGACTCGTACTCGATTCTTGCCGCGAAAATGTCAAAATGAAATGTACATGCTGTCCTGACAGTGAATGAATGAATGGAATGAATTTATGAGTCAACATATATTTTTACAGTCAAGAGGCAAATATGGCTTTTTCAAAGCCTTGTGTCCAAAAATGTTCAAACTCTGCACCTTTTGTTTGTTTTGAAGCTGCTTTGACAAGGGATTTTGTGGCTGAAGACTTTTCTAACTCTGCCGTTTTCGTCATTTTGTAAGGCAATCGAGGTAAGGTTACAATGAAGGGATCTTGTTTGAAAGGAAAAATATGTTTAACTAGAAATATTGAAGCAATATTTACTTATCCAACATGTAAACCATTCAGTTAGCTTCAATCTAGTATGTTTGTCATATTTGTTGGTTCGTTTTTAAGCCAGATAGATTATTCCGAAGGAAAGACTGTTCTGTAAATCTGAATCTTGTCTATGAATGGATGAACCACTTCTTTGAACACTTCTAAATTTTGGACTAAAATACTTTGGACTTTTCGCATATGGAACAGTCAAATTGGAACGGTAAACTCAGAACTGAACATGTTGCCTTTACAGAGTGGCTGAAAAGTTTTGAGGGACGTCCCCTACTCCCCCCCCCCCCCATACGTAACATCTCTGGTGTTTACATTAGAAGTGCAAATACAAAGATCTCACTGCCGCGTGAACAACCACGACCATCGTGAAATGGGATCATGCAAGTTGGCCATCTCTTAATCAGTCTGGAACATCCTTTCCTGGAATAGGAACGATACTGACTAGCAATAAATCCAATTTCCAGTGGATCACTGCGTTTGGGAAGAAGGGTTCCAAACTATAAGAAAGAGCCAGTCCAGACTGAGGCAGCGTCAATGGCTTTCACGTGTTTCAGGTATTTTTGTCAATTGTATATGGAGTGATGGTTTGCCATCATTGAAATAGAATCGACTAAAAAGAGGCACGGCATCCATGGCGCCGGAGGCACGAGTATATAAAAAGAGATTAGCAAGTACTGGAAGTAGACAAGTAAGTGAGAGTTCGTAACTCCAAAGCCTAAAAGAAGGAACGTCAGAACATTGTTCCTACACCTGACTCTGAAGCCTGAAAGGGTCCTTTTAGTTTTCGTGCCTCTTTTTAGTACACGCGCCTCCTAGACTATGTCGTGCCGTGCTGGCATATGTTTCGCAATGATTATCAGAGTGACATCTATGGTATTTTGAGCTAAAAAGCTATGGATAGCTTTATAATACCAACTACGTTATATAAGATAATGTTCCAAGTTTCCACAAGTCACGATGTCTACGATTGAAAAGGATAAAGTTCAACTAGCTGCAAATTCTATGTAGTCCCTACTTCCCATATTCTGTTTTTTTTTTGTTAAACGCTGACGGATAACAATTTGAAGAAAAATATTCTTCATGAATCGGAACATACCAGTTAGGAAACCTCGATGGGTTGACAAATACAGCATTTAACCGTTAGCGAAGAAACAAAACCAAAGTGTTGCTCTCGCAACACTTTTGTCGGCGAAGCCGAACAAAGGTTGCTGCAGCACTTCACGTTGCCCAGGCAACGTAGGTCTACTCTTGTTCTGTTTTTGTAGTCGTTGTTTTTTATTTTTTTCACATACTCCGTCTTTTCCATCTCCCCGTGATAGACATGGTATCAAATTGTTCTCACGATTACACAAGAAAGAAATAATAGGATTGATAGGTACAATAACTACCAACGTTACTAACCCCTCATGGCCGAAGATGATTATGATGTAACAGACGATTGTTGCTTACAAGTACCGCCTATTTTTGGTTTCAGTGTGTACGTGTACCTCACTACTGAAGTTGTCAACCCCTTCAAACTTTCGAACTGTTGTATTTCATGAAGGAATTTTTGTACCAAAAAACAGATGATATATAATTTGATCAGCTCGTCAAGGTGTTCGAATGCAGTTGAAACAAAAGTTATAGCTGTATTAGTTTAGAAGTTGCCGTAGGGAAACTTTCTAATATCACCACGTAGAAAGGAGCAAAGGATAAGTTCTAATTTCTATAGCAGTGAGAGAACTTTTAAAGTTTAAGAGGCCCATCTGATATCATTTATGTTCCTCACTCCCAAGTGTAAGGAATAGAATGATAAACTCAGCTGAAATCCCGAGCAGAAATGGGTAGAAACAATAGATGGCAGCACTTTCAGATCCGTGGGAAAATGAAATTTTTTGTATTCTGTAAATTTTTCTATTTATCACTCAAAGAACATATATTGGCTGTGGGGCCGGGACTGCAGCACATATTTCGCACTTACAGATTTTAGTCTACCTTCAGTTTAAAACTGGTGCCTGTTGCTTGCATGCTAGAACGGAGCTTTCCACTCGAAAGCAGAAACATGGTTTAATGAAAAGAAAGCTTGGCTGCATAACTTCAGCTAGTCTTCTCTGACATAGGCTCTACAACTCCACTTTACGTCACACACTGTAGGCTCTGGTTCAATAACAAGCAAAAACTATCGTTTTTGGCCCCAGGCAAGAGTTCTACGGAGCTTTCCAAAATGTAATGTCATATTCGCGAATCCGGCCTAAGGTCTACACTTTCCGTAAAAACCGCACAGGTTAGACCCTTACCAATTTCTAAGAATAAGCGCTCATCGGGGTACTAGGAAAAAAAAGCAACACAAACAAGACCTAATGTTTCGATGGGATCCCAAAAATCGAATATTTGATACAGACAACTGGTCTTGTCTTCGCCAGGCTAATCTTTAGAGAAAACCAAGTTCAGATATACCTCTATAAGCCAGATCTATTTTGATCATACTGACCGAAACTTACTGCTTTAGGCCTACTTCCCAAATTTCCAGTATCGGCCGAATTCCGAGCGAACTACTTGTCCAGCAAAAAAAGAAAATTCAGAATCGAATTCAATTCACGGTATCTCCTTATCCCTATAGAGAACATCTAATCAATTTCAAATAAAACTTTAGCTTCTAAAAAAATAACGGTTACAACCGTATTCTGGAAAATTATATGTCCGGTAAAAAAATGACTGTCATATACAGACTTAGCTTCTTTTCTTACCCCTAAATCTGTCATCTAATCAACTTCAAATAAAACTTATTACTTTTAACAAATTTTCCGGTTTTGGTCGGATTCTGGGCGAATTAGTTGTCCCGGTAGAAAATACTTTTTAAATAAACGTTCAGCATGTCTGCTTACCCTTATACGAACATTTCATCAACTTCAAATCAAACTTTACTTTTAACCAACTTTCCGGTTTTTGCCGGATTCCGGACAAACTACTCTTCCGGCGAGAAAATGGTTTTCACCATCGGGTTCAGGGAACATTTAATCAGCTTCAGATGAAACTTTTACTTTTAACCAACTTTCCAGTTTTTGCCGGATTCTGGGCGAACTGCTTGTCGGACGAGGAAATATTCGTGTTCAGCATGTCTTCTTACCACATAATAGACCATGACATAAGCTGTTTAAAAATATTTTTTGTGCCCCTTAATCTGAACCCCCTCCCTCACCTCTAAATCTAGGGCTAGAGAGCCCATCTACAAACTTGACCTTACCCTTGGCCCAAAGAGTCTAACTGAGAATCTTGATTGTTACCGTGCCAAATTGGCCAAGCTACAAGGATTCCTCGGGAAACCAAACCCGACGCCCGATCACATAAAAGCAGAACTGGGAAACGGAGTGTCTGCGCTGGACTCAGTGCCGACAGCGATCTATTCGTTTCTGCGGTCGGTTAAAGACACGGACTGTTTGAAGGATGCAATGTTCTGTCAAACCTTATTCAACGCCATCCTGGTCGGTGGCGACACGGACACGATTGCGGCAATGTCGGGTGCCATTTGCGGTGCCTATGTTGGAGTTGAAAACATAAATGACACCCTTGCAGCGCATTGTGAAGACCGAGAGGGGATTTTGGAACTTGCCGACAAAATTGTGGAAGGAATTTCCAAGTGATACTGTTACGAGAGGAATGTGTTTTGAACAATGATGGCTGTGACTTTTATCAGTTGTTCATGTTGTTAGTTTTATTTAGTTTTATTTGTAATATAGCAACACAGTTAAAAAAAAAGAAAAAAAAAAAGAGTCCTCATACCAAGTTCAATCAAAATATCTCATTCCCTTCGAGAGCTATCGTGCTAACAGACGGACAGACGGACAACTTTTACGATGTCATAGGTATCCCTCCACTTACGTTTTGGGATCCGAAAAAACAAAGTGTTGCTCTCGCAACACAATTAAGCTAGTTACAAAATCAAACAAATCTTATCCAAAAAGAATACCCACCCATCCTTATTACTGAGGTTCGTGACCAGGTTATCAACATTTTGTATAGGGTCTGCGACAGAGAGCGTGTTCCATCCTACTTACCGTAGTTACTACGCTATGACGTCACGAATTCTGGCTTTTTGCCGTCAAGGCTGGAACGATTTTTCTATCTTCCCGCACAATATTATGCCACGGGCGCATCCGACCAATCACGATTCAGAGATTTGTAGTTACTACACTTACTACGCTCCCGATCGTGGTAAGCAAATAGTTACTGTTAGTTACTATTTCGAGAAGGTTGGAACGGTCAGCGTAGTAACGTTTGGTGAGGTTGGAACGGAAATAGTAACTAATAGTTACTGTTGGTACGAGGGTGGAACACGCTCTTAGTATAGGGTCTGCGACAGAGTACTTCTGAATCAAGTACCGGTTGCGGGACCAACTGTGAAGTTGAAGAAGAAAGTTAGCAACTTGGAAGAACAGCTTTCTTAACTCTTTTTTATCCATGGCGTTTAAAAAGATCCCAGAATGGAGCCACAAACAGTAAAAGAGGCAGAGCCACTGCGTTGCAAGGAGCTTTTCAGATAAATTCACTTGCGACGGAACAAGTGGCGCGTCGGCTACACGGCGCTTCTTATCAGTGCGAGCAATAATCAGCTTACGAGTTGCGGATAGAGACGGGCCAATTGGAAGGCCAAGCTATATCAGTTCGCTCGAATGCTTACATCAATACCACCAAGGTGCACAAACTCGGGAGAGAACTGGGGCTTGGTTAATGGGACTTTCATATCATAAATATACAATGAAAATGTATCAGTTATCGAAACCAGAGAGCTGAACTCTTCCACCCTTGCGTGGTCCGCAAGCATCAGCCGTGATCCTCAAATATGGAGGCACCTATATACTCCGAGTGTATGCCTTTTTGGGATCCAAAAACGTAAGTGGAGGGATACCTATGACATCGTAAAAGTTGTCCGTCTGTTAGCACGATAACTCTCGAAGGAAATGAGATATTTTGATGATACTTGGTGTGAGGACTCTTTGGGTCAAAAGTAAGGTCGAGATTGTAGATGGGCTCTGTAGCCCTACATTTAGGGGCCCCTTTTTGGGATCCTAAGACGTAAGTGGAGGTATACCTATGATATATAGGTATATCTAAATTTAGGGGTTCAAATTAAGGGACAAACAAAATATTTGGAAACAGCTAATGTGATAGTCGATTATGGGGTAAGAAGACATGCTTAACACGAATATGCAAAACGTGTTTTCGTCCTACAGGTAGTTCGCCCGGAATCTGGAAAAACCGGAAAGTTGGTTAAAAGTAATATTTCATTTGCTGTTGATTGATTTAAGGGTAAGCAGACATGTTAAACACTTATGTGAAAAGCATTTTCGACCCGACAACTAATTCGCCCGGAATCCGGCCAAAACCGAAAAATCTGTTGAAAGTAATAAGTTTTATTTGAAGTTGATTAGATGACAGATTTAAGGGTAAGAAGAGACGCTGAGTCTGTATATAACAATCATTTTTTTAACCGGATATATAATTCGTCCGGAATCCGGTTGTAACCGTTAATTTTTAGAAGCTAAAGTTTTATTTGAAATTGGTTAGATATTCTTGATAAGGAGATACCGTACGTTGAATTCGATTATGAATGTTTTTTTTTTGCTGGACAAGTAGTTCGCTCGGAACTCGGCCGAAACCGGAAATTTGGCAGAAGTAAAACAGGAAGTTTTGGTCAGTAGCCTATCGTCAGAATAGATATGGCTTCTTGAGGTATATCTGAACTTCATTTTCTCTAATGATTCGCCTGGCGAAGGCAAGACCCAGTTGTCTGGATCAAATATTCGATTTTTGGGATCCCATCGAAACCTTAGGTCTTGTTAATCCAAGTCGCCAGGAAAATATTCCCTGAGGAAAGCCCAGTCTCTGTTGAGAAACTTCCCCGACAAGTTAATCCGTCTGTTTTTCGCCTGAACGGGATATTTTCCCTTAAAAGGTTTTTCCAGAATTTTTCTATGATGAGGGGATTTGCACAAAGTAAGTGTATACCCATTCAGGACATCTCTAAAGTCCGTAAAAAAATACATGTACTTTTTAGGACTAACATAACCATCAGCTTCTGCTGCCTTTGTTGTTTAGGTAGGTTTTATTTTTATTTTTATTATTTTTCGCTAGTACCATACCTATGACTTTTGCACAAAAGAACAAACAAACAAGTAAGAGAACACAACCGAAATCCTGAATATTAACGCGTACAAGTTACAGCCCCCCATCAACTAGTTTCGAGGAAGAAATACAACAGAAATGAATTAAGACATTCAAAGCATTCGTGAGAATTAAGTGTTTTTGTCTAATTCCATCTATATGCACATTAATAATTGTTTGCCCATGTAGCCCATGATTCATTATACCAAAGGCAGGAATTTGGGAATGCTAGCGTCGCAGTGTAAAGGGGTTAGGGACTCTGCAATTTGCAATCTGGAGGAACTGAGTATTTTGGTGAAAAGAACGATTGATGAAGAAAGTAATAGAAAATTTGTAAGTTTTGGTTTGATTTTAAATGTTTTGTCGCTGTTCAGCTAGGTGAGCATTGCCACTTTTATATGAGAATGATTCCTTTCTTCATGAATACTTGTCCAAGGTGAAGAATAACAAATAAATCAGCTGTGCACTTGAAAGTAGTGCAGAAACAAGGCGATTAAAAAGATAAGATCATGTTGTTTTAAATATGCAAAGCACCTGCTCCACTTGTCGAAATTATGTCATAACCATACGTTGACGGAGAAATTCAAGATGCAAGTGTTACCCTTTTGGATGTTTCCTCATCGCATAGTAACGCAAAGACCAACAGTGGTAGCGCTGCAAGTCCATAGCGAGGAGTAAAGCGTAAAATTGCATTTTAACCCTTCGTCAAACTGTTCAAATACATCCAATGCTTCAATCCCTCTTGGTTCATTTATCATCAGCTGAACCAACTCTCTACGATGGCTTGGCAGTACTTTCAACTCTACACTACGCATGGGCACTGTTCTGTTTTTTCGAAAAACAGAAGAACAGAAAACAGGGCATTTTGAGAACAGAACAGAAACAGAAACAGTTGTCGTACAAAACAGTTAACCTGTTCTGTTTCTGTTCTGTTTTTCTCTAAAAACAGAGTTGCGTGTTTGTTTCAAGCGAATAGAGTTCCCTGTCACAGTTCTAAGCAAGGTTATTACTAGTCAAACAATTACAGGAGAACTAAAAACGATACCGAGGCTGGATTAATTACAATTTTATTTTCTCGAGCGTCTTCTACGCTATGCGAATGTATTGCTTTCGACCAAATACATACAGACCGAAAAGGCCGATTCACTGGGCAGGACGGTGGCAGTGGGGAGGGGGGTTCCCGTACATCCTGTAACATGGGTCTCGCCAACCCTCTCAACCCTCGCCAAGAAGGGCCGAAATATAGGTCTAATAAATTTTGGCTGACGCACCCGTTTTGCACTGTCGAATATTTAGAAATGTCTTTTCGTTATTATTATTTTAATTTCTCGATTCCGGGGATTACATAATATGCGTTTTATTGGAAAAGGCCGATTCACTGGGCAGGACGGTTGCAGTGGGGAGGGGGGGGGGGGCTACATAACACGGCAACATTTTGAAGATAAAACAATCATGGGGGATCGTAAAAATGCACCATTTGGTCAAAAATATTGTTTGCACTTTGTGGTTAAGATGTACACTTTGAGGGGTTTAAAGTTTCAGCAGAACCAAACCACTCGTTCCAGAGCTATGCATGTTACTTGATTTACGGGAATTCCCCTCCTCGTCCTAACAATGTTTACAACGGATACTTCAGCTACGATTCTTCATCAGCGATATTTCGGCCCTTCTTGGCAAGGGTCCTCGTCAGGCTGTCAATCCTCAGGTTCAACTTCGGGGAAGGAAACAAACCTGTAATCTATATTACAGGTTTGTAATTTGTAACATTCATACGCGAAAGTTGGACCAGTCTCGATTTCAATAAAAGGGACTTTTTACTAGATCTGTTCGATATCCATAATTGGAGGTCCTCTCGGAAACGGGACCCTAGGACCCCGGACCCCTTGCCACGGGACCCTTCTGGCTAACGAAAACAGGACCCCTTGAAAACGAAAACGGGCCATCTGGCTAACCGAAAACAGGACCTCTGCAAACGAAAACGGGACCTACCTTCTTAATACGGACAATGTACAGAATTTTTGAAAGATGGGCCCGTAATTTTATAGAAAATCTCCTAATATCTCCTTTTGAGTTGCTGGACCTCACTGAACTTTGTCGGAAGTTAGAGCTAGCGTCCAGCACTTGTCGTTTGAAGGTTGACCCCCAACCCTACCTTCTCTGTGCGGCGAGTCCCTACATATTTGTCTACAGCAAATCTACCAGAAGGAATTCCCGCTTCTCAACTAAATTTGTCGAAAGCTAGAGGCCAAGACATGCCATTTGAACCCAACCGCTGTATTGCGGATCCGGTCCGACCATTGTATTCCCTTCAACTTTTTTCTATAAATTTACGGGTCTTTTTCTGAAAGTCCGTGATCTACATCGGTGCGGAGTGGTGCGGTACGATTTTCGTTCTCAGCACAAACATTTGGTCTAGCTAAGATCTTCAAACCTTCTGCAGCTCTCGAGCTTCCCCCTTGAACGATGCCTGGATCCCGGACTAGTCGTAAACCGCTTTTAGATGACCGCCACGACTAGCTTCCGATTGTCAGTTGAGTTCCCGCTCAAAAAAAGAAAAACAGAAACGGGTGAAAACAGGCATCTAAAAAAGCAAAACAGGTAAATGAAAGAACAAGAGACCTGTTCTGTTTCCGTTTTTTTTTTGCAAAAACAGGTACCCCAAAACAGAAAAGAACAGAACAGTGCCCATGCTTATATTCTACACTTCAAAAACTTGCTCTTCGATTGTCAAAGACGTATGTACATCCATGCGTACATTGTATATTGTATTTGTTCGTTTTTATTTAGTTATTTCATTTTACATACTCTTTTGAAATGGCGGGTCAGAAATAAATCACTTATTTACTTACTTACTGTACGGCAATTTTATGCGTTTCCATAGAAAGTGTTTTCATATCTCGGTAACCATGGAAGATACACGACAATATATGACAGAAAACTGATAGATATTGACTAGATGAAGTACTGATACCGACATAGGTGACGAGAAGAGATGGAAGGATGGGATAATGATGAGGTTGGGTAAACTTGAAGGCGTATAGAGATGTTTGGGGGATCTTCCGGAAGGATGTATACTCGATATAGAAAAGTGAGGTATGGATATACACAAGAGAAGGGAGGCTTTCCTCCTTTTATGCCCAATCTTATATGGCAGCCCGATGAAAAATTTCTAGCCTGCGTAGTAGTATGTAGTAGTACGAAAATGTTGCATGTAATACTATGTAATAGCAAAGAACACTATTATTTAATGTGCTTCAGACGGTTCAGTCTTATGTAGTAGTATCCAGTAGTATCCTGTCTTGCCATAGCAGCATCCAGTCTTGCTAATAATAGCATATACTAGTATGCAGTAACACGGTAGCCTTGAAGTAAAAGCATGTAGTAGCATCGTTAGTACTGACATGCAACTTTTTCGTACTACTTCATTTTTCATCGGGAACGAGGCTGAAGTAAAAGGATGTTTTTTCTAGCTGCAACTTCAAAAGGACCCTTGCCACGATGGGAATCTCTAGAATCAAATCTAATTCCAAGAACATTGTAGAGTCAATTTTTCAAAGCGAAATTCGGGGGAGGGGGAGGTAGTTTCTACCTGAACAAGGAGAAAATATTTATATTCAAACTGTCACGATATACCAAATATACTGTTACAAGAAACATTTAAACAAACAACTTTGTTCTCCAACCATTGTTTTTAGAATCCCCCTCCCTTTGGCTGTTCAACGTTTCAAATACCCGATGAGGTACGAATATCCATTTGGGTGTGCAAATTATTATTTACATCCACTTTTTTTTTACAAAGTACGGACAAGAAGGGACACAGATCAAGTTAAATTCATGTTCTGCTCTGTAATTCGGCACGTTTCGTTGACTGGTTACGGTTCTGATTTTTTTCTTTAATTTTTTAAGTTTTTTCCGCTAATATTTTTTGTAATATGGATTCATCGATCGATTCACTCCGCTAACCAATCAAGAACCGAGCAGCAATATGGTCTTAGCTTCCAGAACTCCTTCACTAAATCGATTCCCGTCTTCCAAAGAAACGAAAAGTTATTAAAAACTATCCGTGCAATATTTCTAACTCAATGGGTCCCCGATTTCCGGTTCTTCGAAAGAAATCTAATAACAGCTTGACGAACTCCAGTAATTGAACATCCTTGGTCAATAGGATTACCGCTGAAATCTAGGGCTTTGTGCGGATGATTGCCACATAGGGCAAGCGGATATTGCTAGATGAAACAAGGAAACAGGTCAAGTGCAAAGCCAAAGCGGATTCAAACTCAAAGGTCGCAGTATGAGGTGGGAAAGTAGGCTGATTCGGACTCTCTCTTCCAATTTTTCAACTTTTGGCTAACGGACGAAATGGAACTATCAGCTTGTGGTTCGTTAAAGTGTGTAGCCTATGCAAACATGACTTCTTGATCCCAATCTAATCGTTAGCTTTTGCTTCACTCAGTTCCACAAGACTTTGAGGTAACAAATATCCCTGTGCTCAATAAGCATTGTCGAAATAAGTGTAATAAGGTGAATAGCGCTATACGGGATATTTGCGTCTTAATACACACGCCTGCTCAAATGGGAACCCCAGAAGTTCTTCTGCATGCAGCGTTCAGTGTTGCCACGCTGATACTGTTTTTCGAGTTTTTAAAGATCAGAAAAAGTGTTCTTAGTACTATTGAAGTACAGTAGAGGTATGCTTATTTGAACACTTTTTTAACTGTTCCACTACCTTGGCTTTCTTACTTGCATATAAAAAAGTAAAATGGAAAAAGAAAAATAACAAACTTGATATCAGCTAACAGCCAACTATTTCAGGGTTATCCTGGCACAAACTTGAAGCAGAAATTCAATTAAATTTCTTTGATTTTGAATTTTTTAAAAAGGTCCTTCCTCTTTTGAGGGCATCTGACGGTTCGGACCGCCATCTTCTCCATTGAAGGTTCGTTCCTCCCGGCAAACTTTTCAAATTATAAAACACAAAACAGAGGTGTCAGCTGAGTCACTTTCATAGGTGAATGGTGAATTAGCAAAATATTCAAAAAGTGACAAAAGCGTGAGTGATTATTACTAGTATTTATAGGAAAAAATGCCAGGTTTGGGTTTTAGTTTTGTCTTCGGCGATCGTTCACTGTTAGCAAACGTTCACATAAGCATACTTCGACTGTACACCAGTACAATTTGACGCCCAATATATTGTAACAAGCTATTCAGTTTTCGGAAGGACGGCACTGGTCCTCGAACTAGCAGTAAGCAGTCGTAACAGAACAAAACGTGTTCTTTTGAAGTAAAGCTGTTTCTGTAGCTTCCAACAAAGTAGGACTTTAGTGCTTACTATGGCAACACTGACGGCGCTGCTCCTTGCCTCGGCCCACTTGCGGACCCAACCAAGCAATCTGATTGGCTCTGGATGAGGGAGAATAGAGCCAAGCTCCATTTTCCCTTATTCGCCTTATTACAGCGCGCCCCAAGGGAAAGATTGATTGACCTTAAACAGTTCGGGAACCTGGCGGAAACGTCTACCTCTCATTACCTTGTGAGTTACTTGATTTAATTTATAAAAACCTTGAAAACCCTGATACATGGTTAAATCTTTTATTAATTGATCTCGAGAAAGCTTTTTCCCCAAGGTACTTTACTAGATCCGATTTTATTCTTAATTATGATAAATAGTATTATTTCTGAGTACCCTGACCGATGGAAATATGTTGACGACCTCTCAGCTCTTGAGATTTGCCGGCGAAATATCAAGAGCTCAGCAATGACCATTCTGGATGACATTACCCAGGAAGCTGCTCTGTCGCAAATGAAAGTCAACTTCGGTCAATCGATTTCGGTATTAAAACCCTATCTGTTCCCCGTTTACGTAATATTCTCCCACCCCCCTAGCCTCCTATACGTATTAGACTCCAGCGAGAGAAATACCAGAATATGCCCAAACTAGCCCCTGTGGCCCCTCTTCATGAAAGATATAGAAGGAGTTCTGTTCCACCATTTGTTGAGTTGTACAATAACTGATAAGTTAGCCCTTTTTAGTGTTTTTTTTTCTTCTTTCGTTACAAAGTGTTATGTATTCCTCATTTTGTATGACAAAAAGGTCAAATTCGGAACGCTGTGACAGCTGCTTTTGAAAAATAAAAATTCTATTCTAAAAGAGGAATCTCTAATAAGGCTTATACGCCGTAATACACCTTATAACGCCTATTTGGACAATGCTATATCAAATCATTTCGAAGAAGACAGAAAACAGAAAAGGAGACAAAAATACAAAATATGCCGTTGCTAGTATATTCAAAGATCAGTTCGACTGCTCACTCAGTCATTCGAAATGCGTAACTGATCCAGTAGTACAGTCAATCTAGAGTTTGACCTGTAACAAATTTCAATAAAAATGTTTTTGAACATGTCCTGATCACGAAAAATAAAGTGGGGCAAACTAACTGTTTTTCACTTTTATTCTTTTTTAGGAATATTTTTGGAAAAAAGAAGTCGGACGAACTGTGACTTGCTAAACATGTTTTTGGGCTACTTTTGCACAGAGAAACCGTTTCCGATAGCGTATTTATTTTCAGTTTCAGACACGTTTTCTTTTTTTCTTTTTCTTGTGCCATTTTTTTTTTTGAAAAAGCAAATGAGACATGGTTGTAGTGTCAAGTGACATCCTGGAACTATTCCCGTGGTTGTTTTTGCCTTCAAAATACCGAGTCTTGACAAACAAGACCAAAGGTGTCGATGGGATCCCAATGATTCAGACAATCGAGTCTTGTCTTCGCCAGATCCAGTCTTGGACAGGCTAATCATCAGATTAAACCAAGTTCAGATATACCTCTATAAGCCATTTCTATTTTGACGATACTTACTGAGACTTCCTGCCGATTTCCGAGCGAACTACTAGTCCAGCAAAAACAAATACAGAAACAAAACCAGCTTATCTCCTTATCCCTATAAAGAACATCTAATCAACTTTGAATAAAAGTTTGACTTAAAAAAAAATCCGGTTACAACCGGATTCCGGAATAATTATGTGCCGGGTAAAAAACTATTGTCATACACCGACTCAGCCTCTCTTCTTACCCCTTTATCTGTCATCTAATCGAACTTTTGCTTTTTAACAAATTTTCCGGTTTTGGCCGGATTCCGGGCGAACTACTTGTCCGTCGAGAAAATGGTTTTCACCATCGTCTTCAGCATGTCTTCCAACCCCTAAATCGAACATCTAATCAACTTCAAATAAAACTTTTAACAAACTTTCCGGTTTTGGCCGGATTCCGGGCGAACTAAAATAGTTTTCACCATCGTGCTCAGCATGTCTTCTTACCCCATAATCGATTATCACATTAGCTGTTTCAAAATATTTTGTTTGCGCCTTTATTTGAATCCCCTCCCCCACCCCTAAATGTAGGGCTACAAAGCCCATGTACGAACTTGACTGGTCCGACGACCCAACGAATCCTCACACCAAGTTTCTTCAAAATATCTCATTCCCTTCGAGAGTTATCGTGCTTACAGACGGACGGACAGACGGACAACTTTTGCGATGTCATAGGTATCCCTCCACTTACGTTTTGGGATCCCAAAAAGCACAGCGAAGTTACCTTGACTAAACGAAATAATAAAATAAAAAAAGGACAACACTGCTGAAACTCTCAGCTTATGGCATATGGTGTGGAAGTTGAGAAGCGTATCCTTGCTCTGGACATCAATGCTATTTACCATTGTACTCTTCCTTACTGTACTAACCCTTCTCATACTAACGGTTTGGGGTTGCTTTACTATACACTGGTTTCGATTCTTATTGTAAGTGCGTGCCATACTTTACCACTTCGTGTAGGTAGTACTAACAAGAAAAGGTTTGGGATGAATATTATTCCTGGTTGGAATAATCATGTGCGCCCTCATTACGAAGCTGCGAAAAATGCTTTGCTTTTGTGGGTTGCTAATGGCAGACCTCTTGGGGGTGTGTTTGATTCTGCGAGGAGAATTCTTCACGGGAGGTTCCGGAGTGCCCTTCGGTGGTGCAAAAAGAATACAGAGAGTCTAAGAACTTCGGCTCTGGCCAGCAGTTTTAGTTCACTTAATTTCCGTGATTTTTGGAAAAAAGTTGCTAAATCTAAAAATGCTGGTCCTCAGAAGATGTCTGATAGAGTTGGTTCAGCGACTGGGCCCAAAGATATAGCGGAGCTATGGCGGGGTCACTATAGCACTGTTTTCTCGTCAGTTGCTTCTGATCCTAAAGCAGCGAGTGCAAGGTCCTTTTCCAAACCATGGACTGATCCTGTTAAGCAGCTGATTACGGCAGAGTCTGTGGCTCGGTCGTTGTCTGGGCTTTCAGGCAATAAGTCCGGTGGCCTTGATGGGGTGACGACTAATCATGTTAAGCATGGTGGTCCGACCCTGATTTGTCTGTTGACACTGCTGTTCAATGGGTTCCTTAACCACAGCTACGTCCCAGATTCCCTTACTGAGGTGTGCCTGGTTCCAATTCCGAAGTCGAATACCGGAGACATGACATCGTTAAGTAATTACAGACCGATTGCTATGGCGGCTGTTATTTCGAAAATTTTCGAAAAATGTCTCTTTTCTTTGATTTCATCCCAGATTAATTCGTCGCATTATCAATTTGGGTTCAAAGAAGGGTCTTCGACGGAGTTTTGTGTGTTCATTCTCAAATCTGTCGTGCAGTATTTCTGGCTTTTTTCAAGTCCTGTGTTTGCGTGCTTCATTGACGCAAAGGCAGCTTTCGACAGAGTGAACCTTGAGAAGCTCCTGGATAAAATGGACACAAAGGGAGTTGACCGTCGTGTCATTGGAACTCTTGAACATTGGTTCGATGTACAGCGTTTCAGAATAAAATGGAGTGGTTATTTCAGCATGCCATTCCCTGTTCTGAATGGTGTACGGCAAGGTGGGGTCCTCTCTCCGTTGCTGTATAACCTATATGTGGATGGTCTCAACCTGCGTTTGGCCCAAACTAAGGTTGGTTGTTTCATTGGAGGTGTTTGCTTTAATAACCTGAGTTATGCTGATGACCTGGTTATTTTAGCTCCTACAGTGGCTGCACTAAACCATCTACTTTCAATTTGTGATGAGTTTGCGTCAGCTAATGATATCGTGTTTAACACGGCCAAGACCCAGTGTATGGCGTTCATTCCTCGCGGGACCCCTCTGAAACACATCCCTATGGCATTGCTTTCTGGAGTGTCGCTATCTTTCGTTGAGTCCTACAAATATCTTGGATTCACGGTGGCTCCCTCCCTGAGTGACGAGCTCCATGTTAAAGCACTTTCACGTTCGCTGTGCTGCAGGGCTAACTTACTTATTCGTAAGTTCGGGAAATGCGACCCTGCCGTGAGGTGTTTTCTTTTCAGAGCTTATTGCACCCCGTTGTACGGTCTTGCTTTTGTGCAATCTGTATCTGTTAAGTGTGAGAACTCTCTTCGGGTTCTGTATAACAATTCTTTTCGGTGGCTTCTTGGTCTTTCCCTTAACTGTAGTGCTTCCGGAATGTTTGTTGGTGGTGGCCTCCCTTCTTTTCCTGAACTTCGTAGGAGATCATCTCTTTCGATCCAGACAAGGATTCTTGCTTCGGACAATCCGCTCCTTCGGGTGCTTTCGGGGCCGCTTTTTCGGCTATCTCTGCCACTTTGGCGGACATGGTCTGGTGAGATCTATACACAACGAACTTGATGCTCAAGCACCTTTTTTGTTGTTTGTGTTTTTCTCTCTTATTTTGTTATTGTTTAATATGTTGTTGTTGTTGTTTTTTTGTATGTTTTTGAGTGACCCTAGTTGGTCCTTAGTTCAATGAAATAAAAAAAATAAATAAAAAAATATGTCTTCTACGTTCTTATTTTAATTTCAGAATACGAAACTAAAAAAAATAAGCGAAATATTAGGTCCCGCCCAGCTCTTAAAATCAATGGCACCTCTCGACTAACTAGTAATGATTAACACCTTCAAAACTAAACTTTCATATTAACAGCATTCAGATAGTTGGGGGTCGTAGTACGGATGGCTGTGCAAGGCTTTTGTGTTATACAGTCCATCAAACCAGCTAGGATCAGGGTTGCCACATCAAAAATATTTCAGAAGTGACTTTTGGCCCAAAACAGAGTGTGAATTGGGAGTGAAATTTATTTTCGTGAAATGTTTACTTTTGGTCGGAATCGCCTCTGTAAAAATGATAAATCTTAATTTTCTTTCATGAAAAAAAAAACTTGAAATTGTCAGTTTTGGTCGGAATCCCTGCTGCAAAAATTACACATATTTGGTATTTTTTGAAATAGAATGATTTTTATGTCCTACGTAGGACAAGAGTGCCAAAAACAGAATAGAGTAACGACTCACACTATCGTGCGACATGTGGCAACCATGGCTAGGATATAAGAAAAATATAAGCTCATAGGTTTCCGTGGATAGCCTAGGCATGATCAACTTCTGCAGACATAGGAGAAATGGAGATCGCAACGCGGAGCACTTTACCAGTTGTCCACTTCCTCTCTTCAAACCAAACTAACAAAACCCAAACTGTCTGTGGTGGTGTGAACAGTCAGAATAAATACTCTATATGACGAAAAGCGTGTTCTCGCCGTTCCCCGAGGACTCCACTTGAGGAGTCCCCGCGTTTTAGTTTGTCCCGGGGACTCACTCCCCGTATTCTCGCGAGTCCCCATGGACGGGGAATGCTCCGATTATCATCACGATCATCAATAAGGACTCCCTTTCAGATTCGGAGGGGAATCAATTTTGGTGGTGTTGGTGCAATGTAAGATAAGATTAATGAAAAACAATCAGAATAAACAAAACCAAAAATAAAGTGGATCCCGACTAATTTCGTCAACTGCATATTACTTTTTCGAACAAAATCCATTTTGGAAGCATTCCCCGTGTTTTCGCTATTTCTGGACGCGGAGTCCTCGTGAAGTGACTCCCTCTATTCTCGCCGTTCTTTTCGATTCCCCGAGGAGTCCTCGGGGAACGGCGAGAATACGCCTTAAGTCAGAAACACGGAAGGAGTAAGCGTGTCCGTACGACTCAAACTCAACGACTCAAATCCTGTGTCAGTCAATCACTGCGATCTTTGGATGCAGCTGTGAAACCACTTCTGCTTTTGTTCCGCTAGATAGCGGGAGAGGCCGGAGATTTTGCATCGCCAAGGAGAGATAGTGATCAAGAGTATTGCCTACCCCGTGTGGTCTTCCCCAAGAAATGGAAGATCAATCTTTTCAGTAGAGGTCTTGGAATGAATGTATCCTGCAGAAATTGGTGAACTGGGGATTGCTGTGGGTGGCTTCCTAGCCGCACCCAAACCGCATGTGCTGGTATATACAATCTAACGAAATTTCCTGCCAGTTGTGGCGTGATATTCTCTGAAAGGGGGGGGGGGTATAAGATAAATGTGTTACTTCGGTGCTAAGCCATAATTTTGCCGTGGATTTGACTGCAAGAAACAAGAAATCAACAAGGGTAAGGTCAAGGTTTATAGACCGTATAGGGATGAATACTTTCAGCAGATGCAAAAACTCTAGTCCATGGCCGCAAGATCCTAATCCAAGACTGGAAACTTAAAATAGTACCGTATGGGTGAATAAAAACGGTATCAAATCTTCTAGCCAAATCGGAGAGAACCGTGCAATTCTTTATTATATTATTATACACTAGTAAGTAAAAAGTACTGTAAAAGACATTTCTAGAACTCCTCTTCTTCGTTGTGCGGTTCGATGGTCTTCAATATGGTTTCGATATTTATATCAAATAGGCCTACGTTTCTTCTTTGAATTGTTTCTGCGTAATTTCCCGTTTCGAGGAGACGGACCTCTGCTTCGTCTAGGGTTTCGCCTGCTAGTAGCTAGAAGGAATCGGTTGATAAAAATACTTTTCGACCTTGCGGTGAAGATGAGCACTTTAAGGCATCCAGAACCTCATTTGTTAGCAAAAACCTTGAGGCAAAAATGGTAATGGGCTCATGGGGATGAAAATCCATATTTTGCTTAAAAGTATTTTTCTTAATTTGCGGTCATGATTGGTACTTTCAGGAATGGTCGAATTGGAAAGAGGCGAATTCTAAGCCAATCTTGTCGAATTTCTAACATTCCAGCCAAGTTTCATCGTCCTAGCGTACCTGGAATTACCTTTACCAGCGATCACCTGAATTTCGGACTCCCCCTTAAACTCCCCCCACAGTCGCCTGAGCCAATCCGGTTCTGTAAATGATTTATCCGGAGCATCTGTTAGTTATTCCCACAAAGTTCCATCCCGATCTCTCCAGTCTAGCCGGTCACGTATCCCCCCCTCCAGTTTTTGTTGGATCCGGTCCAAACATAAAAAAGATTACCAGAGACATGTCCTCTGTTCAATTACAAAATTTCACTAAAATCCAATCACCCGTTCCAAATTTACGCACCACTCAAAATTCCGGATTCCCAATTCCTCTACTCCCCGACGACTATTGGATCGAGTAAATTTGTATTTACAAGTCACTTTGATAGGGTCCCTGATACGCCTCCCAAGTTTCGTCGGGAAAATCCCCAGAACCGCCATCACCGGAATTCCGGGAAACACCTCTCCACCCCCTCCCCCAAAGTGTCCGGATCCAGTCCAAATGTGTAAACGATTTATCTGGAGCAGATGCTTGTTATTCCCAGCAAGTTTCACTCCGATCCCTCCATTCTAACCGTTTATCTGGATTTTCGCCCCCCCCCCCCCCACCAACCCCTCCATAGCTGTCGAGTCCAGTTCGGACTTCAAATGGAACATCAGAGATATGTCATTTATTCAGATATTAAGTTTCATTTCAATCCGATCACCCGTTTTAAAGTTACACACCACTAAATTTTCCGGATTCCCCCACCCTCCACTCCCCCAGATGGTCGGATCGGGAAACTGATTTGTTCCAGGTTGGTTTGGTAGGGTCCCTGATACGACTTCCAAGTTTCATCATCCTAGCACCCCCTTATCTATATCAACCCCTACTAAGGTTCAATAACATATTATACCAACCCCTTCGAAAAAATCGATCTTCGATTGCTCTAGCTCTTATTTAAGCAAAGAATGACTCATCCACGAGCAGAGCTATACTAGTGTGAAGAAAGAATGACTCATCCAGGTGCAGAGCTATACTAGTGTGAAGAAAATAGAAAAAGCGTTTCAAGAGATTTCGGGTGTCCCCCTCCAGCAAATTCGGATCCGATCCGAATTTGACAGTGAACATCCAAGACACTTGTTCTTGATACCTGTCAAGTTTAATGCACGCCCGGTTATCCGTTCCAAAGTTATGAATGTTACTAATTTCCGGATTCCCCATCTTGGCACTCCCCCGTTGATGGTCAGATCGGGGAAGTGATTATTTCCAAGTTAATCCGGTTGGTTCCCTGATATGCGTGCCTAGTTTTATCGTCCTAGGTCATGTGGAAGTGCCCAAACAGCAAAATGCGGACAGACCGACAGACAGACAGACATTACGATCGCTATATGGCACTTGAGTAAGTTCAAGTGCCATAAAAAGTGGCTGATATGGCTTTCGTATTGCTGTTGGTAGATGAAACGCAGACGGTGTTGTTGTATGAGATTTGCGGATGGTAGTAAGTAGGGCAGTGGTATGGTTATAGATATACATTGGGGTGGAATGGCTCAGGATCGACAGGTCAGGGAGAACTGAAAAGTTAACAAGTCAGTTGCCTTATACTCCTCTTCCCCCATCTTCATATTTGAAGTATAAGACACTAGATAAATTGATATACCAACTTTCAGAGAATACAACACCGAAAGTGGTAGGCAACTTTTTATTAGATTATCTACACCAAACACAGACAGTCTGTTTGTGGCTGGTTTGGTATGACTGTAGGCTAGTATTTCGAAGCTTCGCACAGTGGTCCCTAGTGGCTAGTACAGGGCACTATCTCTCAGGGCACTATGCTCTAGTATGTGCAGAAAATTTTAAATCTAAGGTGAACTGTTTCACATGTTTGGACTAGGTGAAAGAAAGTGCAGACGATTAAGCACGTTTGGAAACGCTATTCAAAATTGATGCTTGAAACCCCTCGCCAAAGCTAGAGATTCTCATTGTGAGTTTACGACTATTTTTACGGATTAATGATTATTACTAATAGCTTGCCATACTTTTCTTTTTTCTTTACCAATAATCTAGCTTGAGTTTTACCATTCTTAAGAGTTTCCATTCGCGTTCCGGTGACGAACTTAACGCATCAACTCGAAATCACGTTTCTAATTATTTCATAATGTAACCCATGGAGAGCGCTGAAATGAAGACATCATTAATTGTAAATACTACACAATGTTTATCCTCTTATATCTTTAGATCTACAAATCGAATCCCATATAACGGTCAGATGAAAAAATGGAAAAGAATTTAAAATCTCTGTATCGACTTGCTCTTCAATCGACACTCCAATAACTTGATCAAGACGTTTTTAGTCCGGCATCTGGTTTCCAGCTATCTTTCTATTTGCGCTATTCTGCATGACCAAATATCCCATTTTATTTTTAATAAGCAAGTTGATATTTATTCAAGCGATCTTTCGGCCCTTCTTAGCAAGAGCCCTCGTCGGGCTCAAGGTAGACAACACCAAAGGTTTCGTTGGGATCCCAAAAGAGAACATAAATCGGACGAGCTTCATTTTGTTTTTATCCTCCGATACAGACCGGACTGGAAAATAGACAGATCTTTTCAAACTACAGCTTCTTTGTGAGATTGCGTCTCCACTTATCTTAGGACTGACAAGCTTAGTGTCGTTTTTTGGCTCTGCATTATAGAACAACAGATCAATATGAAATCATTTTTCATCTGCAGCTTTTAAGATCGTGGAAGAACTTATCAAGTCACACAGACTAATGTCTCCCTCTTTTCGCAGGACTTTGCCTCGATGCTCTCTACCATCTGTCGAGGTTCTCCTGCTGACAAGCTTCGTTTCGTTTTTCGGCTTTACGATATAGACGGGAATGGAACAATAGACAGAGATGAACTATACCAGATCATTACAGCCGTCCACAAGCTCGTTTTGCCCAAGAAATGCGGTAGCAGCATTAATCTCGTCTACCATAATCTTGTAGAGAGGCATGTGGACAGGATTTGGAAGGTAAAGTTCTCCTGCTGGCAAGCTTCGTGTCGTTTTTCGGCTCTATACGAGATAGATATACGATATAGATGTCTGACAACACGAATAACTATAAAGAAGAACTCAGACTGAGCCGGCTGTAAAGCATATTTGATGATTTGCAATTTGAAGTTCAAAATCCTTTTAAATACCCCCAAAGTTTAAATAACACTTATTAAATTAAAAGTATAAGAATTAAATATTTTTTTTTTAATTTAAAATTTAACCAACATTTATAACACGTTCCGTGGCCTATTGAATAGGGGTGAATGCCAACGAAAATACTAAAATGTACGGGTAAGTCAGCTGATGTTTGTTCTGGTGATATTTCGGCTCTTCTTAGTAGGGGTCCTCTTCAGGCTTAAAGGAACAGAAAACTTGACTACGCAACTTTCGGCCATCAAACCGACCTGGAGGGCTTAGACAGATCATACAGGGACATATTGTCGACAGGACCCCCCCTTCTTTGTTATCTCGAACCCCCTCCTTAGTGTTCCCAAAGCTAGCTGGCAAGCCCTTGTCCCTTATGCACTATAATTATGCACTTATGCACTGTAAAAGTTCGCCTTCGGCCGTGTTTCGGCCGTATCGGATAGTATACAAGAGGTCGTGCGTTCGATTCCTACTCCCGGCACACAAACCTTTTGCTTTTTTCTACTGACTCAAAAGTCGAATTCTTGGAGACTTTCCTGAAACAGCAATGGTCGTATCGAGAATTTTCTTACTCTCAATACCGACTCAGGGTACATTCTTGACATGTCTGTTCCTTTAAGCTAGGAAAAGGACCCTGCGATCAAAGCTGCCAGTGGGGGCAGGTGGCCCGGCTTTTGAATCCGTGCCAAGATGCTCAGCAGTCGACGGAACCGGTGGTGCGGTTCTATCAGATGAGCCACAGACGACCCAGCTGCAAAATGGGTACCTACACAAATTAAGGATGAAGTAGCGGAAGCGTCAAATGGTTGGCCCCCAATCGCACAAAGCCCTCCCGACAGATGCTAAGTAAACGGAGATCGGCACCAGTATGGCCGCTTTCGGGGCCATACTGTACGGGTGATACTATACCGCTGCAGTGTTGTCACGTTTCTCTGACTTAACCTGTGAAAATTTGCCGCAAAAATCTGTGACAAATTAAGGGTGAATTACCACGGGAGTCGGATGGTTGTCCCCCAAACTGAGAAAAGTCCTCCCGACAGAAGATAGGTAATCGGAAACTCGGTCCCTCTCTTTTACCAATGATTAACGGGAAGTCTCACTTTTTCGGCTTCGTAATCATATATTTTGATTTTTTTTTCGGTCCCACCGGTCGCAGGTTTCTGTCTCGTTTATTTCGAAGAAGTCGAAAACCAGTGACGAATCGCAGAAATATTCACACAGTGGCAACACTGCATCTGCGCAACGCGAACCTCCAATGGTTATCATGCCAAGTTTGCTTGATATTCGGACTCAATGCAAGTCCGATAATCTTCTCCAGAAGGTCGCATTCTGACAAAAATCGACCGTTATCTCTTTTCCAGAAACTCGACGTTGACGACAACGGGTCCATCGCCGAGGATGATTTCCTTCACGCTTGCCTCTCAGAAAGCTCCATAGTTGAGTCTTTGAACTTCCTGCAAGACCCCGACATTGACCATAGCTCTCCTGGACCCTCGTCCAGATAGAGACGGTCCCTGCTCGCATGCTTCTTCAAAAGAACCTTGCCGACGCTCGGTCAAATGCGCTCGATGGCTTGTAGCGAGTTTCACAAGAGCTCACCTAGAAACAATTTAAGTTTCAGGAAAAAGGCTGTTTGGTATTCCAAATCATTGTTTCAACGTCAGCAAAATTTATGAGACTTGCCGGTCACAAGGCCTTTTTCTTAAGGTACTGAAACTGACTCTTGCAGAAAGGAACTATCATGTGAAAGAGAAAGAATGCCTGTCATCTTAGGACGGTAGAAAATACTGTATTAATACTAATTGAACACGGAGGAAAACTACAATAAGATGATATCAAAATTCAAAGTCCAATGAATATTGATATTCAGCTGTTTAAAACAGACGACGTCCATAGCTCATTAGTAAAATCTAACTACTTAGAGATTTGACTGGTTTGATAAATAACTGCTAAACGAACTGCAAGCAGTAATCAAAGCGTCAAAACCAATTTCCGAGTCAAAAAGTAGGAATCATCTCCCAAGAACTTCACTTTGAGGTACAGTAGAGACTCGTAATTAACTTTAGTCACAACAAGTGCATGAACATGGTCAACAAACTTTCAAATAAGGACACCTCTTCGTTAGACCGCCAGACCTGCTTATTTTAACACTTTTAAGTGATTAGCCTGATCTTAGATAGAATCATGTCAGATTTTTATCTGGAGAAGGTACAAGTAACTTTTTTCCTGTGTCAGTTTGGATCCTCATAAATTAAATAATCTGTAATTCTTATAGAATACATGGAGATGGAAGAGGATAAAGCCGCTTTCACACCGACGCGTTGTTGCGATGCGTCGCGTATGCGTTTATCTTGCGTTGCGCACAGTGAGTACAGGTGTACCTGTGACACCTTTGCGAGAAGCTTTCAGGGTGAATGGGTGTTTACGTTTTCCTTTCTCGGTTCTGCAAGTTGAATTGTTGTTTGTTTCAATCAATCAATCTTTATTCTTCAAAAACTTTCCTTACGGTATTAACAAAAAAACGAATATTTGTTCTCTCGTCAAACATAATTATATTTGATTGTGCTCTAACATAGTCAAATTTTCGTAAATTACACAACAACAAAATAGCAACAACTTAAACCGCTAAACTTCAAACGTCAACCCAAAAAAAGGAAAAGGATTTTCCTTAAAATTTCGCATTGAAAAAACTCACAAAGGAGGGGACAAAACTTCTTTCATACCGCGCATGAATTGCCCGTATGGGTAGGATCTTAGGAACTGGTTGTGCTGCCATTCTCTGTAGCCTTATACGGTCGGGAATGTGGGGAGGGGGAAGTATGTGACGATGGGTGGGGTCTTCCAGTAGCTTCATCATTAGTAGGGTTTTTTCCAGTTTTTCTTAAAAAAATCCTTTTTTCACTGAGAAATCTGATGCGTACGCGTCGACGCACCACTCCCCTACAAGCATAGAACTTGATTATATTCTTGCGTTGCGTTTTATTTGTCTGCGTAAGCTCTGAGTTGGGTCGTCGCAAACACGACGCAGAGGTTGTCTAGCTCTCTGTGAAAGGCTCAAAGCGTCAACGTGAAAGTTGCTTAACGCACTTTCGTGAGACTGAGACTTCGAGTTTCTCAGTCGACTTTCAAAACTGAAAATCGGAAATAGAGGCTTGCAGGATCTCGAGCTTTCAAAGCACCTGAATCTTCAGTGAAACGTTGGGATGCTTTCTTCAGGTTTGCCACGCCAGACAATAGCAAATGGCCGGTTCTTAAACGAAAATTTACAAAGCGACTAATCCGCGAGGACGTTTTTCAACTTTGAAGTTCTTTGGGAGCTTAATAATTTTGTAACATTTTTATCTCAAAATCACAGAATTTCCTGAAGAATCCTTGTTCGGGATTGCCATGCCTGACAAAAATAACTCACCCCTCCTAGAACAACATTTTTAAAAAGAAGAAATCGCGCCGAGGTCTCGAAGAATTGTGGCATTTGTGTGTGAGTATCACCATGTTTGTTGATGAATCCCCATCTTACGTTCTTTAGAAATACTAGAAGCGTACCAAGACAAGGCAATGAAATTTGACTCCGCGTTTATCTATCTCCTCAAAACGGGTATTATCCAAAAGAACTCTTTCATTTGTCCAGTTGCTTGAGAAGAAGTGTTGTTTGTATAATAGTCTATAACAGCGGTTTTCGGTTGCCATCTCATGTTCTCGTGAGTTGTTAATATGTGGTATTAGGATATGTCAAGAACAAATAATCAGATAGAACCTTCGTATTTTGTCCCATGCAGCGACTGTGGATACCCGTAAAACTGAGTGGAGCTACGGGCAGAGTTGCCACATCAAAATATTTAGAGAGTGACTTTTGGCCCAAAACAGAGAGTAAGCTGGGAGTGAAATTAATTTTCATGAAATTTTCACTTTTGGTCGGAAATCGGAATTGCCTCTGTAAAAATTACACATTTGGTCATTTTCTAAAATAGAGTGATTTTTATGTCCTACGTAGGACAAGACAAAAACAAAATTGAGTGACAATTCACACTATCGTGCAACATGTGGCAACCCTGACTGGAGGTATTTGCTCTAGCTTTGAGCTGACGATGATACCCATTTACCGTACTTTCGTCTTGGCTGTTGCTCATCGCAGAGAAAAAAGTGCAGGAGGTGGCTGGAGGCACGCTGATCCGCTCTGGAGCGCGTCCAGAGAACCAGTCAGCTTTTACTCTACTTTTCCTCTACGCGGCTTCAGAGCGATATAGGTATTTGTAGAGGTAAGGAAACGTGATGTGCTGCGAAGCTAGTAACTTCCTCTCGTTTGCAGCGGGTATCGAAGGAGGAAATACTCGACTCAGCATGGTCATCAGAGCAAAATAACTCTAGATAGTAATGCGCGAACTTTGAAAAAGTGACACACAGTCAAATCGCAGCGACACCAGCTCCGCTAGAGGACACGAACATCCCTACTTTTTTTTTCCCCCCTCCTCCTCCACTGAAACTCAACTAGTCGTTAACCCCCTACTGAAACTCAACTAGTCGTTAACGGGCACTGGCTTTCTATTTTCTACGTCCGCCACTGCACACACGAACAGTTTGCTGAAGATTCTCTCGCGAAGCGAGCTGGGCGGCGCTGCGACGGAGGCCCGTCTTTGATGCATGGGAAGGATAGGTCTTCGCATTACTCTCTGGAGTTATTTTGCTCTGATGGTCATATTACGGAGATATGGAAACAGGGGTTCTAGCTGGTTATTTGTTCTTGGTTATGTGTCATGTCTACCTAGCCAGGGAATATAGCTGTCATGAACATACCCCTCGGGGTCGCCTTTAGGAATTTGGAATCTAAAGCACGTAGCCTATATTTTTTGTTTACATGTTTTGGTATCGTAGCGTTTTTCACTGTTAAGCGTTGCCTCGTGTAAAACTATATAATAAAGATGTATTTTTGTAACTATAATCTACTGGAATGTCTTCTGAACTCAAGTTCTTTCTTGTTTTTAGTCAGAATTATTCCTGTGCTTTGCCTGTCTCTAGAAAAATTGATTTTTTCTTAGTTTTCATACAGTATTTCCATCTTTTTCCGATAGAACAGTCTGTCTGTAGTATCCCATCATATATCGTATCTTTACCGTTCAACCTCAAAAATGCTATTCCTGCGAAGCCAAAAGGAAAAAATGTGAAATCGTAGGCCAGAATTCAGTCCTAAAGTGTGAAGCAAATGGGAATAACCCGATCTCAATATTTTTTCATGGTATATATTGCTTCAGCCCAGTCTGATTGCAAATTACATTTGCATTTCTTGTCCACAAAAAGTTATCACAGATTCATTTTTGTGGGTCAAGCCTGAAGATAGCCCTTGCCAAGAATGACCGAAATATCACTAGAATACAACACTCAGCTGACGTTTGCACCAGTGAATTATCCCACGTCAGAAGCGGTTCTGGGCAAAGAAAGAGAGGGAGATTAACAAACTAAAATAAGATAGCCTTCAGCTTTCGAAAAGATATGGGGTGAAATCAGCAACAGACGATAGCAAAATCCCGAAGAACTATGTCCATCTAGATTTTGATTGGGAATATATCTCACAGGAGACGGATTAAGAACAAGAGCTAGTAGATAAATATTCTTTGAGCCCAAGCTGACTTTGAAACATTTATTCAAACAATGTTTACAACGGATGCGTCAGCTATGATTCTTCATCAGCGATATTTCGGCCCTTAATGGCAAGGGTCCTCGTCAGGCTGTCAATCCTCTGGTTCAACTTCGGGGAAGGAAACAAACCTGTAATAAATAACTGAAGCTTCTACCTATTACAGGTTTGTTTCCTTCCCCGAAGTTGAACCAGAGGATTGACAGCCTGACGAGGACCCTTGCCAAGAAGGGCCGAAATATCGCTGATGAAGAATCATAGCTGACGTATCCTTTGTAAACATTGTTTGAATAAGAGCTAGTAGCTCATAAGGCACTTGTAAGGTTGGGTCGGATGATGGAACTGGGAAATTTATAATTTCGTGGGTTCTTCTGGAATCATTTGTAAGCAAATTTCATGCGTCACAAATGGCCATGGGCCCTTGGAATCCTCATCATGTGTGTTTTTTTTTTTTTTTTTTTTTTTTTTCCCTCCTCCTCCACTCAGTGACACAAGTGTGGCACTTACTCTTTCTATTTTTACTTTAAAATTATATTATCTTTACAATTCTATTCATAACTTAACAATTACCTTATTATTTTCACCTTTACTTTTTACAAAAAAAAAATATTAAAAATCAAAATCAATGAAAAGCATTCAAAATGATTATTGTAACATGAAAACGAGTCAAAACACACACTAACCGTCGTTTGATCGAAAGTATTATTTGCGAAAAGTATTATTTGCGGCCCTTGGGATCATGAAAATATATCTTTTCGTGAAAGGTATTTTTTTTCACTTTGCGGTTAAGATGCACATTTTAGGGCGGTTAGAAATTCATTTGTAAGCAAGAACCCTTTGGAAAAAATTATCAGAAGACCAAGAAAATGTATCGTTTGCTCAAAAGTTTTTTTTTTACTTTGCGGTTAAGAAAACACTTTAACGGATTCATTGAAAGCAAAAAAGATCTGTAAGCATCTGATAAGCATTCCGCAAACCCAGCACGATTTTGCTAATGATTTGTTTAGAGGATTTGCTTTACCTTCCCACCAAGTTCCGTCCCGATCTCTCCAGTCTAAGAGAACATCAAGTAGACGCGCTCTTGTCAATTATCAAGTTTCATTCGGAGCTGCGATCGCCCGTTCGAAAGCTATTGCGTGACAAAAGATTCCAAATCCCCCCCCCCCCCCACACACAATGATCGGATCGGGGAAGCGACTATTTCCAGTCCATTCTGGTCGGAAGTCTGCCAAGTTCCAATGTCCCAGCATATCTGGAAGTACCCGATGCAAAATCTATCTCAAAATAGTACTATGAAGTAGTACGAAAAAGTAGCATGCAGTACTAACGATGCTACTACATGCTTCTACTTCAAGGCTACCGTGTTACTGCATACTATTATGCAGTAACACTATGGCAAGACAGGATGCTACTGGATACTACTACATAAGACTGGACCAGTCTGAGGCACATTAAATGATAGTATTCTTTGCTATTACATAGTATTACATGCAACGTTTTTGTACTACTACCATACTACTACGCAGGCTACACATTTTTCATCGGGTAGTCTTACATTTACTCGGGATTTCCGGAATCCCTTCTCCCGTCCAACTCTACCCACAGTGTACGAATCCGGCCTGGTTCTATAGACGATGTATAGGGCTTTTACTTGTTCTCCCCACCAAGTTTCGTCTTAACCCTCAATTCTAAGCGTGTCACGATATTTCCGGCCCCCACCCCCCACTACCCGCATTTATTGGATCCGTTCTGACCCTAAAAATGGAAGTTCTGAGACACTCGTTCTTTCCAACTCTCAATTTTCATTCAGATCCGATCACTCGTTCGAAAGTTATGAGTGCCACAAACTTCCGGATTCCCCCTCCGAACACTCCCCTACGATGGTGGGGTCGGGGTAGTGACTATTTCCAACTCAATCTGGTCGGGTCCCTAATATGCCTACCAAGTTTCATCGTCCTAGCATATCTGGAAGTACCTCCCCCAAGGGTAAACTCCCCCGCAGTGCTCGGATCCGGTCCGGCCCTGTCAATGATGTATCTAGAGCCTGTGCTTGTTCTTCCCACCTAATTTGACCCCTCCACTCTAACCGTGTCACAAGATTTTCAGTCTACCCCCCACTAACTCCTCCAACAGTCATTGAATCCGGTTCGGATTTAAAATAAGAAATCTGAGACATGACGTCTTTCCAAATATCAAGTTGCATGAAGAGCCGATCACCTATTCGATCAAGATTCCGGATTCCCCTCCCTCCACCACCACCCCCACGGTGGCCCCATAGGCGAAGTGGCGATTTCCTAGTTAGTTTGATCAGGTCCCTGATAGGGCCTGCCAAGTTTCATCGTCCTATCACTTCTGGAAGTACTCTAACTCGAGAACAGTGGACCGATAGAAAAGCGATTGGTATATTGCACTTCAGTGAAGCTGCAAGTACCATAAGCATACAACAAGCTATGAGCTTGTATAGGGCTTTTGCTATGAGCTATGAGATTGTTGTAGATGCAACGAGTGTAATTTTTTCTTCCACCCAATAGATTTCAGCCAATAGAACAGTCAAGACAGCCGATGACCCTAACCGCCACTTGGCCTCTATTGTCCAGACTATTCCTCCTCTACCCAGTGATTTCATCCTATTCCCGACAAAGAAGATACCGCCACCATTTCCCGTTCAGATATATTTGACAAGATCCTTAAATTAAAAATGGCTGTATCTTTGGCCCCATGCAGCGAATATGGATACCCCGACAAAACTGAGCAGAGCTAGAGGTGCTGAGCTTTGAGTCCTTCGTCGCTGCGCATATGAGAGGAAAAATCTTAGCAGGCGCTCGTGACCCACTCGTGCTACGCGTCACATATGACGTCACAATGGTAGACAACCAATCAGCGTAGACTCCCTAAATTTCTTCTCCGGAGCTTACAATACAGCTGTTTATAGAGGTAACGAATCGTGATGTTCCGAGTAGCTCCTACCTCTCGTTTGCATTGGGCAGGATATCAGGAATCTATTCGACTCCACGGGGTGGAATTTCAGAGATAGAGTGGTGCTTATTTTGTGTATGACACTTGCAGCCTCTGGCTCAAGTGCCATATACCGATCACAATTCCGTCTGTCGGTCTGTCCGAGTTTTTTGTCACACTTTTTCAAAATAAGGGTACTTCCAGATGTGCTAGGACAATGAAACTTGGCAAGCATATCAGGAACCCGACCAAACCAACCTGGAAATAATCAGTTTCCCGATCCGACCATATGCGGGGGAGTTGTGGGCGCTGGAAACTTGAGAATTTAGGGCATTTTGTCACACTTTTTCGAGTTAGGGTACTTCCAGTTGTGCTAGGACTATGAAACTTGGCAGGCATGCATATCAGAGACCCGACCAAATAAACTTGGAAATAATCAGTTTTCTGATCCAACCATTTTGGGGGGGGGGGGTGGAGGGCAGGGGAATCCGAGAAAGTGAGCAGTGTGTAAGTTTCGAACGAGTGATCGGATTGTAATGAAACTTAATAACTGAAGAGATTATATATGTGATGTCCCGCTTAGAATGGAGAGATCGGGATGGAACTTTGTGGGAAGAACAAACAGATGCTCTAGGTAAATCTTTTACACAATTTGACTGGATCCAGACACTTGAGGGGGGGAGGGGGTTTCCCGGAATTCCATTTTTGGGGGATTTTCCCAACGAAACTTGGCAGGCATATCAGAAACTGAATTGGATAAAAAAAAACTTGATATGATAATCTCGGGGGGGGGGGGGGAGGGTTGAGGGAGGGGAATCCGGAATATTGAGTCATGTGTAACTTTGGAACGGGTGATCAAATTCGAGTGAAATTTAATAATTGAACAGAGGACATTTTTCTCTGGTGAATCCGGGCCGAATCCGACAATTATTGGGGAGAGGGCGGAAGATACTTGACCCGCTTAGACTGGTGTGATCTGGATCGAACTTCGTTTGAATGACAAACAGATGCTCTGGATTAATCATTTAAAGAACCGGATTGGCTCCGGGTATTGTGGGTGGAGTGGGAGGGGGAGGGGATTCCGGTGATCGCGAGTTAAGGTACTTCCAGATGTGCTAAGACGATGAAACTTCGCTGGAATATTGGAGATTCAACAACATTTGCTTATAAATTGCTACCTAAATCCGACTATTCCTTACAGTACCAATCTTGACCGCAAAGTAAAAAAATACTAGTAAGCAATACACGCATTTTCATGATGCCCATCAGCCCATTAGCATTTTTGCCTCAAGGGTTTTGCTTACAAATGAAGTTCCAGATGAGAGTGCACATCTCAACCGCAAAGTCGAAACTTACTTTTGATCAATCAAAATAGCTTAACCCATGCAAGTGCCATATGAGCTTACAGCTCTTGTTGGTATACTCACAATTCGAAATAACCTTTTATAATACGGTGGGTGAAGGAAGATAAACATTTGGCCTTTCGGTTCCCTAATGTATTCGGTGGGGGAGGCTCGTGGGGCGTTATAGAGTCAAACGAACTAGAGTGCGAGTGTAGGTTTAATACTAGTAGTGATAAAAAGGCACTTGGTGAGAATCCTTTGAATCGAATAATGATTCAAAGGACTTCCATAGACTTGGGTTCTATTCGAGGGGAAGTATTTGGCAGTGAAACAAACAATTTAATAACAAATACGGATGATTTGAATGAACGTCGGGAAACAAACAATCAGAATCTCCGGAAGAACATCATCCTGCTATATCAGGGTTGAGTGGCTTGAATTTTGGCCCTACCATCAGTTCATAAAAATCAATCAAATGTTGGGATTTTATCAGCTTTGTAATTAAATGGAGGACACCCCTTAATCCAAAACGCGCTTAATCCAAAACGAACCTCGGGAAGAACAAGAAACGTCGCCATAACGATGGCTCAAATCTAGTGTCAACCAATAAACGGCGTTCGCTGGGGATAGCTGTGGTGACGCTTCCGCCTTTTCCACTAGGTACACGGCGACTCTTCATTTGCACGTACAGTTAGTCACCAAGAGTATCCTACATCCCCCAGCATTCGGCAATGGTTGAATCTGGCCTAGGGGAATAGCCGCCATTTTGCATTTTCTATCGAACAAGATCAAAGGTTACGATCCAAAAACATATCTTGGACTTCATCCAGACAATCGGGTCTTGCGGATTTCAATTTTCATCTAAATATTCTTGGACCTTGTAGGATATCTATTTTCGCCAGATCCCGTAACAGGTAAGGCTTGTGGTCAGATAATCATCGGAACCAATGATCTGTCAAAAACCAGTAAAATAGTCGGCTAATACTCATTATGCCCACAATCACAATGCCATGACTCAAAATGTCCATTATAAATGCTCACGACTCAAAATGCCCATGGTTCTAAATGCCCACGACTCAAAATGCCCACGACTCAAAATGCATACGACTGAAAATGCCCACGGTTCAAAACGCCCACGGTTCACAATGTCTACGATTGAATTATTTGAGGTCCTCAGTCCGTAGTAAATTGGAATTAGCGATGATTGAGACATACCGAGTATCAGAATAGCGATAATCGTGTGCTGAACTATAATCTCAATTATAATATAATACTCCGTCGCATTTTGAAAAAAAAATGAATCCCAAACAGCAACTTAAAAGTATTATTGATAATTAAAGAGCAATTCTTACCTTCATGGACTTCATGTCACAAGTTGACTAGAGGATTTGGACTTTCTTTGGTTTTGCTGTCTTTGTTGGAACAAATTTATATGACATTATTTCTGAACTTTCACGCTAACAATTCTGAAGAGATCAACAAACAATAAAACAATTCCAATCAATACCTTTTCCATGGTAATCCTGTCCCTTGTAATCTTGTGTCGACTGTCCGACGTTCTTGCCTCTGTGGACAGTCTGAGCCGTGGGTATTCTGAACCAGGTCGATTTTAGCCTTCCCTGTGGGCATTCTAAACTGTCGGCATTTTGACCCGTTAGCATTTTTGGCGATTTCAATTTTGGGGTCTTCGACCTCACTGGTGGGAATTTCAGTCGTGGCCATTTTGAAATGTAGGCATTCTGGGTCATGGGCATTCTGAATCGTAGGCATTTTGAACCGTGAGCATTTTGGTGAACCAGGACGATTCTAGCTTCCCTGTGGGCATTCTAAAATTTTGGCCCGTTAGTATTTTTGGCGATTTCAATTTGGGGTCTTCGACCTCACTGGTGGGGATTTCGGTCGTGGGCATTTTGAACTGTACGCATTCCGGGTCATGGGCATTCTGAATCGTAGGCATTTTGAACCGTGGGCATTTTGGTGAACCAGGACGATTCTAGCCTTCCTTGTGGGCATTCTAAAATTTTGACCCGTTAGCATTTTTGGCGATTTCAATTTGGGGTCTTCGACCTCACTGGTGGGAATTTCGTTCGTGGGCTTTTTGAACTGTTGGCATTCTGGGTCATGGGCATTCTGAATCGTAGGCATCTTGAACCGTGGGCATTTTGGTGAACCAGGACGATTCTAGCCTTCCCTGTGGGCATTCTAAAATTTTGACCCGTTAGTATTTTTGGTGATTTCAATTTGGGGTCGTCGACCTCACTGGTGGGAATTTCGTTCGTGGGCATTTTGAACTGTAGGCACTCTGGGTCATGGGCATTCTGAAACGTAGGCATCTTGAACCGTGGGCATTTGAACCAGGACGATTCTAGATTCCCTGTGGGCATTCTAAACTGTCGGCATTTTGACACGTTGGCATTTTCAACGATTTCAATTTCGGGGTCTTCGACCCCACTGACGGGAATTTTAAGTCGTGGATATTTTGAACCGTGGGCATTCTGAGTCGTGGGCATTCTGAATCGTGGGCATTTTGAACCGTGGGCGTTTTGAGGCGTTCTGAGCGTGGGCATTGTGAGAGTGGGCAAAAATAATCTTGGTGATTTAGGAACCACCCAAATTGTCTGACCAACATGTTCTGTATCTCTGCGTGCACCATCTTGTACGTTTCGTCGGAGGAATCTGTCTTTTCCGATATTTCCAGTTTATATCCGATTCTGGTCGTATCGTTTATGCGGTAGTGATGCACAGCGGACAAATGGATCTTATTAACTTTATATCGACAGAAATACCCTGACAGAAAGATTTACAAGATCTGCTCAAAGAGTGAAAGCGCTTATTTTTCGCGGCCGGGTAAGAAAGCGGATAACATAATTATGTGGATCGAACATGTACTGTTATACCCTCAAATCAAAGCTCTATACAACTTCAAAATTGACTTCCACTTTAACCGAATTTTCGGTTACTGGCTGTGGGGGCAGGGTAACGGCCGCACATATTTAACACTTATAAATTTTAGTCCATCTTCAATTTGAAACTGGTGCCTGCCTGCATGCTTGCTAGAACGGAGCTTTCCACTCGAAAGCAGAAACATGATTTGATGAAACGAGAGCTTGGCTGCACAACTTCAGATAGTCCTCTATGACATGGGCTATATAACTCATGGTCACTTCGCACACCAAAGGCTTTGGTTCAAGGACAAGCAAAAACCATCCTTTTTGGCCCCAAGCTAGAGTTCTACGCCGTGACGTCATATCCAGATATGGATTCAGAGGTCACCGTGGCACAGGGCAGTTGCTGTGCCCTAAATCGTAGAGTGGCCAACCCCTTGGCTGAAACAGCCGGGACGGGCTTGTCATCCTTGAAAAAAGCAGCCAAGTCTCAAATGGGTCACATCTTTCAGAATATCGGGATAGAAGCTGCAACGGCTTTGCTCTAACTTCAAAATTTCCCATGGGAAAACAAAGGCACTTCCCGCAAACCGGTTCTCCCATGTTATGACTATGGAGATGGTACCTTAAAAAAGAAATAAAAGTGAGGTTTAGAGGAAAATGTCATTTTAATGTTGCTATGAAAATCGGATATAGAAGGTGGAAAAACAAATTATCAAGGTTGAGCACTCTGCAGAGCTAAATTACACTAGGGAGAGGTGTCAAGACTTTGGTTTTCCCATGCATTGGAAAACGGCCTTGCTTGTAGCCCCACCCACTACGCTCGAGACATTCGAAGCCAGACAAACTATTGGGCTTGGAAAGTGTCCTGGTTTCGCTAAGATGTCTTCACACATCGATGAAACAAGGGGGCGGGGGTTGTATCCTTTGCCGTGTTTGGAATACAAAGTTATCGGAGCCAGCAATGGTGTACGAATGACTGAGTTTCGTAGGGATTTGCTATATCGCTGATTGGTGCTAGTGTCGCTGCTAATCGAGTGTGTACCAGAGCAAAATAACACTAGGGAGTAGCACCAAGACTTGACAAAATTGACACACACTCGAATAGCAACGATAGTAGCACCACCAGTGATAGAAACGTCCCTACTAAAACTCATTCAGTCGTTCACTAGCGCTGGCTCCGATAAATTCATATCCTGAACATAGCAAACAAATTATACAGCCTCCATTGTTTCCTTGGTCACACTTTTTCCTCGATTAGCAAGATCGCACCTAAATGCCGCAAGTGCAGTGGGCGACGCCGAGGCTTCGAGTATGGTCTATTTGCAAACCTTACAAAGCATGACTTTTGGCGCTACTCACTGATGCTATTTGCTCTGACACTCATGGAATAAGGGTGAATATATCGATTACTTTAAGTGATAATTTTCCTTTGAAGGTTCGCTTAACTGGACTGAAACAGGAAAAATCCGAATACGACTCATTTTTTTTACTTAAACAGGTTTAAAAACCCGAGATCGTAAGCTGCGTTTTCGATCCAGATTCTCCTTGCGATTCTCCTCGCAATTCTCCTATTTCGCGTTTTTGGACTATTGAGATGAAGCGAATTCTCCTTTTCTTGTGTTTTGTCAGAATCGAGAACGGGGAAAGCCTCACGATTCTGCAGAATCGAGAAGTTGCTCCGATGGTGAATTCTCGTTATCCTTTCTCCGTTCTCCTCTCTGATTGGTCAACAGAATGCGGGTTTTCCGTATGCATAAACACATATACCGGGTTGCGGACGAGCTGCCAAATTAGTTTTTTTTTTTGTCAAAGCCGAGAATGGACAAGCCAAAGGAGCAAACACGGTATTTAGTGCGAGAATTCAGAAGCGAGAATGGAGAACTGAGAATTCAGATAAAAAACAGAACTTGATAAATTACCTTATGACTCTCGTGTGTCTTTTACGCTTTAACTTGTTGTCCGATACCGACATTCTGATATACGTGTAGCGTGTACACGAGCGGTTGGTACATATTAGACTATACAGGTACTCTGATCTTAATCCTCGAAGGGTTGGTTCTTAACTGTGGAGGGGGAAGTTCGGACGGTATGACCTAGGTCCTACATTCAATAAACAGTGTTTAGAAAACACACTTACTTTTAATATTGAAGTTCTACATACATCGCTGTTAATCCAACGATCACTACTGTCTTAGCACTGACCTAAGACCGACTGACTCTGTGGAGGGGAAGTTTGGACGGTACGATCTAGGTCCTACATTCAATAAACAGTGTTCAGAAAACACACTTACTTTTAATATTGAAGTTCTGCATACATCACTGTTAATCCAACGATCAATACTGTCTTAGGACTGACTTAATACCGACTGACTCTTAATACAAATACATTGGTCCTTATGTACCTGCTTCTACTTAAATCGTTTCAACTCTTGGCTAGCTCTAAAAATTTAAGTATTTTAAGACGGCGTGAGGAACTGCTAATTCGAGAAAGGAGCTTCGAGAAAAAGGCACTTTGCAAGAGTTGTTAGAAACATTTGGAATTAAATATTTCGTGTCGTTTGAAACTATTGCTCCATTGCTCCGCCACTACCGAAGAACAATTTTTATTTGTGTGAAAACCTTTCAAACTTGTAGTAGATCTAAGTATTTCATAAACTTTAAGCAGCAGTGTCAACACTAAATTGCTTGCTATCAAGAAGCAAACACCCTAGGCTGCTAAATCTAGGGCTCTTCAGCTTTGAAAAGAATTTGGATACTGCGCAATGAAGAAGACTCTAACAAGAAGGGACGAATGATATCTTAGCTGGCTAACGTTGGATTAATAATAATTTTGAACGTGTCCGAAAGCTTTTTGGTGCTGTAAATGCTGCATTAATTCTGCATTTTCTTTTCTTTTTTTGTCCGAAAGCTGTTACCTTTTTTTCTTCTCTGACACTTCTAGAATACCAAAATTCAAGTCAGGAAGAAGAAGAAGAAAAAAGAATTAGCTGTATAAAGCTGACAAAATGGATGAGCTACTGATATCCAACCTTCTTATCTTTCCTTTCTTCGTTGGCCACGATCGACAGTTGTCTTAAATTTGGTATTTTTGACTAACTGTCAGTTATCTTTTTGAATTTGTTACGTTTGTCGCCAAAAACACTGAGAGAATTGCCGAACTCCTCAGTTTCTTCTTGAAAATTTAGCATTCTTGCTGAATTTGTCGATGAATTTTATGCTGAATTAATGCTGCATTAATTGAGCGAAGATTTAAGTCCGAAAGCGAAATGCTGCATAAAATGCTGAATTATTCAGTATTTTCGTTCGTTTCGGAGCTTTCGGACATGTTCAGTAATAATTTATTTAGTTGTGTGTAACCGGTCGTCAAGCCGGAATGATTTTTTTTTAGTAAAGTTGTTTAATCCTAAAAAATCCTTCTGAACTTATTACCTGGCAGACAGGTATTCCAGCTTCTTTGATTAACTACAGTTCGCTAACTTCCAAGATGAAAAACCACGTCCTCGTTGGAGTTCAAATTGCGCGGTCTGTTTATGATTACTGCCAGGGCGTTGTCCATATTCTCGGTCTAACTAACAGAAGCCTACTGTGAATACAAAACTATCTCTCAACTGATTAAAAATAATTCAGCTAATTAAGATACGAGATTATACAAAAAAGTTAGGTTTTCATTTGAACTTTAAGGATTCTGGAAAGTCCCACTAGCAATGTTGACCAGAAAAAAAATATTCCTGTTCTATTCGGGGCGAAAACTAGCATCAGTGGAGTCCCCGCTAATAAAATTTATCTTTATTGACATTCGGCGGTACAGAACGTGGTAGTCATGTGAGATTTTTCTTCTGCGATATTTCGGCGTAAACCAATGATAAGTTCTTAGAACCGGTGTGTTTATCACTCTTTATACTCTGACAGGCGGTTTACTTCCGACTTGAGATCATTATATGGTAGCGTTCGAGCGGCG
This sequence comes from Branchinecta lynchi, assembly GCA_023053575.1. Lineage (NCBI taxonomy): Eukaryota > Metazoa > Arthropoda > Branchiopoda > Anostraca > Branchinectidae > Branchinecta > Branchinecta lynchi. The sequence goes on along the minus strand of JAKZAP010000003.1, from coordinate 3,067,551 downwards.
GCAATATTCTAAATTCTAAATTCTAAAATACTATTCGTAACAGGCGCTTCTTGGCACTATTCAGCCTTTTGAAAAGAATTTGGATACTGCGAGATGAAGAAGACTCTAACAAGAAGGGACGACTGATATCTTAGCTGGCTAACGCTGGATTAGTAATAATAATAATAACTTATTTATTACCCAGGAAATTCCAAAGGAAACACAAGCGGAGTACAGTAAAGAAAAGAAAGGAAGAACGGTTCTAAAATAACTATGTATATAAAACACTAGCATATAAAAAGGGGGGGGGTAGGGGGGTAGTATGGTGAAAACCGAGAGTAAGCTGAACCCGACAACTTCCTGTGTAGCGTAAGTTCTTTTCCGAAATATCTCGAACGTCGCACTTACGAATAATAAATCTATTTCACCTATACGCCAAAATAGCTTGTCAATGTTACAATTCTTCATACTGCTTTGTTGTTTGCAACAAGATTTTTTTTCTTTGATTTTCTGACGTGCGACCGAAAAAAGGGAAATTTTTTGTTTTGTTTTATCTAGATCATTCTGCAAAAGGACAAAGAAAGTTAACCTTTTAGGATGCTGGGTAGATTACCCTCGGCAACAATTGTGGAATTTTCAGTCAAACCCTCAATGCCACCTAGTTCAAATCAGGTTAACAAGAGTTTACTAGAAGGTAGTTTGTGTTCAGCTACCCTAGGATTGCAACATTTTATTGCAGGAAAAGCTAGAGCAACTTTTATATCGTGTTTCTAGTTGAAATACTTCACCACATCGGATACTAGGCCGGACTCGGAGAGAGCGGACGGGGGTATACCTCTTCAGTCGGTGGTTGAACGCCTTTGAGTTAAGGACTCCCGCGAATTTGTGACAACAAAAATGGATGTGGGAAGAATTGTGTTAAAGATGATGGGGACTGATTTTGGAACAGGATTTGTGTATGAAGTTTTGCAAGGGACGTCAGTGGTTGACGTCCCAAGAGGTGAACTCTTGAATTTCATTACGTCCAAACTGGACGTATCAGAAACCGATTTAGCGGTGCTGCTAAGGGAGGACCCTGTTTCCCCTAGTACGTTGGCCAAGTTGGCTAACGTAATCATCGCTTCGGCAATCCCTTCACAGGCTGCTCCCGTTGCGGCACAGTCGGCGGCAGCCCAAGGTCAGGATGGCAGAGCGATTGCGTTGGGCCCGAGCCAGGCTACCGAGTCTGACCAGGTAAATATGAATTTGTATGGCTAAACAGGTATCGTGATTTGATCCGTGTGTGGAGGAGGATAGTTAAATTCGGTTAGCTAGGAAGGACATGGCAGTCTGCCTTTTTCTCGGATTTTTGGTATGGCAGGGTCCGTATTGAGACCGTGCTGTGATAAGCTACCATAAGGGAGTTTGTGAGACCACGTGGTATAGCCTATTATTTGAAGTAAAAGTAGATGAATGAAAAAAAAAATAAAATAAAACAAAAATAAAATATAAACAAAGAAGCTAAAAAAAAATATTTTTGGAAAATTAAGATTTATTTCCCATGATTTCATTTTGTTGAAAAATTATAAAAATATATTGACCTAGGTATAAGTTGTAGCGGAATGTTGGGAGTCATAAATTTCTGAAGGCGGAAAGTTAATAGGCTGGAGGTTGCCGGAAAACCCGATTTGTTGGATTGAGCAGGCTGGAGGTTGCCGGAAAACCCGATTCGTTGAAGCGAATAGGCTGGAGGTTGCCGGAAAACCCGATTCGTTGGAGCGAATATGCTGGAGGTTGCCGTTGCTTTCAGCGACGCGGCGGGGGTCTTGAGATCGTTTTTGACGCAAATCTTTTTAGATGATTGATCGAATTGCAAGGCTGGAAAGCAAGCTGGCCGCCGCCAGGAGACCGTCGGCAGAATTAAAAGCGGACCTAATTGCGGAGGCGAAGAAGCCGAGGGACGAGTTTCGGCAGCATAGGGTTGTGACCCTGGCTTCGGAGTTGGCTCAGGCGGTGGAGAAAGAGGTAGGTGGCGAGGAGGCTGCAAAATTATTTGATTACGCTGAGGCGGTGCGATCCGAGAAGGGGAGCCCGGGCCTTTCATCCTTAGTGATCGATTTATACGGAAGTGCGGCGGATAAGGAGATTGTGAAGGCGCTGGAGAAGTGCAGGAAGCGGTCGGGGGGGGGGGGGGGGCACGCCACCTCATTTTGGCAAAAGGCCCTACCGGCAGGCAGGTGCTTTGTCGTGTTTTCGGTGCGGGGAAACTGGACATTCTGCCCGTCAATGTACGGGCAACTCCGAAAGACCATCGGTTAAGCCCCCGATGGCTGGGAGGAGAGATTGAAATTCCTAGTTGTTGTGTCTAATAGTTGACTAATAAATGTTATCTGATGTGAGATAAAAGTTTTTGACAATTCTATCCCTTGTGGGTCGTCAAGCGAACGGTGTTAATTAATGTCAATGAACCAACATTTAAAGGTCCCTTTGGGTTTTCACTTTCTTTTCGGACCGCAGCTGGCTACCCAGAAAGGGTATAGTTTGTTTGTTTATTTGAGTTCATTGGCTCGATCTTCGGAGCAAAGGGTGACCGCAGCTGGTTTCACAAAGGGGTATGGTTTGTTTGTTTGTTTTCAGGTTCGTTGGCCTCAGTGAGGGTGCAAAGGGTTAAAACTTTTACTAATTAGGGTATATTTTAGGGATTAGAATGCGGTTGGTGGGTGAATGCACTTCGAGGATTGCGTCATGAAGCAGTATGCCATAACAGAGATTTGACAGCGGAATGTTTTGAGGACCGTGATTCTTTTGATTTTGCATTACCAGAAAACTCTTTGGAATATTTTGTGGCGGGGAGGCTGAACGCCAGGCTCCAAGCCTGGGAAGCTTTGAGAGAAAAGTTGCCTGATAGTGATGATTTCGATGAAGGACTCGTGTGGGTCAGAAGTGGTTTTAATTCACAGGAACATTTTCAGAATTTCAAGGGATCTTTTAAGGGTGTTTCGTACGACGGTGATTTCCCACCCCCGCGAATTTTCAAAAATCATGATTCGCTAAAGAATCACTCCGATTTCGTTACAGAAACGCTTACTGAGCGAATTCGGAACGGTTCGATATCTGTGTGGGGTACCGTTGGGGAGGTACAGCCGCCAAGGGTGGTATTGCCTTTGGGCTTGGAGCCCAAAAAGCCTCGTTTAGTCTTGGACGCGCGGTACGTGAATTTGTGGACTAAAGAAAGGAAGTTTGCCCTTGAGGGATTGAGAGAAGTTCGCAAGATTGTGCGAGCTGGAGACTGGCTGGGCCTGTTGGAGGAGAAATCGGCATACGATCATGTCGCGTTGTCAAATGAGTCTAGAGAATTCTTCGGGGTCATGTGGGACAATGTGTATTTCGTTTTCAATGTGTTACCATTTGGCTACGCTTTATCTGGATTCGCGTATCAGATGTTCGGTAACATGCCCGTGTATTTGCTTAGAACAATGCGGATAAATATCGGACGGTATATTGACGATAGTCTCGTGTCGACGTCAGCAACGTCGTCGGCGTCTTCTCTCATAAAAAAGGCAGCGGCTGTCTACAGTATTTTGGGATATACGCGTTCGATAAAATCAGTTCTTGTGCCTACAAGGTGTCTGCGCTACCTCGGTATGGTCATTGATACGACTTTACCTGCGTTTGTTATTCCATCTGACAAAGTAGAAAAAATGTTGTCGTTGGTAGAGCGCCTTCTCGCAGACAAGCATCGCACTGTCCCATTAAGAGAGATACAGAAGTTTTCGGGCTACGCGATTTCCTTGCAGCAGGCATTCCCACATGCCAGGTTGTTCATTTCTCAATGTTCAAGGGCTATCGCTTCTTGTGGGGACGGTAATGTAAAACTGACCGACCCTTTACGCCAAGAACTCTGTTTTTGGCGTTTTGTTCGTGACGCGCCTAAGGTATTCCCTTGGGATAGTGAAAAGCACATACTGGTTAAAATGTTTACCGACGCATCGGGATTTTCGTGGGGAGGCCATGTGGCGATGGCTGGGGTCGAACCGTTCTATGTTCGCGACATCTGGAGTGTCGAGGAGCAGGATCTGGGAATTTGTGCTAAAGAAGCACTAGCCCTTAGAAATGTTCTAGAAGCTGTTGGGGAGATGATCCGTAATTCTACAGTCAGAGTGTTTGTGGATAATCAGGCTTTGATAGTTAGATGGAATTCCGGAAAGGGAATTTCTGAGGAAATGGAAAGCGCGGTAAAATCAATATTTTCATCTGCTGTTCGTTTTAATGTCCGGTTGAACTTAGAATGTGTCCGTTCGGGTGACAATGTAGCGGATTACCCGTCTCGCGTTATTGACCAAGCTGATGCTACCTTGTCTAGTCATACGTGGCAAAAGGTCGAAAAGTGGTTCGGTGGGAAGGGTGGACACACCTTTGATTTGATGGCGTTGGATTCCAACGCTATGAAAAATGCGAGTGGAACAGTTTTGCCGCATTTTTCACCGTTTCCACTGCCGGGGTCTTCTGGAAACGATTTCTTTGCTAGTAGTATCCCGGCAGGGAATAATTATGTGTTTCCACCGTTTGCAATGATCCCGTCAGTCATACAGCACTTGGAGAGTGGTGTAAATAGTCTATATACTTTGGTGGTACCCCTTACGCCAAAAACGCCGTTTTGGTGGCCAACGGTTTGCAAACGTGCAATCAGTTGGCTTCGGTTAGGTTCGCGAGGAGAGATAGGCCCCCTTCTTTTCCCGTCAAAGTCGGGTTACGTTCCTAGAAAGTTGCCGTTTGATTTATACGCCGTTCGTATGTCTTGCTGGGGTAAAGTTTGAGTGTTGTTTGTTCCTGGCATGTAAATATATATATTTATTACCGATTTTCTAAAATGTGATCGTTGGTTTTAGGATCGTTTGGGCCGTATTGAACAAAGGCGTTTGCAGCTGCAGGCACGTTCAAAGAGTACGAAGTACGGAAAGCAAAAGGAGGCTTTAAAACACCGTTTGTGGTAGAACAAGAGTACATGATCTTGAGTGTAGGCTTGAGGCTAGGGACAGAAACGCTTGCCCTTGCCCAGTCCGGTTACATGCTGATACGGTTTCTTCCATGTGCGGGGAGTTGTCTGCTATTTTTCGAGAGGAAGGGATAACGGGCGAGTATAGTTCCCAAACTGGTTTCGGAAATCCTGTTTTATCCGGAGAAGTGAAATCGTATCAGAAGTCCGTCAGAGACGAACAAAAAGATGCCATGACGCCAGTCAAGCAGGCGGTACCGATGTCTTTAGCAACATTAAAGTGTGTCGCCGATCATTATGGCAGGTTATCTCGAGTCGAGAGTTGCCAAGCAAAGAAGTTTGTGAATTTTAGAAATAAGGCTTTGTTTTGTTGCAGTATTTTACCGGGGCGCGTTTTTCTGATTTGAATAGATTGCCCAGTAGTTCTTTGCGAAAAGGGAAAGAAGGCAGGGGTTTTGTTTTATTGCAATCGGAAGGTAAGTCCTTGAAAAATGTGACTGGACGGATTTTAGGAATTCACGAATTTTCGGACAAGAATCTTTGCCCTGTGAAAGCTCTTTCTGAGTATATACATTTTGCAAATTGCCAGGGTTTTAAGCTTGAAAAATCTTTTTTGTTCCCAAGGATATTGGCGGGAAATTTGAATGGGCATATTTTATATGATGATATGTATTACTCGTTGAAGGAGTCCCTCAAGTCATTGGGTCTATATCAAGGAGAAACGCCTCACAGTATCCGCGCTGGGGCCGCAATTACGCTGTTGAATTCCGGGACCGAGGTAGGTCTAGTACAATCTTTTGTTGGTTGGAAAAGTTCTGTTATGCTTGAGCGGTATACAGCATCGGATCGTTTGGTTCAGTTGTCAGAGGGGCAACAACTCTGGTCTGAAGCCAGTACCTCGGTTAGACCTCTACAGTTTGACGATCCAGCATTATATGACCCTGTTTTTTTAGGGTAACGTTGTTAATGTGTACGTATTTGAGTTCAATAAATTTCACCCCCCCCCCCCTTTTTGGGTTGGTATTGGGCTGGGGTTGGTGTTGGAAAGTATTAAATAGGTTGTGATGAAGGGTAGAGAGGGATTGGCGGGCGTCCCCAGTTTAAACCCCGACCGTGAACGGAGAGTCCGGCATAATTTACTAGGCCGGACTCGGAGAGAGCGGACGGGGGTATACCTCTTCAGTCGGTGGTTGAATGGCTGAGAGTTGGGAGTCAAAGAGAAGGAAGTGAAAGGGAAGGAGAAAGTAAAAAAAAAAAAAAAAAAAAAAGGAGAGGAAAGTAAATAAGGATAAATGGTTAGGTGGATTTATATCCATTTTTGTTTCAAATCACGGTCGCTCTTCCAGTCCGCGACCTCTTCGCGGGCGTCCCCAGTTTAAACCCCGACCGTGAACGGAGAGTCCGGCATAATTTACTGTGGCAAACGTAAAGTTTTGCGTTGCTTGTCGCACGATTTGAGCCGTATGTCGCGTAACGCAGAATTTTGCGTGAAACCGCAGCAGTGTCAACCCAGGGTTGTACCCTTTAGGAACTCGGGGTAGGATTATCAGTTATAAAACGAAACCTTTGCTGTTTTAACAAGCTTCCCGCAGAGAAAGTTCGAAAATTCTTTTTGAAAAGACCGGCTCATTTGTTTCTGCAGATTTCCGCCCTTCGAACGGCTCCTTGTAAATAGCTTGGTACTGTATCGTGAAATCAGGTGAAAAATCACTCAGAGATTTTCAAAAAAGCACGTACATCAAACTTGAAAATTTCAATAATAATGGGACTCCACTTTTATGTAGGTCACGAAAAAGAAAAGGGACCGTTACAATCTCGCAGGCAGATTAGATCTGAAATGACTTTTTTATTCACTTCTCACTACCTTTTCTACTGCGGATGTTGACAGAATGTGAAAAACAGGAACAGTATGAAAAATACTGAAGTCGAGAATATAGACCGATGAGTATGGAACTATGTGAATGAATGAATGAACTTCATAGAAAGTTCATTTACACTTTACGGGTACACCCGTAAAGTGTAAAACACAAAGTATTATAAAAACAATTATATTATAAGAACAAAACAGGAGATGAAATAAAAAAATAACAAAACAACATGAACAAACTAACCAGCATCAATAAGAAACAAGATCTGGAAGCTCATATGGCACTTGCAAGGCCGGGTCAGGCGGATTTGTTCACTTTTCAGTTAAGCGCCAAACTTACAAGGTTGGGTTAGAGGATGGAAGTGATGGTCAAAAGTTATTTTACTTTTTGGTTAAGATGCTCACTTTAAGGGTGCTTAAAAATGATTTCTAAGCAAAACCCTTAAGGCAAAAAGGATCATGTGCTCATGGCGATCGTGAAAAAGTAGGTTTTGTTTAAAAGTATTTTTTGAAATTTGCGTTTAAGATGAGTTCTTTAAGGGATGGTCTGGTCGAAGCGGAGAAGTGGCGTCAATGATTTCAAGTTTCTAATACTCCAGCAAAGTTTTATCGTCGTAGCACATCTGGAAGTACCTTAACTCCCGATCACCGGAATTCCGGACACCCTACAACCCCCCCCCCCCCCCTCGGTACCCGAACCCGGTCGATCCTGCTACTGATGCACATAGGACGTGTGATTGTACTTCCCACCAAGTTTCATCCTGATCGCTCCACTCTATGCGTGTCACAAGATTTCCGTTCTCCCCTCCAACCCTCCCCCCAGTTTATCAGATCCGGCCCGGACTTGAAATGGGACATCTGAGATATGAGATCCGACAACCCGTTCGAAAGTTCTGTATGCCACTCATGTACGGATTCCGCTGTCTCCCCCTCCCCCTAATGGGAGCGGGTGAGTGACTCTTTTCAAGTTAATCTGGTCGGGTCCCTGATAAGCTTGCCTAGTTTTATCGTCTTAGCCCACCTGGAAGTACGCTCACCATGGATCGCCGGAATTCTGGAACCCCCCTCCAACTCCCCCCACAGTTTCCGAATCCGATCCGGTTCTCTCAGTTATACATCTAGAGCTTGTGCTTGTTCTTCTCAGCAAGTTTCATCCCGATCGCTCCACTCCGGGAGTTTCACACTATTTCCGGTTCCCCCCTCCCGCCTCCCCATAGATTCATCCGATACGGCCGGACTTGAAATGAGACACCTGAGACAGGAGGTTTTACAGATATCAAGTTTCATTAAGACTCGAAGACCCAGTCGAAAGTCATGCATGCCCCTATTTTCCAGATTCCTCTAACTCCCCCTCCCCCCCACGATGGTCGGATCGGGCAAGTGGCTACTGGAAGTACCCTTACTCGAGAACAGTGGACCGACAGACCGACCGAAAATTCTAAAAAGGACCGCAGGGGGTCGTAAACGTGAATCAGGTCTGAGGTCCCGTCTATTAGTCCAAATCGACCAATGACTTTTATATTGCTGACATTAAACGGAAAAGTCAGAAACTTACGAGGAAGGAACTTGATAATCTTAACATGGAGACATGGATCCATATTAGCTGTAAAAAAGGTCAGGTGACAAACCAATAGAAATACAAGTTTGTGAAAGTTTCAAATACAGAGAGACCTTGATGCTTCACCACATTGGAATCGAGGAACAAGTTCCGAAATAAGTATTCCTTTAGTTATGTTTAGATATGATTCGCAGTCAGTTTGGGCTGAAGAAATAGTGACTTTCGAATCAGTATAGTTTCTTGACAACTAAACTGTGTTGTATAAATAACTTCGGGAGAATCAACCCTTCAAGGATGGAGTGTTCCTTATAACTATGGAAGAAAGTATTTTGCAACAACGGGGTTTTGGAAGTAACTCTCCGGGTATATAGGGAATTTCTGGTTGCTCTGCGAAGAACTTTACACTACGAAAAGTTCACTTAACACTACTCACATACTACTTACATTCGCACAAGTTTAGCTGTTCACGAACTTTTCAAAACTCCCAGATTTCCATTCGGGTTTCCAAAGCCTTGCTAAAAATCAGTAGAAATTTCTTCTACTAAAAGTAAGATCTCATTTATATATTTGGGAGTTTGGTATAATAATAATAATAATAACAATAACGCTTGTTTATTGAGCCAAAAAGCCATACAAGATTTTATACACTTATCACTTTACAAATAAACTATTACACTTCTAGAATAAAGATTCTTTGAGCCCAAGCTGACTCTGCAAAATATTTTCAAACAATGTCTACAACGGATATACGTCAGCTCCGATTCTTCATCAGCGATATTTCGGCCCTTAATCACAGTAATTACAGGTTTGTTCCTTTACGTTGACCAAGAAGATTGACAGCCTGACGAGGACCCTTGCCAAGAAGGGCCGAAATATCGCTGATGAAGAATCGTAGCTGACGTATATCCGTTGTAAACATTGTTTGAAAATACCTCCAGAATACTATGCTACGTAATCTAAGGTAAACTTTCATTCCTGAGACTGAACTCACATATTTGAATGAACGAATGAATATTGTTATTTACCTACTTCTATGAAATAGAAATAGTGGAGTATATAAAGAAAAGAAAGAAACACAACTTAAAATTAGGATACAACTTTACACATCAAACAGATTACACTTCAAACAAACGGACAATTTATAAACTTCTACGATACATTTGGGGTTCGTATATTTCAGGATACGGGGAAGCGATACCAACCCACCCCCAACAAATTTTATTCTCAAATGCGAAAGCTCTTGGCACTCTAAGAGGAAGTGGTTCAAACCCTCCTCCTGCAACTTGCAAAGAGGGCAAATGTAAGTCTTTCCCGTGCCAGCTTTCGTCCTACTGAAAAGTTTTTTACTAAGGATCGGTAGACTGTTAGATCGGAGCTGGAACCAAATTTTTAATATAGCAGGATCTACTCCTAGCTTAAAATAATATCAAAACCAAACACCTCTTTTATTTCAGAATACAAATTAGGAGTTTCTAAAGTTTGGAGCCTAATTTGCCAATCTTGGATTTCTTGATCTTCAATTATCTTTTCATACTTCCTTAGAATGTCTCCCTGATCTCGTTTCGGGCCTAAGCCCTCATTCCATGCATAAAAAATCCTGAGTGGTCTAGGAGAGCTTTTACTTGAAGCCGCCGAGATCTTGCTTTCCTTTCTTGTAACAAAACTGAATACGCACTTTCAGCAGCCTTTCTTCTGGTAACTGAACTAGCTTGTTCAGTATATCTGGCTAAGCTACACCGCGGTATTTTTTTAACTTTTCGTTTACTAATTTACTGGACTTGAGGATTTTAGCCAACTGACAACCTTAAACAGTATTATACTTACCACATTCTTATGTCGGTAATTGGGACTATTTGAGTCTCAGAACTTCCGCGTAGGAATATTGTCATCTGCTGCTAGATTCCAAGTTTCTATAAGAGTGACAAAGGAAGAAGCGATCCAATTAAAAGATTGATGAGATGAGAGTTTTGCGTGAACTTTAGTGCTAAAAAAATGTATACGAAGTTCATATCAAAGTGGCGTCGTTTCAGCGGGGGCTACCTGGGCAGGTGCTCGTTGAGCTACCTCGAGGGCTGAAAGCTAAGTGGGGCTCTGACCGCGTCACAAAATTAAAACTACGGTGTCCTTGGTCCACCTTCATAGGGTATTTTTGTTTCAACTCTGACTCAGACTGTTCAGTTTTTTTCTCTATGCATTTACGTGGTATAAAATGTGTACCAGTGTATGTGTACAAGAGAAGAAAGCAAACGTTCGGGTACAAAGCACTGAAGACTTGCATAGCGTAGGTGCCTTCGACCTAGGGACAACCATTAGACGCTTCCTGTGGTTTATTCAGTTAAAGCATTCATGACATAACTATTTCCATTTTTGTCTTGGAAATCAGAATTTATGGAAATCCAAGTAATTATTTCCAAATTTTGTCTTGGAAATATCTTTGGAAATCTCCACTCCCCGTCAGTCACAGACAATAGTTGCGTTTTTTGGTCTCTGGTTCCTGTTCCGTGTTCTGTGTTCACAGTTGTCTGGTTTGGGTAAAAACACGGTAATTTGCTTACGCTGTTCCGTGTTTTGTCGCTGTTCTGACGAAAACGCAAATTTAGGATCCTGAGCATGTCTTAAGCGAAAAATCTGTTAAATTGCAAACTATATTCCAAAACGACCATACTTTAAGATCCAGCTTTATCCTCCAGACTTCTGCGATTCTTTCTTTTCTATCTGTGAATCTGTCTGCAATTTTCTATCTGAACAGTGATAAAACATGCTAGGAGAGCAAGTTCCTTGTTTTGCAAAACAGACAGCGGAACAGAGAACACGGAACACAGAACAGCGTACAAAAACGGGAAAATGAGAAACAGCGTGTTCCGCGTCTTGACAAAAACGGGAAAAATACAAAACAGAGAGAAAACAGCGAACAGAACAGAGACAAAAAACGCAACTAATGAAAGTCGAGAATTTTCTACTCAAAGCAAGAGCCCAAACCAATGGCTGTCTACCATCTGTTGTGCAGAAATGGTCGATGACCGAAACTGTCGGATTTATGATTTGTTTTCAAGAAATAGGATTTCAGAAAAGTTTGATATAATAAGGATTTTTTTTTTAAATTAAGGTAAAATAGGGGTAAGAAAAAAAGAAGAAAATAAGTAAGTAAGTAAGTAAGTAAGTAATTTATTTATGACCAGCCATTTTGAAAAGGCGGAGTAAATGAAGCAAATAAAGAAAATAAACAAAACACATAAACACGCAGAAAAAGACACTTAATTTTCAATCTTCGGTCAGGAAGCAGTGGACGACGTCGTGCGCTGGTTGGGCCCTATTGTCCATGATTCTTGAAAGCGCTGAGGAAACATCCAAAAGGGTCACACTTGCATCTTGAATTTTGAATTTCTCCGTCAATGTATGGTTATGACATAATTTTGACAAGTGGTGCAGGTGCTTCGCATATTTAAAATAACATGATCTAATCTCCTTCTTTCGCAGAACTTGAATGACGCCAGAACGAAATAGTATAGAAGGAGCGCAGAAGGTGCTGTATAAATTTCCCAATGCTCTACGATTTTAGCGCCCCCGGTTGGGGACGATGCGCCCATAAATTATTTTAAAAACGAAAAGTAGAGATAGAGGATAGTGAGGTGATGCTGATTAGTTAGGTCGGTCAAAATAATTAAAGGAAAGTTTTTGGTGACAGAATGTTGGGCGTCACCGAGGGTAAGTGGAAGCGTAGTCACCGGGCAAATTCATATTGGACGGTAATGAAGTAAAAGATATTAAGCGGCCAAAAAAAATATGTTTAAAAAGAAAAAAAAACGCAACTTCTCACACAAATGTTGCTTAACCAAGGTGCGAGTCTCAGGAGTTATTTTTCAAAGCTGAAAAAATCCGACCCTTATGCCCGGGTGCCACTATAGTCGCACCTGGTAAAAACCCCGGTAATAACACCGTCTTACGGTCGGTCGAAATTGGGAAGAAAAGACGTTGAAAACGTCCAATAGACGAGATGGAAAAATCCATATCCGCCATTTTGAAACGTAACTTGGACCAATCACAGACGACACACACTGACTTTAGCTAGTTCTGTTTACCTATGAGGGATGATGGTGGTAATATATCTTGAATACTCTTGATGGCTAACTCTTCTTGCCGATGCAAAATCGCCGTGTACCAGCGAAAGAGCCGGAAGCGGCACCAAAAATGTCTCGAACGAGCGCCGTAATTGACTGACACGTGATGTGAGCTGTTGAGTTTGAGTCGTTAGTGAGGCGTGTTCTCGTTCTTCTTGAGAATCAATGGAGTGTTTTGGACTTAGTCATATAGAGCGTGTCCTAACCTTCTACAAATAGTAACTAGTAGTTACTATTTCCGTTCCACCTCACCAAAAGTAACTACGCTAACCGTTCCAACCTTCTCGAAATAGTAACTAATAGTAACTATTTGCTTACGACGCTCGGGTGCGTAGTAAGCGTAGTAACTACGGATCTCTGTAACGTGATTGGTCGGATTCCCCGTGGCATGATATTCTGCTGGAAAATAGAAAAATCGTTCCAGCCTTGACGGCAAGAAGCCAGAATTCGTGACGTCATGCGTAGTAACTACGGTAAGTAGGATGGAACACGCTCGTACAGTATTTCTTCTTCCAGGTGTGACCAGGATGAAACAACGTAAGAGAGGATAATAGCTAAACTACGTACAGATAGATGTGACTGAATGTGGCCCGGGCTCTAGGATAGAGTCAGGGAGAATTAGTGAACAGAGTGGTCAAAAACCCTCTACGTACGATCTGCATGTAGGCTAACCCGCTACAGTAATATTTGGGAATTGGGTTGTGTGGAGTGGCAACTCCATTCACATCACGTTTAGCAGACTTTTCTGCTGTATGTAGTTCTTGAACTATCTAAAATAAGAAGCTTGATAGGTACTCCCATGTCAAGTAAATATTAATGCCAATAACCTACACAAAATATGTCAAGTTTGGAATAATAATAGCTTATTGTGAGATACCTGCAGATGCTAATGTTCATAGGACTAATTGGTTATCGATCTTACAGATTTCCGGTCGGCAGTCACTACCAATATTTTGACGATACAAAAAAAAATCTATTGATCCTACCTTTCCCCCTCAGAAGACAGTCATTTTAGCTTAAGTAAAGTGTTTTATTACGCTTCTTGATTTGTACTCCCTTCCCACCCGTAACTAACTGCGAGATCGGTCTTTGCAATTGACTGTGTTGGAAAACGGAGGATTAGTTGTTTTTTATTTCAACGCAATGACTCATTCTTTTCAAGCTAGCAGCAGGACGAACATACGCTAAAGGACCTGTCTTACCTATATTACTAACGCACCTACTTCCATAATCACTGCATATATTTCTAAACCAGGAGACCCTTATTTCGTACGGTAACTTGTAACTCCTCTAACAAAACCACGCTGATTTTCTCACTTGCCGTGTTTTGCTACCTTCGATGTGTATCACGCTGTCGACGGTGGTCTCCGAGAAGTTTTTCCATCAGAGAAAACGGCTATGTAAAATTTGACCGTGTTTTCGCTGTAAGTCAACGGGTCTCGGAAAAGGCTTAAAAAACAGCCAAAACTGTGGATTATTTGTTGAAAGCACAGACTAGTTTGAAAGTATTCAAATACTTTAAAATATTGTAAGTGGGAGTAAATAGTGCGAGGGTCCTTTAAATTACCTCAAATTGCACTTAGTAGGGACAAAGCTGTGTACCCTTGTGTCGTCGCCAGTGCTGAGGCTACTGTCTTGAAGTTGACGATGATTTTTCCAGGTCATGTCTTTCTCTTGAGAGCGTTGTTTCGGTCATCCCTCTCCTCGCTACTGGAGTTCCAAAGACGGAGATACTACTCTATAGTACTCTAGAAACTTTTTTCGACTACGTATTGGGACCCTAAGAAAGAAGTGAAACGTTGAATTTGGATGCTTGGCACCGTTCATTGACTTTCTTATTCCTTTTTCGATCTTCACAGAAGTCTGAATTATTCCAGTCAGCGGAAACATAACAGGTCACTGAAGACCAATCAATTTGCACATTATCCCCACTTGACCTCTTAACGATACTGCAAATCGTAGTTTGTCCTAACTAGTTTGGTTGATTATCAATGGGTTTGATGATAGCCCAGGCTATACAAATACAAGGCTATAGTTTAATCGTGATGTTGTAGAAAAGAAGTAACTGAAATGTATTTAAAACAAGGAAGTTTAAAAATCCCTACCATTTATTTTAATCCATTTTCAGTATACGGAATGGTGAGCAGTCTAGCCAAGTCGCCCACAAATCCCTGGGGAACCTTTCTTTTTTCTTCTGGCCAGGGTAGCAAACGGAGTGTCGTCTTTAAAAGCGCTCCGTCTTTTCGTAGTCCTTAAAAGACTACAACTTGGAGCTTTGCCGCCACCGTCAAGCTCGCCTCACAGACTTGAAAGAAACGTTTTTCATTTGACATCGGAAAGCGTATCCCTTCTCTTGAAAAGGCTCAGTACCGCTCCCGCTCCCGAGTACCGCTCCCGTTCAAATCAATATTCATTTAATTTGCCGCACTTAAAAGCTGTATTTTCAATTTAAGGAAACTTTGGAAAAGAAGGTAATCGAGTTCCGTCAAACAAAGCTGTTCTGCATAAATGACAAATTCAGATTTCTATTATTTCTTTTCTACTTCGTGACGTAAGACGTTAGTGCAGTTAGTATAGTATTGGAAATGTAGTTTACACAAGCTATTAATTATTAAGTTTTTAGTTAACGGATTAGTTACGGATTAGTAAAAGGCATTGAAAGTGACTTTGAACTCTCCTTGTTTACGGAAGTCCCTGGGATCACTGATGATATTCGTCTTGGGAATTCAAATTCCATACAGCTCTGTTTCGCGGATGCCAGGTCACTGGATCATGCTCTAAAAGATGGTATCCAGATTGAGTATGAATCAATTCGAGTGTCTGCTTTTCACGATATTCCGCGATGCTGCAATAACTGCCGTTCACCCAACCACCTACAGGCGGCGTGCGAAAGTTCTCTCCCGAAATGCTCTCGATGTGCCGGTCCTCATGAGGCCACACGTGATTCGCCGTGTCAAATGCAGCCCAAATGCGCTAACTGTAATGGACCTCATGTTTCGTACAGCCTACGGTGCCCTGTTCTACGTGAAATCGTTAACAACAAAAAGAAAACTCCAAACCTTAAAAGAGCAAAATGGACGGATCTATAGTTTCATATAATGTAAATGGTACCAAGGATAAAGATGATTGGATTGATTATTTGCTTTCTATTAATGACATTGTGTGCCTGCAGGAGCATCTGCTAAGTCCATCTTCCGTCAATTTCCTAAAGCGAAGCAAAGATCATTTTTATTTTGTGGTGAGTGCTCGGCGTACTCGTGGTCGCCCTTCCGGTGGTCTTGCGTGCATAGTAAACAGAAAGCTGCCCCTATTATCTCCAGTACAGTATTTTTCAGAAAGAAATGTTTTGGCTGTCCGGCTAGGCGATACTGTGCTCGTACACAATGGGTTGTTTTGGGAGATATGAATACTGATTTAGACGCAAGTTCCCCACGTTCGGATATGATTCTGGATATTCTCCCGAGCCCATATCGTGTTGTTAAATTTGATATAGGTTACACGTATGTGCACTATACTGGGTCAACCACGAATATTGATCATTGTGTGTTAAGCGCAGACCTAATTTCCTCTATCGTTCGTGTTGACGAAGATCATAGCGACATTGATCACCTTCCAATTTCCTTGACACTTTCTATGCCTACAATTCCTTACAATAAAGCCCCAAATAAGAAAAAAAATGGTTCGAAAAAACAAATTGGGAAAAGGCAAACTGGAGCATGTATTTAATAACCTTGCCTCACTGCTGTCCTCTGTGCGCGTGCCGTACCATCTACTGCAACTCAGTACCCCTTGCCCGAACAAAAAACTTGATCTGAATATTTATTATCTGAAAACTATTTCATGTCTAAAGCAAGCTGAAGCTCTGGCAGTGCCCCTTGATCGATGTCGTATTAATACTCGGAAACCAATGTGGAATATTGACCCAGAGCTTAAACCTATAAAAAACAAAGCGAAGTTTTGGCTTCGAATTTGGGTAGCGTGTGGCAGACCAGTCTCGGGAAAGGTTTTTGATATTAAGCAGTCAACTAAGATTGCTTACAAAAAGCAGATCAGGAAAAACCGTCTTAGCGGGTAAAATTTTCCAAAGAATAAAAAAGATTGGAAAAACGTTTCAAATAGTTCAAAGTTAGATGAGGTCAATACTCAGTGTAATATTTCTTCGTCTCGATGGCTGTCACACTACTCCCAAATTTTTTCGAAGTTAAATCATTCTGTGCATTCGATGTATAGTAAGTTACTCAACGGTTGTTTACCTCGTAACTTGTCACAGCGCCACATTTTACCTGTTTCGTACGAGCTTGTCATTAAGTCAGTGAAGCAGCTCCAATCAAAATTATTTCTGTTCAAAATATCCGGACTGATTGCAAAGAACTGATGTTTCATTTGCAGTTATTATTTCAAATGTGTTTGGTTAGTTCTATAGTTCCCGACAGTTTCCTTTCTGGAACTGTTACATCAGTTTTGAAACGCGGAAAGGATGCTTCTAATTGTGCTTCGTATCGCCCCATTACTGTCACGTGTACGCTAAGCAAGAATTTTGAATATGTTTTACTTCCGTCAATCAATGAGAGTGAATTTTACGGAGAAAATCAATTCGATTTTAAGCAAGGAATAAGCTGTGCGCACGCGCACAGGGTACTTGCTAATGTTCTACGTCATACTTCCCAACGAAATGAGCAAGTTCACCTTTGTTCGCTAGATATTTCTAAGGCGTTCGATACCATTGTTCATAGCCAAGCCCTGCACTCACTTTCTGTAAATGGTGTTAATATTTCCATTATTTTTGTCCTGAGATGTTGGTATAGCAATGCGGACCTACTTTTAAAACTAAATGGGTCTCTCCTGCAAGAAAATATTGCAGTCCATTGTGGTGTACGTCAAGGTGGGGTGTTGTCACCTCATATTTTCAAGATGTGTATTGCTGGGATTAATGCCAAGATCTCGCGGACGTATTTTACGGGATTTACTGACGTTTCTTACGTTGCATAGGCAGATGATATTCTCCTTATAAGTAGATGCAAATCTTCCCTCTCTCATACAGTTCAAAGGACTAAAAAAGGTTTTCTTGACATCGGACTTACTTTGAACCTTGATAAATGCGAGTATATATGTTTCAACGGTACTGTACCAAATTCTCCTCTTAAAATCAAAAATACATCCATTCCCTCCGTTGAAAACTTTCGGGTGGCTTGGTTTAACAGTTTGTAAAAATACTTCGTCCTTTCGCCAGACTGTAGTATCTGAAGCTTGCAAAAAGATAAAATTTGGATATTCTAAGATTGTGTCAAACCGGTCTAAGTATAACCGTAAGGCTTTGGTTTCTTTGTATTCAGTGTTTTGCGACCACTCTATACTCTATCTTTCTGGGACTTTTATTTTATTGAAAATGAGTGACATACGTAAACTACGTACATATGCTACTACAAATACTGTAATTACCTGCTTTATTTACCTATATCGTACCGAAATCGGAAAATAATCCGAAAATACAAAGCCCCTGATATAACGGCAAAACTCCAGGAGCTTCATAAAAATTTATCGGGACAAGCGTATGAACGGCTTACTCCATATCACGGGCTCATCCGTTTGTTCTATTGATTTTGTGTGTTTATTTTGTTGTATTAGTGTTTCTTCAGTTGTTTATTTGTTTCTTTCTCTTCTTTACTCCACTACCCTCACATTGTTTTGTGGAGTGGGTTACAAATAAATTATTATTATTATTATTATTAATTCTATTCAATTCATTTATTTGTATCCGCCAGAGCTGGCGAGTAGAGAAATATAAAAAAATAAAAACAATCGGTCTACAACTGACTAATAACTAGACCATATACTTTCATAAGAATCTACGTCATTTAAAAAATAATTAGCCTGCACTATCCTAAATGAAGTCTACCTAGCACACCAAAATACAATCAACAGTTACTGGACCCATGAACGAATGAAAAAGGGGCTATAGACAGGAAAACAAAACTCGACTAAAACACGAAAGTCTCACATTCAGAGCAAACGTACAAAAAAACCTGCTCTAGTTTTATAATAAATTACTGACTGATTGTTTAACAGATTTCGATTTCAGATGAAAACAGGTAGGCTGAGCTTCTTGAGCTTACCTTTCTTTCCCTTTCCTTCCTTATCTCGACTTTCTTTCTGTCCGAAAAAGTAATTTTCGTTATTGTAGGAATAGAGTAAATATTCGCAAGCTCGAAAACTTACGAAAGTTCGGTGTTCAAGATATAATAATAATACACTTGCTTTTCCTCTAGAATCTGACGATAGGAAGCAAATTACTATTATTATCATCATTGTGGGTTGGCCCCATGCATGCTTAAAGGACCTTCTTACCTATAATACTAATGCAACCCACTTCCATAACCAATCCATATATTTCTAAACCCCCTCTAACAAAACCACGCTGATTTTCTCACTGCCTTTGATGTGTATCACGCTTTCGACAGTTGTCTGCGAGAACTTTTTCCATCAGAAAAACCAGTTATGTAAATTGTTTCGCTGTTTTCGCTACAAGTCTCGGAAAAGGGTTAAAACAGCCAAAACCGGGGTTGTTTGTTGAAAGCAAAGCCTAGTTTTCAAGTATTCAAATATTTTAAAATACTGTAAGTCGAAGAGTAAATAGTGGGACGGGTCCTTTAACAGAACCAGACGCTAGGGATAGTTCTAGGCTGCTGAACATCATTTCGCATTGTCAGCGACAAGGAAGGTTCATGGGAAGACCGAAAAATACGATCTTTCAGACTTACCACAGGCACCTTACCTTGCAAATGTACATCTCTGGCGACCGAGGAGGATTTTAGGTCTATGGTTAGGTTGGCCACAGCGTTTCCTCCTACAATTGTAGCCTTGTTTGGGGCCGGAGGATTCTCTCTTCCGTTCACGCTAAGCTTCGCGAGGCCCAGGTGCTGATTCGCCATTTTCCAATTCGCAATCGTATAGGGTTACGCACAACTAGAGACGCTAGAGCGAATTGATACCTGTTCCCCAAACTAGGGCTTCTTAGTCGGTTGTCATGGTTACTGTATTTCTTGATTGTTATGATTAGATTGACACAGTTTTCTTTAATTCAACTTTATATACGCACGACTAGAAACGCTAGAGCGTATTGATACCTTTCTTTGAAGTCCGTACTCTCTGCGCCGCACATGCGGCTATCTCTTCCCATTTGGCTGAAATGGGGGAGTTGGTATACTGTGGGTTTGACCCAACTTAGTGTGTAAAGTGTAAGTTTGTAAAGTGTTCTTTTGTTTTGTATAATGGCCGTAGTTATTCAAATAAATAAATAAATAAGATACCTGTTTGCCAAACTAGGGATTTTTAGTCGGATGTCATGGTTACTGTATTTCTTGATTGTTATGATTAGATTGTCACTGTTTTCTTTAATTAAACTTTTTTATACTTATTATCTTGGTCGAACTTCATCAACTTTTAAAGGACCCGTTGGACCTATATAATGACAGAGCAGCTACTTTCATAATTGCATTAATTGATTCCTAAGCTTAGAGGCCTAAATTTCATACGTTACGTCGCTAACGACACCTCATTGTACTTGCCGCTATTCATTCTTTTCCATGCGCATTATGCTCCTGACGAGCGTTAGCATGTTGTGCTGTTGATGCGTACAACATAACACACAAATGGCACTTTACACAAGGGACTTATACTGTGACCAATAAACCAGAACTGGTTAGACGAATTTGCCTTCCCGATGGAAAATTTGTAGCCTGCATAGTAGTAACGTAGTACTACGAAAATGTTGCATGTAATACTATGTAATAGCAAAGAATACTATCATTTAATGTGCCTCAGACAGGTCCAATCTTATGTAGTAGTATCCAGTAGCATCCTGTCTTGCCATAGTAGCATCCAGTCTTGCTAATAGTAGCTTAATGCAGTAACACGGTAGCCTTGAAGTAGAAGCATGTAGTAGCATCGTTAGTACTGCATGCAACTTCTTCGTACTACTTCATAGTACTATTTTGAGATACATTTTTCGTAGGGTTTCGGCGGGATCAGTGTTCCTATGGCCGGCTTCTACCAGACTATTGTAGTGGTTTACGATTTCTGTTCACAAGCCCTTCGGTAGCTCAAATGGTAGAGCGACTGCCTTGTAAGCAGAGGGTCCTGGGTTCAAATCCCGGCTGAGGAGCATTTTTGTCTCTCAGTTCACTACTTATAAAATGCGTACAACAGGTTATTCGTATTTTGTCAAGTTTTGCTAGAAGTCAACAAACCTGGGAAAAGGTCCGACAGCCAAAGTCGTGGATAATTTGTTAAAGCAGAGCCTAGTTTTGCAGTTCAAAATATTTTAGGAAATCGGAACATAAACAGTAAATAGTGTAAGGTGTGCTTTAAGCTTTCAATCTTTTTTACGCTGAAACTCGCAGTAGGTATTCGAGTCGTATTTTTACCCGCTAGGGCGGAAAGGACGAAGGAATCAACAGTAAACCGAAGGTCCCTCTGTTGTGTCGGTCTCTATGTCAAGCGTCAACTATCTCTATGTACATAGCGAAGGAAATATAATCCTTCAGTATTTATAGTTTTTAATGGAAGAGACGTAAGTTACAGCATGAATCATACCTTGATTTAAACCTTGATTCATGCTAACTTTAAGCGCTGAACTATGCTCCTAGCTTTTAATAGCACAAGTGATTGATCCAGAGCTAAATTCAAGAAACATAAGTTACAACATTCGAGCACTAAATATAACATGACTCACGCCTATATTTAATCCTGGATCTGCAATCTTTCTTGTGCTAAATGGAATATATAAGCTCTTTCCAGTCTTAGCGCTGGGTAATTCGGGATTGTTCGTTCGTGATTCGTTATTCGTCATTCATCGTTAGTGATTGTATTTACCCGGATTGGGATTTACATTATACAGAGTAAGTCTGAAATAAAACTATTTGTATGTTAACGTAAAGCCTAGCTCCACTACCACCCTTACTTACCCACCGCCTTACACGCTACGGTTACGCTACCTCAAGCTATAGTGGACTACCACCAAGAATAAATAAGGGAAGAATTGAGAACTCACATAACCTTGATGTCAGCATCCTGAATATCTTTTGGTCCGGTATTATTTACCGGGGGTGAGACCTGGGTGGAGCTTCGCGTGTTGCCTCTTGCAGTATTAAGTGTTACCTCCAACGAAAAGTGATGAAGCAGTCAGAAAAGGCGGGAAATTCAAACAGTGCTGATTCTGAGGATAATACGAATGGGAACGACTTTTCAATCTCGGGTCAGATTTGCAATATGAAGCTTATGTTATCACGACCCTTCACAAAGACGGTGAAGCCCAAGGGAATGCGGCGTTCGATGGCTCAGGGGAGCAATTAAGCAACTTGAATGCTGAAGCGAAGACCTAACAGGCATGCATTTAGTTCAGATTCAATAGGATCGGTGTGATCATTGTAATTTTATTTTGGTCTTCTCAGGACTGTAAAGAATCGCTTTTAGAACAGGTATTAAACTTGGACAATGTAAGGTATTTAGTTGTCGAAATGTACTCAATGAGTTATTATGTTTTGTTTTTAAGTTGTACTGTCTGCACAAAATTTAGTTCATATCACTTTCTCGTGTAGTTGCAAAACACAGTAGGCTGTAAACTATTTCCTAATTTTAAATTAACGATTGCTGATTGTAAGATATCTTTTAAGACGTCTCAATTTGTGGAAAGGACTTATTATTCTTGGTCAAAAATGTGTATCATTATCTCGGATAGTTGCACTTTACATCTGGCTAAATTTGTCGTTGTCTATGCTAATAACAGACCGCTTTTTAATCATCGGTTTTTTATATTATCATGTTTTTGCATCATTCAAATTCGAATTTTGGGCATAGCTGACTAACTATACCCAAAGAGTTGTTATGTTTTGTTTTAAGTTGTACACTGTACACAAAATTTAGTTCACAACATTTCTCGGATAGTTAACAGTTGGGTTGAAGTATTTCCTAATTTTAAATTAATGACTGATTATGGAAATTGACAACTATACGATTTCATTCAAAACGTCTACATTTCGTATACAACTTATTATTGTTGGTCCAAATATATATCATTATCTCGGGTAGTTGTCTAAATGTTTCATTATCTAGCCTATCCTATTAAAACTCTTTTCTTTCATCACGATGAACCTGCCAGCCATGGAGATTACATGAATATTTTTGTGTGAAAAAAAGAAGAAGTAAATGTTACTTCCCACTTCTCCAGAGACGGATATTCTACCTGACTTTCTAAGCCTGGAGTAAAAACATTTGGAAACTTGTCCCTTCCTTCTTTAAACTTGTAGTATTCAGTCCAAATCGGTCCTTTTCTGCCTGATTGAACATCACTTCTATCATCTCACTGTACTTTAGCCCCTGATCTCGTCTTTTAAACTAGTGGTAGCTGCGATTTAATTGTAGAGCATACGGCAAAATGTCGGCCTTTTCCTGTATAATTTGAATTCAGCGCACTTTCTTGACACGGAGAACGGCGATCAGAAGAACCAGCGCCAATAATTACTCTGTGGTCGGGACAGTCGCCGAGTAGGCTCCACCCGCGATACTTGAGAATCAGGCGGAAAGACACGTCGCATGATTCAAGTCTTCTCAATTCTTCCCTTATTTATTCTTGCTACCACCCTCGTTAACCCTAAGCCTACGGCGTACGGTCAATCTCCAGATATAACACCTCTTCTCTTCAGCAGACTCCAAGGCATCCAAGTTACCCAAGTTTAGATGCGCTGTACAGCTACGGACGACTGAAATTCACAAATAAGCCACTTACACTTATCGTTGTTGAATTCTAACAATCAGGCTCCTCTTCGACATGCATTATTAATTGTAATCTTTTACTCCACAGCATCTTTTAAGACAAATAGAGGTCGATGTGACCTCTTAATGAGTTGGTTCATTAGTATCTCTATCCTCATATTTCCTCCATAATTAGATCAAGGGTCCGATGACAGCTCATTCCTTGTCCCCCTTCTTAACTAAGGGGTCAAAGCAAGGGGATACTTTGGAGAGATAGATAGTTTTGTTATGTCAGCAAAGATAAAGGTTTCGCAGATTAACCAATGTGAATACTTAAAGGACCCGTCGCACTGTTTACTATCCAACGCGCAGTATTTTAAAATATTTGAATACTTTAAAACTAGGCTGTGCTTTTAATAAATAACCCACGGTTTTGGCTGTTTTCAGCCTTTTCCGAGACCCGTTGACTTACTGCGAAAACAGGGAAAACATTTGCATAACCAGTTTTCCTGATGGAAAAACTTCTCGCAGACAACTGTCCACAGGGTGACACACATCGAAGGTAGCAAACATGGCTAAATCAGAGTGGTTTCCTTAGAGAGGTTAGAATGTACCGTGCGAAACTGGGATCTCTGGGTTTACAGATATATGGAGTGATTACGGAAGTAGGTTGCGTGAGTATGATAGGTCAGACAGGTCCTTTAATAATGTATGTACTGAAAAACTTGGAGGCCATATACAATATATCGCCAAAAAGGCTAGGGCCATAGCAATAAAGTTGTAAACCAAAAGGTTAGAAATAAGCAACTAATATAGAAAACTAAAAACTAAGATATAATACTTCCCTACTCGAATGCTCTGTTGTCATAAGAAACAATCACTCTTGGTGACGTAGTAAGTAAGTAAGCAAGCAATTTATTTTTAGCGGAGTAAAGAAAATAAAAATAAACACATAAACACACAGAAAAAGACACCTAATGTTCACTCTTCGGCCAGGAAGCAGTGGATAACGTCGTGCGCTGGTTGTGACCTGTTGTCCATGATTTTGTATAGCGACCAGGAAACATCCAAACGCGTAACACTTGCATCTTGAATTTTGTAACTTCTCCGTCAATGTATAGTTATGACATAATTTCAAAAAGTGGAGCAGTTGCTTTCCATATTTAAAATAACATGATCTCATCTGTTTAATCTCCTTCTTTCGCAGAACATGCGTGACACACGAACAAAACATTCTAGAAGGCTCGCAGAAGGTGCTGTACAAATTTCCAAAAAAAGTTTGTAGGATGCCAAGAAGCTGCCCACCATTCCACAAAACATTGAACCCCTCAAATGTGGAAGCTCTAGAAAATGTTTCACGGCGCAGAACGGATACGTCAGTTGAATTTTATTATAGCTACACTTCAGCCCTTATTGGAAAGGGTCTTCTTCAGGCTCAAGCTGGAAAATGAGCTTGTGGAAAAACATCTGAAGATTCTAGCTCATTTGTGAATGTCTTACCTTAAATTACCTTCGTGAATATTGCTTGGAGTTATAGTTGGTGGTGAGATTTAATTTTTGACGCAATGTCCAAAATACTGTTTTGAATTTTTCCTTTCCGAAATTCTTTTTCTTAGTTTGTGCTTTCTAGTGAGTTTTCCCTGGAAACCGGATTAGATGTTCTAAAAATGTGGATGCGCTCTCTAAGGTTGAAACACGTCCTACTACTGGGCTAAAAAACAAGTTTAGCGGCTCGTACCTACAATGCCAATTCAACTTACTTATGTAATAGCTCCATCAATTCTTAAACCAAGAGATCCGAATTTCATTCGGTAAGGTCTCACGACAAGTCACTGATTTTCACGCTCGCGCTTTGCTATTTTCGATTCGAGGCGACCATTCCGACAGTTGTTTCAGAAAAGCTCACAGAAGCCAACGGCTAGGATCCCTTGATATTTCCATTCTGTTTTCAGTATAGTAACAACACTCACGAAACTCCAGTGTCCCTGTGATACTACATAGTTGTAAAAAAAATGAAAAATGATTCATTTTTTCAATATTTTCCTTCTGACTTCTTTTGATAGTGTTCCTAGTTTAGTAAAATACAATAATAACCCCCCACACTTGAGCTCTGACATATTTCCGTCGTGACAGATATTTTTAACAACAATTCCGATTTCTTGTTAACAATACTCAACCCTATTGACTACTCAAAAAGTCTTGAGCCTGATTGGCTGGTTTTCATCTACTTTTCTTCTGGTCTGCTGTTTTCGATGCCTCAAGAGGAACATTTTCAGCATGGTCAGCAGAAACCTAAATATACAAATTAGGTACGGGCACATTTATGAAATTAAAAACTGACAGTGTGATCTTTAAATATTTAGCAACTACAACAGTAAACAATTGCCAAAAATAATCTTTTTGGGGTCACAGGGAATAACGGTCTTTCTTCAGAAGTGACATTAGTGTATGAAGTTAAGATTCGCATCGTAAGCCTTTGAATGCAAGTTTTTGCTGTGCTAGCTCTTGTCGGGCTAGCAATGCCTCTTCACAACGCCACTATTAGAGCCCAAGATGAAACAAGAGCTACGAGCTCATATGGCACTTGTTACGAGTAGATGGTACAAGAAAGTAGAAGAGAACTTTACAAAACAGCCCGCCATCCAAAAATGCGGTTAGGACCTAGAATTAGGATATCTAGTTTCCCTGAAGTCACCTCCAAGCCATCGCCAACCTTCCAAGTTTCAACCCAAGAAATCCACTCGCTATGTGCGAAACGTGCCCAAGATTTCCGGTACCCCCTTCCAACTCCCCATATATCGCGGCCGAATCTGTTCCGGACTCCTAACTGGATCATCTGAGGCATTTTCTCTTACCACCTATCTTTCACTCGAACCTGAGCATTTTTGGGGAACTTCCGGTATCCCCCCCCCACCGTGGTCGGATCCGGTTCGATCCTTAAAATATGTCATCTAAGGCATATGATCTCTGTACCTTCCAAGTTTTATTCAAATAACTACAATTGTTTGACCCTTATGTGGGCCACAAAGTTTCCGGGACTCCCCTTCCAACTCCGCCCACCGTGGCTGAAGACGACTCGAAAACATAAATGTCGCATCTCTGACTTATCCTCTTCCCGTCCTTAAAGTTGGACTGGAATGGGAGCAGAGCCTATCTCCAAGTATCGAAGTACCGCTCCCCCTCCCCCCCCCCCCTACACCTTGGTCGGATTCTGTCCGGACGCCAAATAACAAATCAAGGTCGCATAAACTCGGCACTGTCCAACTTGCATCTTATTTTGATCCCTCCACTCTAAGCGTTCACCAAGATTTCTGGTTCACCCCACAGGCTCCCGCCAAAGTCACCGGATCCGATCTGTCTCTCAACTGGGTCGTCTGAGACTTGGCGTCTTTCCAAATATCAAGTTTCATTAAGATCTGATCACCCGTTGGAAAGTTATAAACATGTCAAGATTCCGTCAAGATCCCCGGACCTCACATGGAACAAGTGAGACGATATCCCTTTCCCCTTGGCAAGTTTCATTCAAATCCGATCACCCGTTCAAAAACTGCCCGTGTCACTAGATTGCGTATTCCCAATTCCTCCACTGCTCCCACGACGGTCGGATCGAGGAAACGACTATTCTCAAGTCATCTATTCGGGTCCCTGACACGCCTACCAAGTTTCATGGTCCTAGCACATTAGGAAGTACCGAACTCGCGCGCTTACTAGAAATCCGACCCCCCCCCCCAATTCCCCCACAGTGAACGAATCCCGTCCTGTTATGTCAATGAAGTATCTAGAACTTGTGCTTGTTCTTTCCACCAAGTTTCATCCCGACCCTCCACTCCAAGCGTTTCCAAAGATTTCTGGTCCCCCCCTTCAACTCCTCCCAATGTCACCAGATCCGGTCCAGATTTAAAATGTGGTATCTGAGGCACTAGGTCTTTCTAAATATCAAGTTTCATTTAAATCCGATAACCCGTTCAATAGATGAGCTTGCCACTAGATTCCGGATTGCCCGTCCCTACACTCCCCCACGATGGTCGGATCAAGGAAACGACATTCTCAAGTCAGTCTTGTTCGGGCACCTGACAAGCCTGCCAAGTTTCATGGTCCTAGCACACCAGGAAGTACCGAACTCGTGGGATCACTAGAAACTCGGATCCCCCCCCCCCCACCCAACAGTGACCGGATCCGTTCCGGTTATGTCATTCACGTATGTATGACTTGTGCTTGTTCTTCCTACCAAATTTCATCTCGAACCTTCCACTCTAAGCGTTTCATAAGATTTCCGGTTCCCCCCTCCGACTCCCCCCAATATCACCGGATCCGGTCTGGATTTAAAACGGGGCGTTTGAGACATAAGTTCTTTCTATATAATAAGTTTCATTTAGATCAGATCAACTTTCCGGACTCCCCCCCCCCCAGATGGTCCTTTTGGCGAAACCAATATTCTCAAGTCAACAGGCATTTGACAAGCCTGCCAAGTTTCATCGTCCCTAGCACACCAGGAGAGGTCTTTTTATATATCAAGTTTCAATAAGATCCCCGTTCGTAAGTTAAAAATACCTTATTTTTCTGGATTCCCCCTCCCTCCAGCCCCTCCCCCTCTCAGATGGCCGGATCGGGGAAACGACTATTCTCAAGTCAATTTGTTCGGGTCATTGACATGCCTGCCAATTTTCATCGTCCTAGCACACCAGGAAGCACCGAGCTCGCGGAATCATTAGAAACTCGGCTCCCCCCCCCCCAACACCCCCAAAGTGAGCAGATTCGTTCCTGTTATGTCAATCATGTGTCTAGGACTTGTGCTTGTTTTTTTCACCAAGTTTCATCCCGATCTCTCCACTCTAAAGTGTTTTCCAAGATTTCCGGTTTCCCTCTCCAACTTCCCCCAATGTCACCGGATCCGGTCTGGATTTAAAATGGGATGTCTGAAACACTAGATCCTTCCATATATCAAGTATTATTAAGATCCGATCACCTGTTCGTCAGTTAAAAATACCTCATTTTCCCACTTTTTCCGGATTCCCGCTCCCTCTACCCCCCCCCCCCCCCCAGATGGTCGGATCAGGGAAGCGACTATTTCTAATTTAATCTGGTCCAGTTCCTGATATACCTGCCAAGTTTCATCGTCCTAGCTTATCTGGAAGCGCCCGAAACCGGGACAGACCGACCGACTGACGGACAGAAATTGCGATCGCTACATGGCACTTGGCCGAAGGGCAAGTGCCATAAAAATTAAAAATCGCTTAGCAGAGTTATAATAATTCATAGGATTCAAATGCAAGCTACACAAATTTGCCGGTTTGCAGTTAAACTTTAAAACAGCCAATGCTGTGTACAATACTCTTGATGACTATCTCTCCTTGCCGATGCAAAATCTCCGGCCTCTCGCTAGCGGAAGAAAAGTCACAGCTGGTCCTAAAGATCGCGGTGATTGATTGACACAGGACTTGAGACGTTGAATCTGAGTCGTACAGACACGCTTACTCCTTCTTCCTGAGGATCACTGGCGTGTTTTGGAGAGTATTCGAGTATATAGAGTATTCGTTTAAGCATGCAGACCCTAGTTTTAAAGTATCCAACCATTAGTTGCGTTACGCAGATGCCATGGTATCTGATACCACGGTCTAAAGTCGTTTTTGCAGTTATCGTGGTGCCTGATACCACGGTCAAAAGGCGTTTTTGTAGTTATCGTGGTATCTGTCCAGTTATCATGGTATCTGATATTCAGATACAACGGTCCGACCGTGGTAACTGATCGTGGTATTTGAAAAAGTCATCTCACTTTCATCAATTTTTGTCAAATTGGTCGGAAAGAGGTTTGGCACTTAGTGATGTGACTGAATATCAGTTTGGCAGTGTCTATCGTTCCCGGACCTGATACCTCAAATGCTAAAAGTACTCGACCGGTCAAGTACGCTGCCACACAAGGGCTAATAGGACTCGACCAGTCGGGTAACAAGGGTTATGGGAGCTATTAGTACTAGACCAGTCGAGGAATCGAGCCGCCAGTCGCTATCAGTACTAGACTGGTCGAGTACTCGTGTCTTGGGAAGCTAAAAGTACTTGACTGTATGGAACTTGGAGTTAGGATGTAACAGGTCAAGTAATTACTACCCTAGGATAGGTATCTTTCCTCGACCATACAAATGAAATCCGGAAAGTTGTAAGGTCGAGTAACCAACCCCCCAGGGACTAATAGTACTCGACCATATAATTGATTAAGTCAGTCGAGTATTCAGGCCAATGGCAGCTATTAGTACTCGATCTAAAAACGAGGACAGATGGTTCGAGTATTTGACGCCCCAGGAGCTAATCGTACTCGACCTAATATTACTAATAAGAGGTCAAGTATTCAGAGTCGTGACGGCTAAAAATACTCGACCTGTTGAAGGAGGATTGGTAGGTCGAGTACTTGATGCCATCGCAGCTGTTCGTACTCTACCTAATATTAGGCTACTAATAGGAGGTCCAGTATTCAGGGTGGTGACGGCTAAAAATACTCGACCTGTTAAAGGAAGATTGGTAGGTCCGAGGTCGAGTACTTGATGCCCTAGCCACTGTTCGTACTGGACCTAATATTAGTAACAAGAGGTCAAGTATTCAGGGTGATGACCGCTAAAAACGCTCGACCTATTGAAGGAGGATTGGTAGGTCGAGTACTTGACGCCCTAGCCACTGTTCCCACTCGACCTAATATTACAAATAAGAGGTCAAGTATTCAGGGCGGCGACGGCCAGAAATACTCGACCTCTGGGAGAAGGATTGGTAGGTCGAGTATTTGACGGCATACCAATTATTTGTACTCGACCTCTTATAATAATGGGAGGTCGAGTATTGGAGGGGTGGTAGTTATTAGTACTTGTCAAGTATTACATCAAGTGTTTGAAATCTCATCAGTTATTCGTACTTGACCTAGCATAATTTTTTTTTTTTTTTTTTTTTAGTTTAATGCTCTTTATTATACAAACCAACTTTTACATGCTAAACTACATAAATACACCTTTAATAACCCTCTTAACATCCTTTATACATGTAGCCTATACTTCTGACTGCATGAAAGCCCGAATGGGCCTGTGGGGGCAGTTAAAAAAAAAGATTCACGATTCACGTTACATTAATTTTCTTATACTTTTTAAGAAAAGAGAAGAAAACTGAAAGAGGAAGAAGAAAAAGAAATGAAGAAAGAAAGCAAAGAAGAAAAAAATAACAACAACAAACAGTAGTAAGTGGGAAACCATGCCGTCGTACCAAAATCAACCAATCAACTCAACAAATGGATTAAAATTCTATCAGTGGTGGTCTGTCAAGAAATGTTTCTTTAGTCAGACCCTGAACTGAGCTAAACTTACCGCATTCTGGATTTCACAAGGAATCGAGTTCCAAACTGCAGTTCCCATATGCTTTATGACGAAGCCCGAACATGTAGTGTTTCTCGCTTGACTCGCCAGTAGTTCCGCATTTCTTGTGTTATAATCATGATTAAACCTATTCATTTTAAATAAATCAGAAAACACATTTGGGCCAAGTTCATAAAGACACTGGTATACAAACGTTCCAATCTGGTAATCTCTAATTTGTCCAACATTTAAAATATTATACGTTCGAAATACCGAATCAGTACTCACAACACCTAGCTCTTTCATACTTACCTATTGCCCGTAGAGCTTTGTTTTGCTATATCTGTATTTTCTTGTAATTACCGTAAAAATTGCTAGCCCAAAGTGAACAATCGTAATAAATGTAAGGTGTTATTAGCGAATGGTATAACAGAATAAGAACGCTGGTAGGGAATATATTCTTGAAACGGCGCAGCATTCCAACTCCTCTTGATACTTCAGAAGACATAACATCACTGTACTTTTTCCAAGATAAATTACAATCAAAGATAATCCAAGATAACGTGTTTCTTCTATTCGTTCAAGTATCACTCCATTGAATGTTAATGGCAGTGGCAGTTCTTCATGTGTTCCAGTTCTTTTGAACACCTTATAATTTGTCTTTCTAGCATTCACTGCAAGTAAACTCTCGGACACGAAAACATGTAGGCCTCGGAACGCCCTCTTTGCGTTGTCTACCAGTTCCTGTAATGTTTTCCCTGTAACTAAAATTGCAGTGTCATCCGCACTGGGGGTAGAGTATTGATGGATGTGCTAGCTATTAATTCTCAACCTAATAAATGATGGCGTGTAAAGTGCATTCATCCTACGAGTAGAAAGTGATCTCGGCGAGTCAGCGAGACGTTATGATGTTCTGGTGCTCGGTGGATTCTCGTTTTGCTAAGTAGATTAGGTCGAGTACATATAGCTAGTGGGACGTCAAATACTCAACCTGTCAATGCCCCATTAATTAGGTTGAGTACTAATATGCAGCTTAAATACTCTGCTAGGCTGAGTACGAATCTTTTGGGATGAATCCGAAAAGCGAAATTTAGGCAATTGTCGTTTTTGCAGAGATATCAGACACCAGGATAACTGCAAAAACGACTAATTGCAGATCCAGTTATCGTGGTAACGGATACCATGGTATCTGCAAAAACGCAACTATTATCTATGCTGAAACTTAAAGAGTAAACAGGGCGAGGGGTGCTTTTAAGACTGGCTGAAAGGACTATCATTATAATTTCGGATAACGGGCGTACAGTGTTCCCCTGAAGATTTTCTGCTTGAAGTAGGGGGAGGAGAGATTTACGGAAAAGGCGGTTTGAGTGACTAGCATCTAGGGTACAAAACAAAAGTTAGAGATACACGGTTTTGTTCGCAGACCCACATAGTGTTTGTGGCTCAAAAGAGCGTTTCCGCGGTCGTTCGTGTGGACCACAACTGTATATCCGCGACCAACAAGGTTTTGCGGCTTGCTTTGAGGCCCGAACTCGACAAACAACTGTCATGGTGTCTTTCGAATTTGTGGCTCCATTATGGTGGGAAATTAAAATTTAGCTACAAATTCATGTCCGAGCATTACTATTAATCAAGTAAATAGACACAAAACTCAGAATCCCTCTAGCACAGAGCGAACTAGCATCTAGGGTCCAAAACAAAAGTTAGAGATACACGGTTTTGTTCGCAGACCCACATAGTGTTTGTGGCTCAAAAGAGCGTTTCCGCGGTCGTTCGTGCGGCCCACAACTGTATATCCGCGACCAACAAGGTTTTGCGGCTTGCTTTGAGGCCTGAACTCGACAAACAACTGTCATGGTGTCTTTCGAATTTGTGGCTCCATTATGGTGGGAAATTAAAATTTAGCTACAAATTCATGTCCGAGCATTACTATTAATCAAGTAATTAGACACAAAACTCAGAATCCCTCTAGCACAGAGCGAATTTGAAACGACACTATGAATTTGTTCAAAATTAAGTTATATTCAAATAATGCATAAAACGCGTACGTCAGCCACGATGCTTTGGCAGTGATATTTCGGCCCCTCTGGGCAAGGGTCCTCGTCAGGCTGTCAATCTTCAGGGTCAACGTTGGGGAAGGAACAAAACTGTAATAAATAACTGAAACTTCTACCGACTATACAAATCTTAATCGGGGAAATTATTTTTCAATACCACTGTAAGGAAAAAAACAAGAGCTGCAAGCTCATATGGCACTTGTAAGGCTGGGTAAGAGGATGAAAGTAGGAATTCTTCAGTTCGTGGGTTTGTTGTGATCATTTGCAAGCAAAACCCTTGAGATAATGGGTCCTTGGAAATCACGAGAACGTATCGTTTGGTAATACATTTGGCTGTGATGATGCGCACTTTAGGGGCGCTAGAAATTCATCTGTAATCAAAACTCTTGAAGCAAAAATGATGATGAGCTCATCGGGAGAATGAAATGTATATTTTAATCAAAAGTATCATTTGTACTTTGAGAAATTCAGTTGTAAGCAAAACCCATGAGGCGAAAATATTCTAATCATGCCAAGTCTCTAATGTTCAAGTTTCATGGTCCTAGCACATCTGGAAGTACTTTAACTGGTGATCACCGGAATTCAGGACCCCCCTTCCTCCCCCCACAGTGCTCGAACCCGATCCAGTTCTGTCACTGATGAATCTAGGGCTTGTGCTTGTTCTTCCCACCAAGTTTCATCCAAATCGCTCCACTCTTAGCGTGTCACAAGATTTACGGCTCCCCCTCTGAACCCTCCCACAATAATCGGATCCGGTTCGGACTTCAAACGGGACATCCGAGACACGAGGTCTTTCCAAATATCAAGTTTCATTAAGAACTGATCACCCATTCCAAAGTTATACGTACCTCTAAATTCCGGATTCCCCTTCCCTCCACTCCCCCCACGGTGGTCGGATCAGGGAAGTGACTATTTCCAAGTTATTTTGGTTTGGTCCCTGGTACGCCTGCCAAGTTTCACTGTCCCAGCCCACCTAGAAGTAACTTAACTCCGTATCACCGGAATTCCGCCACACCCCCTCCAACTCCCACCACAGTGCACAAATCCCGCCCGCTTCTGCCAATGATGTACCTAGTGCTTGTGCTTGTTCCTCTCACCAAGTTTCATCCCGATCCCTCCACTCTAAGCTTGTCATATGATTTCCGGTCCCCCCCTGTGCCCCCCCCTCCCACATTCATCGGATTCGTTCCGGACTTGAAATGGAACATCTGAGACATGACGTCTCTCCAAATATCAACTTTCATTAAGATCCGATAACCCGTTCGAAAGTTATGCTTGCCACTAAATTCCGGATTCCGGCTCCCCTCCCGCCCCCACGATGGTCGGATCGGGCAAGTGACTATTTCCAACTTAGTTTGGTCGGGTCCCTAATATGCCTGCCAAGTTTCATCGTCCTAGCATATCTGGAAGTACCCTAACTCGCAAACACCGGAGTAACCGACCGACCGACCGACAGACCGACGGAAAAGTGATCGGTATATGGCACTTGGCCGGAAGGCAAGTGCCATAAAAACTAGTACTGAGATATTTTGCCCCGCGATCGGGGCTGGGCGATGACAGAAATTTTTTCTTTTCTGCATTTGATCAACTTTGGTTTTCTTATTAATAAGGCACTGAAATGAATCATTACGTTACTCGGTTACAGCAGCACTACTTAAAAATCAGAAGCACAGTGCCAGAACATGCTGAAACATGCCAATGTGGGATTAGACAATATACAACGCCTTTCAAGATTGCAAATACCCCAGTGCCATCTTCTACGAGTTTGCGTCTTTCATTCGACCCACCCTTGAAGACGCAGTGCATATTTGGCACTTTCACTGCATGAACAAAGACCTGAATCCGAAAGAATTCTTTTTAGAACCAAAATCCTCCATAACCTACCTTTAAAGGTTTTAGCAAAAAAAAAAAGTGCAGGAACGCAGAAAGGAGCAACGCACCGACTTGTGGTCAGCCATGGTATCTTACCCTTTCCAACTTCAAATACTCTCCTACCGGCTACCATAACATCGGAAAACGACCAGAACGAAAGGCAAAGTTCGACGGTACCAAACTCTGCCCTTCACCTAGCAAAACACGCCAGATTGACACAAATTTATTCAAGAGCTGATATAACTTTTTAAGGAAACCTGATTGATTTTAAGTATATTGACACAAAAATTGTAAATATTTGTGTTGACAGTATTGGCGAATTTGATTCTGCAACCTCGAAAGTCGATTTGGGAAATAAACTTGCTATCTATCAATAAAATTTCCGTCGGTCTGACAGGCACACAAAGAATCCCAGAACGGATCCACATATTGTGTTGAGACTTGGTACGGCTTGGTAAGTCTCTAGACCCTAAACCCAGTATTGCCAGATCGTGGAAAAAAAAAGGCTGCAGCCTTAGAAAAATGCGCCAAAGATACGCCAGAAAAATTTACACGTCCACAAGCTCAATGACTATCAACAGAAAACCCCAACAAACTTTCCGGCCTTCGGTCACGACGAATAAAACGACGTAAAACAGTCGATTTTTTTCTGAAAAACAGTAAATTTTTCTGAAACAATAGTCGTTTTTTTTTAAAGATAGTCAATTTTTCACTTCACGCCAAAAAATACGCCAGTAAAAAGAAAAACAGATACATTTTATGCTATACGCTGGTTGCAAAAATATTTACGCCAATCTCCGACAAAATCCGCCAATCTGGCAACACTGCATAAGCCCGACAATCGCAGGTGGAAACAAAATGAGCAACCAAATTGAACTCATTTGCTTCCCAACCGTGGAGGATTATGCTGAAATCGTGCAGGACGAGTCTTGCCGGTGTGGTGACCAGAAACGAAACACATGGCCACACGAGGGCAGGGACGTACCACCAACGTTTTGGTTTGTGACAGAACATAATAGTTGCGTTTTTTCAGATACCATGGTATCTGTTACCACAATTACTGAATCTGCAATTAGTCGTTTTTGCAGTTACCGTGGTATCTGATATACGGTTGCTCTACAAAAACGACAATTGCCGAAATTTCGCATTTCGAGGTCGCCCCCCCCAAAAAACTGATATTCAGTCACATCACTAAGTTCCAAACTTCTTTCCCACCAATTTGACAAAATGTGATGAAAGTGAGATGACTTTTCCAGATACCACGATCAGTTACCACCGTCGGACCTTGGTATCTTAATGTCAGATATCACGATAACAGCAAAACGACTTTTGACCGCGGTCTCAGATACCACGATAACTGCAAAACCGACTTAGATTATTAGATTAGATTATATATGTGGTTTATTGGAAACAATACTAGGAACTACAAAACCCTCCAGAAGTTTACACTTGTTAAGCTTTGACAGATTAACCTACATTAGATTATGGTATCTGCAAAAACGCTTCACTTCCAGATTTTTCTTCCGGATTCCGGACAGTCGTGTTCGTCGCAGCAGATCTGGAAGATGAAGCCAGGCACAACACGTCTGGAATAGTGGACACCACGGATTCCGGAGGTCTGTAAGGTGCTACAGAGGCAACAGTGGTTGGGTGCTACAGATTGATAATTGTGATTGGGATGGATTTGAAATGCGGACGGGACATATCGGAAATCTTGAAGAATAGTAAATTTGCTGTCATCGCTATCGTAAGGACCTGAAAGGTTTGGCTTGATCGTGCTGAGGAACCTGGTAGGTGAAGCCAGGCTTTATTGATAAAGCGATCCGAGTTAGGAGACGAAGTGATTTTGAATTAAAGAAATAGAATCCAGATTTGTAAGTTAAAAACAATGCAGAATGCTTGAGTTCCGTAATCAGTCGTACCATATAAACCAGCTCCGACGGAATTCGATGCATGCTAAAACCAAGTAGTCTGTTCTGGCCCGGACGGAACGAAATGGTTACTACAGTTCCACCGCAAGGTTAACGACTCAAATAACTACGAGAAGGTTGAAATAAATTTCCCGATTTGGGATCCGACCAAGCGGTTGGGTCTTGTTCATCAGGGAGATCGATTTTTCTTAGGAGGTTTCGTTTTCCCCACTAGGATCGAGAAACGGAACTGCCAGTAATTTCAATACGAAGCGACTTCTTTCGAGTGTAAATTTCAAATTTAAATAATAGGCGAAGACCCATTTTCTATCCAAGACAGGCGTCTTTCCAAAAAAGGAAGATATAATCAGAATTTATGGCGATCTGGACACTATCCTAGGTTTTGCAGAATCAGCAGTCTAGAAACTATATAGCAGTTTCTAATCTCATACGCCATATTTTCTCTATAGTGAGGCAAAACTGTCTCTCAGGATGTGATGGTATGCTGATATTTTAACTGCTGGCAGGTTATGCCACTGACCCCCGCCATAAATCAAGCGGTCGGCACCAATGAGACTCAAACGGGCAATCCTCCGCTTGCAAGTCCGGTGTGCAAACCGCTGGACTCACTCAGAACTACGAGGCGAAGATCGAAAGACTCCAAAAGCGTGCTTGAAAAATAATACTTAGCAATATATACAGTCTGAATGAAAGTCTTTCATTCTTTCAGGACCTGTCTTACCTGTAATACTAACGCAACCTACTTCCATAGAGAACAATTTTTCCAACATTTTTTGTAAGGTGAGTAAGGAAGAAAGGGGTGTGTATTGGATTATATTATGTGAAATTTTTTTGTTGGATTAGATTATTTTTTAGATTAGATTATATATGGGGTTTATTGGAAAAAAATACTAAGAACTACAAAACCCTCTAGAAGTTTACACTTGTTAAGAGGTTTAACAAACCCCCTTTGAGAGATTAACCTACATAACACTATAATAAATAAAGAAATAAGAAAAAGAAAAGAAGAGAAGAGAAAAAAGTAAACAAAACACTTACTCGGTTCCTGGTCGAACACCCAACAAACAAAAAATTTATACACTCCAAAATCCCGTCTCCAAAAACAAACCAAAACCAAATAAAACCAAATTAATTTGGAAAATTTTGTCATTGAAGTTAGTTTTTCTTTTTTTCTTTGTATTTGTATTAACCATGGCCGTTTAGGGCTTTCAGTGTAAATAAATATCTATCTATCTATCTATATTTCTAAACCCGGAGACCCCAATTTCGTACGGTATTTTCTAACCCCTCTAACAAAACCAC
This sequence comes from Branchinecta lynchi, assembly GCA_023053575.1. Lineage (NCBI taxonomy): Eukaryota > Metazoa > Arthropoda > Branchiopoda > Anostraca > Branchinectidae > Branchinecta > Branchinecta lynchi. Next base: position 3,029,815 of record JAKZAP010000003.1, on the reverse strand, counting down.
GCTTATTTTCTCACTTGCCGTGTCTCGATGCGTATCACGCTACATACGGTTGTCTGCGAGAAGTTTTTCCATCAGAAAAAACGGTTATGTAAATTGTTTTCCCGTTTTCGTCTATAATTCAACGGGTCGCTGAAAAGACTTAACACAGCCAAAACCGTGGGTTGTTTGTTAAAAGCACAGCCTAGTTTCAAAGTATTCAAATATTATAAAATACTGTTAAGTTGTTGTTGAAAATTAAATAGTGCGGGGGGTCCTTTAAAAATGGAAATACTAGCCGAAGGACGACAGAGTTCGCATTCGGGTACGAATGCTTCCATTCTAAAACGCATAGGCATCTTCTCCCAGAATATGAAGGAACCGCCGAGAATCGTCAGATGAGACGCTCAAATACTGAAGCTGGGATGCGAAAGTTAAAACAATCACCCGTCAAAGCATAGATTATTATGGCGAGCTTGTCGATTGCTTGAAATTGGCAGCCGATATTACTGTACCAACTGTGAGAATTCGGGTTGGAACATGGAAACCTATTTGGAAAGTCAGTCCTGAAGTTAATTAGGCAAAAACACGGCAAAATTTTGGCTAAAAATTTGGATTGCATGCGGACGCACAGGGAATGGTACTGTCTTTAATCTAAAAGCTAAAACGAAGCGTGAATACAAATCTTCACTTAAAAATGCTCGTTTGAATGGCTTAGATGCTCCCAGTGACAAAAAAGCGTGGCAATTAAGGTCCTTTGTACAGATAAAGGTTCAGCTGTGCCTCCTTCCACGCTAACTATGGCTGACCGGACCAGCCACTACAGTGGTCTATTCTGTGGTTGCAAAAACCAGATTCAGCAGCGCTTTGAAAATCTACTTCTTAAATACCTACCAAGGAAAATATTTCAACCTTCTGTTCTTCCCGTTACTTGTTCTTCCATCGAAATTGCTTTCCGAAAATTAAGAAGAACTGGTTCTACAGATTCTGATAGCCTTAGTGCCGATTTTTTCAAAATTGAGTATCCAGCTTTAACACAACACCTTCAGCTGCTATTACAAATTTGTTTATGCCAGGGTTTGGTTCATAATAGTTTCCTCTTGGGTACTATAACATCGGCGATTAAGCGAGGGAAAGAAGCAGACCTTTACAAAAGCTATCGGCCAATTACAGTTTCTTGTATCATAAGCAAAATACTGGAATAGGCATACGTCCTTCTTCCAGAAATAGTTGAAAAATGTCGCTTTCGTTCAATGCAGTTTGGATTCCGTTCGAGCGCCAGTTGTGCGCACGCTCATCACATATTCCCAAAAATGATAAACAGGCTACCCGCTACAGGTCTGCTATACATATATGTTATATAGATATAGCTGGTGCTTTTGACAATATAACGCATTCTCAGGCCCTATTTTCTCTCATTACTTCTGGCGTGAATCTGTCTGTTGTCTATCTGTTAAAATTTTGGTATGACCATTCTTCAGTAAGGTTCAAATGGAAAGGTAGCTTGTCAGAGATTATTCCTGTCCGAACTGGTGTTCGCCAAGGAGGAGTCTTATCTCCCTACATCTTCAAATCGGCCATATCTTCTTGTCTCGATTCTTTGCATCCTGCTTACTTCTATAAAGACTATGCCTTCAGATACATAGCCTACGCGGACAAGTTGCTCTTAGTAAGCCGTAGCCGATCCGCTCACAAAAAATGTAAGTAAGCTGTCGTCGGAACTTCTCAGAATTGGCCTTGAAGTTAACCTGCCAAAATGTGGGTAGGCTACCTGCATTTCAACCCTTCGTCAAATGGTTCGAATGCATTCAAAGCTTCTATATCTCTTGGATCGTTCATCGTCAAATCAACAGACTCTCTACGGTGGCTCGGCATAACATTCAAATCTTCATTGTCAAAATTTTGCTCTTCGCTTGTTCAGAAGTTTATAAATCAATACGTAGCGCCTATGGGCGCATCGTCCCCAACCAGGGGCGCTACAATCGTAAAGCTTTGGGAAATTTGTACAGCACCTTCTGTGCTCCTTCTATACTATTTCGTTCTGGCGTCACTCATGTTCTGCGAAAGAAGGAGATTAAAAAGATGAGATCATGTTATTTTAAATATGCAAAGCACCTGCTCCCCTTGTCGAAATTATACCATAACCATACATTGACGGAGAAATTCAAAATTCAAGATGCAACCCTTTACCCTTTTGGAGGTTTCCTCATCGCTTTAAAAAATAATGGACGGCAGGGCCCAAGCAGCACACGACGTCGTCCACTGCTTCCTGACCGAAGATTGAAAATTAAGTGTCTTTTTCTGTGTGTTTATGTGTTTTGTTTATTTTCTTCATTTACCCTGCCTTTTCAAAATGGCGGGTCAAAAATAAATTTCTTACTTATTACTCAGATATCCGTACCTTATTTTTTCAACACTATAACGACGCTCTAAAAACATGAAGAAATAACCGATAGCCGATAGCCCTACAGACGTTATTTTGAAAATTTAATAACGTTAGTTTCGTGTTTTATCGTATTTCTAGCATAGTTTATTTTAATTAATCTGATAAATCAATTGTATATTATAACTATATGGTAATCTTGTCGTCAACCTATGCTATCCAATGGATAATTTGGTATAATTAAACAATTGATTAATTGATTGAAGCCAGGACGGACGTTTACGACCAATTCCCAAGTTCCCAACCAAAGTAATGAGCAACTATACAATAAGTCTGACGAAGATACTCATTTATTATTAACTCGATGAATACAAAGCTAAAAAGTGCCTATAAAACTCGGCATTAAACTCGCCCAAGGTGGGTTTACCCGCAATCACTTTAGACTCCGTAAAAACCTCCGGAGTTCTTTGAAGCCAGAAAATATTTTTCGTGCTTTCTTCACTGACATCTAGCGTATTTAACTGGTACGATCCGAAGAGCCACCTTGAGAGCTCAAAGTGAGCAGTGTTGATGGTAACAGGATGCGGAAGCGTTTTGACATCAAACTAGAGAAGAAAAAGTTTAACAGAAGCTCACGGTCCGTGATAGACTTTGTATGAATGAATGTATTCCCAATAAGCTCATGGGACATGGCGGGAAGAATAAAACAAAATACGGCACTAAAACAAAGAAAAAACAAACAAACCGAAAGTCAACTTCTACAGATATAATTCACTATGTACCATATTAGTCTTCAAGAGTCTACCCAATCTTCGGAGGTAACCAAAACTCTTACCAATTTTGAAAAGAGAAGTTAAATTTAGAGTTGATAACAAAGATAATAGGTTTAAGACGAAAGTGTAAGTGACGTTAAAGTAGAGTAAACTTTTACGTAAACTTTGTATTAACGTCACTGAGTTGGAGGTGGAGAAGTAGCCACTTGTTTTGGTTCAGTCCAAAGCAAGAACGAAATGAAAAAGAAGCTACGGGGATTTCAAAAAAAAAATTGTTATCGTTTTTTATAGTGCATATTTTATTTATTTTTTTGCCTGCAAAGTTAATTTTTCTTTTTTTTTTAGCAAAAAAAAAAAAACTCTTACCAAATTCCTACACGAAAAATCGTTACATCACTTTCTTCTCAAACCTCCCAGCTACAGTGCTGTAACGACCAGTCAGGAAAATAAACAACATAACCACGTTTCGTGTGAATTCTTCGCACAGAGGAAATGCAGCACTTATGTTTCTGCTGACAATCTTCCTCCTCTGCCTGTTACCCCGATGCTTTAAAGGACCTGTCTTACAATACTAATGCAACCTACTTCCATAATTACTCCATATTTCTAAACCGGAGATCCCAATTTCGTACGGAACATTATAACCCCTCTAACAAAATCACGCTGATTTTCTCACTTCCGTGTTTAGCTACCATCAATGTGTATCCCGCTGTAGAAAAACCGGTTATGTAAATTGTTTCCACGTTTTCACTAGAAGTCACCGAGTCTCCGAAAAGGCTTAAAACAGCCAAAACGGTGGACTATTTGTTGAAAGCACAACCTGGTTTTAAAGTATAAAAATATTTTAAAATACTGTAAGTTGAAGAGTACTAAATAGTGCGAGGGATCCTTTAAATGTCGAACCTCCTATCATATGTACCCCATCAATTTAATCGGTGCAGACACGGTCATCGGACTCATAAAAGATGTACATAGCATCTATGTGGACGACATGTTTTCGGTCAAAAAGTTCCGCAGAGGGCTTTGATTTAGTCAGATTTCTGGTACACAGATTTGTCTCTAAATTAACTTGTTATTTTGTTTATTTGTGAAGTAGGAGCTGTTAAAGCCTTTATCAGCATTACGTTAGTTACGTTTTTGCAGATACCATAGTATCTGATACCACCGTCTAAAGTCGTTTTTGCAGTTACCTTGGTATCTGATACCACGGTTAAACGGCGTTTTTGCAGTTATCGTGGTATCTGAACTTGAAAAGTCATCTCACTTTCATCATCAGCAACAATAGAGCCTATGATTTGTCAAATTGGTTAGAAAGAAGTTTGGTACTTAGTGATGTGAATGGATATCAGTGTTTTTTTTAGATGACTTCGAAAAGCGCAATTTCGGCAATTGTCATTTTTGGAGAGCAACCGTAGTAATAAATACCATAGTAACTGCAAAAACGACTAATCTGAAATCCAGTTATCGTGGTAGCAGATACCATGGTATCTGCAAAAATGCAACTATTGACTTCTCACCGACGCAAGCTACTCATCGGGATTCTACATCTTTATTGCTTGCATCTGCAATTTATGGTAATTTCAGAAAAAGAAACTACGCGTAAATAGCGCAATGTCTTTAGCTAAATAGCTCTACTAAAATCATAACTTAATATTCTTATATAAACTACACGAAACATAAAGTAGTTAGGATAACTAAAACAATAAAGCGAGGACACCTTTGTGTCTTGTGCTGATGGGGCCGAGCGTAACGAGCTTGCATCCCTGACTGCCCCCAGTGATCGATTTAATTTGTTATGAAAAGTTTTAAATTAGTGACCCTGAACCTGTGTAACCCGCGTTATTATTAATGATGCAAGATCATTCTTTCGATGTTTCATTCTTACCTTAACCCCAATGCCGTGAGCGCGGGGTGAAGGAACACCCACCTTTCGCCAAAATCTCCCCCTTCCGCCATTACTGTCTTCCGTAACTGCGACTTTTAGCACTTTTTCGGCCAAGCCGAGTTTTGGCAATCAGGCAACCAAACTTCACCAAAAGCGTCCAACAACTCTTTCACACACAAGGACATGAGAAGCTTCTGTTTTAGACTTCTTTTCTTCTACCTTGATTTTCCCGCTTTTTGACCACGGCGCGTTCAGTTTTCAAATACTTTGCGTCCAGCCGACGCGTCGGAGAGCCATTAGGCTGGATAAAGTCGCTAACAAGAAAATCGCTAACGTCAAGTGGCATATAATGGCATTTTCGGAAAACGATATTTCCGAACCGAAAATCGTGAAAAAATCATTTCTAGTAAAAGTTATGCTACGAGAGCGTTTAGTTTGTCTGGCCACTAGTATTTTTTTTTTAATCATAGCCTATTCATCTGTGCAACAAAACAACAGTTTGCTTCATCGTTGCCGCCTTTGGGCTTTTTTTTTTAAATAAAAGAATTTAAATTTAGACTGACACTCACAAAACCTTTTGTAGCCTTAAAAAGGATCTGTCATCGCCAGGATTGTCCTATCTGGCGGTGCTAAACGCTAAACGGATTGGTCGTCTGAAATTCTCACCCGACGATATTTCGGGAATATATTTCTTTGGAGTAGTCCACAGTACTGGCGTAAAATTCAATTAGCTGGAAATACGTGCTTTGCCAGACAATTTTTCAGTGAACAAAAAAAACGTTGTCAAGGGAGTTGGCAATACGTGGGGGGTGAGGGATTAAAAAAGACTGACGTCCCGGCATATAATTGGGCGCTTGACCAGTACGAAAAATTACTCACGCCATATAGTAGCTTGGCTTGGGCCACGGCTATCGCAAATGAGTTGACCAGCAGATCAGCTTCAGGCTTTGTCAGCGGGTCTATTTCACCCTTTTTGTAGATGTCACTAGTGAAGAAGGCGAAATGGATATGTGGTGCCCTCTTGGCTCCCTCAGGGCCGACATCTAAAATGAGAAAAAAATACGTGCGAGTTTCTAATGTTTACAGTACGGTTGTTTTTTATAATAATAAATTTTCAATCAATCAATCAATCAAGTTTACTCCGAATAGCTAAAACCTAGAAAAGGAATACAAATTTACAAAATACACAGACACACAAGAAACAAATTAACTAATACACTTACAAGAAATTACCAGAAATAAATGATGGAATGAAACTACGTAAAAATTGGGTAGAAGAACTAGCGGGATATGGGGAAAACTTATTGCCAGTATTCCCTTCAGACCGACGCACGGAAGACGGGAGGGGATGGGGGAATAGATGGGTCATCTGGGGACAACACGTTATCTTAGCTCCAAATTTTTTTGAAAGAGTATAAATTGAGATGTTACTGTTAGCTCTCGATGATTTTTGTTTTAGTGTGATGATGTGGAGATCGGCTGTACTCGCGAGAAAACTCGGTGAGATAATAATAATAATAACTGTATTTAAAAGCCCAGGGGCCATATACATAATATAACAATAGTACATATTACAAAGGAAAACAACAACAATAATTTCCTACGGCTATGAAGCCTCACTACTAAGCTTGGTCGCTCTTAGCTTCAACGCTCGGTCCATAAACTCGCACACCTTTGTTATAACCCTTTCCGAAGTGCTATTCAGGATATCCGGAAGAAGCAAAACACTCCCCTTAAAATAAGATCCCCTTAACTCCGAAAGCTCCTCGCATCGATTGATAAAGTGGTCCATGTTTTCCTCTACCCCTGCTTTGCAAAGTTGGCAATTATACCTGACATCTGGACCAGTCCTATGCCTATCAAAAACTCTAAATCCACCAAACAGGGGGAGGGACTTAGCTCTAGCCTGGATCCACAACTTCAAAACTTTTTGAGGTAGATATTTATTCATTTGTTTCTGTAGGCTATAGATCAATATCATTAAAAAGAAGCTTTTTACTTTATGTTGTGAGTGTTGCCCAATCGCCCCAATCAACCGGTCGGACTAGAACTATGTCAGAATGTTAATATGATGTAAGTAATTTGAGCTATTACGAGCTATCTTTACAGGCTGTGTTTCGTGTTAGCGCCGGCGTGATCGCTTTGTAGCTGATCAGTACACTCGTCAGTACAAACCAAACAACACTATTACCGAAAACAGCCCCTCCCAACCATCGAACCCAAGCAACAAAATCGGCTTCAACCTCGACAAATTCCAAATAAATCGATCCAGAAGCTCGGCTGTGCCTTTTTTAGCTCGATGTTTAATATATAGTCATAGTGTTTCATTTTATATGTAAGGGCTGAAACTAGTTGTTATGCTACAATGGTTCCTAATATACCGATCTATCTTTATCTCTTCCGCCACAGTCTACATGCTGGTAAGTTGTGATTTATTTGCCCCTTAGCAAGAGTATAGCCATAATTTTTCTTTTTTTTCTCTCTTTTCATCTTTTCATATGCTCCATTTAAGACGACGTTTTGTACTCTGTCACTATAGTCTCCAACCTGCAATGTTGTAATTTATAAATTTGTCACTCCAAGTTACATACTTCCGCTTCCTGGCCGAAGATTTTCTGTGTGTTTATGTGTTTTATTTATTTTCTTTTATTTATTTTTCATTCCCCGCTTTTTCAAAATGGCGGGGTGTAAATAAATTACTTACTTACTTATATTCTTGGTCATCATTTCTTTCTTCTTCTTTTCTTTCTTTTTCGGGATCCCAAAACGTAAGTGGAGGGATACGTATGACATCGCAACAATGTCCGTCTGTCTGTGAGCACGATAACTCTCGAAGGGAATGAGATATTTTGATGAAACTTGGTGTGAGGATTCATTGGATCAAGGGTAAGGTCAAGTTCGTAGATGGGCTATGTAGGGAGGGGGTTCAAATTAAGGGGCAAAATTTTTTTTTAAACAGCTAATATGATGGTCGATAATGGGGTAAGAAGGCATGCTGAGCACGATAGTGAAAACCGTTTTCTCACCAAAAAGCAGTTCGTCCGGAATCCGGCAAAATCCGTCCTGAAAAATGTTTAAAAGAAAGATTTATTTGAAGTTGATTAAGTGGTCAATTTAGAATTAAGAAGACATTCTGAACACGGTGGTGAAAACTATTGTCTCGCCGAAGAAGTAGTTCGTCCGGAATCCGGTGAAAACTGGAAAGTTGGTTAAAAGTAAAAGTTTCATTTGAAGTTGATTAAATGTTCGACTGAGGGGTAAAAAAACATAAAAGTTCGATTAGATGACAGATTAAGGGGTAAGAAGAGAGGGTGAGAGAGAGGGTGAGTCTGTATATGACAATAATTTTTTACCCAGATGTATAATTAGTCCGGAATCCGGTTGTAACAGGATTTGTTTTTTAAGTCAAACTTTTATTCAAAGTTGATTAGATGTTCTTTATAGGGATAAGGGGATACGCTGGGTTTGTTTCTGAATTTTCTTTTTTTGCTGGACTTCCGGGCGAAACCGGAAACTTGGCAGAAGTAAAGCAGGAAGTCTCGGTCAGTACCGTCAAAAGAGATATGGCCTATAGAGGTATATCTGCACTGGTTTTCTCTGATCATTAGCCTGGCAAAGACTGGATGTGGCGAAGACAAGACCCGATTGTCTGAATCAAATATTAGATTTTTGGGATCCCTCGACACCTTTGGTCTTGTTTTCTTCTTTTATACTCCATTTAAGAACGATACATATTCCTTCAGCCCAAGCCGACTGCGAATCATAGTTGAATGCGCTAACCGGATACGTCAGCTGATTTTATTCGAGCGACATTTCGGCGCTTCTCGGAAGGACCTTGCCAAGAAGGGACGAAATATCCCTTTAACAAAATTAGCTAACATTTCAGTTCAACGCACTCAGCTGTTAAGACGATGTTTTGTGTTCTCTCAATATACTCTCCATTCTGCTATTTTGTTACTTGTAACTTAAAGAACTAATCCAAACATTCTGTTCACCTTCTCTTACTGATCGCAAGCCACCAGTTTATTTAGAGATGAACTTAGTTGCCGGGTTGCTGTTTCGGCTCGAGAAAAAACCCACGCAGAACGCCTTCTTTTCTAGATGACGAAACTCCACGTTTGATCAGCAAAGAATTAATTTAGCTTTTAATTTATTAATTTATTTGTATTTGTAATACACAGTTGGAGCATTAGATGGACATTATTATTTTGATCCTTGACTTCCTACGTGACATAACGGCTGTCCCAGGATAATCGGCTGAGATTTAGTCCAGACCGAATTATTTCAAACCTAGGTGTTTTTTGTGGTTTTGAACATTCATAGTAACAGTAGGGATGGTTAGTATCGTGTGTGTGGTAGAAAGACCTTTTTTGTGATCCGCTTTAAAGTTTGCAAACGTATTCTTATTTTGGCCGTCGTTTTTCTTTTCTTCTTTTTTCTTACTCCATTTAAGATGTTGTGTCATACAAAAGGTCACCGATTTTACCATCAAAACAAATAAAGAAATAGTTAAACACACAAAAAAACACAACAGAAAAACAAGAGCTAGAAGCTCATATGGCACTTGCAATGCTGGGTAAGAGGATGGAAGTAGGATTTGCCAACTCGTGGGTTAGCATTGAGATAAGAATGATCATTGGCCCTTGGAAATCGTGAGAATGTATCATTCGCAAAAACTGTTTTATTTCTGCATTTGACTGTGATGATGCGCACTTTAACGGAGCCAGACATTCATCTGTAATGAAGAATTTGCATTTTCGCGGGTTTGTTCTGATCTTTATAAGCAAAACTCTTGATATAAGAATGATCACGGACTTGGAAATCACGTTTGGTCATCGTTTGGTAAAATGTATTTTATTATCGAACTTGACTGTAATGATGCGCACTTCCCGATAAAAAATTTGTAGCCTGCGTAGTAGTATGGTAGTAGTACCAAAACGTTGCATGTAATACTATGTAATAGCAAAGAATACTATCATTTAATGTGCCTCAACTGATCTAATCTTATGTAGTAGTATCCAGTAGCATCCTGTCTTGCCATAGTAGCATCCGGTCTTGCTTATAGTAGCATATAGTAGTGTGGAGTAACACGGTAGCCTTGAGGTAGAAGCATGTAATAGCATCGTTAGTATTGCAGGCTACTTTTTCGTACTACTTCATAGTACTATTTTGAGAATATTTTTCATCGGGTTTAGAGGCACTAGAAATCCATTTGTAAGCAAAACCCGTGAGGGAAGAACGATAATGGGTTCATGGGGATCATGAATGTATATTTTGCTTAAAAGTATTTTTCTTACTGTGCAGTCAAGACTGGTACTTTAAGGAATAGTCGGATTTGGGAAGTGGCGAATTCTAAGCCAATCTTGTCGAACCTCTAATATCCCAGCCAAGTTTCATCGTCCCAGTACATCTGGAAGTACCTTAACTCACGATCACCGTGATTCTGGCCCCCCCCCCCTCCACCTCCGCCACAGTGCTCGGAGCCAATACGGTTCTGTAAATGATCTATCCAGAGCATCTGTTTGTTATTCCCACAAAATTCCAGCCAGATCTCTCCAGTTTAAGCAGGTCATGTATTCCTCCCCCCCCCCAACAAAATAGTTACCAGATCCGGTCCGGCCGTGAAAAAGATCACCAGAGACATGTCCTCTGTTCGACTATTAAATTCTGTTCCAAAGTTACGCATAACTCAATATTCCGGATCCCTCCCCACTCTCCCACGATGATCGGGTCGAGGAATTTTGTTTTTGCAAGTGTATTTGATCGGGTCCCTGATATGCCTGCCAAGTTTCGTCGTGAAAATCCCCAAAACCGCCATCACCGGAATTCCAGGACCCCCCTTAAGTGTCGGATCATATTTGACGGTGCAGAACGGATAAGTCAGCTACTGAAAAATCAGAGCTGACGTATCCGTTGTAAACATTGTTTGAATAAATAAGTCAGCTACATTTTTTAGAGCTATATTTCGGCCCTTCTTGGCAAGGGTCCTCTCCAGGCTCAAGCTGGAAAATGAACTGTAGCTGACTTATCCGTAGCTGACTTATTCGTTTTACACCATCAAATACTTCCCAGCAAGTTTCACTCCGATCCCTCTATTCTAACCGTTTCTCGAGATTTCCTCCCCCCCCCCTCCCCAAACTCCCCCATGGCTGTAAAATCAGGTCTGGACTTCAAATGGGACATCACAGATATGCCGTCTGTTCACTTATTAAAGTTTCAGTCCAATCTGATCACCCGTTCGAAAGTTACGCACTGATCAATTTTCCGGATTCCCCCGACCTCGAGCCCCCCCCCCCCCCCCGGACGTTCCGATCGGAAAACTGATCATTTCCAAGTTAGTTTGGTCGGGTCACTGACACGGCTGCCAAGTTTCGTCGTTCTAGCAGACCTGGAAGTACCCTAACTAGCAATCGTGGGACAGACCACCTTTTTTCAATTCAATTCAATTCAATTCACTTTATTCGAAAAACATGCGACGGACAGAGCCGATTATTAGTTTTTGTTGTCAACATGTATGTCAATCAATGAGCAAAAAATAACATGCACAAAAATACAATATATACAATTGATAACTATTTTACAGACTAAAAAATCGACCCGGCATTGAACAACTTAACAAACGAGGGCACAAAACTAAGCTCATAACGAGCATGTGAAGCAGTCACAGGTTGAAGTTTCGGTACAGGCTCTGCAATGGACCTGCTTGCCACCTGACCGACTGACGGAATTGCGATCGGTACATGGCACTTGAGCCCGAAGCTGCAAGTGCCATAAAAAAAAAACATTTCTATCATTAGTGTCGACTGGAAACGAGGTTCAAGTGTCATAAAAACCCTTTCTGTCTTTAGTGTCGGTTGGAAACGCGTCGGTTACTTATTCCGTATTAAAACCATATCTGTTCCCCGATTACGTAATATTCTCCCACCCCCTATTCTCCTATACGTATTAGCCCCCAGCGAGAGAAATCCCAGAAAATCCCCGAACTAGCCCCTGTGGCCCCTCTTCATGAAAGATATAGAAGGAGTTTTGTTCCAGCATTAGTGGAATTGTACAATAACCGATAAGTTAGTCCTATGTTACTCATCATTTTGTATGACGAAAAGGTTAATTCGGCGGTAACGCTGTGACAGCTGCTTTTGAAAAGTTAAATTCCATTCTTTTCTACAATAGGATTGCGTGGACGCTTTAACAGACAAGAAAACTTACAGAGTTTAGGCTGATCCTCGTACAAGTTTGTCTCCAAAATATGGGCTGTTGGGGCTATAGGATAGATGTCTGGAAGCTTCACTTTGCTTAGCTCTTGAACCATAGAGCTATCAGCATAGGGAGCAAGAGGGGTGTGACTGAGCAATAAAGCGGGAGGCTCCACTGAAAAAAAAAATTACCTTTTGAGTCTCTACCAAGGTCCACAAAGAAAATGAAAATCAGTTATAAAAAAGAAAAGACTCTTTTGCTCTAAGAGAAAACGGCCTTGGCAAATACATAAAGAATAAACAGGCTACAGATAAAAGTGAAAACATATATACGGTACCAACTTCAGAAAACTATCCCTATTTACTTTTGTATTCACAAGCCGCTTCTTGGGTTCAGCGGAGTAATGCAAAAAAAAAGAGTAAAAGGCTCCGACAATGGAGTCCTAGACTTCTAACTTATATTCGAAAAAACTGTTTCTGGTGTATTTGTCACGGTACAAGTCCCTTGTGTAATGTGCCATCTATAGATAGATAGATAGATAGATTTATTTGCGCTAAAAAGCCACAAGGGCCATGGCAAATACAAAATAATAACAACAAAACAACAACAATAACAAACCTACAAAAAACCTTCCCGATATGACAGAGCGATCCGAAGGAATCTTCCAAATCTCTTTAAATCCCCAAAATGTTTACTTTTTAATTTTCTAACAAGTTCCTCCCTCGAGAAAAAACCCACCCTAAAAATTTCCTCCCTTAGATACCTTAAACCCTCACAATCACAAATAAAATGCTCTACATCTTCATCAATCATCCCGCACAAAGGGCAGAAATAAGGACCAGACGAAACTCTAATTTTCCCAATATATTTTCTTCTTTGGCCAAAAGGCAAACAATCTCCTCTCAGACTAATTAAACATTTCAATTCTTCTGGAGATAACCCCGACTTAAAATAAATTTCTTCGCCCCATGCCTCCTTAACCCTATTGTAGAGACTCAGGGACCCAGGAATCCAAACCTTACAACCCCACGCCTGCAACTCCTGGTCCTTTAATACTCTTTGGACTTCTTTCGCGACCTCACCTACCTCTAGCTGAACCCCCTTCCCCTCGTTCCACCTACCTGACAGTCCACACTCATTCAAAATAGTCTTAATTTGGCCAGGCCAAGTACCCTCACGTTCATCCTTTAGTGCCTCCAGGTATGCCGCTTTGGTCAACCGTACCCGAGGAAGTGTAAGGATTTTTTCCCAGAATTTAACCATACGAACTAAACGAACACTACGAAGACTAGTAAGGCCTAAATCTCCCTTCAAAACTAAACTATTTAAAGTAATATTTACCCCTAGAACTCTTTTAAAATACTTAAGCTGTACTGCTTCAAGCTTATCCCCCTGAATAAAACCCCATATTTCAGATCCATAATGCATTGCTGACGCTACTTTCGTAGCAAACACCTGCTTGTGAAATATGCCTACATATTATTATTAATTTCCGTGACATGGGAATGTGAACTGGTTAGACAAATTTGCCTTCGGGCGGGATCAATGTTCCTATGGCCGGCTTCTACCAGACTATTGTAGTGGTTTGCGAACTCTGATGGTAAGAGCGCCTGCCTTGTAAGCAGAGGGTCCTGGGTTCTGATCGCGGCTGAGGAGCATTTTTGTCTTTTAATTCACTACTTATAAAACGTTTACAATTTTCGAGCACACTTTTAACACGGCGACTCAAAAATTTTGACATGCACGAATTTGACTAAACACGTATTTTCAAAAAACATACTAAAACGGATATAGTCCTATCCCATTGGGTCACGGCTAGCCTGAGGAACCTCGCCAACTGTCCCCATGACACTTCACATCCATTCTTTATTCCCTACACTTCAATTCGCAAAAAAAAATGTACAATCTAAATGTTTCATCAAGCGGAAGAACCTGATAATTCGATATACTGGTGTCCTTACAGGTGATATAGAGCTACAGGCATAGGTATTATGAACCGGTACCAGCCAAGCTTTTCCTTACAATTCTTGGGACAAGGTCGAGGTACAACGAGGTCGAAATGAGAAGAATCGAGGCAGAATCAGGCAAGGAGATGCAGCTGATTTGATACATGGTTGGGTTTAGCAGTTTGCGTTTGAACGAAGGAATGATGCTATTACGCGTTGCCTAGTATCTCTGCACATTAGCCTATATACAATAAAAGAGAAATAAACGCATAACAAGAAATACAACGCTGAATTTACTGAATAAGCTCGCGTAGTGGCCATGATGGCAGGTGGATGAAGGCAAAAGCATATCCAGCACTTTGATGATGATGATAATGACATTTTATTACACACTTCAGAAGAGGAAAATAGGCCAGTAAAGGCAAAGAAAAGGAAAAAATGTAGTAATGTAGTAATGTAGTAAACGGACAAGATAAAAAAAATAAACATTAGTCGATTCTAAAAAAATCTTGTTCCTAGGTCAATCAATCAATCAAATTTAATCCGAATAGCTAAAAGCTAGAAAAGGAATACAAATTTACAAAATACACAGACACACAAGAAACAAATTAACTAATACACTTACAAGAAATTACCAGAAATAAATGGAATAAACGGAATAGAAGGAATGGGAGAAATGGCCAAGGGCAGAAGGTGAAGGTCCTGAGCAATAGAAGATAAGTTTGCACAAGGGTCAGAGGGCAAAACAATCGCAGTTATACGGCAATGCCTATAACTTTTTTTTTGCAAAAAATACTACATATCTCTAAACTGAATTGTAACTGCAAAAAGTTTACATACATTTCTGTTAATTTCGTAGTTGCGTCCAAGACACAAAACTTGACATGATTCGTTGATTGCGCGCGGCGAGGAACGTACAGACGAAAACGGATGTAGTCGAAGAAATAATTTCGCATCTGACAGGTGTCTTTCTCCATGAGAATCTGGTACAACCCAGAAAAGAATAGCACCGAGGAGGAGCAAAAACTTGTGTAGATTTTTGCTAGACCTCGTCGTTGTGTCTGACTCTGTTAGGTACGATAGGTCTGTCGTGAACTTGTTCCGCTGGGGAATAGAAAAATCGTTCCAGCCTTGACGGCAAAAAGCCAGAATTCGCGACATCATGCGTAGTAACTACGGTAAGTAGGGTGGAACACGCCCGCTGTGGTGTATGGAAGTGCGTAAAATCGTCATGTTTTCGCAGAGGCAATTGTGGGCGCCTGCGTGAAAGCCCCTCTGCGGCGGGGTTCGTGAGTGCGTGCCATAATCCAAGAACTTTTTCCGGACAGGTATGTTACCGATGAAAAACTTGCAGCCTGTGTAGTTGTACAGTAGAGGTATGCTTATGTGAACGTCTGCTAACAATGAACGATCGCCGAAGAAAAAACTAAGATCCAAGCCAGGCATTTTTTACTATGAATACTTGTAACAACCCCTCACGCTTTTGTCACTTTTTGAATATTTTGCTAACTCACGGCTGAAAGTGACTCAAATGACACCTGCGCCTCGTTTTTGTTGCAATAGCACTGCCGCATCGCTGCTGCAGCACTTCTTTGCTTTTGCACAATATGCGTTTTTGGATTCACTTTCTTCTTGGTTGAAGCGGAAGCACTGCAGCACCTTGCAGAGAAGCACGGACTTGGTCGGTGAGCAAGTCCGCGATTCTCGAGAAGCGCTGCCGTCTTCCTCGGAAGCACTGCAGTGCAAAAACGGATGTAGAAAGAATCAGTCCGGAATCGGCCGAGAAGTGGACCTGAAGCATGCAACAAAAACGAGGCTCTGGTTTGCTTATTATAACTTGAACAGTTTGCCACGAAGAACGCACCTTCAACGGAGAAGACGGCGGTCCGAACCTGCAGATGCCTTCAAAGAGGAAGGACCTTTTCAGTAAATGCAAAATAAAGGAAAGTTAATTGAATGTCTACTTCAACTTTGTGCCAGGGTAACCCTGAAATAGTTGGCTGTTAGCTGATATCAAGTTCGTACTTTTTCTTTTCCATTTTACTTCTTTATATGCAAGTAACAAAGCCAAGGTAGTGGAACAGTTATAAAAGTGTTCAAACAAGCATACCTCTACTGTATGATCGTTGTACGAAAAGTTGCATGTGTTGATATGTAATAGTACAGAATACCATCATTTAATCTGCCTCAGACTGGGCCAATCTTAAGCAGTAGTATCCAGCAGCATCCTGTCTTACTATAGTAGCATCCAGTCTTGCTAATAGTAGCATGTAGTGGTCACACTACTGTATGCTATCAAAACTCCATAACTGATTTTCGAAGAATTTTCATCGGGATACCAGTTATTCCTAAGAGATCATCAATTTCTGCTAGGTTTGTTGGATACTTACCATGGAAAAGAATCTTTTTCCCATGCACATCAAGGGTTACAGCACTCTCTGGTAGTTTCCTTAACACTCTGGAGCAAAGTTCCGGCTCCGATAAAGAGGTGACTCTGTCTGCACTCGTGATCATTTGCTGCACCATATTGTGGCTAAAATATTAATTATACAATTAACGTTAATTTAAATTAACAGTGTTTTAAATTATAGCAGTGATGCGACGGTCCGGCGCAATAGATGGCGAATAAAGAGAGAACTAACTTGATGAATACTAACCAAACCCTAAAGCTAAAACATACCGAAAAAAATATCGCTTCGTCATTTATATTCAGGAATGCACTATTTAATTGCTTCCTTCCATCGGTGGCTTTCACTTTGTCCTTGCATTATTAAAAATACATTTTAATAATTTCATTAAAATTAAAAGAAAAAGTGACGGGGTTTCCGAGTCCTTTCAAACATAAAACGTAAACCTTCTTTGTTTTTTCGGAAAACCTAGACATAATTTGACACGAGACTTGTTTTTGTGGGCACAGCAATGTCTTCGGCATTTTTTTTCCAACAGCCCTTGCAGCCCCGGGGATATAGCCCTTCAGCTTAACTTTAAGAATTAAGACCGTCAATTAAGCTTTATGGGTATAACCCTTCAGTTGCACTTTAATTCAAAAACCTTCAGCTAAACTTTAAGAGCTAGTTCACCAAGTTCAACGGTCAGACTTTTAAGGACAAACAAACTGTAACCGACGACCAAAAACGGTTTCCAAAAAGGACCTTCAACGTTGACGAAAAATGTGATGAATCGGCAAATATAAACATCTGAAGGAATTTTTGCTCCCGGAACAGCGATATCAAAAAAATAAACCGGTAAAGGACAGAGAAAATCTTCATGGTTTTGACAGGAAGTAGCCATATACATAAGAAAAAAAACACACATTACCACTACATATTACATTTGCATTTTAGTATTACATTTTAATTTGCTGCGAGACCGACTTACTTTCGTCTTCTTTTAGTAGGCCCATAGTCTAGCAGCCCCTTTCTGGGATTGATCATCCAAGGTCCATTGTATATCCTGGGTAGTTTGTCCTGGACTGCATCTAAGATGTGACTTCGCATGATCAGCCTATAAGATTATAGCCTCGTAAAAAGAAGAGCTTACGAAAGTTATAATTAAAATCTCGTTGAATGTGTAGCCTAGTACATGATCACCGAAGGTCAGTTTCACTTTGACAGTCATCACAAACAGAAAATCTAGAAAGCAAAAAAAAATTAGCTGGGTTAATCCTACGTTCTTCGAGATGCCAAGATGGAAACATTGCAGCCATGCTATGCAAAGTCCTCGTCAGCAGGGGCGTCACAACTAGCGGGGAGGGCCCCCCCCCCCCCCCCCCCCGGATGTTGTCAACTAGTCGGGAAAAAAAATAGCCGAGTCGGCGCGAAGCGCCACGATTTTTCGTAAAAGCAGTCGATTTTTTTCTTCGAAACAGTGGTTTTTTTAAACGGTTTCTCATAAAAATAGGCAATTTTTTCCTTAAAAATAGTAGTTTTTCTTAAAATCAACCGATTTTCCGTCAACATAGTCGCTTTTTCTCAATTATAGTCGTTTTATCTGCAAAAACAGTCAGTAAAAATGACCAGCCAGTCGGTAAATACCTTGCGCCCCCCCTCCCCCCCCCCAACATTCGAATAAAATGTAGCTGACTTATCCGTTTTGCACAGTCAAATATGAGATTTTGGCTAGTAACGCCTCTGCTCGTCAGATCGATCATTGCATATGGTCGCTGTTCTTTAGACCCTATCTTGATGAATATATCGTTGCCATAAAAGAGTATAGCGACGTTCCGTGAAGTTTTGCACCCCCTTCTTCTGACTTACATATTTTGTCCACGACGACTCAAAGACCTTAATTTGTCTTCACAGTCCCGTCAGTTTCATTGTCGCGATCTGATTAAAAGTTACAAGATTGTCAAGGAAACTATAGCTGTTTTTTTTTTTGGGGGGGGGGGGGGGGGATTTAGTTTCGGCATTGTTTCGGTTAACAGCGTTTTTTTGTAAAAAAAAAAAAAAAAAAAATTGGCTTCAGCCGTTTTATTTGTCCATTGCATTTGCTGTAGTTTCGAACCTGAAACTACGCAGCTCAAACTACAAACTAACTCGTAAATCTAGTTTGACTAGTAGTTTGAGTTTGGAAACAAGAACTCCATGAAACGCAAGTAAGACGAACAAGAGCCATACTACAAACTTCGACTGACCAGGACTGAATCCAAAAAAACGCAACTTATGACAACATGCCTGCTGACACAACTCTCAACTTTAAGAAGAAGCGTCTGCGCGGTCGTAGCTTTAAGCTGAATGGATGGGTATTGACTTAAGTTTTTTTTCTTCTTTTTTCCAACTTGACCGGAAGGAGAGGACAAGTGATGAACCAACTGAGCTTTTAGTAAAGTAGAGAGACTATAGGATAGTTATAGTCGGTAGGAAGCTTCAGTCATTAATTGCAGGTTTATTTCTTCCCCAAAATGTCCCTGACCTTTGACAGCCTGACCAGGACTCTTGACAACCAGATGAAAAATTATTTGACTACGTAGTTGTATGGTAATTGTACGAAAAAGCTGCATGCATTGATATGTAATAGTTTTGAATACTTTGATTTAACATGCCTCCGACTGGGTTAATCTTAAGTAGTAGCATGCGATAGCATCCAATGATGATATAGTAGCATCAAGTTTGCTAGTAGTAGCATGTAGTGGCAACAGTTACTACTGCATACTACTTTTTCGTACAACTCCATACGACTAATTCTTGAAAAAATGTCATCGAGGGCCGAAGAACCTGACGAGGACCCTTACCAAGAAGGGAGAAATATCGCAGCCAAAGCATCGTAGCTGAAGTATCCGTTTTATCCATTGGTTGAATATAGGTCTTTCTAAAACAAAGTGACGGATTGTTGGAAAGCCCTTCCATCCGAACTAGTATTGATTGACCCTATGAACACTGTCAAGGATTCCTTGCAGAATTTCTCCGAAAAAAAAAAAAATATGGTGAAAAGTGCTTTATACGAGCTCAGTGGAGGCCAATGGACTATTTTTTGCATTATATTATTATTGCCAGATCCTAGTTTGAACATTCTAAAATTATAATGACTACATTTCTTGAAAAAAAAAGAACAGTTGAAGTCAATTGCCTATTTTTTGCACTATATATTACTATTATTACGACAGATCATACCTCTAGCCCAATATGCATCACTAATCAGAATCAGTGTGCATCCAAATGGCAAATAGGCAATATTCTATCACTTCTGGGCAAGAGTCCTCCATTAAGTGACAATTTACAAATGAATCTACCAATGAACCAGAGAAGAACTTAAAGGACCTGTCTTACCCATAATACTAATGCTACCTACTTCCATAATCACTCCATATATTTCTAACCCCAGAGACCCCAATTCCGATATGGTACATTTTAACCCCTCTAACAAAACCACGCCGATTTTCTCACTTGAAGTGTTGTGCTACCTTCGATGTGTTGCGCTGTCGACGGTTGTCTGCAATAAGTTTTTCCATCAGAAAAAACAGTTATGTAAAATTTGTCCCTGTTTTCGCTGTAAGTCAACGGGTCTCGAAAAAGGCTTAAAACAGCCAAAGCCGTGGGTTATTTGCTGAATGCACAGCCTAGTTTTAAAGTATTCAAACATTTAAAAATACTGTAAGTTTAAGAGTAAATAGTGAGAGGGGTCCTTTAAGAAATATGAATAGCCTACCTCTCAACAATGTCATCACTAACTTGGGCAAGTGGGTCCTCAACAAGGTCTTGGACTTTTTTCGGGAATCCCTGAACAACAACACTGTTTGTTAAACACTGGGCTTGTTCCAATCCTCCTGGAAGTAATGTCTCAGCATTGTAGCAATGAACTGGAACATCTTTCCAGTTTGGGTTAGTAGGGTCTCTCGGAAACTCAGCTGGGATGTTTCCCAGAGTGGCTGGAGGAGCTCTGGAAAATGAAAGAAACCATAAATTACTCAAGCTACCAAACAATTCACTTCCTTAAAAGGTACTTGAGTTTGTTCTGCACAGTGCCTGTTTGATACCCTATCCTTGTTCGACAAACTTCCACTTGGTTATTATTTTATTCTGCATACCTGCTTTGCAGTACCTGTCCAAACTGTTTTAAAAGCTGTCCATATTTGGTGCGTGGATCAAAGTGTTGACTACTCGTGTTGAGAAGAAGTTCGCCCCGGTCTTCTCAGATCTTTAACATACCCTCCTATAGCCAAAAGTAAAACTGTGCAGACTAGTAGTAAGCAAAGAACCTAGCTCGAAGGTGGCCAAGAAGTGGGGAGATCACTAGATCAGCAAAAGTAGAGCCCAAAACTACAGGATTCCTTGCTAGTTGCCCCCCCCCCCATGAATGAAACACATGCATGCAATTCCCACAGTTTCTTTCAAGCTCTACACTTACCAATGGGTGGCATTGGGGCTTGATTGAAAGCTCTAATTATTTTTTACAACATAATATTTTTTCCAGTTTCGACGAATGAAGTCACAGCATTAACAAATGACTTTCTTCTAAAGACCTGCTGACCATGGCCAAACTATTTTTGTGCCAGCTTCTGTTTCCTATTTTCTTTGTGCCTTTAGATTAACCCAAATAGCTTGAGTGTGACTATTTGTACCACAGTTCCTGAGTTTTCTGTAGCATGTATTTGCACCTTTTCTAATCTGTTTTTCACCAGGCAATTTCAGGACACAGTGCAATTCTTCAAGAAGAAACAGAAGTAAGTAGGAGAAGAAGCGAGTTACCTTAACTTTGGGTTAAGGTAATAGAAATTTGATTAGCATTTGATATCAATTAATTTGTCAGGATGGATATATTTTGATGTTCCACAGCCGATCATGATTCAGTCTTTATTTGTGCAAGTTTACTAGGGGTGGTGCACATATATGGGTGGTGCAAACAGCAAGGTCTGCCAAGGTGCTCGAAGGTAGGGTAGCTACTAAATAAATAGCTTTCTGAAGCTTTAGTCATAGTAGTATGATTCTCCTGGACTTAAGCCTTGTTTTGAGTTGACTATTACCTCCCAAACTTTTTGCTGAGTATCCAATTCTTGATTAGAAAAACCTTAATTACTATGGGAGCAGCCAGCACTTGTTGAAAAAATTGTGGATCACACCTTAAGTTTGGCATGCAGAAAATTGTGAGATCATGATGTCATACAGCAACGTTGCCCTTTCACACGGTGGCCACCATTTTTATTGAAACTGGGTGTTGTTTTTTACATTGGCCATAGCTGAAAATGGATTATAAGAGAAAGTGTGAGTATGATGCTCAAGTGCTAAGAACTGGGAATTTACTGGTGTAGCTTGCCACGGATATTCACTCCTTATTATCAACAGAATTTTCTAGACAAGTTCAGATACTTTTCTTATACCTGAATTTACATAATAGAAATAGAAAACGGTGATTTTCAGGGGGGGTCTCGATCAGCTAGTTATCCCTCTAAGATGATGTGCAAGGGATAGATATGAATTCGGATATCTCGGTTGCACTTCCGGTGAACCGTCCTCACCAAAAAAAAAAAAAAAAAAAAAATCATAAGATCCAACACAGTACCAACAGAAAAACGATGCTGAACCAAGAAAACATACAACGACATGTATTGTGTCGGATCTTATGATTTAGTTTTTTGTTTTGTACGCTGAGGACGGTTTGCTGGAACTGTAACCGAAATATCCGAATTTATATTTATCCCTCGCACATCATCTTAGAGGGATAATTAGCTGATCAAGAAAAAACCCAGAAAATCATGGTTTTTTATTTCTTTCATAATGAATGGTCAGCTTGGTTTCAAACCTTAAATTCTAAATTAACATGTACAGGAGTGTTGCATGAAGCTGCCCTTACTATGGCACCACCCACCCCTCAATTGGCCATGGTACATGATCCTGCCACCTTGGATCATGAAGCTGCCACCCCAGAAAAATCATGCAAATTCCAAGAAAACAGCAAATTTCGTTAATTGCAAAAGGTCAAGGAACCTCTCTGACCAAACAGCTGGCCTCTAACTTCACCATTTAGCGAAATACTATTTTTAGCAAAGTGGGCGACTTCATGATCACTTGGGTGCCTACATTCTTTTGTGTTCTCTAGCTTAGCCTTGAACAATTACAAGTAAACTATGGTACCAGCAGAAAGTGAAGGTTCTAAGCTTCCTTTCAGGATACTCTACTGAATTTTATCTCAACCTTTACTCTTTTTCCCTAAGTCATTCCCCAAAAATAGGAGTTTAGGGTGGCGGCTTCAGGCAGCACTCCTGTATACCATTTTGATTTTTGGCGATTTTGCACAAATTCTTTTTATGTAGGCTAATTAGCCTAAGCAAAGAGAAACCAAAGATGATTGACAACACAAACCACAAAGCTTATGTATGAAACTCACAAAGATGTCAAGTCTGTCTGTGGTTCTGTGATTTTTGGATCCAACTCCAACATCGGATCATAAACCTTCAATCCAAGGCTTTCACAATCTCCTTTGACCTTCTCGTCTTGCACTCGTATTTGTCCCATCGCTGTCCATTTCAGTTTGAACTGTCTCTGAAGATGCTGCTTGAATAAAATCTGGGTTTTCTTCATTTTACCAGAAATACAGAAAATACAAATCCCAACAACGTAAAGTCAGATAGAAAAAAGCTATACTGAGTTTCTTCGCCTTCTTCCAAAACCTTGACTGTAGGCGCACCATCTGCTGTCACATGGGTAATCTCGGGTTTCGAGTGGGAACGAAAACAGAGGGAGTCACTTCGTGGAGACTCTTGACGGATGACAACGTAAATTCATACACTTCAGTATGAACTTCATCGGAAAAAAATTGTTCAGTTGACGTAAATAATTTGTCAATGTTATGGGCAATCGCCAACTCTGTTCTCATTTCTGTTTCTTTGGATTTTTTGTAACTTAATTTCGAATTTTACATTATTTTGCAAAGCATTCTTATTTCACAACTAACTTAATTTTTGGGATCCCAAAACGTAAATGGAGGAATACCTATGACATCGCAAAAGTTGTCCGTCTGTCCATCCGTCCGTCCGTCTGTGAGCACGATAACTCTCGAAGGGAATGAGATATTTTGATGAAACTTGGTGTGACGATTCTTTGGGTCAAGAGTAAGGTCGAGTCCGTAGATGGGCCCTGTAGCCCTATATTTAGGGGTGGGGGAGGGGGTTCAAATGAATGGACAAACAAAATATTTTTAAACAGCGAAACTGATAGTCGATTCTGGGGTAAGAACACATGCTGGGCACGTGGTGAAAATCATTTTCTCGCCGGACACGTAGTTCGTCCGGAATCCGGCAAAAACCGTAAAGTTTGTTAAAAGTAAAAGTTTCATTGGAAGTTGATTAACTGTTTGATTTTGGGGTAAGAAGGCATGCTGAAGAAGATGGTGGAAACCTTTTTCTTGCTGGACAAGTAGTTCGTCCGGAATCCGGCAAAAACGGAAAGTTGGTTAAAAGTAAAATTTTCATTTGAAAGTTGATTACATGTTTGATAAAGGTGTAAGAAGACATGCTGAGCATGATGGTGAAAATCATTTTCTCTCCGGACAAATAGTTCATCCGGAATCCGGGAGAAACCGGAAAGCTTGTTAAAAGTAAAAGTTTCATTCGAAGTTGATTAAATGATTGATTTAAGGGTAAAAAGACATGCTGAACATGATAGTGAAAACCCATTTTCATTTTCTCGCTGTACAAATATTTCGTCTGGAATCCGGCAAAAACAGGAAAGTTGGTTAGAAGTAAAAGTTTCATTTAAAGTTGATTAAATGTTTAAGAAGATATGCTGAACACGATGGTGAAAACAATTTTCTTGCCGGACAACTAATTCGCCTGTATTCCGGCCAAAACCGGAAAATATGTTAAAAGCAAAAGTTTTATCTGAAGTTGATTAGATGTTTAGATTTAGGGGTAAGAAGAGACGCTGAGTCTGTAGGCTATATGATAATCATTTTTTACCCGGACATATAATTAGTCGGGAATCCGGTTGTACCCGCATTTTTTGTAAGTCAAAGTTTTATTTAAAGTTGATCAGAAGTTGTTTATAGGGATAAGGAAATACGCTGGATTTGTTTCTGATTTTTTTTTTTGCTGGACTAGTAGTTCGCTCGGAATTCGGGCGAAACCGCGAATTCGGCAGAAGTGAAGCAGGAAGTTTCGGTCAGTATCGTCAAAATAGATACGGCTTATAGAGGTATAGATAGATAGATAGATAGATTCGATAGATTCGCCTGGCGAAGACTGGATTGGGCGAAGACAAGACCCAAATGTCTGGATCAAATCTTAGATTTTTGGGATCCCATCGATACCTTTGGTCTTGTTATGTAAAATACTATTTGACGATGCAAAACGGATAAGTCAGCTACATTTTGTTAGAGCTATACTTTGGCCCTTCTTGCCAAGGGTCCTCTTCAGGCTCAAGCGGCTCAAGCTGGTAAATGAATTTGTGGACAAACAACTGAAGATTATCTGAATATCTGATTCTGCGAAATTCTTCTCTGAAAACAAGTTCATTTTCCAGCTTGAAGAGAACCGTAAAATGTAGCTGACTTTCCATTTAGCATCGTCAAATATCATTCGCAGTCAGCTTGGGCTGAAGTAATATCTGTCAGATATTAATTTTAACCGTCGCGAATGTTTGCTGTAAAAAAAATAACGACACCGCGGGAGAATTCCCCATCCGTGGGGACTCGCGAGAGTGGGGGAGTGAGCGCCTGGGACAATAAAAAACACCTGAGACCGTGGTAGTCCGTGGGTATGGCTAGAATACACCTAAAAGTTCGGTGAATTGAAGACACTTTGCTCGCAACCTCGGGTCAAGGGTGGAGGGAGAGGAAACAGGGAAAACATTCGATTGGACATGCATGGGCTTTATGGGGAACACTGCCAGAAAGTCCACACAAACCTTCACAAAGGGAGCACACTGTCAGGTTTCAGACATATCTCTGCATTTTAATCGTCAAGTAGGGGAAATCTCAACTTTTCCTTATGGAATCGATGACGGTGCCAAACATTCTGACAGGAATTTCAGTATGCGAGCACCCAACCCTGATTTTCTGTCCAAGTCATCAAGAAAGAGAGCCTCCTCGTCGGTTCCAACAACAGCTTACTTCTGGTAACTAACATATCAACCGTTAGTTTCGTAAGTGGGGGGGGGGGGGGACCATGTCGGCTGAGGGGTAGCATTAGAGAAGCGACAAAACAAGAAGGAAAAAAATGAGAAAAAAAGAAATAAAACTGAACCAAACAAGTCTACATAAAAATATTTTATTTTTTTTAAAGAAAAAGGACGGAGTACAAAAACGAAAAGTAAAACAAAACAAAATCAAAATGTAATACTTTCATAGAAAACACAAAAAATCGACAATTATGATTCTACAATACCATAAACCTGCTTGTGCCAGTCTTGTCGAGCTGGATCCGATCGCAAAGGAGTCTGTGGGTACCCTTGATGACTAACTCTCCTTTCCGATGCAAAATCGCCGAGTACCTAGCCGAAGAGCAGGAAGCGGCCCCACAGCTGTCCTCAACGATCGCCATGATTGGTTGACCCAAGATTTGAGTTGTTGAGTTTGAGTCGTGAGGATGACGTTTTCTCGTTCTTCCTGAGGATCATTGGCATGTTTTGGACTTGGTCAAATAGAATATTACTCCAGGATACGGCTAGGATTACCTGACTGTTCTACTGGAAGCAAGAATAGGATTGACATGGAACCCGTCAAGTCTCTCATCCGACCACCTAACTTATGGTCCATTTACACACTGCGTAAAATCTGAACGTATTTTGAAATCCGAGCGTATTTTACGCAACGCTTGATCTTGAAAAGATTTCTAGCAATACGGACGTATTTAAATACAAAACGGACCGATTTCTCTAATACGCCCGTATTGCTAGAAATGTTTGCAAGCTCAAAACGTGCGTAAAATACACAAAAATACGCTCGGATTTTACGCACTGTGTAAACCCACCATTAATTTCAGCCTCCTTCCGAAGTTTTCGCGCTCATATATATGGAATATAGAGATAAAACCGAAAAGGGCTGAGCCGGGACAATCTAATTACCAATCACTTATCCACTCAAATAGGCTTGAAGACCCGATAAAAGACCCGTTACTTTGCTGCTCCGCTCATGAATAATCGATTTTCAAATAGAGGGACTTTCCCAGTCGGATTTGTTGTACCTCTATGCCTTTGTACCTGTGTTGCATGCGTGAAGAAAAGATCTGCAAAATATTTGTGTTCAGACACATCCAGTCTTCACCAAGCTGAAAAGCAGCGTTTGTGCCCCGTCACCACGGGGGGTGTGGGGGATGGTACCACCACCCCCCTCGACGAAAGAAAAAAGCTAAAACTAAAGGTCTAAAGAAATAGGTTAATCGGGCGCTCGCAGAGCGCCCGCACACACAAATTAAGCTGATCTGGGCGCTCAAAGACAGTGCGCTGGAGCTTGGAGATACAACTACTTCTCGCCTTTAATAAACTGCAATACTTTCTGACTTATTGTTTTCTGGCCAAGTGAGGTCGTGAATTTCGTTGATGCCCAGTTAAGGTACTTCCAGATGAGCAAGGACGATGAACCTAAGCGAATCAAGACTAGACAGGTCCCTGATTGGACGGATCGGGACCCCGATACGGTAATGGTGGGGAGAGTGGTGTAGGAGGAATTCGGAATTTTGATATGTGCCCAACTTTCAAACGAGTGATCGAATTCTGATCTTTATGAAACTTAATTTTTGGAAGAAACTCGTATTTCAAAAGTCTCGTTTCAAGTCCATACCAGATCCGGTGACTTGAAGGGGGGGGGGGTTGGATTTGGAGGGAAGAACCGGAAATCCGACGTGCTAAAAATCGCATTTCCTTTGGTCTGGAAGTGTTACCAGGTATTTCTGACGGACCCAGTAAGTTTTGCTGTAGCAGAAAGAAGCTTCAACAAGCTGAAAAATGTGATGACGAACTTACGTGCCACAATGGATGACGAACGTCTTGACTATCTGCTCGTCACTTCAACCGAAAAAGTTTTCTCTGGCGAGGTGGATCTGGAACAGCTGTGTGGTACATGGAAGTTATGTGAAGCCGCGTGAAGCTCTTTCACCTTTAATCTTGTTCTCTTTCTTTAAACATGTATAACTGACTTAAATTGTATATCTGTTCTCCTCCGGTATTTTAATGACAATATACGACAATACTTATCATAAATTTGACTAAAACAGATGAAACGCTGAAATGGGCGGCTGGGTGCCGGCTGGCGCCCAGCCACCCCCCCTTGAATTTCTGCTAGCGACGCCCCTGAGATACAGATTTTGTGCGTCATAGTAATTTATGTTGTGGGGACGGCCGTTAAACGTCACTACTAGAGCAGATAGTGGCAAATAAAAAAAAAATCCCTTAGCAGAATCCAAATAATTCAGTGCATCAGTCTATTCAATTAAATGATACATAAATTGGTTGTCTTTTTAGTTAAACATTACGAGTTGGTACTTTTAAACACTTTGTGACAGTCTTCGTTGTAGTATTTTTACTGTCGAACAAAAATTTTCTTTAATTCAAATACTTGATTGGTTTACCGAACTATTTTTTCATTCACTTTCATTTTACAGACAATTTAAAATTTATACTAATCTTTTTACTTGATCGTTTGGATCACTTCCGGATTAAAGCGTTAGAAGCACTGAAGCAGTCGAAGTTTCAGGATGTATCATTTAATTGATTAGACTGATGCACTGAATTATTTGGATTCTGCTAAGGGATTTTTTTTTTATTTGCCACTATCTGCTCTAGTAGTGACGTTTAACGGCCGTCCCCACAACATAAATTTTACCATGACGCACAAAATCTGTATGTTAGGGGCGTCGTTAGTTCATAAGGGGGTTCTGAACTAACTCGAAGAAGCTTTATCTTTGGGAATCTGGAAGGCCCGCTCTACTGGAGCAACATTGAATAAAGTGCATTTCGGTCGCCAGAGGGTAAAGGGGGACATTTTTTTATTTTTTATTTATATTCCCTGATTCAAAACTATTCGAATACTGTAAAACTAGGCTCTGCTTTTTATATACACGGCTTTGGCTGTTCGAAGTCTTTTCCCAGGCCCACCGGATTATAGCAAAACCTCGGCAAAATTCAGGTATCCGGTTTTTCGCATGAACAGAAAGTAGTGAATCTGGCAAGGGAAATGATTAGTGAGGTGTCGTTAGAATGTAAAATATGAAATTTGGGTACAATTCTGAGCACAATTATTACAATTACGAAAGTAGGTTGCATTGGCATTATAGGTATAACGGGGCTGACGGGTCTTTCAAAAAGAAATTTCTTTGCAGTCCTGACTAGGTCCGTCAAAGCAAAATCTTAACGACCTAGGATATAGTTAGGACTGTACAGAAATTATCTTTTTAACATTTTTCAGGGAAATGTTGATGCCATGGACACTCATGTGCGTTAATTTAAAGGATCCGTTGCAACTATCATGCCAGTGCATTATACTTGCAAGTGTAT
Organism: Branchinecta lynchi; assembly: GCA_023053575.1. Taxonomy (NCBI): domain Eukaryota; kingdom Metazoa; phylum Arthropoda; class Branchiopoda; order Anostraca; family Branchinectidae; genus Branchinecta; species Branchinecta lynchi. The sequence goes on along the minus strand of JAKZAP010000003.1, from coordinate 3,000,737 downwards.
TAAATAATTCCTAAAACTGGATACCCAAACTTCATATTTTACATTCCAACCCACTAACGACACCTCACTAATCTTGCACTTGCCACGTTTCACCAAAGTTTCCATGCACATTATGCTACTGACAAGTATTCGAGTACCATCCTAATGATGCGTAAACCGTTTCTCTGTATTTTGCCAACTTTTGTTAGAAAAGTCAATGGGTCTGGAAAAAAGCTTGACACGTCTAGAGCCGTGGATAATTTGGTAAAGCAGAGCTAAGTCTTGCAGCTTTCGGATAGATTTGAATGCTGGAACAGAAACGGTATATAGTGCGAGGTGTGCTTTAAAGAAATTTTCCCGAATCTTTTTCAAGATCGACCAAATTTAATTTGATCTGTCGTCATAGAACGCATAAGGATTGTCTTCCATGGGCAGGTACCTAACTCCACCTACTTGGTAGCCACCACTCTGGATACCAGAATAGACGTGTCCCCGGGTCGGCTGCGTTCTATGTTCTCTTCCTTTCAGAAACTACTGAGAATTCGATGAAAACGCGTATTCGCCATTCTCCTATTCAGCGCCTCCAAGCAGAAAGCAACTGACGCCCAGAATTCCTACTCGGAATTTCCGCAGCATCGTCATTTCCAGACAGAAATGTTAAGATTTTTTTAACTCGGGAATCTCGATGACAGACGGCTGACCTGTTTTTGCGCTTATTTCTGCATTGGTGATTTACTGTGTCATCGAGCTGCTGACAAGAAGGCGGTGGAAATCGGACACGTCCTTCGTGAGGATGAGAGCCGCCTTCCTGGAACAACCTACGAGTAGAAGCCAGACGGGAGAAGAAAGCGAGGCCACTCTATTGAGGCGAACATATAAAACTCATCTCAGATTAGTTCTTTTCTGGCCGCTAGATGCGCTATTGTAAAACAAACAATGACACGTTACTTCGTCGTTTACGTTTATCCAGGTTTGTTTTGCTATTTTCAGTTCCTCTTAGGTCTAACCATGGTTAAAACTGTTTACAATGCCTCTTTCCCTCTTTTTGCTTTACCCAACTTTGTTCTGTCAAGCGTCATCAATTGTTTGTCATTCCTGGCTTCCGACTTCAATGCTGAGTTCTGACTGACTTCTCTACGGGGCTAATGCGCGACTCGACATGAAGCGAAAGCCTAATCACTTATTCACCTGTCAGATAACTTATCCTCCCATCTCACGTGTGATTGTTATTGTTCCTCTAGCGCGTCTAGCGGCAATTTGTCATCGGATTTTATGAAGGACGTATTACCGAGATCTGAAGACGGCTGGTACCTCGCTAGTACCTGAATGGGAAGACATCACCGCTGCGGCATCAATGCGTGACGAATGGAGAGGCTTTGTCGACTCCCTATGCGCCACCCATGGCTATAGAGAAACCAAGGCAGTCCTCATTGTCTCATTACAGTAATTGTGACAGATAGAAAACAAGTTGATCAGTAGAAAAACTGCAATCTGCTTCTTGCGCATTCTAAGTTTTGCATTGTCTTCGGGGTAGAAAGTGGAAGTTATTGTTTTCTGATCCTTAACTTATGGACCCAAATTTAGTATATCTCTATCACAGGTAATGAGGAACAATTGGATTTATTACAGTTCAGCGCTTCGAGTGGACTAGTTTCTGTTAGTACCTGTAGTGAGCGATTTGTTAACCCCTGGTTAAGTGTAGGGGTTGTCGGCAAAACGTCCCGATTCGAAACGTCCCCGAGAAAACGTCCCCATGACCAAGCGTCTCCATGACAAAACGTCCCCACGACAAAACGTCTCCGTGGCGAAACGTCCCCGACCAAAACGTCCCCTGGCGAAACGTCTTCATGGCGAAACGTCCCCGGCTATAGAATTTTTTGTATAATCTCTGAGGGATAGCTAGGCGTATGTGACTACTGACTGCGTCATCAGTTGAGACAAAATATGATTTTGGGATATAAACTTTTGAAAACCACGATGGGACAAACCAAAGGGTTGCTCCTTGCTACAGCCGTTTCTTAAAGAAAATGCACGGATTTAGTAGCTTGTCAGTTTTCGGTTTATCTCTTCTTTAATTGGTTTATTATTATTATTTCATTTAGCGTTAAGCTTTTAGCTTGTCGCCGTTATTTTATTTTGTGTGTTAATTTACGCTGCGATAACTCTTCTCGCTTTTGTTCGAGATTTGATTTGGCGATGTTATTATTAAGAGATTTTATTAAAGGATCAAACCGGTCTAACCTAGATTTACTATGTGTCTCTCTAGCTAACTAACCGTTCCATCCACTTTCGTTTCCTCGCTTGCCATGTCATTTTTATCCAGCATAACGGCACTACGCTTATTTTTGCATTTCCTTGTTTGATTCTCTTTGAGCCCCTTTCTCTGAGGAGCATATTGTTGCTCTTCAGATTGTTCATGTTGCTTCAAATGACCTAGAACTGACCAGTTACGAGTCAATTGCAAGGCATATTACACTACATATTCTAACTGAAAACAATACGTTTATGAAGTAACCGGTCCTATGTCCGATCTTTCCTGATTATAAGGAATGTCCCCACATCCTGAATGCACATTCTGAAGTTATGTTACCTCTATCATGCCCATGAAGATCGAGGCGAACTTAAAAATCTATGCTTGGGGACGTTTTGTCGTGGGTTTTGCCAGGGGACGTTTTGTCATGGGGACGTTTCGTCGGTAAACCAATTGTAGTATGTGTAGTATATTCAACCCCAATTAGCAAAGTAGCACTTTCACTGTTTCTTAGGTATATGTATCTGGGTGGGTCTGTTGTGTTATTATATACATGTATTTAGGCAATTTCTATAGTATATAACGGGGGAAAGTGATTCTAGGAAAAGAAACGTTTTTGAAGTTTGAGTCGCAAAACGAGTAAGGATGTTTTATGGAGTTGATTTTGGAGCGTCGTACTGTTCAGACAGCACTGTTTGTATAGCACTGTAAGTGAAGTGTTTTCATTAAAACTATTAAACCACTCGGAGTTCATGACATTCCCACATTGCCGCAAACAAACACTTGTTTAGACATAGTAAAAAGTCGTATCCATAGGGTAGTGGGTCACTTTCACTTTCTGCTACTGAAACATACGCAAAACCTCCATTACCTGGGACCCAGATGACAGGTTTTCCACTCACTAACCTGTGGATCGATTTTTACCATGTCTTATCCAAGTGCTGACGATGAGGCATAGGAGGATTAACAGAAACTAGTCCGCTTGGAAGCGCTGAACGCGAATATGACCAATAGAGGACTTCAGATACTAGTCCGCTTGAGCGCTGAAGTGAAACAAACCCGGGTCTCCCCTGGCAATGAAGACTGCTGTAACCTTCTCGTCAAGACCCTGCGTGCTCTCATCGGCGAAAAATCGCTAAGAATCGCGGTTACGATGGCTTTCGACAGCTTACGATTGCTAGTGGAAAAGATGCTTTAAAGGACCCCTCTTGCTTATTCTGCCTTTTATAATATATTTAGGTCTCATCTGGAGTTTTTAGGCTTCACAAATCCCACGCCTTTCTACATTGTTTCGTTTCGTAACTACGCGTTTTTAGCGCATTTTGTGCCTTTCCGAGTTTTCCCGTCACCGAACGAAAAGTTTGCCGGAATCTTCGACGTCCGCTGACAACTCTTTCAAATATAAGGGTGTGATAATGTTCTGTTATTACTTCTTTTATTTGCTTCGTTACCCCACTTTTTAACCAAGGCAAATTCAGTTTTCAAATCTTTTGCGCCCAGTAGCCGCGTCGGAGAGCAGGAACGCTGGATAAAATCGACAAGCGCTAACAAAAGAATCGCTGTTCTTAAGTTCTTAAGAATTGTGCTTTAAGACGAATTAAATTCCGAACCCTGGGTTCGAGTCAGGACTGCAGAGATGGGAAAATACGTTTACGAAAGGATTCCAATCCAAATCCAAATCCACGGCTAAGTACGAATCCTTTTCCGAATCCAAATCCACCATTTCATGCTGAGGATTCAAATCCGGATTCGAGTCTGACCTAGAGATGGGCGAATCCGACCATGAAAGGATTCGAATCCGAATCCAGGGCTAGGTACGAACCCGATTCCGAATCCACCATTTCACGCTGAGGATTCGAATCCGGATTCGAATCCGACCTTTACAAAAATCAAATCATGTATATAAGTTATAGTTTAAAAATCAGAGGTGACATCAGAGGTGAAATCAGAGGTGACTAATATTTCAGCTAATCATGACTTAACATATTTGATGGTGGACACAAAACAAATTTAATTGTCTAAGCCCACTGTGTAAAAATTGGGAAAACGGAAACTGGAAGGATGTAGAATAGAAATTTGAGCGGATTCGCAAAATCGAGGGTTTGGAATCCAAGTCCGAGTCCGAATCCAGTCTGAGAAGCAGAAGATTCGAATCCGGATTCGGATCCGGTCAAAAGGACGAATCCTGGATTCGGATTCGCACATCTCTGGTCAGACGGTCCTAACAGAAATCAAATCATGCACATAGGTTATAGTCAGAGGTGACAAGATATACTGATATCTAAGGTAATCAGATAACGTGATAGATTACTGAGGATGGTTGGTTGGGGAGACCAAAAAGTTGGATTACCCAAGCCCACTGTGTAAGAATTGGAAAAACGGAAATTGGAATGATGTAGACTAGAAATTTTAGCGGATTCGTAAAATTGAGGGTTTGGAATCCGAGTCCGAATCCGAATCCAGCCTGAGAAGCAGAAGATTCGAATCCGGATTCGGATCCGGTCAAAAGGACGAATCCTGGATTCGGATTCGCACGTCTCTGGTCAGACGGTCTTAACAGAAATCAAATCATGCACATATGTTATACTCTAAAAATCAGAGATGACAAGATAAACTGATATCTAAGGTAGCCTAATCAGATAGCGTGATAGATTACTGAGGATGGTTGGTTGGGGAGACCAAAAAGTTGGATTATCCAAGCCCACTGTGTAAGAATTGGAAAAACGGAAACTGGAATGATGTAGACTAGAAATTTTAGCAGATTCGTAAAATTGAAGGTTTGGAATCCGAGTCAGAATCCGAATGCAGCATGACAAGCGCAAGATTCGAATCCGGATATGAATCCGGCCAATAGCACGAATCCTGGATTAGAATCCGGATTTTGGATTCGCCCATCTCTGCAGGAATGTAGAATAGTTCCGTCTCGAATTTATTGAACCAAAGGATGTCGTCTGACAATAAGGAGTAGACGTTGTGGAAAGAATTTGTATTATTTTAGTTTCGCTGTGGCTTGGTAAATATAATACTTTCGAAAGCAACGAATAATACACTAAAACACGGTATCCAAAAAACTTAGGGAGTGTGGTATCGTTTCATCCTGCAAGCACGCTTCTAGAAACTCCTCGAGTGTCACGACGCCATCTCCATTTCCGTCGAGTTTCTGAAAAAAATACAGCTGTTTTAGCTGACATTCATCGCCCAGCCTGTTCTAAGAGCGTCTGACTGCTTTCCTGTTTGTTTCTGAGGAAAGATTTTTTTTGTTTTACCGTAAAGTTGAAGGATCAAACTCCTTTGTTGTTCTTTACAGCACCCTCGCATCTACTGTTGCTGTTTCATTGCTCTGTAAGAGCACTGTCTTTCACTATGTTCTATCAGGCTTCAGCTATTCTGACCAGTCGTCAACCAAAAAAGGTTCAAGCCCCTTACATGAACGGAAGCTGAAAACCGGCTTGGAGTTTGGTGTCAAATCTTTAAATCCGTCAATTCAAATAAAACATTTCTCTTCTCAAAAGCTGGCGAAAAGGCTTCGTCGCAAGATATAGCAACTGCTATCGAAAGATTGAAGTCAATTAAACGTTTTATACCTTCTCTTGTGACCTGATATAGCGAAGCTTAGGCCAAGAGTATTGGCCTGACAGTTCCGTGTTTTCTTGTTATTTATGTGACGTTGTCAAGCAAATTCGACGCAAGCCATGACAGGTTTTTATATGGCACTTGCTCATCGACCAAGTGCCAACAGACCGTCGGTCGGTCTGTTGGTTCGGATTTTGCTAGTTCGGGCACTTCCACATAAGCCAGGGCGACGAAACTTGGCAGTCATATCAGGGACCCGACAGGATTAGGTTGGAAATAGTCATTTCCCCGATCCGAGAATCGCGGGCGGAGTGAAGGGAGGGGAATCTTGTAATATCTATAACCCTTGAACTGGTAGTCCTAGATATTTGGAAAGACCTCGTGTCTCAGACCACCCACGGAAAATCCGGACCGGATCCGGTGACTTCGGGGGAAGTTGAAGGGGGGAACCGCAAATCTTGGGAAACCCTTAGAGTGGAGGGAACAGGCTGAGACTTGGTGAAAAGAGCAAGCACAAGTCCTAGGTATACCATTGCCATAAAGGAACCGGATTCGGGCACTGTGTGGGGAGTCCGGGGGGGGGGGGGTCCGGAATTCTGAAGATCTATATTCTAAGAATGTATACAACGGATACGTCAGCCACGATTAATCGTCAACGATATTTCGTCCCTTCTTGGCGAGGGTCCTCGTCAGGCTGCCAATTTGCTGGGTCAACATCGGGGAAGGAAACAAGCCTGTAATAAATAACTGAAGCTTTTACGAACTACAAATATCTTATTATGGCAAATTACTTTCAAATACCACTGTAAAGAAAGAATATTTATTCTGATGATCTCACGAGTTCGACCCTTCCTGATGTACTAGGACGATGAAACTGGGCTGGCATATCAGGGACTCCAATAAACCGACTTGAGAATAGTCGTTTGCCTGATCCGACAATCGTGTGGGTGGGGGGGGGGGGTAGAGGGATGAGGAATCCGGAATCTTGTGGCATTCATAACTTTTGAACGGGCCATCGGATTTGAATGAAACTTGGCAAGTGGAAAGAGGTGTCGTCTCGGATGTGCCGTGCCAAGTCCGGACCGGATCCAAAACTAGCGGGGGGGGGGGGGAATTTGGTGGGGAAAATGAGCATAATCCCTAGATACGTTCTTGACTGAAGTACATCATATCGGGGCTCTTTAGGGAAGTCGGAGGGGTTTTTCCGGAATTCCGGTGGTCGCGAGTTATGAAACTTGGCAGGCATTAGTGTCCCAACCAGATAGGATGAAGGACCTGACGCAGTGCTCTAGAAAAATTCCGTTCCTGGATCCGACAATTTTCGGAGAAGTAATGGAAGGGGAATCCGGAAATACTGAGTTCCGTAGTTTGCGAACGGGTGTCCGATTCGAGTGAAACTTTATGGTTGATCAGAACCAAAGATCTGGATATATATGCACCACATGTCTCCGAGCCACAAGCGGCGACAGTTGGGGGAGTTCGTAAGTAAGTTAGTAAGTAATGAATTTATTTCAAAAAACCACTATCATGGCAACTGCCAAATTTGGGTATTACCTCAAATATAATGCACATTTTATAATATATAGAATTAATCATCAATTCGTCATCACAGACCTATTATAGTAGCCTATACAAATAAAAACCCAAAAGAAAACACGGACGTTGGAATAATATCATACCGCTCGTTATAATTTTTTGAGAGACTCGGAATGAAGCTTTTCTGGTACCGCGTATGTGTTGCAGGTACGGGGGACAGTTTTAGAACCTTTGAAGTTGTGACCCCCTCCTGTCGGTTTCTTGTGTTTTCATACGGAGGGGGAAAGATATCGGATAAAACAGGATGGTGGAGGAGCTTACAACCAACCGCTAAGCTCAGCCGCAGTCACCGACTCTCAAGGGTATCCATATTAATCTTTTCTAGGAGAACAGAATAGGGAACTTTCGGCTCACGACTTATTATTAAGAGTGCATGTTTCTGTATTCTTGTGTCTGTTCGGCAGTAAGGACGAAGGGCCAAACAGCAGCCGCATATTCGAAAGTGGATCGAATGAAGAAACGTAAACTCGGACAAGATGGGAGTTAGGTACAATTGGAGCTTAGCCAGAAGTTTTAACAGCTGTAGACCAGCGTTTGCATGCTTTAGCATTACTTTGGTGTTGTCCTCCTATTTAAAATCAGACGTGATTGTTACGCCAAGGAGCTTTATTTTCTGTATCTGTAAACCAGAAGGCAGTGTTTCTTCAAAGGAAATTATAGTTTTGAGTAAGGAAAAGGTTAAAATTGCACTTTTGTCTTCGTTTACCTGCATATCCAACAACCTGGTAAACCGATGAGAGGTTCTTGCCCTGTGTTATTACTCTTTATACTCGGACCGGCGGCTTATGTCCCACTTGGGATCATTATATGGTAGCGTTCGAGCGGCAGCAGTATTCACCCTTCGAAGGCGTATAGGGATCGTAGTCTTTCGTTTAGGGAGGTCGGTTCTTTTTCTTTAACACTTACTTTATTTATTCCTTTAGTACAACCTGCTTCTGTTAACACGTAAGGTAATCTAATAATACAGACACATGTCTCGCTACAGTCAACTCTCAGAATCGTCTCCTCGCTTCGAGCTTCACATCAAATTCCAATTCTTGCTTACTGCGTAGGAGCTAACCTTTAAAGTTCAACTAACCGCACTCGCTACATGTAAAAGGTTAAACCAAAGTCCTGATCAAACGTGCCTGAAAACTCAGGAAGAGGATGTTCAACAACAGGGAACTGATAAGGCTACTTCCATCGTCCCGAGGCTTGAATTATTACCAAATATGGAGTTACTTTTCTCAGCCCGCATTATTTCAGATTACGGAATCAACTTTGATATTTAATATCCTAATACTATCCGTAACACTCGTTATCCCTTTCAAGGTTTTGACTCCCGACAAAACAAACTATGCCACTGTCAGAACTTGATTTTTATAAACTTCTCTTTACTTGGCTTACTTTATTTTTGCATTCTAAAATTTTTGATCAACCTGTCTAACTCAGTTACGACAGATGTTCCATTTCCAGTATCGGCTTTTCAATAAAATGAAAACAAAACTTTACAAGCCTCTACCCTTCCTTTTGTCCGAAAGTTTACATGAGCGGTGGTTTGCAAGTTTTTAGACCTGAAACCTTTTGCTCCCCGGCATAGTATGCTGAATACTTTCCCGACAAAAGGGTACTTTATGTACTGATAAAATAGAAGCATTTAAAGCCTCTACCCTTCCTTTTGTCCGAAAGTTTACATGAGCGGTGGTTTGCAAGTTTTTAGACCTGAAACCTTTTGCTCCCCGGCATAGTATGCTGAATACTTTCCCGACAAAAGGGTACTTTATGTACTGATAAAATAGAAGCATTTAAATAAAAGTCTGCATCCCTTCCCTCTTTCGAAAATTTCGTTCAGGGTAGGACCTAATTTTATACAATCAATATCGAGTTCTGAATTGGCTAGCCCACCCGTAAAGAAGTTAAATTTATAATTTATGGCAACACAATTAGCTTATAATTTTACAATTGTAAGTTAATTTCTAATTTTTTTTTACTTTAATGGAATCAATATGAAGTTCAAATTACTAAAACACCCGCGAAAATCTGAATTAAAAGAAAATAACGCCTCTCCCAATTAAATTAATTCTCGCGCATCTGGAACTTGGTTTAACTGCTGTCACGATCAAACTGAAAACTACGATAACACAAACGTTAATTCGCGACGACACTACAATACCGACAACAAGAAAAATTTTCCATATTATATACACGACATAAAACAATTAATTATTTTTATTTCGTTTTATCGGAACCAATGAAAATCGGTTCTTACTTTAACTTAAGCAAAATTTACAGTATTATACACACCACATACTACAATTAATTATTTTTATCTCGTTTTATCTACTTCAACTTAAGCAAAAATTACCATATTGTACTCACAACATTTTACAACTAATTATTTTATTTAATTTTATCTAGTAATTTATTACTATTATTATTATTTTTATTTTTATTTTTGTATATTAGGTTATAGTTGTGGCCTTAGGCCCTTTGGAAACATTTGAAAACTAACATTTGCTATCTTAGATAAACACGCTTAACATGTAAAGCAACAAAAAAAAAAAAAGATTATTATGGCCTTCGGCCCTTTTGAATACTTTTGAAAGTTTAAAACAAGCATGCTTCCCTTATTGAAAAGGAAAATACTACAATTTGTGGCCTGAGGCCCTTCAAATAATTTACATGAATCACATGTTAAAGCGGCAAAACAGCACTAAAAATTATAATTGTCTTATTCCGATTTTCACTGTTACTGTTGTGTACACCCACTACCGTGAAAAATTCCGAAACGGTACAACCGGACCATAAGTTCTTGCCTTGCACGGGCATTCGCGGGACGCATCAAAATATCGTTAAGCTGATCCACGGTGACCTCCAACGGAATGATAATGAATAATTCGCCGTCGATGACTTCTGTTGGTGCGCTTGACAAGACTGCTTCCAGCTGTTCTGATGAAAATTCGACAGGAATGCTTATGAACGATGGTTGGTTAACGGCTCCGTTCATCCACGGATGCAGTATGGGAGCACTCCGACTTGGAATACTAGGGGGGGGGGGGGTTTATGACTACGTCCCCTCTTGGTTCCTCCGGTAGAATAGCTGGCGGAAACGGCATGGCCTCGTATGCGAATACCTCTACGGCTACTTCAAGATTCGGTGGCAACTCAGCTCGTTCGCCATCCTCCATTGGCATGGGCGGAGTGTGAGAGCGATGCTGCTCCTCGTTCTGTGGCGACTCGGCTCGTTCGCCGTCCTCGATTGGCATGGGCGGAGTGTGAGGGCGATGCTGATCCTCGTTCTGTGGCGACTCGGCTCGTTCGCCGTCCTCGTTTGCATGGGCGGAGTCTGAGGGCGACGCTGATCCTCTTCTTCTTCCTCATCCGCGAAAAGGTCAGCAAGCCGTTCATCGATTCTCCTAGGGCTCATATTGACGTCCCCTACCGTTTCCTCTGTTGGCGTTATCGAAGCGAAGCGTTGTCGAACTAGTTGGCTTTTCATGCTGTATGCAGGGCAGGGCCGTTATCAGCTAAGCTCTTCTGTGCTCCTTAGTCGAACTTCTGCTGATGTGGACATAACTCGTCCGCATGTACGTGACTTCTAAATGGGAAGACAGATGGCGCTGCAATCGTTTCTTCTTTCCCGCCACTGGCAAGGTTGATGTTTGAGAGCGATGACTGGCTCCTCAACAAATGCTCGACGAACTGCTCCTCCATGACCGGGATTTCTGCTGAGACGACTCGTAGTAAGGACTAAGTTGGTTCGGCTTCGGTTCTACCTGTAATATAAAATAAACGCAGTATATCTGGAATACTTATTTAATCGCTTTACACGATTACTTTTGGCGTCCTCTCATTCTCATGTTTCTTTCTTCTCCGTGTTTCTTGTTATTTGTATATGTGCTTCGCGAAAATTTAAAAACACCTCAAATCTGACGTTTAACGCACATCAGATGCTAAAACCGCAAATCACGGGAGCTGTTTAAATTTAAAGACACCTCAATTCTGACGTTTAACGCACATCAGATGCTAAAACCGCAAATAGCGGGAGCTGTTTAAAATATCCCACGACTTCTCTTTTAGCGTTTAAAGTACGCTAAGGGTAATCTGACCTTTCAAATCGCGACGTATGCTAATCCATTTAAGCTGGATGGCCTCTGACGGTAGTTTTTAGCTGTACAGCAAAACAAAATTTGGCGCGATTTCTACGGCACACGGTAACAAAGTGAAGTTGGACGTATGCTTCAACCATATCTCGTCTATATCTATCTATCTGTCTATACTTGCTATCATGAAAAGCTTCTGGATAAAATGCCGGTTAATATCTCCGACCATTGACCATTGGTTGACACTGTCTGTGTGTCCTTCTAAGCTCTGAAAGACTCAAAACAATAATTAGTAAAACCCTTACTCGATTTGTTTATCGATCGAAATATGTGTCTAGCAGCAATTATTTAAACATCCTGTGACTCAATTATACTGCAAAAGTACGTCAGCTACTCGCGTGAAGCAAAACCGCAAAGCTAGTCAGCAAAAGCAAAATTGAAAAATCGTGGCTGTATAGGCTCTACAGGTTTTCATTTGTGTCATAGCTTTTAGGCATAATCTGTTACTTGAGCTCCTTGACCTTCTCTTTTCAACAAAGGGGAGCGAACTCTTACTTTTCAGGGCAAAAGTAATTAGGGAAAATTTTGGGACAAGCAAAAATCGAACAAAATTTCTTTACTCAGTATTTCAGGGATTCAATCTGATACAATTGTTATTTTGTACGTTCAATCTAGTATCATAATACAATTTAAGGATTATAACTGATCGATTATTACTGAGCTCTCTGCCATTGCGCAGTAAAACAAAATAATGGACAGGTAAAATACCGAGTAGTTTCGGTCAAGGGGACCAACATTGACCGAGCTCACTCCAGGTTTATCAGTGCATGACATCACTACACGCTACCTCCCATTTTAAGTTGCTTAATTCTCCAATATTTTCTCACCCTGATTTAATTCAAACAAAATTTTGCTCTTTCGCTTCTCTGTTTACCTACTGGCTCAGACCACACTTAATGCAAATAAAATGGTTACAGGGGTTTGACACTCCCTACTAAAACTTCGCGAATTGAAATATCTACTTGTTTTAATAATATTTTTAGGTCTTTATAAGTTGGGACAAGAAGATTTAGAAACTACACCGTCCTTAGTGCCGAGACAGCTCGAGCTTGTCTTAAGCACTTTCGAGGGCATTGCATGACAATAGACCAATAGCTAAAACATAATTTGGCCTTTATTGTTATAACTCTGGGTCTATTATTGATTTATTAAACTTTATGATTTCTTCCATCTTTTTGAAACAAGGGAACTAAACTAAACTTTCTTGTCCATGTATTATTTGCTACGCCAAACATAAAATGAAGCAAGATAAAGCCAAGCGAGTACACAGTAAAACAGCAACATTACTAATTTAATTTAGCGACCACCGACTACTATTCTATTATTTTGTATATGAACAAAATCGCAATAGTTCGACGAGTTTATCCTGGGCTTCAAAGAGCAAGTCTTGCACGTCTGCAAGGTGACCTTTGACGCCCCGGAGTTCAACTATTGGTTAATTCAGCCTAACATTTATTATTTCTGCAGTCCTAAAATTTTCTGCTGATGTGCTAACTTGATCTTTTGCTCGCGCGCTTCTAGCTTTTCCTCTGAAAGGCTATCTGCGCCTCCTTCTTTTTCCTCTCGTTAACTTCAATATTTGTCTGATCGTGTTTATTTGTCTTTCATCTGTAATAAAACACTGACAACTATTATACATGTAATTTACTTTTAGTAATTTACCCCTCTATTTATTGCCTTTGATTTTCGGGGTAAATAAGGGCTTCCAAGCTTATCATACCCTAACCTATTCGGGCGGCGAACTTCTCTGGACGTTTGTCTAGTACCTCTCGTAGCCAGATCAAACCTAACACCTTGCATTGCACCGCGGCGCGCGGCTTGAGTACGTAATCTAAGCGCCTCTGAACGAACCGTAGGGTGGCTTAAAGCTCTATCACGAATTAAAATTGGTGGGGGGCTATTAAGATCAATAGGAGCTTCAGACCCAGGGTGATCAGATTCGAGTTCCCCAAACGGTCCTCTCAGTTGTGGCATACTATCAGAACGGTTGACCCCATCATTGACCCCATTGCTAAAATCCGACCCGAGCCCAGAACGACCCGGTGTCTCCTCAAGTGTGCCCCTTCCAAAACCTTCCTGTTGAGGACTGGTTTCTTCTGATTCTGGTAACCGAAATACTTTACCCCCCCCCCCCCCCCCCCCGAGACTGAGGTGTCTCAATTACCGTTTGATTTGGTGACTCTTCTTCTGGTCGAACAGGTGATAGGTCTGGGGACCTGTCAACCCGCGTACTAGCCTGAGGGAAGTTATTACCCGTGAATGAATCGTTTATACCCCCAGGATCACTAAACGGATCCTGCGCAACTGTGCTCTCGAACTCTAGACGGTAGTTTGGGGCCTCTAATAACGGTATCCCCACCCCAGCGAGATTTTCGTAGAAATCATGAGATGGTGTGATACCCTGTCTCAAAACTGGTGCCTCGCCAAAAGTTGGCCTAACAACTGTCCTTGGTGTGAAAAGTTCTCTTTCCATCAGCGCATCGTCTAATAATTCGCTCTCGAGACTCGAGGAGCTTCCCAACCCCTGCCTGCGAACAGGTGTTTCAGTATAGGGGTCATCCCATTCTAAATCTTCAGAGCCCAGAGAATAACGTCTTTTGCAATCCCCATGTTCATTTGGTTGATCCGTATGATACGGCTGTAATGTTAAAGGGCGGTGAAATAGAGGAAGTTGGCGAAATTTCGGAAAATCATCCATCGATTCCGGACCCGGAACCGAGGATTCCGGTCTAAAAGCAAAATCACTCGCGCCAATATCATACATGTCCTCAGTAAGTGGGTTTGATATAACGGAGGGTGGGTTTGGTGGATCGCAATCTGGGATAGTTTTCTGACCTGCAGGTGGATTGTCCCACCAAGTAACTGTTTTCCCGGTACGCGAACTTACAGGTTTATTTCCGGCCGGATTTTCTGCGGAAGAGGAAATGGGTGCCGGAATTTCGTCAAAATTAGGCGGTATAATCATTTCATCTTGCATAACGTCCCTTTCCCACAGACTCCTGGGAATGTACGTTTTCAAACGATTGTAATGGACAATTTCCACCCGTCCGTCTGACAGCCTTGTGATTTTAAAGTTTAGGCCATTTTCCAAAACTGCATTTATTCGATAAGGTCCCACCCAACGTATCTTGTCCAATTTTCGCAACCTCGCGTCGGGTGGCGAATGCAAAAGTACAAGGTCACCGACCTTTAGGGGTTTCTGATTTTCGGTTCTATTGTAGTAGAACCGCTGACGTTCCCGAGCGATATCGGAGTTGTCCCTGATCATTTGATACGCAGTTCTCTTCCGAGTAATCATTTCCGATTTGTAATCCGAATCCAGATTATAATAGACCCTACTGTTAATGACGGTGTCCGTCGGGAAACGGGCGTCGCGAAGGAACATAGCATAAAATGGGTTGTCCGAGATGGATTCGTGAAAAGCTGTGTTCATAGCAAATTGGACATAACAAAGTTGGTCTTCCCAGTCTGAATGTCCCCTATCCTTGACATATAGACTTAAAATGTTTGCTATATCCCTATTCTGCCTTTCGACCGCCCCGTTACACATAGGATGATACGCAGATGTACGAAGCTGCTTAATGTCAAGAAGTTCAAGTATACCCTTGAATACCGCATTTATGAATTCCGTACCCTGGTCACTTATCAAACGTTCACATGCCCCGTAAATTAAAACAAAATGCTCAACAAACGCCCTGGCGACAGCTTTCGCTGTTTTATCTGCTATGGCCGTAAGAACGATGTATTTCGTAAAATGATCGGTGATGACGACAATATATTTTGAACCATGACTAGAAACGGGTAATGGACCGAGAAGATCGATACCGACCATATCGAGTGGTCTAGAGGACTCGGGTATGGTGCCCAACGGAGCCCTGGGTGTGTGGTTAAGGCCTTTGCGTTGACAACAATCAAGGCAACACTGCACATATTGTTTGACAACGTTGTACATGTTCCGAAAGTAAAAACGGTTGCGCACGCGCTCATATGTCTTAAGAAACCCAAAATGACCCGATATTTTTGAATCATGGCAATCAAATAGAACTTCCGGAATGAGTGAACGAGGTAAAACTGGTACTACCCGCAAATCAGGCCTGCGACAGTTTTGATACGGTGTGTAAACGTAACAAAGTAAGCCGTCGTCAAGAACAAAATTTTCGATTTCACGCAGGACTTGAGTTTCGATTTGAGAGGGCAACCCACTGCCATGTTTAAGGTAGTTACGTACTGCAGAAGAAAACCCGTCCTTCCCTTGCAATTCCCGCAGTTCCTTTGAGGAAAACTGGTTATCCGCCTCTTGTATTACGGCCATTATCGCGGGAGTTGGAATAGTCGTAGGGAGCCTACTTAGAGCGTCTGCAACGACGTTCTGAGTCCCGGGGATGTGCGTCATCTCAAATTCGTACCCTTGCAGTTCCATCTGCATTCTAGCCAACTTTCCGGTAAGATCCTTCCCTGTACTCTTCATCAACCACTGAAGAGGCTTATGATCCGAGGCAACAATGAATTTTCTACCGAGCAAACAAGGGCGAAATGACCTGATGCAGTGAATTATGGCTAAGGCCTCCTGTTCAACCGCCGCATGTTTGACCTCGGCGTCGTTGAAAGTACGTGACGTATACTGTAAGACCTTTTGCCTCCCACCCTGTTCCTGGGTCAAAAACCCTCCACATGCCTGTTTGCTAGCATCGCAAAAAATTTTCATCGGTTTCGCGGACCGACCAAGATCTGGAAGGCCAAGTATAGGTTCTTCTAACAATTTAGATCGCAGCTGTTCAAAAGCTTTCTTCTCCTCATCCCCAAAAATAAAAGGTACCTCCTTTTTGGTAAGTTTAATTAGTGGTGATGCTATAGCCGAAAACTGGGGGACGAATTTGCGAAAATACGAAAACAGACCTATACATGAGCGCAGTTCGCTGACGTCCTTTGGGTATGCAATGTTACGTACCGCACTTAGCTTATTGGGGTCTGGACGGACTCCATTCTTATCGACCCGATGACCCAAGAAAATAACTTCCTCCTTAAAAAAAATCACATTTCCACGCTTTCAATTTCAGACCGGCTTTGCGGAAAGCGGTAAAAACTTTAATCAACAAAGCCATGTGCGAATCGTCGTCTTCTGAGGCGTTTATAACGTCATCCAGATAGACGGCGACCCCTTCATCAAACAGATGTTTCAAAATTCTATGCATAATTCTACTATAAGCCGCAGGCGCGTTTTTTAGACCAAACGCGAGTTTCGCGTAAACGAATTGCTGGTAGCCCGGTGCCGAAAATCGTGTATATTTTCGGCTTTCCGGATCAATTTCCATCTGCCAATAACCACTCAAACAGTCAAGAACAGAGAAAATCTTTTTGCCATGCAATTTGTCTAAAATAGAAGCTATATGAGGGAGCGGAAACTCGTCTCCCACTGTCACATCATTCAGGCGACGAAAGTCGGTAACCGCACGGTAACTTCCATCCTTTTTCCCGACCAACAATAACGGAGCTAGCCACGGCGAAGCGGCTGGCTCTATAACCTTACAAGCCAACATACGGTCAATTTCTGCCTTTGCAACGGGTTCAAGGTGGACTGGAATGCGATAGGGACGAACTTTCTGTGGGGGTGCATTACCCACATCAATTACAAAAGGCTCAATATTACAAGTCCCCAAGTCAAAATCGTTCTTCGCGAACACGTCATGATTATCAATAAGAAGTTTCTCAACATTTTGCTTTCGAACTGGATTCTTCGCAAGATGATCTAATTTAAACATTTTGAGGAACGCATCCACTTCACTGTCTGGCAGAAAACCAGGACCCGTAACAACCTCTGTTGATTTTAATGAGTCGGTAACACTCATGCAAATATTTTCATCCGGAATCCAAGCTTCTGCATTCGCCATATAAAACAAGGGAATTTTTATATCTTTGTCCAAATAGTTTTCTATGAATAACTGAAACATGCCGTCCTGCGTAGTTACCAGTTGCTCCGGTAGGACTAAATCTGGAAATCTTTCGCTCATTTCCTTCGTAGGCGAAACCAAAAACAACCCGTCCGTATCAATTGGCCCCCTACTGGTAGATAACACACAACGTTTACTGGTTTTTGTCTTAACGTTAGTCCTAGAAACGAGTTGGAGACGGTGTATGCGTTTCGGTGGTTTCACAGCTTCCACCTCCGTTTTACCAACCCGATTTCAGACTTTTTACAAGTATTTTCAGCATGGGGAAGTGGGCAAGGGTAATCAGGGGGAGGTAAATTAACTACAGGACCCACCGGTTGACAAGGGATCGACTGTGGACTACAAGACTGACTTCTAGTAAAACAACTATTTTGTTCCCTTTGTCCTTTAAGGTTAACCCAATTTGCCGACGGATCAGAAAATTTACAAACAGGCCGAACCTCTCCCCCATTTCCGCCTCTACGGATTAATTTGTCATTTTTAGCATCAACTAGTAGGTCGTACTTCTTTAAATATCCATACCCCAAAATCATTGGTATCTTCAATTTGTCACTTATTAAAAAAGTCTCAAAATATTCATGTTCATCAATTTTTACATTCTCTGAAATACATCCAATAATTTCCATAGAATGGCCGGTAGCACTACTAACATCATTATGGTTTTTAACTATTTTTGACCTAGCTAAAACAGGCAACTGCAAAAACGTATCATGGCTTATTAATGAAATCGAAGCGCCGGTATCCCCAAGCGCGCGTACAGGAATATCACACACTGAAGCATTAAAATACGGCAAGGCATTGCAATTCACTCCATTGCAATTAGCAAAATACGACGCAATAAAATTTCCACCCATAATTTTAGTCAAATAAGCCGGGACAGGATGCGCATCAGAATTTACTGAAACGTGACGAAGTGCGCGTCCCCTTACAAGTTTAAACGGCTGCTATTTTCAGACATATGGCATTCCCCTGAGAAATGTCCCGGTTTCCCACAAGTAAAACACACTCTGGAACTAGACCCGGCGGATCTACTGCGACATTGCCTTGCCAAATGCCCGACTTTTTGGCAATTAAAACAACGTATGTTACGCGGTGCGCGACATTCACGAGCAAAATGACCGGTTTTCTTGCAGTTGTAGCAACTCTTACTCGAACCGCCAGATTTTCGGGAATCGGACCTCTCACGGCGACCTTCCCAAACATTCCTATCCCCTCTTGTGTCACGAAATCTGCCCCCATAGCTGCCAGTGTCATTTGACATTTGGTTATTTCGTAACGAATCCCGACGGCGAAATACTGGGCGACTTGAACGCTCAAAAGTAGTGCCGTCGCTACGGTTACCCGGTATGTTTTCCCGAACCATACCAACTCGTGAGGTTGTATCAGCTAGTACACTAGGCTTAGTTTCAACGGTCGCGGAAGCAATAGCAGAAAGCATATGAGGCGATTTGGCTTTAGCAAATTCACGTGCCCTGAAATCATTGATCAAAATTTGTGTGGCCTCCTCAAAATCTGTGGGACACTTAGCAACCACCCGCATTCCCAGCGTAGGGGAAAGACTGTCAAGAAGTAGGTTTTTCAAAAGATTTGAATAGCCAAGAAAACTTTCTTCAGTTGCCGACGGAATTTGATGAAAACCCAAGAGTTTCAAAGTCTTTAATTTTAGTTTTTCGAAAAATGGGAATGGGTCTTCGCCATCCTCTAGACGAAGACTTTCGTGAATCAATCGTGCTCTAAGAGATGTGTGCTCAAACTGGCTTGCCAAAGCCTTCTTCAAATCGTCAAACGACTCGAATTCCGCGTGGCTTGTTAGGAAATTAGCCGCGTGTCCCGTTGTTTTCATGAATGCCAAACGGATAAGTTCATCGCTCTGAATAGACTTATCCCAGAATTTCAAATTTTCCAGCATCTCAAGAAATATCGAAACGTCCTCGCTACCGGAAAAGGTAGAGACTTGAGATGCAATTTTACAAAGCGTGTCAAGGGACATTTTTGCTGTGTTTTCGACAGACATTTTACGTTCACCCACTAACCCGGTAAAAAAAAAAAAATAAAATAGAAAAATGCACTCAAAACACTAAAACACTATATACCATAATATCTAGCCTACACCTTCCCTCCAAACGAAAGACGACGCGTCACCAGTAAACCGATGAGAGGTTCTTGCCCTGTGTTATTACTCTTTATACTCGGACCGGCGGCTTATGTCCCACTTGGGATCATTATATGGTAGCGTTCGAGCGGCAGCAGTATTCACCCTTCGAAGGCGTATACGGATCGTAGTCTTTCGTTTAGGGAGGTCGGTTCTTTTTCTTTAACACTTACTTTATTTATTCCTTTAGTACAACCTGCTTCTGTTAACACGTAAGGTAATCTAATAATACAGACACATGTCTCGCTACAGTCAACTCTCAGAATCGTCTCCTCGCTTCGAGCTTCACATCAAATTCCAATTCTTGCTTACTGCGTAGGAGCTAACCTTTAAAGTTCAACTAACCGCACTCGCTACATGTAAAAGGTTAAACCAAAGTCCTGATCAAACGTGCCTGAAAACTCAGGAAGAGGATGTTCAAGAACAGGGAACTGATAAGGCTACTTCCATCGTCCCGAGGCTTGAATTATTACCAAATATGGAGTTGCTTTTCTCAGCCCACATTATTTCAGATTACGGAATCAACTTTGATATTTAATATCCTAATACTATCCGTAACACTGGCTTCATCTTTAATGTCTTTTATTATGCTTGCAGCTTTGCTTTTAATATTTCTGTAGCATACTTCGGTCAAGCTTAAATCATCCACAAATTTCCGGCGATCTGGGTGCTCTTGCGCTATATCATTCATCCTGACAAGGAACAGGATAGGCCCAAGTAAAGTCCTCTGTGGAACACCACAGAAAATATCCGATAGTTCAGAGAACACGTTTTTGTACTTCGTTGTTTGTTTTCTATTCTTCAAAATCCAACTAAAATATTTACAATAAAAGGACTAACCCTGAACTTTTCGATAAGTCTCTTTACCAAAATTCTATGGTTGGGGGAGGGGGGGTCTGGAAACTTTGTGACACGCACAAAAACCAGACGAAATGGCCTAGGGGGATGCAAGTTGGACAGTACCGAGGAGGAGGTAGGTCACGGTAGGAGGAGGATGAAGATGAAGATGATCTAGTTAATAAACTTTCTGGCAAGCAAATTAGTAATATTGATTACCAGCTTGACGAGCCTAGCATTAAAACTGCTAACGATCTCAACCAACACCTCGCCAAGATCGTCCAGGCATTACCTCCACTATCAGCAGCGACACTTGAGTCTATTCCCCATAGTCAGGATGAAAAGCTTCCCCATGTATCACCAAAAGATATCGAGAAGAAGATAAATAACCTAAAAAGGGCAAGTATATGCCCATCGGATATTCCGATCGAACTTGTCAAAGCCTTCGCCGACAAGCTGTCCGTACCACTGACAGACATTTTCGACACGATCACAGAAAGTGGATGCTACCCTGACCCCTGGAAGCAGGGATTCGTGACGCCGATTCAGAAGAAGGGTGCTGAGGGGGGTTTCAATGGAGTTCGTCCAATCACGCTTACCTCAGTTTTCTCTAAATTGTATGAAGGTTTTCTGACTGATTGGCTTAAGTCAAAGATTGAAGAACTTATTGATCCAAAACAATTTGGTAATCAACGTGGCCTATCTACTACCCACTATCTTGTAAGCTTACTGGATACAATCTATAAAAATTTGGAAAACCCTGATGTTTGGCTAAATCTACTCCTAATCGACCTCCAAATAGCCTTTGATCGGATTAACCACAATGTTTTAGTTGAAAAACTCCTAAAAGAATTTCATGTTAACCCTAACCTTGTTAGAATAATACCTTCCTTCATTTCCAGTAGAACTCAATGTGTAAAGTATAAAAATGTCTATTCAGATCTCCTCCCAGTTTACTGTGGCGTACCCCGCTTCTGTTCCTGATTATGATAAACGGACTTGCGACTGAACACCCCTACCGCTGGAAATTTGTTGACGACATGTCCTTACTGGAAAAATGCCGGAAAAACTTGAAGAGCTCAGCCACCAGCGACGCTGCACAGGCCGACATGACTGTCAATGCCAAAAAGTCAAATATCATGACTATCAGTTTCTTGAAGAGCACACCTTCGTTCAAGCAACCAATCCCTCCGGAGATGTCTGTCCAGCAGTGCAAGCTCCTCGGTATCACTATCTCGAACGATCTGAAGTGGGAGGCCCACGTCGCTAACATCACAAAGCAAGCTAATTTGGCGCTTTCTATGCTAAAATTCTTCTCCAAATTTTCTTGCTCTAAAATCCAGCTTTTAAGAATTTATACAAGTTTTATCCGCCCTATTCTTGAATATTGTTGTCCCGTTTGGAATTTTGGTCTAGCGAGCATTAAGAATTATTCATGGTCAAGGTAAACTCCCATATCACTTCCTTCTGAAGCATTTCCAGCTCACAACTTTATCGGAGACAAGAGCCCTCCTGTGTACCCGGTTTAGCAATAAAGCCATGACAAATCCGCGTTTTCAAGATTTATTCCCCCCGCCTTTTCAACCTTTAAGATCCCGACCTCAAAGACCCAACTCCCAGAAAGTCCCAACCCTTCAACCTCTCCCACCAATCCACGAGAGATAAAGGAAGAGTTTCATTCCTGCGTTTGTAAACCTTATTAACCAGTGATTTATGTATTATTTTGTCGTGTTGACTCAGCCTTTCGTTGACGATCGGTTTTTATCTGATGAGTGTATAAATTACCTGACGTGAAGCGCTAATTCGGCGCCACACGCTGTGAAAGTCGTTTTTAAAATAAAGTCTCTCTCTCTCTCTCTCAAGTGGAAACCTGAAATTTCCAGAAATGCTCCGATTCAAGTCAAACGTCAAGCACGAGAAGAAAATATGTCAGAGATACGAAGGTTTATGTGTCCGAGTCATACTCTGTGTAACCAAGGTGTACTTTCACCAGGGAGCAGGCTACACCTTGGTTCTTTTCAGTTAATCCGCCAGGGAATATTCAGGTTCTTGGCGATGACTAATTTCAGTCATTCGAGTTTGAGATGGATCAGTCAGTTCTGAGTTGGAGCTGTGGAAGGTCGTTGTCGGAGAGCATGAAAAGTTAAGTGCTGTGGTATATACACATATCTTTTGAACCTTTATTTCTTAAGCGTAAATACACATCTATGTTTTCTATAACTGATTGACGAGGTAGACGCTAGCTTAAAGAGAAAGAAAAAGTTGTTGCTTGCACGTTACTGTGTACCGCTAAGCATGGTCCACACCGCTCGGGGACCATGTACGTCGCAGCGTTGCATAGAAGGTTCGTAACAGTGGGTTAAGAGCTTAAGGGCACCTAACAGTCGTAGTAAGGGTCCATAATATCTGCCACAGTGGGAGGAGTTGGAGGGGGAGATTTCGTGACGCGGTAGAGGGGGGGGGGGGTTACCGGAGTTTCCCAAAGACTCGAACGAAACTTGATAGCCAGTAGCTTTAGATAATCGGTTTATGCGGCTGAATCAGATTCGGCCGTGGTAGGGGGAGTTTGAGAGGGACTGGTAATATGGCACTCGCTGGTATCAAACTAGTGTGATGAAACATTTGCCCTAGATGATCCGAGACGATGCCGGAAATGCTCAGATTCACATGAAACTAGATATCCTACTTTTCGGTCCAATCCTAGGGGGGTTGAAGGGGGCATTTTGTGTCGTTCTCATCTGCTTTCTTGTGCCATCTACTCGTAACATGTGCCATATGAGCTCGTAGCTCTTGTTGGCGTATAAGTTTTTTTGGGTGTCGATCTATCTCTCTATAAGAACACCCCTACTCCTTCCAAAACAAGGCTTTAGCAATAGCAACTCGTCAGCATTTGTCTTTCCACCTTTGAGGCTTCAGGCATTCTGGCCTAGGTTTGAAGCAAAAATGTTGGGCGTCTCCCCCTTATAAAACAAGGCTAGTAAGAGCATCTTTGACACTGTTTCACCAATGTTACCTTGTCTATCCGCTGTGTTCTTGGGGACTTCGGGAATTCTGAACGAGGCTTCAGGCAAAAACATTGAGTGTCTCCTCTTTCCGAAAAAAAGGTTAGTAGGAGCAGCTCGTCAGTGTTTCACCGACAAAGCCAAGTTGGTTCGACGACGTGACATTGTCTCTCGTTAATTCTTTTTTTTGTTTGTAGGTAGGTAGGTAGGTTTTTTTGTTAACCGAAATATGAAAACAAAATAAAATAACATTACTAATATTGCAGCAAAAAGAAAGTCCTGAGGACGTCTGCTGCAATTTATTAATACTACTTGACTAATAAATAAATAAAAAACCCAATAACTTACAATTATCCACCTAGCCTTTACAACCCTTTCATAACAGACAATTAAACGTGGACACCATACACGACAAGAACCCTTAATATTTACTCCTTACCAGTTTCAGCCCCACCCTAACAACTGTGAAAAAAAGAAAGAAAAAAAAGAAGAAAAGGACCCACACCCTTCAAGACGTATTAATTAAGTGGAAAGTTTTCAGTTTATTTTTAAACCCGTACAAAGTGGCAAACTCCCTGATGCTAGCCGGTAGATTATTCCAAACAGAAGGCCCCAGATTATGAATCTTATTACTTTTCCGTTCTTAATACAAATCGCTTGCTTTTCTTGTCTCATTCCCACTCGAATATTTTCCGCTTACGATTTTGTTCGGGACGTACTGTCTAATCTTGTGAAGTTTTCAACAATTTTGCTCTTCCATTACTTTTTTTCATCTTTTCTTTAACTCTTTTAACTTTTACAATTATCGCGTATTAAAACTACTTTTTTTTCTGGAAAGTTCTATGCCAGTTTTCCAAAATTTAGGATTTAAGACCCCCCTTGATATTTTGGAAGAGATAGATAAACATTTTTCAAAAATTTGTAATGTTAAACACACTGTTTCCGATGCGTTGCGCTGATCGACTGGTTTTTGTTTTTGGCCTAAATTTAAGTTCGGTGCTAATTTGTACCTTTTTTCTATTTACTGAAGGCTAATCTTTGAATGAATTCAGTGCAGATTTTGAAAGTATGGTCCCATTATTGGGATTTAGACCAATTATTTATTTATTATTGCATTTTGTCTACTCCAAATAATCTTGGTCTTAATGCAAGTGGTATGACCAATTGACCCCCACTACCATAGCCACAAGAAACAAAAAAAATATATTCTCGATAGAATCTGAAAAAGTATAAGAATAAGGTTGTCCACAAAAGGGGTGTGTATGTTCAAAGCACAACTCCTACTAGAAATCACCATACAAAAAATAATCAGTTAAGTCTTATAATTCTTCGCTAATCAAACATTTCGTCATCTGAAGAAGAACACGTTCTGTGCGGGTTTTTTCTCGGGCCAAAACAGCAACCCGACAATCAAGTTCAAGTCTAAATAAACTGGTGGCTTGCGATCAGTAAGAGAAGGGAAACATAATTTTTGGACTAGGTCTCTAAAAACTGTCCTTCTCATGTCCTTATGTGTGGAGTATCGGTGATTCGTTGCAGTTTGTGTTATCTGACTGGCAAAACTCGGCTCGGCAGAAAAAGCGCTAGAAAGTCGTATGTGCAAAACGAAACAACGGAGAAAGGTGAGGATTTCAGAAGATTATAATTGCGTAAGCGAACTAGAAATAGTAAGTAACTAATAGTAAGTAATAAATTTATAACCCGCTGTTTTCAGGAAGCGGAGTAAAGTAATCAGTTAAGTCTTATAATTCTTTGCTAATCAAACATTTCGTCATCTGAAGAATAGTATGGAAGCCAAAATAAACAAGAGGGTCTTCATGAAAAAACAGACTGTTTCTACGAAAATTCGGCTCTTTCAAGAAAAATCGGGCCGACATGTTTTTTTTTACTGACTCGTCGACAACATTCAGGGGGGAGATCCCCCTTTCAGTACTCGGCGTCCCTAGCAGCGACTATAGTGTATGTTCCAGTATTTTAACGTGTCCGGCCCCTTTGAAAGAATAAGCAAGAAGGCCTTCATAAGAAAATAGACTGTTACAACGAGAATTTGGCTCTTTCAAGAAAAATGGACCGACATGTATTTTTTTAATGACTGGAGGACAACGAGCCCCCACCCCATACTCAGCGTCCCTAGTAGCGACTATAGTATCTGTTCCAGTATTCTAACGTATATGGCCCCTATGAAACTCTGCGATGTTTTACAAAATAAAAAATACAATCCGGTCCCGGTTGTGTTTAACGGTGCCAGCACCATGGCCTTGGCGAGAAACACGGAAAAACTTGCATAACCGGTAATACTGACTAATTAGCGAATCGTGGGCAAAACGCTAGAGCCAGATCCGACTTGAAAAGAGCCAAATACGACAAATGCAAAAATCGGTGTCGTGCCGTTAGTTTGGAATCGCGGAAACTGGCTGAAGAGGAATACTGGCAATCAGTTTTCCCATATCCCGCTAATTCTTCTACCCAACTTTTACGTAGTTTCATCCCATCATTTATTTCTGGTAATTTCTTGTAAGTGTATTCATTAATTTGTTTATTGTGTGTCTGTGTATTTTGTAAATTTGTCTTCCTTTTCTAGCTGTTAGCTATTCGGATTAAACTTGATTGATTGATTGATTGAAACGAGAATGGATCGAACGATAACGGATGAAGAGGGAATCAGTAATGTGGGTAATACAGGAGCCTACGACGGTTACTTTAAAATTGTGGGGAAAGCTAGCGAAATATTTTGTTGGAATGATAAGGTCTCAAATCTACATGCGGCTTCGAAATTTCATTGCTTAGACCCCAAGAAAAGTGAACGTCCAAAGTTTGCAGTCGTATACGGAATTCGCAACAATCGAAAATTGAGATGCCTCGTATCCTAAAGTTTATATTTCAATTTTAATCGCGATGTCAGTGTACGGAACTGGGACTTTCTCTCATGATTCTTTGGAAGCCAGGCTAATTTCATCATTCGACTATTCTTTAGAAAAAAAAAAAAAATTCCAGGCCAGAATCCAGAGATTCCCGCACCCTTTGTTACACACGCTAATTAAATCCGACACTGCCGAAATGTTGCAAAGTTGGCTGTAGGGCATGAACATCCTGGAATAAGACAGGTTGCATTGTGTTGTACGCTGGGGTTTAAACTAGGTTTAGCCTGGGTTTAGCTGATGCGACTTTCATGCAGCGTTTACAAGAACAGGAAAACTTGAACAGAATCCAATCTTGGTGTCAAGATTATGTTTACACGCAGAGGGAAAAAAATAAATTCTTCAAACCGGAAAATCTGGCAAAAATAAATTCACTAGTCAGTATAAAAAAAATTCGAGAGCATTTATGACATCAGTACTGATGACTGCTGCTTTCAAAAGCTACAGACTTTTTCTTAGTCTTTTTACCAGCGCCACTGACGACCGGAATTCCTTTCATCATTCAAGGATGCTCGTCCCGCTAGACTTTTTTTTCTAGTCGTCTTCACGAACAGAATTGTTTTGAGTCGACCGGGATTCCTTTCTACTCGACGGGATTTTTTGTCCGTGTAAAGGCTACATCACTCTTTAGTTTCACCGGGTTTTCGTTATTCTGGGAAAGCCGGTGGGTTTGGCTTGGGTTTGCTTTGGCAGTGATCTAACCAGTATCAGATCAGTTCTGTGTGAATTTTAGTGAAGAGAGGTCAGAGGAAAAATAAAAGTTAAGTATATATGAGTGTTTATGCTTCTAGCTTAGTAATGTGAATAAAACAGTATAGTAGCTGAGTTCTCGAATCCCTTCAGGCGTAGGATTTGAAACCTGAAAAGGTATTGTTCTTACATACATCCCATTGTGTGTAACAGTTAATGAGTGACTCACGTAACCAAAATCTGCAATGCTGACTTTCTTGAATGCTTAATCTAGCCAATCTAGGCTACATATCAATTGGCAAGTGTTAGCCTATAAGATGACAACACATTTTTGGCAAATTATCATTCGGCAAGTTCACAACGGCAAGAAACCGACTTTTCGCAAAAGTTTTCAACAAACATAGTTCGTGCCAGCAGCATGTTTCCGAAGTTCGGCAGCGATTACTGCTTTCAGCGTTCTTAGTCCATCACGCTATCGCGGAACTGGTTTTTGCTTTTATTGGTTTCCTAAAGGGTTTGCTTTGGCTATCAAAGTTCCAAAGTTTATGACTGACCTATCTCTCATTCGAAATAGGAAATGGTAAGAAAAATATAGCAGACAGTGCAATGTGCCCATCCTTGCATGTTAGGAAACACAATAATCTAAAGACTCCAGCCCAAGCTGATAGGACTAAAATTACTAAAAATGGATTCATTTATTGCAGGTTGGTTCTCGAAGCTACATCCTGAAGAGGGACCTTGCCAAGAAGGGCCAAAATATCGCTGAAGAAAATACTAGCTGATCTATCCGTTTTTAGAAATTAAAAAAAATATATAATTGTTATATATTTTACTATTTTTAGCCTTAAAGTCCTAATCCAAACATTCTGTTTACCTTTTCTTACTAATCGCATGCCACAGGTTTATTTTGAATTGAACGCGATTGCTGTTTCGGCTCGAAAAAAAACCCACGCCGAAAGTCTTCTTTTCTAGATGACGAGATTTTCCAGGATTGATTAGCAAAGAATTATAAGACCTAATTGATAACTTTTGTATGTCTTCAGAGGTACCACACTAGTCTTGGTTTTTTAATTTATGTGTATTTGTAATAAACAGTTGGAACATTAGATGGAAATTATTATTTTGACCCCATAACAGCTGTCCGGGATAATCGGCTGAGATTTAGTCCAGACAGAGTTATTTCAAACCTAGGAAATGTGGTGGGTGTTTTTTAATTTACTCGTTGTTTTACGGTGGTTTTACTGGTTTTAAACATTCATAGTGACAGTAGGGATGTTTAGCATTGTGTATGTGGTAGAAATACCATTTTTTGTGGCCCGCTTTAAAGCACTTGACAGAATGCTGTTCGACGGGGAAAAGGTACTAAAAGAGAAGTTACTATATTTTAAAGAGGGCCTGAAAAGAGATGAATTCAGAATCTACATTGAAAGAAATTGGTCTTACCGTTACGTATTAAGATAAGACCAAAGGTTTCGATGGGATCCCAAAATTTTAATATTTGCTCCAGACAATTCGGTCTTGTAGATCTTTGGTCTTCAACAGACTTCTTACACATTATTACTTTTAAAGTTTGCAAACAGGTTAAGGCCAATGGTATAATCGGAGAAGACCAAGTTCGTATTTGACAGAGCAAACCGGTTACGCCAGCTGAATTTCAACAAGTTCAGATATGTTCAGATATCTGTTTTGCGCTGTCAAATATTCAGATATGGATTCCGCATATGGTTTACCCTATAGCCTACGTCGTATCTCCTTCCTTCCCTACTTCTGCCCATTTTCCGGTTTCGGCCGGATTCCGAACAAACTACTTGTCTGGCAAAAAACTAAAGCTCAAAAAGAGTTCAGCATGTCTCCTTACCCCTACATCCAACCTCTAATCAACTTCAGATTCACAACTCGACAGACGGACAACTTTCAGACTTTTAACAAATTTTCGGATTTCAGCCGGATTCCGAGCGATCTATACTTCCGGTGAGAAAATCATTGTCATATACGAATTCAGCATGTCTTCTTCCCGCACTTATCAAATTTAAATACAACTTTTACTTTTAACAAATTCTCCGGTTTTGGCCGGATTCCGGCGAGTTGTCCAGCGAGAAAATACATTTCATACTCGGGTTTAGCACGTCTGCTTGCCCCTAAATATAAACCTCTAATCAACTTCATATTAAACTTTTACTTTTCACAAATTTTCCGGTTTTCGCCGGACTCCGGGTGATCTATTTGTCGAGCGTGAAAATAAATTCCATATTCGAATTCAGCACGTCTCCTTCCCCCTAAATCAACTATCTCAATAGCTTTCAAAAAATATTTTGTTTGGCCCTTAATTTGAAACCCCTCCCCCACCCTCAAATATAGAGCTACAGAGCCCATCTTCGAACTTGACCTGTACTTTCACCCAAAGGATCCTCCCACTAAGTTTCGTCAAAATATCTCAATCCACTTGAGAGTTATCGTGCGGACAGACGGACAACTTTTGCGATGTCATAGGTATCCCTCCACTTACGTTTTGGTATCCCAACCCCACAAAAAAAAGAGGCACCTCTGCCCAGATATCTGGTAATCTGTAAAGGTAAGCCTGGCTTTAGGGTAGACACTTCCTGTTCTCAAGGCAAAAGAGGTTGTGCCAGTTCTTATTTCTTGTTGTTCCTGTTTCAATTTTGCTAGTTGTCAATGGTGCCGTTGAGATACTCAGTAGCGCTTCGCTCTGCTCTACTCACCCTAGCATACATACATCTCTTCAGGTCTGGATTTCACCATAAATTTCATTGTATCGTGATTTGAGTTACTTTGTGTTTCTCCTCCAGCTTCAGTTAACTGATGTTATCCAAGGTCAGGCTTTCTTTCGCAGCCCGAGGGCTTTCCATCCAAGGTCAAGGACTCTAATCCGTCCGCCTTTGATTACTTCATTCACGACTCATCTTTGAACTTCTTACCTGGAAAATCTTAGCAGCATGTAGTTCCATAATCTGTTCTGAGGACACGCTAGTACAAGCAGGAGAAATGGAGCGGCCAAGAAGCCTGTGGACGGAAGAGACGATTTCTTGTAACTCGTCTTTGGTTATGATGCCATCTTTGTTGATGTCGTACAAATCGAAGGCCCATCGTAATTTGTCTCGCGTTGAGCCTCGGGTTAACGTCGAGAGGCCAAGCATGAACTCCTAAAGAAAACATACGTGTTCAGTAAACCCTGAGAAGCCTACCTAGTAAGTAAACCCATAGCCGCGGGAAAATATTGTTGTTGTTTTCTCTTGTAATCTGTATTATTGTTCTGTTATGTATATGGCCCCTGGGCTTTTTTAAATACACTTATTATTATTATTATATATATATGTTGATTATTCCCTGATTATATAGAATTACCTAAGAACACTGTACTGACAAAAACGGCAAGTTCGGAAATCCAATGCTGTGAATTTTCGAGTTCTAATAAAAGTATAACTATTTTATTTATATCCCACCCTTGCATATGGCGACAGCTGAGTAAACGGAAACAAAGGAAATAACAAAACAAAGAAAAATCAACATAAAAACAGACGGTTTAGACTGAATTTCGAATTGGGCCCAGTGATGATCCGAAGGGGGATGAAGGAGGGGGGGGGGGGGTATTCACCCCCCTGCCTTTTGCTTAGTCGTATCAGTCGATTATTTTGGCCTCACTGAGGTCCCCGGGGCGCTGATACAGTCCGAGTCGTTTAAAAAAAATAACTTTTGCACTACCCAGCTTCAGTCGTAAATCCGCCCCAGTCAAAGGCAAGCCGGGTCGTTTAACCAGGTTTCATAGCCCTGTTAGGTCGGAGACATGATTATTTCTCGAACGAAGTGGGCCATTGCTGCCGAACTGGCGGTCATTCGCCTTGTTTTAAAACCACTTTCACTCAAATATGATTTGTGTCTGTCTCACTTAGGTCTTTCAGGTTTTAGCCTGTCAAAATTATCATAGGTTAGTTGTTAAGGTGCAGTCTGACCAAAAGCGAGATAAAAAGTTATGTGCATGGACACTGGGTCAAACTTTGACTACAAATTGGAGAAAAAAGGCATGACATTTTTAAACGCAGTGGAAAAGACATCATAATTCAAATGATAGGAGTCCCCCCCCCCCGGGCTGAGTGCTTCGGGACACCCCTGATTGGGACTATGGAATTCGTGAAAAACATCATCTAGACAATGAGCTGGATGACTTGATATGTTTAGTAGAGGCGCCGACGTCCTCTCCAGTGACAGAATTAACGTATCAAGACAAGTTAGGTGGTAGCAAAATAAACTAGACCTACGTTGCCTTGGCAACGTGAACTGTTGTGGCAACCTTTGTTCGGCTTCGATGAATAAAGTGTTGCGAAAACACTTTGGTTTTCTTGCTTCTATGTCGGTTTATTGTTATAGTTGTCAACCCAGCGAAGCTCTCAAAGTGGTATGTTCCAAGACCGACACATGATCAAAGGCTATTTGTCAGTGTTGAAAGAACAGCAACAAAAATAATACCGGAAGAATGTGACTAAATTGACTTTGCAGCCAATTGAACTTTATTCTTTTTAATCGTAGGCATCGTGACGGATGAAAACTTATCTTATATAGCCTAGTTGGTATTATAAAGCTACCCATAAGTGTTCAGGATCAAAATACCATAGATGAGACTCTATTAATTAGTATGAAACTATCTCATTGTTTACACTATGATTTATACCCGTTGCGTAAACACCCAATTCCGTTGTGTAGGTTACAGGGATAGACAATCCAAACAAACTTTCTTACCCTCAAACTTATGAAGATCGAATAAAATGCGCTCCAATTTGTACAAATTTCTGTCCCCTCATGAACTACCTCTGACCCCCCCCCCCCGCCTCCGTCTCCCTGTGATACATATCAAGTCCACCGGAAAGACATAATAAGTACACCAACTAGCAAAAACTGAAAACCCCTCATCGCTGAAGATGAGCATAGTCTAACAACCGATTATTCCTTGCAAGTCCCCTCGTCTTTCAATTGGGAACCAAATTGTTCTTACCATCAAATACACCGGAAACAAATAATAGGTGCACCAACTAGCAAAAATTGTCACCCTAGTCGCGAAGAGATTATGGTCTAATAGCCGATTTCTGCTAAGTCCACTACACGTTTCGCAATTGTGATTGGCCTATTTTTGGTTTCAGTGTGGACCTTACTACTGAAGCTGTCAACCCCTTGAAACTTTCAAACTGTTGTGTCTCATGAATGAATTTTTCTACCTAAAAACGGAATACATATGCTTTCATCAGCTCATCAAGATCTATCGATTACCGTCTAGAAAAAAAATCTATCTGCATTACTTAAAAAGTTGACTTTCCTACCGTACGCCAACTTTCTAACACCACCTAGAAAGGAGCAAAGGATAAGCTCTAGTTTCTTTAACAATGAGAGAACTTTTAAAGTTTAAAAGTTACACGTGATACCATTTCTCTTCCTCAATCCGAAGTGTACGAAATGGAATGATAACCTCGGCAGAAATCACGAACCGAAATGGGTAGAACAATAGGTGACAGCACTTTCGGACCCGTGGGAAAATGCCACTTTTTTATTCTGTAAAATTTTCTATTTCTCACTCAAAGAATATGTATTGGCTGTGGGGCTGGCGAACTGACGCACATATTTAGCACTTATAGATTTTAGTCCACCTTCAATGTGAAACTGGTGCCTGTATGCTTGCATGCTAGAACGGAGCTTTCCACTCGAAAGCAGACACATGGTTTGATGAAACGAAAGCTTGGCTGCATAACTTGACATATTCCTCTCTGACATAGGCAATACAACTTCACTTCACTTCACACACCGCAGGCTCTGGCTCGATTACAAGCAAAAACCATCCTTGTTGGCCCCAATCAAGAGTTCTACCGAGCTTTCCAAAATGTAATGTCGTATTCATCAATCCGGCCTGAAGTCCACACTTTCCGTGAAAATCGCACAGGTTAGAACCTTACCACTTTCTAGCAAGAAGCTGAAATCGGGTGGCTAAGAAAACAAGACCAAAGGTTCCGATGGGATCCCATACATTTTAATAATTGCTCCCGACAATTAGGTCTTGTAGATATTCGGTCTTCAACGTACTTCTGAAACATTTACGATTAAGATTTACAAAC
Source organism: Branchinecta lynchi (assembly GCA_023053575.1). Classification (NCBI taxonomy): domain Eukaryota; kingdom Metazoa; phylum Arthropoda; class Branchiopoda; order Anostraca; family Branchinectidae; genus Branchinecta; species Branchinecta lynchi. The sequence continues at coordinate 2,967,536 of JAKZAP010000003.1, read as the reverse complement.
AGGTTAAGGCCAATGGGAATAACCGGAGAAGACCAGGTTCGTATTTGACAGTGCAAAACGGATACGCCAGCTGCATCTCACCAAGTTCAGATATATTCAGATATCCGCTTTGCGCTGTCAAATATTATAGCGTGTGGTTTACTCTATAGCCTACGTCTTATCTCCTTCCTTCCTTACTTCTGCCAAACTTCCGGTTTCGGCCGGATTCCGGACAACCTACTTGTCCGGCAAAAAACTAAAGCTCAAAAACTGAATCAGCATGGATCCTTACCCTATATCCAACATCTAATCAACTTCAGATTAAACTTTTACTTTTAACAAATTTTCCGGTTTCAGCCGGATTCCGAGTGATCTACACGTCTGGTGAGAAAATCATTGTCGTATACGAATTCAACATGTCTTCTTACCCGCAAATCGAACACCTTATCAAATTTAAATAAAACTTTTACCTTTAACGAATTCTCCAGTTTTGGCCGGATTCCGGCCGAACTAATTGTCCGGCGAGAAAATAAATTTCATATTCGGAATCAGCACGTCTCCTTACCCCTTAATCAGCTATCTCGAAAGCTTTCAAAAAATACTTTGTTTGCCCCTCAATTCGAAACCCCTCCCCCACCCTCACATATAGAGCTACAGAGCTCATCTTCGAACTTGACCTGTCCTTTGACCCAAACGATCATCAAAATCTCTCAATCCCTTCGACATTTATTGTGCGGACAGACGGACAGACAGACTGACAACTTTTTCGATGTCATAGGTATCCCTCCAATTACGTTTTGGGATCCCAAAAAAAAAAAAAAAAAAAACCAAAACAGTTAATTTAGCCCGTATAAATTATGATAGATAAAAATTAAAGTCGGATGATTGATCCTCAGTGTTTTTAAGCTCATTATTTTTAGGCATAGTCCAACCAGCTTCTTGTGCTTTAACTTCAGTCGTTAACTGTGCTTTTATCATTTTCTAGAAGCGACTCGAGTCCCAGCTGATGATATTTGCGTTGTGACTGTGACACAATTCTTACTAGAAATGATCTTTCACGACAAAATGGTTCAGAAACAGTGTTTCTATAATACTAATATTTGCCCCTTCAGATTACCGGTTCTTGTCGACACTTCTTGACTCTGTATAGACGGTATTGACTAAAGTTTAGCCAATACTCTAAATGACTAAGTCCAAAACACGCCACTGATCCTCAGGAAGAAGGTGTCTGTACGACTCAGATTCAACGTCTCAAATCCTGTGTCAATCAATCTCCGCGATCTTTAGGACCAGCTGTGACACCACTTCTGCCAAACTAAGACTGACTAAGTCCAAAACACGCCACTGATCCTCAGGAAGAAAGTGTCTGTACGACTCAGATTCAACGTCTCAAATCCTGTGTCAATCAATCTCCGCGATCTTTAGGACCAGCTGTGACACCACTTCTGCCTTTATTCCGCTAGGTACCCGGAGAGGCCGGAGATTTTGCAGGGGCAAGAAGATATAGTCATTAAGAGTATTATCGACGGCCCATGGCGTTTTCATGACGTCATGAAAAAAATAGGAGAATTCGATTAATTCATGTTGCAGAATATGCATTAGTGTCTATGAACGTGTCCGAAAGCTCTGAAACGAACGAAATGCTGAATTAATTCAGCATTTTATGCAGCATTTCGCTTTCGGACTTAAATTTTCGCTCAATTAATGCAGCATTAATTCAGAATAAAATTCATCGAAAAATTCAGCAAGAATACTAAATTTTATTCTGAATTTTCAAGAAGAAACTGGGGAGTACACCGATTTTCTCATTGTTTTCGGCGGCAAACATAACAAATTTCAAAAAGAGAACTGACAATTCGGCAAAGATTCCAAATTCTAAGAGAACTGATCGTGGCCAACGAAGAAAGGAAAGATAAGAAGGTTGGATATCAGTAGCAGGTCCATTTTGTCAGCTTTATACAGCTAATTCTTTTTTCTTCTTCTTCTTCCTGACTTGAATTTTGGTAAAAATTCAACGAAGAAACCAACGAAATGTTGTTGTGTATGGCACGAAATGTGGAAATGTGGTTTACGAAATTATCTTAAATTTTGGTATTCTAGAAGTGTCAGAGAACAGCTTTCGGACAAAAAAAAAATAAAAAATGCAGCATTACAGCACCAAAAAGCTTTCGGACACGTTATATGTATATAGAGCGGAGCGGCCAGCGAGGTGCCGGACGCGTATACACTTGTAAACCGTTCTAAGGACAACCAGTTCCAATAGTAAATGGAAAATAAAGACTTTTCCTGTGACGTCAAAACCCGTAGATAATCTGCTAAAGTTTAGTCAACACCGTTCAGACTTCATGCTCCCCACGGCGGGGGCTCGCTTGACACACAAAAATTGAAAACTATTGCGCAGTGTTTCAATTGTAGGAATTCAAGGTTACCCAGTCTTCCAGGATGAAATTTTGAGTCTTCTCAAGTCCTTACTTTTAAAACAAGAGCTAGAAGCTCATATGGCACTTGCAAGGCTGGGTCAGAGGATGAAAGTAGGAATTTGCCGATTACATGGGTTTGTTGTGATCTTTTTTTAAAGCAAAATCCTTGAGATAAGAATGATCATGGGTCCTTAAAAACCAGTATCGTTTTTTGCGCAAGATTTCCAGTTTACCCTCCCCCCCCCCCACACACACTTTCATTGAATCTGGTCCGGACCTGAAATGTGACATTAGAGACTCGAGGTCTTTCCAAATATCAAGTTTCATAAAGATCCGATCACCCGTTCGAAAGTTATAAATATCTCTAGATTCTATCCTCCTGCCACCACTCGCCCCACGATGGTCGGATCGTGAAACTGGGTCTTTCTAAGCCGATCTTGTCAAGTCTCTAATGTTCAAGCCAAGTTTCATCGTCCTAGCACACCTGGAAGTACCTTAACTCACCTGAACTCTAACTCTCCCCAGTGCTCGAATTCGGTCTGGGTCTGTCATTCTCTAGGGCTTCTGCCTGTTTTTCCCACCAACTATTCATCCCAATCGCTCCACTCTAAGTGCGTCACAAGATTTTCAGTTCCCCCCTCAGCCCCCCCTCCACATTCATGGGATCCTATCCGGATTTGAAATGGGACATCGGAGACTCGAGGTCTTTCCAAACGTTAAGTTTCATCAAGGTCCGATCACCCATTCCAAAGTTATCAATACCTCAAGATTCCGGGTTCCCCCTCTCGCCATTCCCCACAATGGTCGGATCAGGGAAGTGGCTATTTCCAAGTTAGTTTGGTCGGGCCCTGATATGCCTGCCATGTTTCATCGTCCTAGCACTTTTGGAAGTACCCTAACTCGCGATCTCCGGACTGACCGACGGAAAAGTGATCGGTGTATGGCACTTGGCGGGAAGGCAAATGCCATAGAAATGGACGGCAGGCCAGTCTCTCACGGCAGAGCTTTTGCCGCAGGTTATGCTGCATGACTTGACAGCCCTAAAGAGCTTAAAATGGTGCTGACGCGTGTTTCCGCCTAGGTGCGCTCCACGGCCTCATCCGGCTTTTTCATTGAGTGCCTTTTTTGTTGTTGTGTGTGATATGTTGTACTATCTTTATTTCTTTTCTTTTCTTTCATTACTCCACTATCTTAAATCTGTACAGTGGGTCACAAATAAATATTATATATTATATTATATAGGTGCAGAACGAAAATGTGGCGAAGTGCGGAGATTTGTGATTTTCTTATTCCATCGGGGAGCTAACGATAATAGAGACGGCAAGACAAACCGGAGGGGTCCTTTGAGGCTTGGTGAAATGAGATTTAGATACATGGCAATCTTCCAATGAAACATGAGCTTTCCCAGAGGACTGCATCTGTCTGCGGGTCGGTCGTTAGTCAGTGTGATTGGAACGCGAATGAACCACTTACTACTAAGTAAGGAGATGTCGGAAAAGAATCGGAAGATAATTAAAAAAGAGACCTCCTCTGCATGTCTTGGTGAGCGTTTTCATCTGGTAACAAAGGCAAAAAAAAAAAAACTTTCGCATGCAAACCGGTAAGGTCAGAGCCAAATAACTCTACAGAGTAATGCGTGAACTTTGAAAAAGTGACACACAGTCAAATCGCAGCAACACTAGCTCCTCTAGAGGACACGAACATCCCTACAGAAACTCAACCAGTCGTTAACGAGCGCTTGCTTTCTATTTTCTACGCCCGCCACTGCACACACAAACAGTCTGCTGAAATTTCTCTCGCGAAGCGAGCTGGCCGGCGCTGTGACGGAGGCCCATTTTTGATGCACGGGAAGGATAAGTTTTCGCATTACTCTCTGTAGTTATTTTGGTCTGGGTAAGGCTCAGGTAGCGCATGTGCCGGTCTCCTGATACTCTGCCCTCATCCGGGAGAGCGATGCGGGGTTGGCAAATCATCTGACGCTCCCCGTGCTTTTCCCTAGATTTCTGTAGGTACCCATTTGGGTGGACTTTTGGCTGTCTAATGGGGAAACGTCACTAACCCTCGCCCTAAACAAAACAGTAAGCAGCACTGAGACCAGAACCAGCGATCATTCGCTTGTGAGTTCGGCGCGCTAACCGATTCTGCCAGGACGGATGCCACAAAGTATTTTAGGAGATTCAGGGAAAATCAATCCTCTTTCAAAGTCGGTCTCAAAATACACGCTTTCTGCTTAAAATAAATTCTCTCTATCTTCCGACATATCTACTTATCCTTTTAGTGCGATGTTAGACACTAAAATTGCAAATTGTTTCACTTCCTTTAGTCTAGAATTGCAGAATCCCTACCCCTTGCTAATGGCCTGGCTCTCGTTTCCCCCAAATTGCGATTTCGGGGTTCCTAAATTTATTCCTAGGGCAGAACGAATCATCTGTGGATGACTTGCAGTGGCACTTTTGCGATTTTTAGAGCCATCTTGCTAACAATTCATCCATAGATGATTTCTTTAATATCGTTTGTTTTTTGCCTTGAACGAAATGTTTTGGTGTTGAGGAGAGATCTATTTGATGACTGAAACCTTATGTCATAGCTTTGGCGATGATACACTACATATAGTGAATTTATACGGAGCAAAAGCTAAATGTCCGTTTGGGATTAAAAAGTCGCGTTTGGATAAGGACTTCAAAATTGGTAGACGAATAGTATATTAGAATATTAAATTTCAGAATTAGCTTTCTTCGTAGTTAGGATACATCAAGCTTCTGAACAAATATCCACATCCTTTCGATTAGATGTTCGTTCACCAACATCCTCTTTAAGTCTTCAGATATCTGGAATTAAAGTCCAACCTTCTAGAGCTTGTGTATAGAATAGATTTGAGGCTAAAGTTGTTTATTTTGAGGCTAAAACTTATTCGAGAATCCCAAAAATGCATCTGAGAAATCGGTGTTTATATTCGGTAATCGATTAAAGTCTTCGAGATTTTTTGTAAGTTTTCGAGAAACTACAAAAAGTACTCGAGAATTTTAATTTCCAAATTCTCGAATGTGTTTTTGTCATTCGAACTCCTTTATTTCAATTTAAATGTCAAATACACTTTGGAAATTCTCGAATACTTTTTATCCTTTCTCGAATACGGTACTTTTTGTATTTTTCGAAGAATAAAAAAAAATCTCGGATTTTAACTTTTCGTCGATTCTCGAATACAAACACTTTATCAACTTTAAAGGTCCGGGTTTGATCTTTGAGGCTGGCTACTACACAGTAAACAAAATAGGAAATTGATATGAAGCCCGAAGCGGACAGAAGATCGTGAGTGCTGACTGTATCGACATGTTATAGGATGAAACTGTACCTTAGAACTAAAGAAATTAAGTGTGAAAGAAAAAGAACCGACCTCCCTAAACCAAATTGACGCCTTCGAAGAAGTGAATATCCCCCCATATCCGCTCGACGCTACCAAAATTTGTCAGCCTAAGGACTTCCACTCGGGCGAAATTAACTATGTATTTGATTGGTTTGTCAATGAATGCTTCTAAATGTAATACATTTATCTTTAATGATAGCAGTGTTATAATCAGCTGTCACAGTAGCCAGTTGCCACTGTAGCCGTAGACAGAGTCTTTAATATCCAAAGTGCTTCGGAGGGGGAGGGGGGCGGGCTAAAGTCTTTACTGACTAGCTGCTCATTTTTACCAGCTGTAGAAAATTAACTGCTATTTCAGAAATTATCAACGTATCAAATCGACTGTTTTGGAGAAAATCAACTGATATTGAGAAAAGCGGCTGTTTTCAGAAAAATTGACTATTTTTAAGAAAAATCGTGATGCTTCGTGCCGACTCATTTTCACTAAAACTCTGACACCTACGAAATTTGGTCTTTTCAGTTTCGGCGAAAACTCGTAGATGACTGAACTGGTCTTTTAAAACGCTCCTCTATAGACCTCTATAGATGTGCGTTTTAAAAGACCAGTCTTACAGCTCAATCGGCAGCAGGTTTCGTAATACTCTTGATAACTATCTCTCCTTGCCGAAGCAAAATCTCCGGCCTCTCCGGGTAGCTATCGGAAGAAAGGCAGAAGTGGTGTCACAGCGGCTGCCAAAGATGGCGGTGATTGATTGGCACAGGATTTGAGTCGTTGAGTTTGAGTCGTACGGACACGCTTACTCCTTCTTCCTGAGGATCACTGGCGTGTTTTGGACTTAGTCGTATAGAGAATTCCCATTTTTAAGTGACGTAGATTTCATCGATCTTTGATGAACTTGGAAACGGAACGATGGAAAATTCGATAAATAACGAAATATGAGAGGTGATCTAAAATAAAAATTAAGTGACATGAAAGTAAACTTCCAGTTTTCTTTTATATACTGCTCTACTCCTTTCCCGAAATGAATTTCATTGGATAGTGTTGTGTCGGTCTCTATGTCAAGTGCTTAACTATAACTGTATGTGCATACCGAAGTGCACGTGATGGTACTTCGTAGAATCTAATTGCACAAATGAAGACTCAGAACTAAATAACATCCTGTTAAACTGAAGTCCACGTCAGTTGGATATAGCTAAATCCCATACTACGTCGACATCAGGTAGCTTCCGGTTAGTCCACGTCAGTTGGACCTTCACTTGTGCAGTTAGGAGTATATAAGCTTTTCCAGTCTTAGCGCTGGGTCTTTTGTCTTTCATATTTGGTAAGTCACACATGACTTAGTCGATTATCGTTATCGATCGTGATGTTATTTACCCGGATTGGGATTACCTTTATAAAGAGTAAGTCGGAAATAAAACCACTATATGTTAACGTAAACCTTGTCTACTACCGCCCTTACTTACCCGCCGCCTTACACGCTACGGTTACGCTACCTCAAGCCGTAGGCTACTACCACCCGTAGTTACCCTACGCTCCATCTTCAGTTATAACAATATGTGAAAATTATTTGAAATAGCGCAATCCTGCGGCGTTGTTTGACATATTGTCGATTCACCCCGACAAATTTTATCATAGCTATGAACCTGTAGATAAGTCAAAAACCTGTAACAAAGGTCGCGTGAACTCCGCATCAGTACCTTCCGGTTTAGTTGCTCTGAAGTAGCTCTCCCCAGTACATCTAAGTTGACTACAGGTGGGGGTGGGGATTTTCCAATGAGTCAGAGAAATGATAATAGGTAGTTTTCACCGTTTGCTAATCAAGAGAAATCGTGGTTTCTTGTCAGGCATTGAGACTAGTATCTGTTCATGGTCCAGGGGTTCGTAAAGAAAGTCTTCTTAGCTACCCAGTTTAAATTTAGTTAGACGGTTGACACAAACTTGCCAGGGCTCGTCCCGATGACAAATTTGTAACCTGTGTATTGTATGGTAGTTGTAGGAAAAAGTGTCATGTATTCAATGTAATAGTAAAGAATACTATGATCTTGCTATCATTTAATGTGTCTCAGATTAGGCCAATCTTAAGCAGTCGTATCCAGTAGCATCCTGCCTTAATTTAGTAGCATCAAGAATAAATAAGGGAAGAATTGAGAAGACTTGAATCATCCCACGTGTCTTTCCGCCCGATTCTCAAGTATCGCGGGTGGAGCCTACTCGTCGCCTGTCCCGACCACAGAGTAATTATTGGCGCTGGTTCTTCCGATCGCCGTTCTCCGGATCAAGAAAGTGCGCCGAATTCAAATTATACAGAAAAAGAATCGACATTTCGCCGTATGCTCTACAATTAAATCGCAGCTACCACTAGTTTAAAAGACGAGATACGGGGCTAAAGTACAGTGAGATGATAGAAGTGATGTTCAATCAGGCAGAAAAGGACCGATTTGGACTGAATACTACAAGTTTAAAGAAGAAAAGGACTTGCTTCCAAATGTTTTTACTCTAGGCTTAGAAAGTCAGGTAGAATATCCGTCTCTGGAGAAGTGTGAAGTAAGATTTACTTCTTATTTTTTCCACACACAAATATTCATGTAATCTCCATGGCTGGCAGGTTCATGGTGATGAAAAAGAGTTTTAATAGGATAGATAATGAAACATTTAGCCAACTACCCGAGTTAATGATATACATTTGGACCAACAGTAATAAGTTGTATCTCAAATGTTGACGTTTTGAATGATATCGTATAGTTGTCAATTTCCATAATCAGTCATTAATTTAAAATTAGGAAATACTTCAACCCTATCGTTTTACCAACTGTTAACTGTCCGAAAAATGCTATGAACTAAATTTTGTGTACAGTGGACAACTTAAAACAAAACATAATAACTAATCGAGTACATTTCGCCAACTAAATACCTTAAGTTGTCCAAATTTAATACCTGTTCTAGATGCGATTCTTTACAGTCCTGAGAAGACCAAAATAAAATTACAATGATCACACCGATCCTGTTGAATCTGAACTAAATGCATGCCTGTTAGGTCTATGCTTCAGGCTCAGTGTTCAAGTTGCTTAATTGCTCCCCTGAATCATCAAACGCCGCATGTCCTTGGGCTTCACCGTCTTTGCGACTGCTTCAGCACTTTTCCTTGGAGGTAACACTTAATACTGCAAGAGGCAACACGCGAAGCTCCACCCAGGCTCCACCCCCGGTAAATAATATCGGACCAAAAGATATTCAGGATGCTGACATCAAGGTTATGTGAGTTCTCAATTTTTCCCTTTTTGGTAGCATCCAGTCTGGATAATACTAGCATGCACTAGGACGTAGCCTTGATATAGAAGCGTGTAGTAGCATCAGTTCGTACTGCATACCACTTTTTCGTACAACTTCATACTACTATTTTGAGATTTTTTCATCAGGGTTGCATGTCAGACTTTTCATAAAATTTATCACAGCATATTCCTGCCACTTCCCGTGCTGTGTAATCCAACTTGAACCCAAGACAGATTTGGCCGCATTTAAGTGGTGCCATTTCAGTAAGCCTCGGGGGTGGGGAGGTGGGAAGATCCATTCTTGCCCCCGTCCCATCTCAGGTTTGTTGCTGAGACTCAACATTTGATTAATCTCTTGGTCAGTAAAAACAAAAGCACCAATCTTGACTTTGTTAATTTTTTTAATTGAAGTTGTCTCAACATTTCCGCTTAAGAATCCGCCACTTTTGCTAAGGCTAGTAGTTTATAGCAGACAGTAGCCTTAGCAAACACTCTGACACAGTCATTCTTCTTGAAAATTCTATAAACCCACTTAGACATAGAGAATAAGAGAAAGATGCGGAGAAAGATTTATTCTCTTATTGGTCATGTGGGAATAATGCTGGTGTTAGGATTTGCAGAAAAATACAAATATGTTAAATATATTAACCTTTCTAACTACACCCTAAACCTTAGTGCATCGTTTGCCGAGCGTTGGTGGGTTTGTGGGGCGGGTTTCCGTCTGTTACTGAGTCATGGAATAATTCTTATTTATTTAGATAATTATATAGTTATCTGGCAAATAGGCAAAAAAGTCAAATATTATTGTACCGGTAGTTGTCAATCGCCCTTGTGTCTTCGGCTTTGATCCTGTATCAATGGCCACTTTATACAGAAGTTTAAATTGAAACCTTGAACCTCGTTCTGTATCACTCCTAGAATAAGCTAATTTGCGTTAGCCAAATTATCCGTCATGAATTCCCTCATCTCCTCGTTTTGGACCCTCAAGCCGATTTACTTAAAACACATTTTCTATCCCTGAAGTTCTATCCCCCTTGGGATGTATAAAGCTCGTCCATGTACCAAACTTTACTACTGTTCATTAAAATATGGCAAGCCGTTATATTATAACATGAAAGAGGAGTGGACGGATTATTTTTGCCGTGTCTAGACCTGTACAGAGAGATCCAGAGCCTCAAAACAGTTAGCACAGTCTTTTTGTCAATTTACTAAAAACAACTTTTGTTTATTTAACGTATTGGGACTTAAAAAAATGGACAAGCCGGCTTCGACATGAGATAGAAAAGTACCAACACTTTTGATCAGTATGATCCCTTTCTACCAAAGTCTGTCAAGCAGGCTTAGACAATGATAAGACCTATTTTAGACAAGAAGGCTTAGAGATGAAATAGAAAAGTACCAACACTTTTGATTAGTGGTTACTGATCGGTTCTACCAAAGTCTGTCAAATTAGCAGAAGGAACAGAAAACCTGTGATCTCGTTTGGCAGAACACGAATAACGTTTCACCACTTAAATTCACTTCTCCCTCTGTTCTTATTCCCGAAGTGAGAAAAGGATCTTCCGGAAAGCTATGATCCACGAAACGGTCAGAAGCTTCTTTCACAAGAGATATGAAAACTCGATCCTGTTTACATAATTTATGGAAAGTCGAAGAGTTCCCTTAATGGAAAAAGCCAAGGATGAAAGACGACTTCGAGATTGAGTGATCAAGTGCGAAAATGAAATTGAGCTTTTCCATTATTGATTTCATGGCAATTCGTGATCAGGGTTGCCAAGAGCTCGACTCATAAAAGTGTCACAATTGCTGACAAAAAGGTGCTGTTTGACACCTCGAATTTTTGTTGTGTATTTCGCTGCAAAACGGGCAAAATGCGAATAATTGGTAATAACTGAATTTGTAATAACATTTTTCAAAACATTTCTTAACTGTTACATCACGGTTTCGTACCAAAATTTAATCGAAAATGGACTTTATTTAAGGCTTCAAACTGTTTTTGTGTACAAAATCAAAAGAAAGTACATGTTTTGGCAGTGTTTTGGGGGCGGTAATCCGTCAGTTTAGTAAAGTAATTGGAAAACTGATTTTCTGACCTAAAAAGTGTCATTCGTAGAAAAAACGGTCACTTTCAGAGAAAAAGTGTCACGGTGTCACCCAGATGCAAAAAGTTTCAAAAAGCACCAAAAGTGTCACATTTGGCAACCCTGTTCCTGATATATTTTTCTGACAGGGCTGGCACAACAGAAAAAATGGCCCTTTCTTACAGAAGTTATCGAAACATCACTAAACAAAGAAAAAGCGGGAAATTTGTTGATTTGTGTCGCATTTTCTACTTGAAATTCATTATAATTGAGCAATGTGGGGGAATCTTCGGGACGGGGATTTGAGTGAAACGGTGTAATTTGTGTGGCATTTTCATCTGTGAAACTCATCAAAGCAAAGTAAATGGGAAAATTTTCGTACTTTTTCAGCATTTCATGCTTCAAAATCACCAAAATTTAGTAATTTTGTGATACGAACAGAAAAAATCACCAAACTAGGGTATAAATCACCGCCCGTCTCAACCCTGTCTTCCGCTTGCAAATGAAGAACAAACTTGCAAGTTATTCTTGGAAGTTAGCAGTGTTAAAACAGTGCTCAAACCATGAATATATTTAGCGCCGAAGGAGGAGAGACGAGATTTTTTTTTTACCAAATCATTCCATAACCTTTTAGTGGAGTGTTCCTTGGAACAATCCACTATTGCGAGCGCTGTAGCAGCTTTCGTGAACCTCGTGAACCAGTGCAAGTATCAAGTCCAAACTTGGTACACTTGTGTTTGCTGGGGTCTAGTTGTGCCTTTTGGGGGTCCCACCCGCCACTCCAACCCGGTTCAAGGGCAAATGGGACCAAATTACTCAGTGAATAATGTTCACAGCTTGACCAGAACTGGACATATGACAATAAAATTCCTTGGACGTGTAGATCCTGGGGCTGGGAAATTCCTTTTAAAGTTGTGCCTCCCCCACCCACCCTGTGCATGGGCAACTGGGACCAGATTGACCATGAGTAAAGATCGTTACCCGTGACAGGAATCAGCAGGTATCAAGTTCGAACTTGGTAGGGTTGTGAGCACTGGGGTCTCTTTTTACTTGTTGCGGGTCTCAACCCCACCACCACCTGGTTCAGGGGCAATTGGGCCCAGATTGCCCATTTTTTAATGTTTTTAACTTGACAATAACTGGAGATAAGGCGATGAAATTCCTTATGCTTTTGAATCATAGGGGTTACGGAGAGTTGAAACACCCCCACCCTCCCCGTTCATGGGCAAGTGGGCCCAAATTGCCCATGAAAAAGTTTTTGACCTCTGACTGGAATCAAACTCTAAGCTGGTACACTTGAGGGAAAAAGGTGTGAATACGCATTCTGGTGGGTCCCCCTCCCCTTCCCTACCGTTCATGGGCAACTGGGCCCAAATTTCCCGTGAGTTAAATTTGTCCATGACAGGTCTCAAGTCCAACTCTTGTATATTTGGGGAGATAGACCTATGGATGAGTAGTTAGTGTAACAGCAACAAATAAGACGACGCGACGTATTTTAATCTTTAATGAACAGTTGGAAACTTGACTGTTTTGTCATATGATCGATTCTTAATGAATTGTGACAAAGTGCACGGTTTGATTTATTGCACTTGTTATTACCTTGCTAATGGAAAAGAGGTTTAAAGGGTGGGACTGGCTGGCAGACCGTTCAGTGTTCTTCGTTAGATCTTCAACATTTCTTTGGATTTATACTGGTGGTTTGTTTACATTTAAAGCTTCTAAAGTCGGATGATTACAAATTAGGTTAATTCAATACTTGTTTGGTCATTGGAGATGAGAAATCTTGGTTCTAAAGCTGTTTGTATATAAAATGTGATAAATATATTTGGCATTTATTTGGCCCTTTTCTTAAGCTCTTTTTCTTGCCATTAGTGATTAAATTATCTGACCATAGCGAAGAACTGAAGTACCAACCTAAAAAAAAAATGATTAAAAGAAAGATGAAATCCCAAATTGTTAATTCTCATGGCACTTGACTCTGCCGGCTCAAGCGTAGGTGTCGAGTCTCTTCGTCGGGCGATCCGCTGATCTCGAGTAAGGGTAAAAATGTTTGGTATATATTTTTTGGTGTGAGATAGAGTGAGCAGTGTGATGGCATCCGTTTCTTATAGGTTTGTTTGTTTATCCCGTTTGTCGCCCGGCTTTCGAGCCAGTCTCCCTGCTGGGGACGTTATGTAAATAGTGTTAAATATGTATATTCAAACAATAAAAGAACTTGAACTTGGTACTTCCAGATCGGCTAGGACGATGAATCTTGTCAAGTATATTAGGGACCCTGACCAGATCGATACGACAAGTGTCACTTCCAGGATCTGACGATCCAAGCGGAAGTGGGAGGGAAACCTGGAATCTTGTGACATGCTTACATTTCGACTCGATGATCTTATTGAACACATTTTCCAGATGTTCTGATTCTGATCTGGACTGGATCCGTAACTACGGGGAAGCTTGGGATGGGTTATAATTGACTGCGTTAAACGAATAAGTTAACTGGTTTCTTTCTTGCGATAAATCCCCTGACGGTCTGTTTCACACCGTCCACTGTGATTCGCAGTCCGCTAGAGGAATATTTATGTGAGGGAAGGGTACCGTAAATCTTGCAACACGCCTAAAGTGGAGTGATGGGTACGGGACAAGCTTAGTCCGTAGGCCGTTTCTAGAATCAGACAGGAACGAGCACTGAGAGCGAGTTGGAAGGGTGTGCCGGATACATTTGTGATTTGCAATAATCTCGAACGAGTGATCCGTTAGATGGAATTTAAAAGTTGGCTAAAAGGATGTTACGTACAGGTCCTTACTAGTCCAGCCGCTTTTGAAGGATTGGAAGGAAGGACCGGAAATCTTGTTACATACGAGTTAGGGTACTTCCAGATGGCTTACGACCATGAAACATGTTATGCGTGTTAGGAAACTGACTAGATTGACTTTGATAGCACCGCTTCCTCCATAAACCCATCAAGGAGAGAGCTGATGGAGAGGAAATCTGGCTATTATGAAAAGCAGGCCCGTATCCAAGAATTTATTTCGGGGGGGGGGGGGTGCCTTTCGGGGGGGGGGGGGGGTTGCCTGCTGGTCGGAGAAAAAAGTACAAAAAACACATAGATCAGAGGAAAAACCCTATAAAAATGATTATTTTTGTATATTTAGGGGGGGGGGGGTCAACTCTGAGGTACATCCTACCGGCCTCCGCTTGAACTCCTAGCGGTAACACACGTCGTGCCGAGAAATTAAAACGCTGCGACCCACTTCTCCAGAAACCTAACCCCCCCCCCTCCTGGATGCGGCCTTGATGAAAAGTATCACTTTTGAACAAGTTATCTGGTCTAGATGGGACTTGATAGATGGTACGAGAACATGTCTCAGAGGGTAAATTTCATGTCCAGAACCGATGTCATTTGGTAAAAAGTGCCTCAGATCTGAGGTACATCCTACCGGCCTCCGCTTGAACTCCTAGCGGCAACACACGTCGGGCCAAGAAATTAAAACGCTGCGACCCACTTCTCCAGAAACCACCGATCAAGCACAGCCAGCGGTATAGCAAATCATTTGTACCATACTTCGTTAAGCACCAACCTGGAAGCAGAAAGCAAACAAGATCACAAGATGCGTTGTGATCGTTGTGATCAAACAAGAGACACAACAGTGGAAAGAAACCAATAGTGCTTATAATCTTTTTATTTCTTGTTTTTATTTAACGTTTTGACATCCCAGGCTATTTTAACGAATATTGGGAAAAATAGAATGATTCTTATTCTGATCCGGCAAGTGAGGAAATCTTCTGGCACGCTCAGATACGAGGGACCAGGACAGCACCTTTGCGAGACGGACAGGTATAAGCGGGGTTTCCCGAGGGGCGGTGGAGATGGGGGGCACAACGCCCCCCTAGATTTTGGGCATTCGGTCAAATTTTTGCCGAAGGCGATAAACTCGGTCAAAACGGGCATCGCGGCGAAGCCATGACGTCCTTTTCAAAAACCGTTTGTCCCCGCATTTCCAGATTGGGTGATTTAACGTGTGTATTGGTTCCCCTTTCTTTATCGAAGTTGCTAATTCATCCAAATTTTGTTCACTCCGCATCGATTTCACCGTATTCGGTGTGTCTCTTCGTTAATTCGGTGATTTAACCTGTTTGTTTGGCGAATTCGGTAATTCACCGGATTTTTCTCAAGTCCGTATCTGTTCTATCGCATTTGGTCAGTCCATTTCATAATTCGGTCATTAATCAGATTCATTTGGTTGTTTTTCGTGAACAAATTCGTCCTTGCGTAAATTCGGTGATTTAACCTATTTATTTGGTCTCATTCTTTACCGAATTCGGTAACTCGGTCAGTCTATTTCCTAATTTGGTCAATAATCAGATTCATTTGGTTCTGATTCGTGACCGAATACGATAACTCATCCAACTTGTCTTGTGTCCGCATCGATTTCGCCGCATTCGACCCGTCCCTGCGTAAATTCGGTGATTTAACCTGTTTATTTGGTCTCATTCTCTACAGAATTCGGTAATTCGATCGACTTCGGTCAGTCAATTTCATAATTAAATTCAGTCAGATCCATTTGGTTCTGATTCGTTACCGAATACGGTAATTCACAGGATTTCTCTTTAGTCCGTTCTAGTACTAGAGTTTCACAACGATTGCTGGTGTTCCTCTCGAAACAACGCACATACGACGGGAGGGAAGGGGGAAACAGACTGCTCGTCTGCGGGGAGAACAAACCACATTCGTTCCAAGTTTTCACTTGAAACTGTCCAAACACCTGGCTTAATGAGAGCCTCTCTATTATTATGAAATGTCGTATTCTCCCACAATGTTTCCTGCTGCTCTCTTGTGGATATTTTCTAGATTATCAGAGACTTCTGTAGAAAGAAAGACCAAGCATATACACCCCTCATAGAATTCCTCTCGGACTAGTTCTTTTTTTTGCCGCTATGTGCGCCATCGTAAAGAAAACAATGGCCCGTTACTTCTTGGTGTACCTTTATCCAGGTTTGTTTTGCTATTTTCAAATCCTCTTAGGCCTAACCATGTTTAAAACTGTTTAAAATGCCTCTTCCCCTCTTTTTGCTTTACCAACTCTGTTCTGTCAAGCGTCATCAAGTTTCCGACTTCAGTGCTGACTGCTGTCTGACTTTTCCACAGGGCTAATGCGCGACTCGATATGAAGCTAAAGCCTAATCGCTTATTCACCCGTCAGATAACTTGTACCCAGATCTCACGTGTGATTGTTATTGTTCCTCTAGGGCGTCTGGCGGCAATTCGTCATCGGATTTTATGAAGGACGTATTCAGAATAAGGAAGGAAGTTTGCAAGTAACAGAGGCCTTTAGTATTTAAACTAAAGGATTTGAGGAAACAGAGGGATTCAATTATAAAGTTTGTTTCACTGATAATATTCTGAACATGGTAATTTCATTTCAGATCCTCGTCATCATTACCCCAAGCAATTTCCCGGACATACGCTGCATGAATATAGACGGATATTCGGCAGTATCTATTCTCAGTCTGCTTAATCTCATAACCCGAGACTGACTATCATTAATTTACATTTTCTTGCTTGATAGTTTAGTTTTAAGGAAGGAGATGAAGTCTTGTACCGGATTTGAACTATTTGAAAGGGCGGAAGAAAGTTTAGAATAGCAGCAATTAACATTAGTTCTGGCAGTAGAGACCCAGTAACATTTTATGTTCGGCAGTATTTGTCCAAGATTACTTTCATGGAGCGCTCCACAGAGGTCCGAGTCAGTAATTGCAGAATGGACTAATAGGAAACCAGGCTTTGACTCAAAGGTGCAAAACGAATAGGATGCGAGACTTATTTGTTTGTACAGTTAGAGACCTTCTAGTTCTCATTTCTGATTGGCCTAACCTTTTCTCTAATTCCGTTATAACAATTAGAATAGTGTCTGACAATCGTTTTCAGTAACACATGGTTCCCAAACGCTGGTAATCCAGTCGTAAAGTAGAAACTCCTGTAACTTACACTGTCAGAAGTTTCATTACAGACAACAGAAGGATACGCGGAGATTCAGAGATGGATCTCCGGAGATTCCAGAGATGATGATCGCTGAAAGCTTTCTTCTTCGGTTCAGAAATGACCATTGACATAAAAAATAAATCCAGATTCCACTTGAGCGATATCTTATGTCATTATGTCAAGTAGGCCATATCTTTTTTCCCATCTGAAGCTAGGGAAGCTTTATGTCCTTATTATTCTCGCTGTCCAAATCGACATTTTCTTTATTTCTCACAAGGATGTGAGGCTTACAGCTCATCCCGGTCTGCAAAAATATTCGGCGCCATAATTCTTGTCACATTAATTGACTAAAATGGAATTGTGCCCTAGGCTGCTTGGTTCTAGCCCCTTTTTGGTCACAACTGCCATACTTGAACTTCGAACAAGTATTCGAAGGATTACAATGGGGATCAGGCATCACTTAAGTCTGTACAAAGAAGAGCCACTAAATACATCAAAGGATATAGCACCCTGGACTATCAAAAAGATTAACGAAGTTATCTGCCAACCCTTTGCTACCGTCGCAGACATGGTGACGTCATTATGGCACAAGCTCTTGGAGACAGACACCAACCTGTTCCAGCTAGAATAGAAAACCCGAACCCGTGGACACTCCAAAAAGTTTTGCCGCAAGAGAGCTGCAACCAAGAAGCGAAACCAATTTTTTACTAATCGAGTGGTACCGCTATGGAATTCCCTCAGTCAAAACACTGTCATGGCATATAGTGCCTTTTAGTCATCGGTTGACCAAGACTGGACTCTGAAGCCTTGGACAGTTATTACGCCATGAAATCTACAGATTACCTACAGACTACACCCAGATTACACCCAGGAATCAATTACAGACAGTAAAGCAGATTCACAAAAGACAGTTCGGACGTCATAACGCAGACAGAGACCCTTGAAGACACCCTTGAAGTCTCTAGCTTACGTAGCACATATCGATCGTAGAAATTTTCAGTCAGTCGGTCGGTCCGACGGATGATCCAACAATTTATCTGGGGTCGGAGGGAGCTGGGAATCCGAAACCTCGTCCCCTGCGTTAGCTTCGAACCTTTGATCCAATTCGGGCAAAACTTGTGTTCTTTTGTCCGAGCCACGTTCAACGTTGGGGGAACCAAACGGACGTGGAGATTGAGATTAATCTTAATTCAAAGGACATGGGCCCTAACGTGTATCTGTTCTGTCCGGATTGGAGGAGGTCTCGGCGGGGGGGGGGAGGAGGTTGGTGCCAGAAAGTTTCTGCCGCTAAACTATGCGAGTGGTAAGAACAGATACCCTAGATACGGCATTTACGTCCGAGAAAAAAAAATCATTCTTTGGTATTAGCTGAGCAGTGGTGCAACGCATTTTTGGGTTTTTGGGATCCCAAAACGTAAGTGGAGGGATACCTATGACATCGCAAAGGTTGTCCATCTGTCCGTCTGTAAGCACGATAACTCTCGAAGGGAATGAGATATTTTGATGAAACTTGGTGTGAGGATTCGTTGGGTCGTCGGACCAGTCAATTTCGTAGATGGGCTTTGTAGCCCAACATTTAGGGGGGGGGAGGAGGTTCAAATTAAGGGGCAAACAAAATATTTTGAAACAGCTAATTTGATAGTCAATTATGAGGTAAGAAGACATGCTGAACACGATGGTAAAAACCATTTTGTCATCGGACAAGTAGTTCGCCCGGAATCCGGTCAAAACCGGAAAGCTTGTTAAAAGTAAAAGTTTTATTTGAAGTTGATTAAATGTTCAATTTAGGGGTAGGAAGACATTTTGAGGACGATGGTGAAAACCATTTTCTCGACGGCAAGCAGTTCGCCCGGAATCCGGCCCAAACCGGAAAGTTTGTGAAAATTAAAAGTTTTATTTGGAGTTGATTAGATGTTCGATTTAGGGCAAGAAGACAAGCTAAACACATGTGAAAAAATGTTCTACCTGGACATGTAGTTCCCCCGAATCCGGCCAAAACCGGAAAATTGTTAGAAGCTTAAGCTTTATTTCTAATTGATTAGATAACACATTTAAGGATAAGAAGAGACGCTGAATTCGTGTTTGACAATCATATTTTACCCGGAAATATAGTTCGACCGGAATCCGGCTGGAGTCGGAAAATTTGTTATAAGTTAAATTTTTATTTGAAGTTGATTAGATGTTCATTACTGGGGAAAGAAAATACCCTTAGTTCGTTTTTGGGCTTTCTTTTTCCGCCGGACAAGTAGTTCTGGAGTTCGGCCGAAACCAGGAAATTGGCAGAAGTGGCAGGAAGTTTTTGTCAAAACAGATATGACTTATAGGGGTAAACTCACATGCTGAATCCATATCTGAACTTGGTTTTCTCAGATGACTAGCTATTTGGCCTTAATCTGTTTCTGAATTTTAATAGTAAAACCGTTCAAGGAGTCTGGCAAAGACTGGATCTGGCGAAGACTGTGATTGATGATAAGAATATCTCTAAATAGTAGTATAAAGCTGTACGAAGAAGTAGCATGCACTACCAACTGATGCTACTACATGCTACTATAGCAAGAATGGATGTTACTGGAGCAAGGCGGGATGCTACTGAATACTACTGCTCAAGATTAGCCCAGTGTGAGGCACGTTAAATTTAAGTATTCCGTACTACTGCAGATCAATACATGCATCTTTTTCGTACAGCTACCATACAACTACACAGGCTACACATTTTTCATCGGTTGGTACCAGAGGCTAGCAAGTAAGTTCGGATAATACTGGACCAAAAATTTCGGCTATGACTTAGTTTTATCAGATGGATGTGAGATGGAGCCTAACATTGGTATAGCTTTATTTTACCGTGTGCCTCGTTGTTTAAGTTTAAGAGTAGTTGTCTTCTTCTTCTTTCTGCATGACGCACTATTTTATTTTCTTGGTTCATTCGCAGTAAAATTCGTGATGATGACGAGTTTTTGATATTGAGGTTTACCGTACTGAGCGAAACCGACCGATGGGGAGAACCAGCTAGGGACAGTGGCTCCATCTCTGTTGTAGAGAACCAGCCAGACCCCGTTGCTTTGAGCGTGTTCAACCCTCATAACAGTAGTAACTATTAGTTAGCATTTCCTTTCCAACGTCACAAAAAGTGACAACGCTGACCGTTCCAACCTTATCAGAATAGTAATTAACAGTGACTAGTTGCTTACCATACTCGGGAGCGTATTAAGCATAGTAACTATGGATCTCTGTAACTTGATTGGCTAGATTACCCCGTTTAGTGATATTTTGACGAAAATAGGAAAATTTGTTCCAGCCTGGTTCCAGCCTTGACGTCAAGAAGCCTAAATTTGTGACGTCATGCATAGTAGCTACGGTAAGTACACTGTACAAAGTTTCTCCGAGTAAGGATTAAAGTTAACTGTAGTATTTTTACTGGGATTAATCTTATCTCTACTGGGAGAAGATTAATCCGAATTAGAGAAATATTATCTCAGTAGAGACAAGATCAATCCCAGCAGCAAATACTGCAAGATTTGTTTTTACAGTATAGTCCTACACTGTAAAAAGCTTATCCGAGTAAGGATTAAAGGTAACTGCAGTATTTGCCACTGGGATTAATCTTATCTCTATTCGGATAAGATTAATCCGAATTAGAGATAATTTTTATCTCATTAGAGACAAGATTAATCCCAGTAGAAATACTGCAAGATTTTTTTTAGAGTATAGAGTGGAACACGCTCTTTACGTCCCTAGCCAGTCAAAGTGGCACTATATTCGCTGTAGAGAACCAGCGGCGACCAGTTTCTTTCTGTCCAATGCAGAAAACCAGCCGGTATTGGTGTCTTGACGCTTGTGGCAGAAAACCAGGCCCCTGGCTTTATGTCCGTTGCAAAGAACCAGCCAGGCCCCGTTGCTTTATTGTACACGTGGATTACGCTGCTTGTGAAATTGACCATCTTGCTCTGTCGTTTCATGCCAGTGTTAAAGTTTAACTGAAAAGCAAACTTATTTTCGTATCATTTAGTTGAGTACACCGAGTTATTTGGATTCTGCTAAGAGATTTTCTTATTTTCCACTATCTGCTCTAGTACTGAGGTTCAGAATATCTACGGCTGTCCTCACAGCGCAAATTCTACTATGACGCGGAATATTTGAATCTGAACACAATCGCGACTTTTAAGTGGGCGGTGAGAAGCTTGGTGAAGATTGCTTAGTGCCGGAACGAAAAAATTTCATAAATCTTTTCCGTCAAGCATACGAAGTAGGTAGTACCACAAATCTGACAGGGAAACTCCACTATTTGAAAACTGATCATTCGTGAATAGCGGAGCGACGAAATAACGCATTTTCATCGGGTCTTCAAGACTCTTTAAGTGAATTAGTGAGGGGTAAAAAGACTGTCCCATCTCTGCCCTTTTCAGTTAAACTTTAAATATAGTCCTGATCAGACGCCACTATCTGATAAAAAGCACAAGTGGTTTGTAAGAAGTAACTGGAAACGAGCTAATATTCCGTCATATATTTGTATGTTAACTACAATGCTCAGTACTATTAGAGTGCCATATCATCTATTACAGCTAATGGCTAAGGGGAATAAAGATGATCTTAATAAATATTATATGAATATTATTGGGTGTATGAAACAGGCCGAGAAAATTGCAGTTCCTGAGGAGCGTATTCGGGTTGGGACCCGTCAGCCCCTTTGGTCTTCTGATGAACAGTTTATGTCAAGAATAAAGGAAAATTTTGGCTACGTATCTGGGTTGAATGTGGACGTCCTTCTTCTGGCTGGGTTCAAAATATAAAATCGATAAAAAAAGTGAATACAAGAAATATTTAAAAGCTGCCTGATATAAGGGCATGGAGTATCCGGCTTCTAGAAAAGATTGGTCGAAAATTATTAACTCAGAGAAGTTAGAAAGTGGTGCACCTTCTAGTGCTCAGATTGTTGGTTCGACTTGGTATGAGTATTATTCGTCAATTTTTTCTGTTGTAAATTATGCTGTTCATGTGGTTTACCTGCGATTTCTCAGTAGTAAGTTGCCCGTTATTATTTGACAGAAACATGTAATTCCGATTTCAATTAATGATGTCGTCCAGGCGATCAAGCGGATGAAGTCGTCATCTTCTGATATTGACGAGATTGACTCTCACCATCTTAATTTCCATTGTACTACTCTTTTGTGTCCTTTACAGTTAATGTTTCAGATGTGTTTAACAATTTCTGCGGTTCCCGACAGCTTCTTGTGTGGTTCCGTAACTTCTATGCTCAAACGTGGCAAAACCCCATCTATTTGTTCTTCTTATCGACCAATTACCACTGATTGTAACATCAGTAAAGTCCTCGAGTATATATTATTACCTTATTTAAGTTACAATTCTAATTTTGGGGATAATCAATTTGGGTTCCAGTCGGATGTTAGTTGCCAACATGCCCACAGGGTTTTGGCGGCGGCTATTAAACAATCTACAGCAGAAGGCTCGTCCCTTTAATTTTGCGCTCTTGACCTTTCAAAAGCGTTTGACAGCGTTGTACACAGTCAAGCTCTCTACTCTTTACTGTCCCATGGTGTTAACATTTCTGTAATTTTCCTTTTGCGTTCTTGGTATGAGAACTCTTTCATTCGCATCAGCCACAGTAACTTACCCTCTGTTCGGATTCGGCGGGGAGTTCGACAGGGGGGGGGGGGTACTTTCTCCTTGTATTTTCAAGATTTGTATATCGAATATTTGGACATTCTGACGTTTCTTATCTTGCTTATGCAGACGACTTGCTTCTGATTAGCAATAGTCTAAGCCTTTAATAAGCCTTTCTTCAATGGTTTCAAAAGTTTCTAGTTTCTTCTCAGATGTTGGACTGTCTCTCAATGTGGAAAAATGTGAATTCTTGTTTTTTAACGATCGTTCTTCTTCTCAGTAGTCCCTTGTGTGTAAACATTTTACTATCCCCCTTACTACTTCTTTCAGATGGCTGGGCATCACTGTCACTAACTCTCTACCGTCTCTAAGACAACAAACTATCCT
This sequence comes from Branchinecta lynchi, assembly GCA_023053575.1. Lineage (NCBI taxonomy): Eukaryota > Metazoa > Arthropoda > Branchiopoda > Anostraca > Branchinectidae > Branchinecta > Branchinecta lynchi. The sequence continues at coordinate 2,944,441 of JAKZAP010000003.1, read as the reverse complement.
TGATGTAAAGAAAAAAAATACAATTTGGTTATTCGAAAATTGTCGCTAACCGTGGGCGGTATAAAAGACGAGCTCTTGGTCGGCTGTATTCAACTTTTTTGCGACCATTCTATATTCTACGTTTCTGGACTGTATCCTCTTCTTAAAAATAAAGACCTCTTTCTCTCCGAAAAAGTTATTTTCGCTACTGTAAATTCCTTCTTTACCTCCCCCCTTTGCATCCGAATAGAGTAATTATCCGTTAAGTACGGTGTTCCAGATATTTCGGAAAAATTACTAATGCTACACAGGAAGCTGTCGGGTTCAGCATACTCTCGGTTATCACCACACCACCCCCTTGCCCCCCTGTTTATGTGCTAGTGTTTTTGTATGTATAGTTATTTTAGTATATTTTTCCTTTCTTTTTCTTTATTGTACCCCACTTGTTTTTCCTCTGGAACTCCACTTGTTTTTCCTCTGGAATTTGTGGGTAAGAAATAATTTATTATTATTATTATTATTATTTATGTCTATTATAGAAAACCAGTCGGGCCTAGTGGTCACCGGAAACAAAAAACAGGTACACCAACTAGCAAAAGCTGCAAGCCCCTCATTGCCAAAGATGATTATGAGCCAACAGTTGACTGTTGCATACATGTCCCCTACATGTCTCACTGCTGATATCGCCTATTTTTGGTTTCAGTGTGTACGTTACTACTGAAGTTGTCAACCCCTTTAAACTTTCAAACTGGTTTTGTTTCTTCGCTGTCGCTTAATGCTGAAGTCGTCAACTTATCGAAGCTTTTTAAACGTGATGTTCTAAAAAAATTAATCATATGATCAAAAGGTATTCTTCAGCGTTGTAAAAACAACAACAAAATAATATAGGAAGAAGGGACTAAATTAACTTTGCAGTCAGTTGAACTTTATCCTTTTCAATCGTAGACATCGTGACGGATGAAAACTTGGAACAATATCTTATATAATCTAGTTGGCATTAGAAAGCTATCCGTAACTTTTCAGGATTAAAATACCATAGATGACACTATTAATTATTATGAAACTACCTCATTGCTTTACATTTTCGTTTGTATCCGTTGTGTAAACACTTAATCCTAGGTTACATTGATAGACCATCGACAGAAAATTTCTTACCGTCAGATTTATAGAAATCGAACACAATGTGCACCCATTTGCAAAAATTCCTAGCCCCTCGTGAACCGATTCCTACTTACAAGTCCCTCTCTCGTGATATACATTAAGTTAACCAAAAATAAATAATGGGTACACCAGCTAGCAAAAGTTGCAAACCCATCCGCAGAAGATGATTGTAGCATAACAGCCGATTATTACTTACAAGTCTCTTGCATATCTTACCATTGGGAACCAAATAACAGGTACACCAACTAGCAAAAGCTGTAAACCCCTCATTACCGAAGATGATTATGAGCTAATAGTCGACTGTTGCTTAAAAGTCCCCTACATGTCTCATAACTGGTATCGCCTATTTTTGGTTTCAGTGTACCTTACTACTGAAGTTGTCAACCCCTTTGAAATTTTCAAACTCGTGTATCTCATGAAGGAATTTTTGTACCCAAAATGGATGACATATACTTTGATCAGCTCATCAATGGCTATCGATTGCCGTCGAAAAAAAAAATCTACCTGTCTTAGTCCAAAAGTTGACTTTTGCCGTAGGCCAACTTTCTAACGTCACGACTTAGAAAAGAGCAAAGCGTCTCTTGCAGAGAACCAGCAATACCCCGTGCTTTACGCCCCTAGTAGTGGCTTTGCGTTGTTGCAGAGAACCAGCAAGGCCAGGATGCTTTATGTCCAATATAAAACCTGACAAGATCGGTGGTTTTACGTTTGTTTCAGATAACCAGTCATGCCCGGGGGCTTTTCGTTCATTGAAGAGAACCAGCCAGGCACGGAGTTACAGAGAACGGATGGTGGCTGTGGAGGATTGGTGGCGCTCCTTGCTAGTGGACTCCATGTATTGAAAGTAAATCCCGAACGGAAGAAGCTGGCGAAATGGAATGGAAGGAATGGGTTCCAATGTGGAAAGTAAATCCCCAATGGAGTGCCTGTGTGCAAGAACAGAGAACATTTACTGATAGAATAGAAGTCATATATCTTACGTCAAAGGTGAGGCAGCCCGTGTTTCTCCCGTCAAATGCCCTGAAAACATACCCAGCGTACTTCGTGGCGTCACCATGAGGGAAGAACTTGGAGTAGATTGTGCAGAAAGTTTCCTCGCACACTCTTCCACTCGGACAGTCCTGTAAAAGTTGGAATGGTAAAGAAAGGTGAGGAAAGGTAGACTTTTGTTTCGTACCAGTTTGATACTTTGTACGAAAGATGATGATAATCTTAGAACCTAATCCGTCCTGAATTGGCAGCCATTAGTAAGACATTGACGGGGAAAAAACATGATCCGTCGCACTTCCGAGGGTCCTTGCAAACTTACAAGCGTCTCCAGAGAAAAGCGGCGGGATCGACCAAAAAGAGGCACCGCAAGTATGTTATCAACCTTGTTATTGTGTTTTTTTTTTAAAGAACTAGGAGATTGGAAATTTCGTAGTTGGTCATCAATGGTTGTGTCATTTTTCTTCATTTGAGACTTTAAAGCACAATGGACACTTCTAATGCTTTATTTTGTATTAAATGCTTCACAAATAAACATTTCCGACTTCCTTTAGAAGGCGCTACGAAAATCGGCCGTTTTCTTGTTATCCCTTGTCTTTACCTCTCTGGCATTTCGGCGATCCAAATCGTAGGAGCTGGGATATCGTGCAGGAAATTCAAAAACTCCCAGCAATGCTTGATAGAAAAGGATATACTTGAGATGTCACCAAAGTCAAGCCGCAAATGCAGTTTACCTGATTATTCTAGTGTTTCATCAGAAGTTCCATGGCTTAAAGTGCCTATTAAAAGTTTTTCTTTGTGGAATACTGTTGTGAAGCTTGATTAGAGGTTGATTCCCTGACTAATTAGCTTGCCTACTCCAATCTAGAAAACCGCTGTGGGGTTGAAACGAGTGAGTCATCAGGTCACGTTGCTTCCTGCGATTTATTTATACCGGAGGTTATTACCGTATTATATTAAAGCGAGGAGGCTATTAGAAACTGCGGAGGCGATTTGTTATACATGTTGATACGATACGCGGATAGTAAATAGGCTACTTCAAGAATTGAGCTTGTAATTTTATGGCTTGCCCTTCTTGTTTTCTTGATAGTATGTTACACGGTAGCTCTGTAGGGATTCTCAGCAGAAACTTAATAAGCTTATAAAAATAACATAGCTATAAAATCATTCAAAAACAAATAACCTTTTCAAATCTAAATTATAGAAGATGATAAATGCGTAAAATAAAGATCTACTAAGTATTACAAGAAACATCACTTTTATCTTTGTCCAAGCTAGTAAATTGAGCATGTACTGGCCCAAAAAGCTACGCTTTGAAATATCACAGACAGGAAACTGTTGAAAAAGCTGCTGATCTAGGAGGTAAGCAGAGTGGGATTGGGGTAGTTTGATGTGCCCATTGAACTTTAAGATTAGATTAGTGTTTTCTTTTTGATGTCATGTAGTTTTAGTTTAGTATATAGAGTGAAATACGTTGTTTGATTTACTCACGAATAAATACTTACTTACGGTACGGCGGAGTGTAGGAGGCACGAGTACTAAACAGAGATACGCAAACTAAAAGGTCTCGTTCAGGCTTCATAGTGAGGAGCTGAAACAATGTTCCAACGTGGCTTCTTTTAGGCTCTGAACTTAAGAAATAGCACATACTTGTCACTACGTGATCATTTATTTGTATTACTTCCTACCCATGCCGTGAACGCCCCCCCCCACCCGACAATGTTGTCGGCCAGTCAGTAAGAACTAACCGAGTCTGCGCGAAGCACCACGATTTTTCGTCAAAAAAGTTGATTTTTTTTTTATGAAAACAGTCGGTTATTCTGAAAATCAGTCTAATATGCCTTGCCCCCCTCAAACATTTTGGCTATTAAAGCCCTGCTCTTGGTATTTCTAGTGGCACAAGAGGATCTAAGGTAAGGTCAAGTTTGAAAAATCTTTTATTTTATTTCTTTTAAGTTGACATATATTGTTCTGGAGGAACAAATATAACCTGAAAAAAAAGCATGGGCCATACAGAGACAGAAGTACACAAAGTAGATAAGCACTCAACATATACCACTCCAAATATTCAGCACTCACATAACTTTCGTAGGAATAACTAATGTAACACAGCTTCAACAACAAAACGTGCATGGTGCTCCATGGCAGCCTTCAAGGACACCTCTGCAGGTTTCTGCTCAGTTGCCCTGAGATACTTGACCACTTCACAATTCTAAACTACACTCACAGAAAATAATACACGGCCTCGGCTGTTTTAAGCCTATTTCCATGCCCCTTGCCTTGTCGCCAATCTTGGCGAAATTGCAAAACTGGTCGTTGGACGGAAACAGCTCATCGGAAACAATGCCGGGCGCGAGTTTAGGAATTTCGACGACTTCGAAAATTACCTTCTGGACCGGTTCGACAAGAGTCATGTCGCTCTGAACCTCAGAAACATACAAAAACAGCAGGGGGAAGACGAGCCAGTTTTAACATACGCGCAAAAAAAAAAGCGGACAATCAGGGCCCACTACCCGAGGGCCCACGTCAGCAGACGCAAAACAATACGAGGAACTGGAACTCCTGACTACGTTCCTGAAAGGGCTTAAGGCCGTCCTCTAAAACCAAGTGGTCCTACTGCCCTTGTCGACATTCAATGAGGCCGTCGACATGGCCATGAACGTGGAAAGGGCCAAAGAAGCAATTAGGGAGCGCAGCGCAACTGTCAATTTTGCCGGCACTTCTTCAAGACCGACATCATCGTCAAGGCCATCGAGAGGAGTTTCCAGAGAACAGGGACCACGCCGTGATTACGACCACCAATAAGAGTACAGGAACACTGACAACAGAACTTGCTACAACTGCAACAGGATTGGACACATCGCAAAGTTTTGCCGTTCAAGAACACCGGCCTACCAACAAAACTACTATTCATCACCTTTCGTCAGACGAGGAGGATATGGAAGCTACCAGCAAGATCGCCAGCCAACATTCACAAGGAGAGACACCATGACTGGAAACCGGCAAGTAACATTCCGTGATAATTATGGACACGGTGACCCGCAGAGGGGTACTTGGAGGACTGGTGAAAGGAGAGAGGACCAGAGAGGAGAGGAATTAAAGAGGAGAGAGGATTTTCGGTTGACGGCACGGAGATGAACAGGCGGACTACTCCTAAAACTTGTGCCGATAAGCCCCAGATAAGTGACTGTTTTTCTTATACAGTAGACAGTACCGGGAGTTTTCCTTTATTTTTGCCGGCTAAAGTCTTGGGTCAAAGATTTCGTGGAATCGTGGATTCACGGTCACAAGTGAGCCTCGTGAATGCGTCCTTAATTCCCCAATCCCTTCGCAAGAAAGATCTAAAAATACACCCAAACGATAGAAATGTTTTGTCTATTTCTGGACACGCCCTTGAAATAACAGGAAAAATAAATCTAGAAGTGACAGTTGAAAAAACAACAAAAAATTTTGAATTTCTAATCACAAACGGATTGAAATTTTCATTCCTTTTTGGGCTTGATTTCCTGCATACCTTTCAAACCATGATTGATTTTTCAAGAAACCACATCAGCGTAATGAAGCATCATAGTCCTGAGTCAGAACTGTGCGTAAACGGTAATGAAAAGGACTGTTTCGCGCGTGCCAAAAATAGCTTCACCCTTGCCCCAAACACGTATACCATATAGAAGACGCGATAGACGGAGATTGAGGGGACACTTGTTGCTTCAAACGAAACTAAACATTTGCTACTAGAAAACTACGTGGTCAGAGTTCCGGATGGCTGTTTGCCTATTGGCCTATATAACACGAAAGGTAAAAGTGTCAGGTTCGAAAGAAATACTCGACTAGCAAAATTTACGCATTCCAGAGAATATGAAATTCTAACGAGCGAATTTTCTTGTGATTCAGACTTGGAGAACTTAACTTGTTCGTTTTTGGCCGAGAACGGCTTTGACAGAAAAAACTTCCTTTCCCAGTTCAAGCTTAATCACATACCCGAGCCAATCCGTTCCCAAACAGAAAACCTATTGGTAAAATTCCAACATTGCTTTTCTAAAGGACGAAAATACGAATGTGGCAACGCTACTCTCCTAGAATGCGAGATTGAACTAGAAAACCCTTCAGAAGTCGTAGTAACCGAGCAATATCCCCTTACCAGAAGCAATCTTTCCACTGATACAGGGACACCTACAAGAACTTTTAAACGCAGATCTTATTGAGGAAGCTGATTCGGAATACTGTAGTCCTATACTGTTAGTGACTAAAAAAGACCCAGATCAGCAAAGTCAGAAACTGAAAGATTTAACCCTAAAGAACACAAGACTTTGCATTGATTTCGGACAGTTTAAATAGTAAAGTTAGAAAATCCCCAGTACCCATTTTTACAAGTAGTGAACTGATAGACAAAAATGCTCCTCAGCCGGGATTTGAACCCAGGCCCTCTGTTTACAAGACAGACGCTCTAGCAACTGAGCTACCGAGGGGCTTGTGAACAGAGTTCGCAAACACACTACAATAGTCTGGTAGAAGCCGGCCATAGGAACAGCGATCCCGCCTGAAGGCAAATTCATCTAACCAGTTCACATCCCCATGTCACGGAAATTACTAATATAGATGGCATTTTACACAAGGGACTTGTACCGTGACCAATACCATAAAGAATTTTTCTCGAATATAATTTAGAAGTCTAGGACTCCCTTGTCGGAGCCACGTAGACAAACCAGGACCCACAAGACGGGGTCTCATGGTGAAAACCAAAATAAAACAAAATATATAATTTTTATATATTTATATACAATACAATCCGGCCAGCGCTGTACAAGATTTGAATGCTCTCCTTGGCCATGTCTGTAAATGCATTCTCCATGGTGTGTTCAAGTATGGTTTCATTGTTCAGGTGTCCTTTAAAGAGAGCGAAAGCTTGATAATAAGTGTATTGCTGGAAGAAGCCCCCCCCCCCAATGTTGTTGGCCAGTCGGTAAAAAAAAAGCCGAGATTTTTGTGTAAAGACAGTCGTTTTTCCTTGAAAACGGTCGTTTTTTCTTCAAAAATAGTCGGTAAAAATGACCAGCTAGTCGGTAAGTACCTTGCACACAAATACCTTGCAAACAAACTCTGCATGCCATCAGGTCCTAACCGAAGCTTAAAATACTGCTTTTCTCCCCATAAGTCCTTACACTGATCCAGAGCAAAAGAACTCTAGAGAGTAATTGAACGTAATTGAACATTTTATTGAAAATTAGTGATTTTGGGAGATAGGCGTAGACCTGGAGGTGAACTTTGAGGATGGAGCGGTAAGTAAAAATAAAATTCTTCAATTGTTCTCTTTTTTTTTATTGTAATAGTTAAGAGACTCGTTTTGTTAATTATTGTGGTATTAACCCGTATGTAACGGGCAGTGGAGCTTTGTAGGGGTCGAAGTTTATTTTGTTCCTTTATTTTGATTTTAATAAAACTGAACTGAACTGAACTGAACTGAGTATTGCGTCAGTATTGCGTTACAGTCAAATCGCAGCACACTAGCGGATACGAACATCCCTACAGAAACTCAACCAATCGCAGAGCAGAATTATTATGCTCTGACCAATCGGTAACGAGCGCTGGCTAGAATCTACGTCCGCCACTGCATGCGAACAAAGCGACGGAGACCCATTTTCCATGCATGGGAAGGATAGGTCTTCGCGGTACTCTCTAGAGTTATTTTGCTCTACACTGAGCATAAGAGAGGATTTCGAATTCCGTTCCACTGCTGAATCCTCTTCTTAAGTGCGTAAATAAAATTTCATCATCATCATCATCAATCACCTTCAACTTTAGCCTTGCCTTCACTACCTTAGTAACCTCAGCTCGCTCAAACGGTGTACCAACCCCATTACAGCTATATTCCCGCCCCTCTTGGCAAGGCTCCTCTTCAGGCTGATCTTATCCGTTTTGCACCGTCAAATATGATTCGCAGTCAACTTGGGCTGAAGGAATATCTACAACCCCATTATTCCATACTTGACTAATCCCAAGATCATCCAAAACAGCCGTCTTTAAGATTCTCTAGATTTTTTTTCAAACTGGTTTGATAAGCACGAGGCATTACTAATCAAAATGTTTGGGGGGGGGGGGGCAAGGTATTTTACCTGCTCGCTGTTCAGTTTTACCAACCGTTTTTGCAGTAGAAATCGACTGTTTTTCAGAAAAACGACTCTTTTAAATAAAAACAACCATTTTGATGAAAGATCGACTGATTTTCAGAAAAACGGACTGCGAAAAAGTAATTTTGTACCGACTTGCCTTCAAGTTTTTTGGGGGGTGTCCCCCCTCCTCCCCCCATATGTGACATCCCTGGTGGCAAGCTGCATATCGCTATGTGTGATGTTTACGTCTTATTACATCCTCCCCCCCCCCCCGTTCAAACTGTGCGATGTTCTTTGACCCTAATACAGTTTTTCGAGCTTCTATAGATGAAAAAAAGGGTTCTTAGCAGTGCTCGAATTGCATAATTAATTTGGAGAGTATTATGTTGTAAAAAGTACTAAATTGACATATGAACTGCAATTTTCCTCGAACTAACAATAAGCAGCCATAACTGAGCAAAACTTGTTCTTTCGAAGAAAATTGTTACTTCGACTTCCAACAAAGTGAACTTTGTGCTCTCGTGGGTGTCCCACTGGTGGAGCCCAAACAAGCGATCTGATTGGCTCTGCATAAGACAAAATAGAAGAAAGTCTGTTCTCCTTATATGTTTCGCCCCCGAGGAATAGACGAATCTGTTTACGCCGTATTACACTTTTTTTTCACTTAATTGAACAATGCTTAACTCTAGATTGCTGAATCCATTTCTGAAATTCTTTTTATCGCCGTAGTTGGCCCGGAATCCGGCCAAAACCCGAAAACTTGTTAAAAGTAAAAGTTTTCTTTGAAGTGGATTAAATGTTCGATATAGGCGTAAAAGGACATGCTGAATATGTGTATGTCAATTCTTTTCTACCCAGACAAGTGTTCACCCGGAATCCGGTCAAAACCGGAAAAAATTTTTAGAGTAGAAGTTTTATTTGAAGTTGATTAAATGTTTGATGTAGGGGTATGAAGACATGCTGAATCCATATATGACAATCATTTTCTACCCGGACATATAGTCCGCCCGCCACCACTGGCGGCTCAGTTGCCATTTTTTCTATCGTGGGGTACCCTACTTTATTGTGGGTTTGCTCCAGGTTGATGTGCTGAAATTTTGTTTAATTTTATTTGAGATTATATTTCTGCAGTGTAATTGTTATTTATTTTTTCATTTGTTTGACCCTAGTCGGTCGTATCCTAGTTTAAATAAAATAAAATAGATACGCTGGATTCATTTTCAGCTTTAGTTTTTTGCCTGACAAGCAGTACATCCGGAATCCGGTCGAAACCGGATATTTGGCAGAAGCAAGGCAGGAAGTTTCGATAAATTTCCACAAAGTAGATTTAACGTATAGGGGTAAACCCACTTGCTGAATCCAAACATGAACTTGGTTTTCTCAGATATCTAGCGATTGACATTAATCTGTGTCTAATTTTAATAGTGCAAATATTAATAGGTAAAAGAAGAAGAATTACATTTACCGGATCGGCAATAATATATAGGCTACAAGACGCAGTTGTCTGGATGAAATATCAGGTTTGTGGGATCCCATCGAAACCTTTGGTCTCGTTGATAAGTGTTACGACGGTAAGGCTAGTAAGTCCAGATAAGTTGAGTTTATCGGTCAAGGATTGATTATAAGACAGGAATGTCCATAGTCATATTTAGGGTTAAAATTATCGTATTATATTTGTGATACCTCTATTTAATATTGGGGTGGCACCTGGGAGATAGTAAGCACATTTAAATACATAAGACGCTGTTCCTGACAAAACTTGTAGCCTCAATGCATTCTTGATCTGGGCTCTTGGGAAATCACCGGGGAAAAGTTAGAAGTGGGATTAGAAGTATGCAAAGAGGGTGTGAGAAGACAAGTAAATTAAACAAGCAACTTAAGAGAAGTTGATTTTACGCTGATTGCCATTCCGTAGTAGGAGGTGTTAAATCAATTTAGAGCTAAGCATTGTTCAATTACGTGGAATAAAGTATAATACGTCTTAAACAGATTCGTCTTTTCCTCGGGGCGCGCTGCGTAATAAACATATAAGGAGAATAGACTTTCTTCTATCTTGTCTTATGCAGAGCCAATGAAATCGCTTGGTTGGGCTCCACCAGTGGGACAGAGGTGGTTTACCAGGTTGCCACGACAGCGCAAAGTTCACTTTGTTGGAAGTTGAAGTACAACTTTTCTTCGAAAAGACAAGTTTTGCTCAGTTACGGCTGCTTATTGTTTGTTTGAGGAACACTGCAGTTCATGTGTCAACTTAGTACTTTTTACAACATAATAGTCTTCAAATTATTTATGTAATTCGACCCCTGCTAAGAACACTTTTTTGTATCTATAGAAGCTCGAAAAATTGTATTATTGTGAAAGAACATCGCAGAGTTTGAACGGGGGTGTTTAATAAGACGTACACATCACACATAGCGCTATGCAGCTTATCACCAGCGATATCACGTGTGTCAGGAAGAGGGGGGATACCCCCCCTCAAAAAAAATTGTAGATCAGTCGGTACAAAAGTTTTTTTTTTTCAGCAGTCCGTTTTTCTGAAAATTAGTCAATTTCAAAACGGTTGGTTTTTAGTTTTTACTTAATAACAGTCGATTTTCTGAAAATTAGTCGATTTTTACTGCAAAAACAGTCGGTAAAAAAGAAGAGCCAGCAAGGAAAATACCTTGCCCCCCCCCAAACATTTTGATTAGTAACGCCTCTGCTTATCAAACCAATTTGAAAAATTCTAGAGAATCTTAGGCGGCTATGTTGGATGATTTTAGTTTAAGTCAAGTATGGAATAATGGGGTTGTAGATATTCCTTCAGCCCAAGCTGACTACGAGTCATATTTGACGGTGCAAAACGGATAAGATGAGCCTGAAGAGGACCCATGCCAGGAGGGGCCGAAATGTAGATGTAATGGGGTCGGTCCATCGCTTGAGAGTTCAGGTTACTAGGGTAGTTAAGGCAAGGCTAAAGTTAAAGGAGATTCAGCAGTGTAACGGAATTCGAAATCCTCTCTTATGCTCAGTGTACGAACTTATGGGGGTAGGAGCTGTATTTTAACCTTTCGACCCTATCGACCCTATACATATGAATCCTAATTTGAAAACTAGAGGTCCCTGCGGTTCGATCGAAGTATCGTTCATTCATTTAGGATAACAACTTCAAGGGTACACTCTCAGAAGTTTCATAACAGATTGCGCATAACACTTTCAAGAATAACACTTTTCACTTAGAAATAAAGTGTTATGACCAATTAAGTTTATACTATTTCGGGCCTAGATCTCCAGCAACAACTTCAATTGGTAAAAATACAAACGGGAACGAAAGAAACATAACAGATAACATCCCAAAGTGTTATCTATTGAAACCGCGCATCCTTCTGTTGTCGTTATGTAACTTCCGACAGTGTAGTATTTTTACCTATTGAAGGTGTTGTCGGAGATCTAGGCCCGAACTAGTATAAACTTAATTGGTCATAACACTTTATTTTTGAGTGAAAAGGTGTTATTCTTGAAAGTGTTATGCGCAATCTGTTATGAAACTTCTGAAAGTGTAGGCATAGCTTGAAAGAAAGGGGCGTCGTGAGAGTAACAAGACCAAAGGTGTCGATGGGATCCCAAAATTCTAAGATTTGATCCAGACAATTCGGTCTTGTCTTCGCCAGGCTAATCATCAGAGAAAAACGAGTTCAGATATTCTATCTACCTATCTATACCTCTATAAGCCATATCTATTTTGACGATATTGACCGTTCCTGCTTTACTACTGCCAAATTTGCGGTTTCGCCCGAATTCCGAGCGAACTACTAGTCCAGCAAAAAAAGAAAAATTCAGAAACGAAGCCGGCGTATCTCCTTATCCCTAGAAAGAAATCTAATCAGCTTTAAATAGAATTTTGACTTAAAAAAAAATGCGGGTACAACCGGATTCCGGACTAATTACATGTCCGGGTTAAAAATTATCATTATATACAGGCTCAGCGTCTCTTCTTACCCCTAAATATATCATCTAATCAACTTCAGATAAAGCTTTTACTTTTAACATATTTTCCACTTTGGCCGGATTACAGGCGAACTAGTTGTCCGGCGGGAAAATGATTTTCACCATCGGGTTCAGCATGTCTTCATACCCATAAATCAAACATTTAATCAACTTCAAATGAAACTGTTACTTTTAACCAACTTTCCGGTTTTGGCCGGATTCCAGACGAACTGCTTGTCCGGCTACAAAATGATTTTCACCATCATGCTCAGCATGTCTTCTTACCCCTAAATCAAACATGTAATCAATTTCAAATGAAACCTTTACTTTTAACCAACTTTCCGGTTTTTGCCGGATTCCGGACGAACTACTCGTCCAGCGAGAAAATGGTTTTCACCATCGTGCTCAGCATGTCTTCTTACCCCATAATCGACTATCACATTAGCTGTTTAAAAATATTTTGTTTGTCCTTAAATTGAACCCCCTCCCCCACTCCCAAATATAGGGCTACAGAGCCCATCTACGAACTCGACCTTACCCTTGACCCAAACAATCCTCATACCAAGTTTCATCAAAATATCTCATTCCCTTCGAGAGTTATCGTGCTTACAGACAGACGGACGGACGGACGGACGGACGAACAACTTTTGCGATGTCATAGGTATCCCTCCACTTACTTTTTGGGATCCCAAAAAGGGGGGTAATTTCTACTTAGAAATACAGGAAGGGTACAGAGTTTTAGTTTTCTGTTTTTGCTTGTTCCTCATGATAGGTTTTAGTAATAGCCGTCAGGACTATAGCTGGACCGTAATCTCCAACAGGTTGTCCGTCTGTCAGCACGATAAGGTGTGGAGATTTTCTTCAAATGAGGGTCCATCGGGTCAAAGTACGGATCATGTTCGTAGATGAGCCGTGTAGATGAGCCTTGTAGGTGGGGTGGGGGTCTAATTAAAGGACAACATATTTGTTTTAAAAAGTCAATGGTATAGTTGATATAGGGGTAAGAAGACATGCTGAATCCGTGTATGATAATCATTTTCTACCCTGACAGATAGTTCGCCCGGAATCTGGCCGAAACCGGAAAATTTGAAAAGTCTTATCTGATTAAACTGATCGAGGTTCGATTATTCTTGGTTCGATGTAGTAGGCTACGGTAAGGAGGCATGCTGAATCCGTAGACTATATGAAAATTATTTTCTAGTCTGACAAATAGTTCGCCTGGAATCCGGCCAAAGAAAGTTAAAGTTTATGTGAAGTTGATTACAGGTTCGATATAGGGGTAAGGAGATATGCCGAATTCGTTTTGAGCTATAGTTTTTGCCGGCCAAGTAGTTCACCGGGAATCCGGCCGAAACCGTATTTTTGGAGGAAGTATAAGACAGGAAGTTTCGATCAGTTTCTTCAAACTAGATATAACGTATAGTGGTAAACACACATGCTATCCATACCTGAAGTTGGTTTTCTCAGGTGACTATTAATCTGTTTATAAATTTTAATGGTAAAACTGTTCAAGCAGTCTGGCGAAGACGGGATATCTGTAAGACGCAACTGTCTGGATCAAATATTGAACTTGTTGGATCCCGTCGAAACCTTTTGTTTTGTTTCAATGTGCAGGTTGAGATGCACATTGTAAGGATACTTAGCTGCTCGCCCCATGGCAGTACCCTAAAAAGAGGAAAAAGCAACTTTGCATCTTTACTCTAGTGTACTTTTACAGTTTTTAGTACCCTTCCCGTTCTTCGTAGCCTTGTGTCCTGCACCACGCCTTTCCTTTCCCGGTTTTGTTGGTCTCAATAAGCTCGGAACTAAAAATGTCTGCACTGCGTAACTCCGACGAAACAGCAATTTTCCTCGGCTAGGTTGGGATTGCAATTTATACCAGTTGGGTTAGAATAGTCCTTTCTCACAGTAAAGAAGACGTAGAAAAAGTTTAGCTCGAATCCCTACGACACCTTTCGGAAGAACTCTAGGAATATCAGCGAGGCTTTCTATGAGGTTTTAGTCTCTCGGGAACGACAAAAAAGGTTAATTAGGTAGGATGTTTATGAGCTGAAACAATACCAAACAGAGACCAAATGTCTGACAAGAATTAACCGAATAGGATGTTCTGGAACGTCTGGCATTGAATTGTGCAATGAACTTGCTTCTGCTTTGTAACTGTAAATGTAAATGTAAATGTAAATGTGTCTGTGGCAGACTTCGGCTGTCCTCCGACAAAACCTATCTACACAAAAAATCAAATTTTAGTTAGGAGTGGACCCCACCTAATCAGACCACTAGGAGTTCAATGGTGAAATCAGAATTTTTCTACGAGGTTTAGTTTCTAAGATCTCACTTAGTATCTACAGAAGGTATCAACTTTATTTTCCGGCTTTACCTTAGCATGTAAGTAGTATAAATTTGCTTTTTCTCCAAAACCTAGTATCTGACAAACCTACGCTCCACAAGCAACAAAATCATCAATATCATCACTTTATTGTTGACAAAACTACATTAGTTTTTTGAATGTGTACGAAAAAAGAAGCAACTTTAAAAAACAACATTTTTGCGTTTTTCTAGGAAGCTACTCAGGTTCAGATACTAGGTTTTGTCAGAGGACAGCCGACTTGTAAACATTTTCTGGAACATATTCGACTCCCTTGTTACCTTAAATAACGCTAGCGACAAGGCTGTGTTTGTGCTTACGGTCTAAAATTTAACATTGGGCGTTTTCCACTCTATATACTTGCCTAGTTACTATGCATGACGTCACGAACTTTGGCTTCTTAGTGAGAAGGCTAGAATGCATTTTTCTATTTTCGACGAAATCATGCCGCAAATGGATAACGCTTAAAACGCGACGAACGAATGTGTCGGGTCACTTGAGGGTCGAAGCCTTTTTAGTTTTAACTGATAATCTTTTTTTTTTTTTTTTTTTTTTTTTATCTTAAACTTTAACCGAACATGGCTGAGATATTAACACATAACTAACTTATTCACTTAAATATTCCTGAAAACCCGATAAAAATGTATTACTTTACTTGTCCGTTATCCAAGGCTAATCGATTTCGTAGAATGAACTTATTCTTTCGGATTTGTGGTACCTCCATGTGCTTGTGCTTGAAAATATTTACCAACATTATTTTGTGTAGATACTATAGGTTTTGTAGGACAGCCGAAGTCTGCCACAGACTGATACATTTACAAAGCAGAAGCAAGTTGATTGCGCAATCCAATGCAAGACGTTCCAGAACATCCTATTAGGTTAGTTCTCGTCAGACATTCGGGTCTTTGTTTGCTATAGTTTCAGCTCATAAATATCCTACCTAATTAACCTTTTTTGTCGTACCGGAGAGACTAAAACCTCATAGAAAGCCTCACTGATATTTCTAGAGTTCTTCCGAAAGGTGTCGTAGAGATTCGAGCTAAACTTTTTCTACGTCTTCTTTACTGTGAGGAAGGAGTATTCTAACCCAACTGCACTGTCAGAAGTTTAATAACAGATAGCGTATAACACTTTCAAGAATAACACCTTTTTCACTTAGAAATAAAGTGCTATGACCAATTAAGTTTACACTCTTTCGTGCCTAGATCTCCAAAAACACCTTCAATTGCTAAAATACTAACGGGAAAGAGATAAACATAACAGATAACATCCCAAAGTGTTATCTGCTGAAACCGCGCATCCTTATGTTGTCTTTTTATTCAAACAATGTTTACAACGGATACGTCAGCTATGATTCTTCATCAGCGATATGTCGGCCCTTCTTGGCAAGGGTCCTCGTCAGATCGCTGATGAAGAATCATAGCTGACGTATCCGTTGTAAACATTGTTTGAATAAATGTTTCAAGGTCAGCTTGGGCTCAAAGAATATTTACTTATGTTGTCGTTATGTAACTTCTGACAGTGTAGTATTTTTACCTATTGAAGGTGTTGTTGGAGATCTAAGCATGAAATAGTATAAACTTAATTGGTCGTAACACTTTATTTCTAATTGAAAAGGTGTTATTCTTGAAAGTGTTATGCGCAATCTGTTATGAAACTCCTGACAGTGTGGTATACATTCCAATCCCAACCTAGCCGAGGAAAATTGCTGTTTCGTCGGAGTTACGCAGTGCAGACGTTTTTAGTTCCGAGCTTATTGAGACCAACAAAACCGGGAAAACGAAATGCGTGGTGCAGGACGCAGACTACTAAGAACGGGAAGTGTACTAAAACTGCAAAAGTACACTAAAAAGAGTAAAGATGCACCGTCGCTTTTTTTTCTCTTTTTACAGTCCTGTGATGGGACGAGCAGCTAAGTATCCTTACAATGTGCATCTCAGCCTGCACATTGAAACAAAACCAAAGGTTTCGATGGGATCCCAAAAATTCAATATTTGATTCAGACAGTTGCGTCTTACAGATATCCCGTCTTCGCCAGACTCCTTGGACAATTTTACTATTAAATTCATGAACAGATTCGTGCCAATGGTTAGTCACCTGAGAAAACCAACTTCAGGTACGCATTCAGCATGTGTGTTTATCACTATACGTCCTATCTACTTTAATGAAACTGATCGAAACTTCCTGCCTTACTTCCTCCAAATATACGGTTTCGGCCGGATTCCGGGTGAACTACTTGTCCGGACCCCCCCCCCCCCCCACCCAGCTGCCCCATAGTGCTTAATCCAGTCCGGTTATGTCAATGATGATCTAGGACTTGCGCTTGCTCTTCCCACCAAGTTTCATCCTGATCCGTCCGCTCTAAGCGTTTCCCAAGATTTCCGGTTCCCCTCTCCATCTCCCCCCTAAAGTCACCGGATGCGTTCCGAATTTTATTTGGATCGTCTGAGACACGAAGTATTTCCAAATACCAAGTTTTATTAAGGTCCGATCACCCGTTCAAGAGTAATAAATACCTCAAGATTCCGGATTCTCCCTTCGGCCAACCCCCCCCCCCCCCACTACGATGATCGGATCATTTAAATGACTATCGTCAAGTCGGTTATTCAAGTCGCTGATATGCCAGCCCAGTTGCATCGTCCTAGTGCATCAGGAAGTCCGTGAGACCAACTCACGTTTAATCAGAAATCCAGACCCCCCCCTCCCCCCCAACTCCCCCCATACTGCCCGAATCCGGTCCGGTTATGTCAATGATGTATCTAGGACTTGTGCTTGCTCTTCCCACCAAGTTTCATCCTGATCCCTCCACTCTAAGCGTTTCCCAAGATTTCCGGTTCCCCTCTCCATCTCCGCCCGAAGTCATCGGATCCGGTCCGGATTTTATGTAGAATGTCTCAGACACGAGGTCTTCAAATACCAAGTTTCACTAAGATCCGATCACCCGTTCAAGAGTTCTAAATACCTCGAGATTCCGGATTCCCCCTCCCTCCCCTACCCCCACGATGCTCGGATCGGGGAAGTGACTATTTCCAACTTTATCATTTGGGGTCCCTGATACTCCTACCAAGTTTCATCGTCCTAGCTTATGTGGAAGTGTCCGAACTAGCAAAACTCGGACCGACAGATAGACATAAATTGCGATCGCTATATGGCACTTGGCCAAAGGGCAAGTGCCATAAAAACCGAGAAGCGAACCCGCGCTATGCAATACAGTAGGAAAAAAACGCGCATTGCAAGAACTGCGAAAGAAAAAACAGTGCCATAGAGATAGTGCAGCCTACCCGAAGAAAACGGAAAGAGGCGAAGTCAAATAATTTAACATGGTAGAAGGCACAGGATTTCGAGACTGAATTATTGAAGTTTTGATTATTATTCTGATCCTGTAAGGGATCGAAAATATTTTTCTTGCTCTTCCCTGATTGTATAGTCACAGTTTTGTAGAAAAGTTTCGCCAAATGAGATCTTGAAGTCCTCAAACTTTTAGTACAAAGCCGAATCTTGCTTGTTTTTGCACGATACATCATAGCACGCCTAATAGGCAGCGACACTCTGATTTTGTGTTCAAAACTTCGAAGCTTTTTTAGTTCTCATTTCCAAAGAAACTTTTTTTTTTATAAACGCTTATTTGTGGATGGAAGGAAATGGACCCGGAAACACACAATGCCTTCCAGAAATTATGCAGAGATTGAAAGATCAAGAGATACAAGAGTGGGGCTGTTTAGTACGTTCGTCGGAAACACTGAAAGAATATAGTAAAGTAAAAGACATCTTTGGGGAAGAATATTATTTTAAGTAAATTTACCTTTTAAATATTTAAAATCATGGATCCAGTTGAGGGGAAATTGCCTTCCAGTACATAGGGAACAAAGATTTAAAAAAAAAGAAGGGTACAAATGGTAAGTGTGGGTATTGCGGAAATGAGGATAATAAATTAGCCCATCTCCTCATGGAGTGCCAGGAGCTTGAAAGTCTTAGGGATGAAATTTGGTGGGACCATCGGTTGGTGCTACTTTCTGATATCCTGAGGTCTTCGAAGCCTGGAACCATATGCAAAATGGCACGATTTGTGGAAAAGGCGGGAGAGGCTCAGTGGAGCCCGAGTGAAAGAAAATAAGTATTGTTTTATATTGAGTACGTGTTCTGTGCAGTGTTGTATCAATACATCATGTTGTGTATGGCCGTAGGGCTCAAATAAACTTTTCTTTCTTTCTTCTTTCTATACCTTCAAGAAAGAGCCACATAAATGTTCCCAGCAATACACAGGCTCAGAATACACTGTAAAGTTTCTCCTGCAGTATTTGCTACTGAGATTTATCTTATCTCTACCGGAGTAAGATTAATCCGAATTAGAGATAATCTTATCCAGGCCCGTATCCAGGAATTTATTTCGGGGGGGGGGGGGGGGGCGTTTCGGACAAAAAAGTACAAAAACTCACAGATCAGAGGGAAAAGCCTATAAAAATTGTTCTTTTTGTATGTTTCGGGGGGGGGGGGAGTCAAATAAAATAGAAAAACGAGATTTTCGAGTTTTTTTTTTTCTTGATGAGCTAGTTACCCCTCCAAGATGATGTGCGAGGGATAATACAGTTTCGGATATTTCGGTTGCACTTCCGATAAACCAAAATATCCTTTTTCCATGGCAAACTTTTTTTTGGCGTGGCGTAGTTTTTGCTTTAGCGATTTGTGCATGTGCTTTTCTTTAAAATCAAAACAATCTGAGGACCCTAAAAGAAGGAAATCTTATTTTATGAACAAGAGCCTGACGCCCCTACTCGAGGCCTTCCTCGCGGTTCAGCTTTCCTCTTTGTAATAGGCTTTCTCTTCACGGGACTCTTCCCGCAAGCACCCTTTTCTTTTCTGTCCTTGTTTCAATCGATCCTCATAACGAACTTTAGAAGAATCCCAATGTCATCACCCACGACCTGTCATCTCGTACCCTCACTGTGAAACTTCAAAGACGTCAACGATGTTTTTCCATACAAGCAAAAACTATATTTCTCTTTCTCTTTGAATGTTGTCCGTGCCCAGGAATGTACTTTCCAAAGTGTACAATCCTTGACGGATTTGACAGCTGCTTCGCTCCATTTCTTGTCTCACACTCAACTTCCAGAAATGAGCCCTAATATCACCATCACAGATTCTGATCTTTCTACTTCTTTCAAGTTTAACTGAAAGCCAGTATACTTCTGCATCTTGTAGCTGAGATTACTTGCTGTTTTCAGCCATGTCCAGAGTTTTTTTTTATTTTTTAAATGGGCTTGAAAACGTTGACGACGGCACGCCAAAAAGTAGACCGCGTAATTTCAAAGAGGACGTGTTTTTTTCCTTTTTAAAATTGCAAACGGCAGAAAATGGGTCTAGGCGCAGTCCCCCCCCCCCCCGAACAAGCTCACTCGGCGGAAACCCGCCCGATACCCAAACGCACCCCGGCCACCACCCCCTCCTCGAAGGCAAATATGTAAGAAATGAGAATGTGTTACTAAAAACTGCAGTTTTGACTGAAAGCACTTCAGGACTTTCCCCACAGACACGCGAGTCCAATAAAAAAGCTTGAAGGCGGCCCGCCGGCCCTCTCACCTCTGTGTATACTTTTCAAGTTGTTTCAATTGCCAGATTTTATCAGCACGTCTAGACATCTCCAATAAGGGACCACTGACTGCGTGGGAGGTTTTGGTCGAGGGGCGGATACCGGGGGTTTCGCTGGGGGGGGGGGGGGGGGTCACGAGGGGGTTTTGTCCGGGGGGGTAGGCGGAACCCTGAAAATATGCCTGGCTATAAAATATGTTCCGAACAGTCACAGAAAAAGCAGCATAGCAAGTTTTGTTTTCTGAGAGCAGGCAATCGGGTGTTATTTTGTATTCTAAATAATCGAAATACATGATATGCCATAAGTTTGAAAGATCTTTCGCACAAACAAAATTGTTATTCTGTAATAGTGGAGAAATGGAGCAGCGCATTTCATCGGGTTTTCATACCTGTTTAATTAACAAGAGCTAGAAGCTCATATGGCATTTGCAAGGTTCATACGTAGGAGGATGAAAGTCCGAATTCGTGGGTTTATTGTGATCATTTGTGAGAAATATCCTTGAGATAAGAATAATCATGGACCCTTGGAAATCACGAGAATTCGCTTGGTTAAAATCAAAACTCTTGAGGCAAAAATGGTCCTGGGCCCTTCACGATCATGAATATATATGGTTTGGTCAAAAGTCATTTTTTTTATTTTTCGGATAAGATGCGCGCTTTCGGGGTTCTAGAAATTCATTTCTAAATATAATCCTTGAGCCAAAAACGATCATGGGCTCATACGGATCATGAAAATGTATATCTTGCTTAAAAGTATTTTGTGTACATTGCGGTTAAGATAAGTACTTTAAGGGATGGTCCGATCTGAGAAGTGGCAATTTCTAAGCTAGCCTTGTCAAGTCTCGAATGTCCAAGCCAAGTTTCATCGTCCTACCACATCTGGAAGTACCTTAGATTCCAATTCCAACTCTCCCCAGTGTCTGAATCCGGTCCGGTTCTGTCACTTTTGTATCTAATGCTTATGCTTACTCTTCCCACCACTTGTCATCCCAATCGCTACACTCTAAGTGTATAACAAAATATTCGGTCTCCTGAACCCCCCCCCCCCCACATTGATCTGATCCTGTCCGCACTTAAAATGGAACATTCTGAGACATGAGTTCATTCCGAATATCAAGTTCCATTGACAGTCGATCACCCTTTCAAAAGTTAGACATACCTCAAGATTCCAGATTCTCCCTCCGCCAATCCCCCCAGAATGGTTAAATCGGAGAACCGACTGTTCTTAAGTTAAAGTGGTCGAGTCCCTGATACGCCTGCCAAGTTTCATCGACCTAGCACATGTGTAAGCATCTTAGCTCGGGGTCACCGGAATTTCGGAACCCTGTATCATGAACTATGAACTATGTATCTATGTATCTAACATGAACTATGTATCTAGGGCTTTTTCTTCCCACCAAGTTTCATCCGGAATCGTCCACTCTAAAAATGTCACACGATTTCCGATTCCCCTCCCCTCCAACTCCCCCCAAGGTCACAGGATCCGTTCGGACTTGAAATATGGCATCTGAGACACGAGGTCTTTCCAAACATGAAGTTTCATTGAGATCCGATTCCCCTGTCAAAAGTTATACAGACGTTAATATTCCAGATTCCCCCTCCCTCCACCCCCTCACCCAGGTTGGCCGGATCGGGGAATTGACTGTTTCCAAGATTCATCGTCCTAGTACATCTGGAAGTAGCTTATAACTCGCGTCCACCCGACTGACCGACCGACCGACAGACAGACCGAAGGAAAAGTGATCGGTATATGGCACTTGGCCGTAAGGCAAGTGCCATATACAGCTGTTAGGATCCGAAATGTTCGTATTTCAGTTCTATTTCGTGAACTTCTAATCATGCAGACAATTTAAAGGACCCCTTGCACTATTTACTCTACAACTTACAGTATTTTAAAATATTTGAATACTTCAAAACTAGGCTTTGCTTTCAACAAGTAACCCACGGTTTTGGCTGTTTCAATCCTTTTTTTAGACCCGTTGACTTATTGCGAAAACAGGGAAACAATTTACATAGCCTGTTTTTCTGATGGAAAAACTTCTCCCAGACAGCCGTCGACAGCGTGATACACATCGAAGGTAGCAAAACACGGCAAGTGAGAAAATCAGCGTGATTTTGTTAGAGGCTTAGCATGTACCGTAAGAAATTGGGGTCTCCGGGTTTAGAAATATGAATGAATGAAAGATCTTATGAACCCATTCTAAATACAAATTCAGGCAAATGGAGTATAAGAAGGGAAAAAAGAAGAAAAAAGAGGAAAATATAATCACACTAAACTAACAAATAAACAAAGAACTAGCACAACTGAACTACTTTAGAAATGCCTGGTACAGGCTGTGCTGGGGATCCAGGGACTGTAGAAACTTTTCTCGACGGATGTTGATGACGGATGTTGATGACATCCGGGGGACCAAGAACACAGTATTTACAATTGGTGAAGTATTTCTCGTCCAAAGAGGTACACCAAGCAAAAACTTCGCAAACTTGAAATAGATAACTCTTATTGCTTTCTTTTCCTTCAGTGTGAAAAGTATGCAAACAGGCGACAGAGCGAGAATTTGCGGGATAACCAGAGCGGTATAAAGGCGTCCTCGGATCAACGGGTTAAATTTCATATTAGTCCTACAAAGCGTACCATACACTTTTCGAACTTTTGCAGATAGATCGGAAATCAGACCCGCAGGTGTCGATTTAAATTTGAAGCAATCGACAAACCTAGATAAACAAGTACCTCAGACGGGCATATTTCCTTAACCTCAAACCTAACCGACCGTGATGACGATTTAACACTAACAAGACCTAAGGTTTCGATGGGATCCCAAAAATCTAATATTTGATCCAGACAATTAGGTCTTGTCTTCGCCAGATCCAGTCTTCGCCATGCTAATCATCTGAGAAAATACTAATTGTCCAGCAAAAAAAGAACAATTCAGAATTGAGCATATCTCCTTATCCCAATCAAGAACATCTAATAACTTCAAATAAAAATTAAACTTATAAAATTTCCGGTTTCGACCGGATTCCGGACGAATTATATGTCAGAGTAAAAAATGATTGGCAAATACAGACTCCGCGTCTTTTCTTAGCCTTAAATCTGTCATCTAACCAACTTCAAATAAAACTTTCGCTTTTAACAAATTTTCCGGTTTTGCCGGATTCGGGGCGAACTAGTTGGCCGACGATAAAATTGATTTCATCACCGTGTTCAACATGTCTTCTTACCCCATAATCGAATATCTAACCAACTTCAAATAAAATTTTTAATTGTAACCAACTTTCCGGTTTTTGCCCGATTCCGGATGATCTACTTACCTACTTATCCGAAAATTTGTTTGCCGATTAATTTGAACCCCTTCCCCCACCCTTAAACTTAGGGCTACATACCCCATCTACGAACTTGACCTTGCCCTTGACCCAAAGAATTTCATCAAAATATCTCATTCCCTTCGAGAGTTATCGTGCTGACAGACGGACGGACGGACGGACAGACGGACAACTTTTGCAATGTCATAGGTATCCCTCCACTTACGTTTTGGGATCCCAAAAACAAGCACTTCACTTTTGGCAGGGTTGAACGCAAAGCGAATCTCACTACAGAATCCATTTAACTGCAATTGTTTCTCTTTTTGCGAATATTTACAGCTTCGCTGTAGAAGATGAAAAGGGACTTTTATCTTACCTAGAAGATCATCAAAAGCCACTCCATATATGGAGTGATTATGGAAGTAGGTTGCATGAGTATTTTAGGTAAGATAGGTCCTTTAAGAAAGAATTACCATTCCATCTCCTAATCTTCCAAGGCCCTCTTCTACTGGATTAGCTTCTAGACTTGAACTTGACTTGTCTCCTCGAAGAAAGGCTTGACAATTAATGGGCGTGTCTTTCCTACTTGCTTGCATAATGAGATTTAATTATAATGAACTTCAGTGTTACCACCAAAAATCTTGAAATGAGATTTCTACTCCTGCAGCCTTAACGGTAATGAGATTAGGGAACCGTGGATAAAATTAAAACCTTGGCTTCAAGGCAGTATCTAAGGATGGGGGGTTATTGACCCCCCCCCCCCCCCGAAATATACATAAAAAATCATTTTGATAGGCTTTTCCCTCAATCTATGTGTTTTTCGTACTTTTTTGTCCGAGCAACAGGCAACCCCCCCGGAAGCCTCCCCCCCCCCCGAAATAAATTCCTGGATACGGGCCTGCTTGGGTTTCTGTGCATACTAACGACGAATGACGACCATCATGTTAAAGCTCTGTCTAGGTCACTGCGCAAGAGCAAACGGTCGAATTCGAAGGTTTGGGTCATGTAAGGAGGGGCGTCACGACTGGGGGGGGAGGTGGGCCCCCCCCCCCACCCACCAATGCTGTCGGCCAGTCGGTAAAAAATTACCGAGTTGGCGCGAAGCGCGTCGATTTTTCGTCAAAACAGTTGATTTTTTTCATGATCGGTTTTCCTGAAAATCAGTTAATTTTTCTGAAAATCAGTGGATTTTTCTGAAAATCAGTGGATTTTTCTGAAAATCAGTCGATTATCTTCAAAAATGTCACTTTATTGTTGAAAAGTCGTTTTTTCTGCAGAAAAAGTAGGTAAAAATTACCAGCCAGTCGGTGAATGCCTCGCCCCCCCCCCCCCCCCCCCCAAACATTTTGGCTAGTGACGCCTTTGCATGTAAGTGCATCTGTCAAGATGTTCCTTCCTTTTCGGAACGCATTGTTCCCGACGGTAGGTTGTTACAGTCACGGACGTCACGACGGGGGGGGGGGGGAACGCCCCCCCCCCCAAATACTGTTACCAAATATTGGAGATTCAACAACATTTGCTTAGAAATTGCTACTTCCCAAATCCGATTATTCCTTAAAGTACCAATCTTGACCGCAAAGTAAAAAAAATACTGTTAAGATATGCATTTTCATGATGCCCATCAGTCCATTAGCATTTTTTCCTCAAGGGTGTTGATTACAAATGAAGTTCCAGCTCCCTTAGCGTGCGCAGCTCAACCGCAAAGTCGAAACTTACTTTTGATCAATCAAAACATCTTAACCCTTGCAAGTGCCATATGAGCTTACAGCTCTTGTTTTAATCGGTGATGTTAATATTTCCTTAAACACTTTAATGTCACCTGCAAGACAATCATACACACTTTAAAAATTCTAACTTCTCCATTTCAACTATTCAAAGTGACTCACGACTCAATATTCCAGATTCCCCTCCCTCAACCCCCCCCCCAAGATTATAATATCGAGGATTTTTGTTTTATTCCAAGTCAGTTTGACCGGGTCCTTGATATGCCTGCCAAGTTTCGTCGTGAAAATCCCCCAAAAAACGGAATTCCGGGAAACCCGGAAGCTTTCCACTGGTGCCTGCCCAAGCAGACTGGCACCAGTTTCAAATTGAAGATGGACTAAAGTCTATTAGTGTTAAATATATGCGGCAGTTACCCGGCCCC
The DNA here is from genome assembly GCA_023053575.1 of Branchinecta lynchi. NCBI lineage: Eukaryota > Metazoa > Arthropoda > Branchiopoda > Anostraca > Branchinectidae > Branchinecta > Branchinecta lynchi. The sequence continues at coordinate 2,918,844 of JAKZAP010000003.1, read as the reverse complement.
ACAGCCAACATATCTTCTTTGAGTGATAAATAGAAAAATGTAAAGAAACAAAAAAGTGGTTTTTTCCCACGGGTCCGGAAGTGCTGCCACCTATTGTTTCTATTCATGTCTGTTCGCGATTTCAGCGGAGTTTATCATTTGTTTTTTGCACTCGGGTTTGCTGTACAGAAAGGGTATCAGATATGCCTCTCGAAAAAGTTCTATCATTGCTAAAGAAACTAGAGCTGGTCCTTTGCTCCTTTCTAAGTGGTGATAGCCGTTGATGAGCTGATCAAAATATATATGTCATTAATTTTTATCGCACTTGCCCTTCGGCCAAGTGTCATATAGCGATCGCAATTTCTGTCCATCCGTCCGTCGGTCTGTCGGTCTGTCCAGGTTTTGCTAGTTCGGGCACTTCCACATAAGCTAGGACGATAAAACTTGGCAGGCGTATCAGGGACCCCAAATGATTAAGTTGGAAATAGTCACTTCCACATCCGAGCACCGTGGGGGGAGTGGAGGGAGGCTGAATCCGGAATCTTGAGGTATTTATAACTTTTGAACGGGTGACCGGATCTCGATGAAACTTGATATTTGGAAAGACCTCATGCCTCAGACAACCCATTTAAAATCCGGACCGGATCCAGTGACTTTTGGGTTGGGGGGAGCTGGAGGGGGCAACCGGAAACCTTGGGAAACGCTATGAGTGGAGGGATCGAGATGAAACTTGGTGGGAAGACACCTAGAAAACACTACATACATCATTGACATAACCGAGCGGATTCGGGTACTGTGGGGGGAGTGGAGGGAGGGGGAAGCCGGAATCTTGAGGTATATATAACTTTTGAACGGGTGGTCGGATCTCGATGGAACTTGATATTTGGAAAGACCTCATGCCTCAGACGACCCACTTAAAATCCGGACCGGATCCGGTGACTTTTTTTTGGGGGGGGAGCTGGAGGGGGCAACCCGTTTTATCCACCCTGGGAGCACTGCACTGATTTTTGCATTTCCCGTGTTTTCCCGGAAATATTGGGAAACGCTATGAGTGGAGGGATCGAGATGAAACTTGGTGGGAAGACACCTAGCAAACACTAGATATATGATTGACATAACCGAGCCGTGCCTACTCGTAACAAGTGCCATATGAGCTCGTAGCTCTTGTTTGGTACAAAAATGCCTCCATGAGATACACCACTTTGAAAGTTCCAAGGGGTTGACAACTTCAGTAGTAAGGTACACACTGAAACCAAAACTAGGCGATACCAGTTGTGACCCATGTAGGAGACTAGTACGCAACAGTCAACTGTTAGCTCATAATGATCTTCGTCAATGAGGGGTTTGCAGCTTTTGCTAGTTGGTGTACCTGTTATTTGTTTCCGGTGTATTCGATGATAAGAACAATTTGGTCCCCAATTGTAAGACATGCAAGGGACTTGTAAGTAATAATCGGCTGTTATGGCAAAATCATCTTCAGCGATGAGGGGTTTGCGATTTTGGCTAGCTGGTGTACTTGGTGTACCTGTTATTTGTTTCCAGTCGATGGTAAGAACAATTTGGTTCCCAATTGTAAGACATGCAAGGGACTTGTAAGTAATAATCGGCTGTTATGGTACAATCGTCTTCAGAGATGAGGGGTTTGCAACTTTTGCTAGCTGGTGTGCCCATTATTTGAACTTGATGTTTATCACGGGATAAGGACAAACGATAATGTAAAACAATGAGGTAGTTTCGCAATAATTAATAGTGTCATCAATGGTATGTTAATCCTGAAGGTTACGGATAGCTTTATAATACCAACTAGATTGTATAAGATATTGTTCCAAGTTTTCATCCGTCACGACATCTACGATTGAAAAGGATAAAGTTCAACTGACTGCAAAGTCAATTTAGTCCCTTCTTCCGATATTCTGTTGTTGTTTGTTTTTACAGCTCTGAAGAATAGCTTTTAATCATTCGATTATTCTTTATAGAACATACCGTTTTAAAAGCTTCAATACGTTGACAACTTCAGCATTTAACCGACAGTGAAGAAACAAAGCCAAAGTGTTGCTCTAAAGTGTTGCTCTCGCAACACTTTAGTCGGCGATGCCGGACAAAGGTTGCCGCAACACTTCACGTTGCCCAGGCAACGTAGGTCTAGTTTATTTTTACTATTAGCTACAAAGTCTGGATACTAACTAACTCATAAATACAAGTTACACTAAAGGACACTTATTTTACAGTTTAGGAAGTTAACAAATTTCCGAAACTAATATTTTAAGTGGGTGTCCAACCACCACCGTGTTCCACCGCCACCGTGTTCCACAGCCACCGTATGTTTACCGCCACCCAGAAAATCTTGCATCGTCAAGAGGATTAGTTGGGTAAGAAGAAAGGTTGAAATATTTTGGTAGGTCCACCGCCACCGTATGTTCACCTCCAATTCGGTAGCGCAGTTAGCTAGTATCCGTAATTCCAGATCTAAATCCTTAAATGCTAAGAGTGTGTTTACCGCCACCAACGATAACTGTGCGTTAATCCTCGCTATTACGAGGGCTGAGCTTACAGGTTCAAATAATAATTTAATTTAGGTCCAGTTAAAGCACAACTCTAACTAGAAATGAAATTTTCACTGTGAATTGGCTAAAAAAAACCTTTTCGAAAATACCATTACTTCCAACTAATTTAGTGGTTTTCTTGTTAGCGCTTGTCGAGTGTCGACTCTATCCAGTCTTCCTGCTCTCCAACGCGGCGGCTGGTGGCAAAACATTTGAAAACTGAACGTGCCGTGGTTAAAAAGTGGGAAAGCAAGCAAATAAAAGAAGTCAAAAACAGAAGATTCCCATATCCTTATGTGTGAAGAGTTGTCAGCGGACGTTGAAGACTCCGGCAAGCTTTGCGCTGTGTGACGGGTAAAACTCGACACGACCGAAAAAGCGCTAAGAATTCGCAGGGACAAAACGGAACAATGGAGAAAGGTAGGGATTTTATCTCACAGTCTGAGTAATCTAGTGCATCTGTAAAGACGTCCGTTCCTTTTCGGAACCCATTGTTCCCATCTAATTTTAAGTCTATTTAGTGTGTTCTTAAACTGTATGAAAAGAATGTAGTCATGTTTATTTACATTGTTTTTTTTTAGTGTTTTAATATGTGTCTTTTATTCATACTTCGCTGTTATCCAAAAAGCTGGTCACAAATAAATAAGCTGTGGAATTAAAGGTTCGCAGTCACCAAAAGATCTTTTGCACTCTGCACAGTCGGCTTTTTATATTTTCGTTCCTTTCAGTCACTGGTCCAAGTTTCAAGTAATCATAGGTTGCGTTCCGCAACTTAACGATCGTTAACAAATTGTTTAAGCTCCGCCCACCTACAATTTCCGTTCCAGAGCTTGAGGATTGTTAACTATTTTGTAACGATGGTCGGGGAGCATCGTTACAAAATAGTTAACAATTGTAGAAGTGGGAAAAGTTAACGATCATTAAAGCTGCAGTTAGCTCCGCCCCGAAGTAAAGTTAACGATTGTTACCAATTGTTAAGTTTGGGGAACGCAACCATAGACCGGAGTCGCAGACAGGGTTCAAGGTAATACGCCCCTTATAAAATTCCTCTCAGATTAGTTCTTTTTTGGCCGCTAGGTGCGCTATCGTAAAGAAAACAATGACACGTTACTTCTTTGTGAACGTTTATCCAGGTTTGTATCGCTATTTTCAATTCCTCTTAGGCCTAACCATGTTTAAAATGCCTCTTCCCATCTTTGTGCTTTAACCAACTCTGTTCTGTCAAGCGTTATCAAGTTTGTCATTTCTGGCTTTCAACTTCAGTGCTGATTGCTGGCTGGGCTAATGCGCGGCTCGATATGAAGCGAAAGCCTAATCGCTCATTCACCCGTCGGATAACTTACCCCAGATCTCACGTGTGATTGTTATTGTTCCTCTAGAGCGTCTGGCGGCAAAACTCTTGATGACTATCTCTCTTTGACGATCCAAAATCTCCGGCCTCTCCGGGTATCTAGCGGAAGAAAGACAGAACTAGTGTCACAGCTGCTGCCAAAGATCGCGGTGACCGATTAACACAGGATTGGAGTCGTTGAGTTTGATTCGTCGGACACGCTTACTCCTTCTTCCTGGATCGCTGGTGTGTTTTGGACTTAGTCATATCTTATGAAGGATGTATCACCTCCAAGCCGCTTGTTCAACCGCGTCTTGCACAGTAGCCAAACAAAATGGATCTTTTTAAATTGTTTGTTTTTGTGTGTATGTGTGCTGACGAGGAGTTTTAGTTCTAGCGAGATCAGGTGCTGTGCAGGAACATCACGTATGGGGGGGGGGGCGCCCCTCCACAAGGTTGCCAGCCAGTTGGAAAAAACAAATACGTAAAAACAGCTATTTTTCTTGGAAACAGCCGATTTTTCTTCGAAACAATCTGTTTCTTTTTTCGAAACAGTTGGTATTCTTAACAAGAGCTACGAGCTCATATGGCACTTGTTACGAGTAGGCAGTACAAGAAAGTAGATGAGAACGTGATAAAATACACCCGCCATCCAAAAATGCGGTTTGGAAATAGAAGTAGGATAGTTTGTTTCACTCACTTCTAAGCAGTTCCGGCATCGTCTCGATTATCAAATGCACATGACTGTTCAAACTTCCAAGTTTCAGCCTAATAAATCCACTAGTTTGATCCCTAGACGTGCTACAATATTTCCGGTACTCCCTCCATCTCCCCCTACCGTGGCCGAATCTGGTTCGGACTAAAAAATGGATCATCTAAAGTATCTTCTTTTATACCACCGCTAAAGTTTCGGTCGAGTCTGAGCATTTTTGGAAAATTCCGGTACCCCTCCCCCCACCAACGTTGTCGGATCCGGATCCTTGCCCAAAATATGTCATCTAGGGTATATGCTCTCTCTAAGTTCTATGTTTCATTTAAACTGATGCATTCGTTTGACTCCTATGCGAGCCTCAAAGTTTCCGGCAATCTCCCTCCAATTCCCGCCACTGTGGCCGAACAGGACTTGAAAACATAAACGTCATATCTCCTAATTCCCTCTTCCTGTCCATCAAGTTTCACTGAAATTGGAGCATAGCCTATCTGCAAGTTTCCAGTACCCCCCTCCCCCCTACCTTGGCCGCATCCGGCCCGGACGCCAAAGAACAAATCTAGGCCGCATAAACTCGGCACTGTCGAACTTGCATCTCATTCGGGCCATTCGTTTGGTTTTTGTGCATGTCAAAAGTCCCCCCCCCCAATTCCCCCAACCGTGGTCGCATTTGTTCGAACGCATCTTTTACATGTCGAGGCCATCGATTCTTATCACCCATTTGTTTGACCCTAGTTGGTCGTATCCTAGTTTAAATAAATAAGTCAATTAAGTCGGGTCGCTAATATGCCTGCAAAGTTTCATTGTCTTAGTACTTCTGGAACTATTCTAACCCCCGACTACTGGTATTCCAGGAAACCCCCTCTACCCCCCCCCCCCCCCCACAGAGCCCCGAAACCATCTGGCTCCGTCAAATTCGGATCTAGGCCTAATGCTTGTTCTCTCCATTAAATTCCGTCCCAATCCCTCTGCTTTAAGCGTTTCTTGAGTTTTCGGGTCACCCCCCCCATCCCCACAGGTATAACCCGACCCGACCCGGACTTAACAATGATCATCCGAGGCGATAGCTCTTTCCACCATACAAGTTTCATTCAAATCCGATCACCCGTTCAAAAGTTATACACGCCACTAGATTCCGGACTCCCCATCCATCCACTCCCCCCACTATGGTCGGGTCGGGGAAACGGCTGTTCTCAAGTGAGCCTGTCCGGGTCCCTGACATACCTGCCAAATTTCATCGCCCTAGCACATCAGGAAGTATGCCGAACTCGCGGGATCGCTAGAAATCCGGACCCCCCCCCCCCCCAACTCCCCCAGAGTGCCCGGATCTGGTCCGCTTATATCAATGACGTATCTAGGACTTGTGCTTGTTCTTCCACCAAGTTTCATCCCGATCCCTCCACTCTAAGCGTTTCTCAAGATTTACGGTTCCCTCCTCCAACTCCCCCCAGTGTCATCGGATCCGGTCCGGATTTATAGTGGGACGTCTGAAACACGAGGTCATCCTAAATATAAAATTTCATCAAGATCCGATCACCCGTTCAAAGTTATATACGCCACTAGATTCCGGACTCCCCATCCATCCACTCCCCCCAGTATGGTCGGATTGGAGAAACGGCTGTTCTCAAGTGAACCTGTTCGGGTCCCTGACATACCTGCCAAGTTTCATCGCCCTAGCACATAATGAAGTATGCCGAACTCGCGGGATCGCTAGAAATCCGGACCCCCCCCCAACTCCCCCAGAGTGCCCGGATCTGGTCCGCTTATATCAATGACGTATCTAGGACTTGTGCTTGTTCTTCCCACCAAGTTTCATCCCGATCTCTCCACTCTAAGCGTTTCTCAAGATTTCCGGTTCCCTCCTCCAACTCCCCCCAGTGTCATCGGATCCGGTCCGGATTTATAGTGGGACGTCTGAGACACGAGGTCATCCTAAATATAAAATTTCATCAAGATCCGATGACTCGTTCGCAAGATAAAAATACCACACATTTTGGCTTCCCCCTCCCTCCACTCCCCCTCCCAGATGGTCGGATCGGGGAAATGACTATTTCCCATTTAATCTGGTCGGGTCCCTGACGTGCCTGCCAATTTTCAGCGTCCCAGTACATCAGGAAGCACCAAACTCGTGGGATCACTAAAAATTCGGACTTCTCCCCCCCCCCCCCCCAACTTCCCCAAAGTGAGCGGATCCGTTCCGGTTATATCCATCACGTATCTAGGACTTCTGCTTGTTCTTTCCACCAAGTTTCATCCGGATTCCTTCACTCTAAGTGTTTTCCAAGATTTCCGGTTTCCCCCTCCAACTCCCCCCAGTGTCACCGGATCCGGTCTGGATTTAAAATGGAGGGTCTGAGACACGAAGTCCTTCCATATATCAAGTTTCATTAAGATCCGATCACCCGTTCGTAAGCTAAAAATATTTCATTTTTCCTATTTTTTCCGGATTCCCCCTCCCTCCACTCCCCTCCAGATGGTCGGATCGAGGAAGCGACAATTTCTAATTTAATCTGGTCCAGTTCCTGATATGCCTGCCAAGTTTGATTGTCCTAGCTTATCTGGAAGTGCCCGAACTAGCAAAACCGGGACCGACAGACCGACAGACCGACAGACCGACTGACGGACAGAAATTACAATCGCAAAAACAGCCAGTTTTTCGTAAAATAGTAGACTTTTCCTTAAAAAATGGTCGGTTTTTCTGAAAATTTATAATCGTGTTATTTGAAAAACAGTTGATGAAAACGACCAGCCAGTCAGTAAATACCTTGCGCCCCCTCCCCCCATTTTTTGGCAAGTAGCGCCTCTGGGTGCTGGTGCTCCTCTCTAGCCTCAAGTATGTCTGATGTCTGCTTGGAAAGAGGAAACTGTAATGTGGGCCCAACCAATCTTGACTGATGCCTCAGTTTTCCCTTTAATACTGGAGGCTAAGAGCCTTCCATGTTCATTTTCTTGTTGCTTGTATTTTTTAGTTCAATGCTTAATACAGCTGTATTTTGGCTATTTTATTATCACTGTAATTGATTATTATTAATCCCCTTTAATTTCCTCGTGTATTCAGCTCTCGTTTTCCAACATGATATGATACATAAATGTTCCTTGAGCCCAAGCTGCGTTGCAACACAATAATGCATACAACGGATGTGTCAGCTACGATGCTTAGGCAGCGATATTTCGGCCCTTCTTCGAAAGGGCCCTCGTCAGGCTGTCAATCTTCAGAGTCAACTTCGGGGAAGGAAACAAACCTGCCTGTTTGCAGGTTTTGCATTTTTAAAATCTCATTTTTTGTCCCTTTTTTTTCCTACTTAGAAATTTTTTCTTCCGCACTCTGGAAGAAGCTCCTAGACAACAACCAGGCCCAAGTCCAAGATTTAATAGCCTCCTCGAGTGCAAAGTTGATCCGCAAGTATCAAGTCCAAGATTTAATATATTACTTTTTTCGCCTCTTTTTTTCTTCCTCGTGCTGTTTTTCCATCAGCATTCTGGAATAAGCTTCTAGACAACAATGAGCCAAGACCGCAATCTCCTTTCGCTTACCAAATCCGGTCAGGACGGAAGAACTTACAGTAGATCATCTTTTCTTGGCTAACTACTTCCTGCTTCCGAGGAGAGTCTTGGACTTCCAATCTGTTGCTTCCCGTATCCTCAGGGACTTTTCCCCTAGAGCCTGGTATACAATCAATCAGGGCTTATCTGGGAACTAGTCCAGGTCAGAATTATACTAAAGGTCAAAAGTTGGGGAGTCAAAGAGGAGTCACAAGAGGAATAACAATGGTCATAGAAACGGGATTTTTAGAAAATAACCCCAGGTCAGTTTGGGTGTGGGGTGTCGGGAAAATGTATATTGGAGGTGGTTCTTATTTTTTCAGTTGTATTTGAAATACTGTGTATGGCCCACAAGTAGCAGAACAAACACTATCGTAGTTCAAATTTAATTTTGTCAAAACACGTCATCAAGAGAACAACCACGTTCACTTTTAAGACGCCTCATTGCCTGAGCTGAGTCTTTTTTTCACCATTCAGTTCCATCCTTCTCTCGTAACATCAATTACCCACTCCGACCCTGAGTCCGAGACACCCCCCCCCCCGTCACGCCAAATCTCTCTCGGAGTCCATCTCATATTACTCTCAGGATTGGTGTAGATGACGGTTGATGTTGAGAGATATTTAGGTGACTCGATTAGAATGATTAGCTTCGCAGTTTACCTTGCGGCTTCGATTAGGTTTTTAAAGAAAACAAAATTAATAACAGCGCCATCCAGGGGCTGACACTTGGGCTAAATTTCCATTTAGCCCAAGCCAGAGCAAAATAACGCTAAAGACAGAGCAAAATAATACTAAGGGGTAGTGCCAAGACTTGAACACAGTGACACACACTGGAATAGCAACGGTACTAGCACCACAAGCAATAGTCAACGTCGCTACTGAAACTCAATCTGTTCTGTCCCAGCGCAGGCTCCATCCAATAACTTCAAAATTCTGACAATCTACAACCTCTCCTGCTTCCCAGAATATGAAGTTATTGGAGTTAGCGCTGGTGCACGACTGATTATGTTCTCTATAGCTAGTGGTGCTAGTATCGCTGCTATTCGAGTCTGTGTCAACCTTGTCAAGTTTTGGCGATACTCCCTAGGGTTATTGTGCTCTGTCACATTCACATCCGTGGACTAGTCTCTGTTGTTCGCGAAAACGAATCAGGCCACGTTTAAGAACTGAGCTTCGTAAAGTCGAGTTTCAGAAGAAGTGGGCTCAGTTACTTCGTGTCAACTTTCCAGTTCTTGTCGAACCACCAGTAAAAAGAAAAATACTAAAAAGTGCAAACCACACATGCAGCGAGACATGAGTTGCGTTTTATTTGAAGGTCATAGTACAGAGGGAGTGGATGGCGAACTGTAAGTTGCCGTTTTATCCTGGCGGATCACGTCAGAAGGTACGCTGAACTGTTCCCTGACTCACCCAGCGTACAAACTAGCGGGTCCGCTGGCAGTCAGCGGGAGGCCCGCTGGCAAATAAATGACCTTGGGCACCCCGCGCTTTCCCAGTGTACGGCCCGATGGCAAACAAAACGGCAACGAACAGTCCGCTGTACTATGAACTTCAAATAAAACGCAACTATGATCTATGTTTCGCGACGTAAAACGCTACTGGTTTGGTGACTGAGTCAGTGGTGGAGTTGTGGCGTCACATGGATTGACTGGGAGTATGTTCCACCCTCCTAACACTAGTAACTATTAATTACTGTGACCGTTCCAACTTCGTAAAAAGTTAGTACACTGACCGTTCCAACCTTCTCGGAATAGTAACTATTTTCTCACTATGCTCGGGAGCGTAGTAAGCGTGGTAGCGACGCATCTCTGCAACGGGAATGGTCGGATTCCCTGAGGCATTATATTCTGCTGGAAAATAGAAAAATCGTTCCAGCCCTAACGGCAGAAAGCCAGAATTCGTGACGTCATGCGCAGTAACTCCGGTAAGTAGGGTGGAACATGCTCTGGATGTCCACAACTGTCATGTAACTACATGACAGATAGACAGATTACTAAACAAGCGAGCTTTCGTAATTACACAACCAAATTCAAATTTGGTTACAAAATCCTTGTCAACAATTCGTCAACGATTATTGTCGACAACAAAATATTTAAAATACCTGTGTCAATACAGTTAAAATCAAATATCTTTCGCTAAAAAGAAAACATCTGACTATATCTGACTTGTTTCGCAGGCAGGACCCCAGAGCTTCCCATTCCTTCTGGTCGGTTTTTGACGTTTTGATAGGAAGTTGGATATTGTGAGTGGAGAGTGTGAAAGACATGGATCAAACGTAGTCGGTGCTTAGCTCCTTTGTGCTCTCCTGCAGTATTTTCACATTAAAAAGTTTTAAAAGGTAGGAGTAATGGAGTTGAACCCCAACACCAACCTGGTCGTTATCGATGCTTGCGAATAAGGATTAGTTGCGAATTTACTGCAATACAAATGAACAGTATGCTGATTACCTGTTTGAATGTCCTGTACATAAGCTGCACTTCTTTTCTTGTGAACTTGGTGACCTCACAAAGATATCCGATACCATCATTTGGTCGACAAAGGGCAATGGGAGAATGAAGGTCTTCAATCTCTGCGGCGTCCGCTGCTCGAAAAAATAAAAATTTACAAATACGCCCCGAAAACAGGCTTTTCCAAACCTTCCGCGATTCTGGGATCCGTTTCATGTCATAAGCAGTGAATACTAATCCTACCGTAACTGATGATGATGATGATGATGATTTTATTATCTATGTGGGTCTTTTTCTTGAAAAGGCAGACTAAGTAAAAGGGTCATTTAACTCAGAGTGCTCTGTCTCTCAACCGACTTTCAACCGACAACAACTTTGTTGATCCTGATATTATTATGCCACAAGAAACAAGACCAAAGGTTTCGATGGGATCCCGAAAGTTCAATATTTGGTCCAGGCAATTGGGTCTTGTCTTCGCCAGATCCAGTCTTCGCTAGACTCCTTGAAGATTTTTACTATTAAAATTTAGAGATAGATTAAGACCAAATAGCTAGTCATCTAAGAAAACCAAGTTCGGATATGGATTCAGCATGTATGTTTACCCCTATGAGTCATATCTATTTTGTTGAAACAAATCGAAACTTCCAGCCTTACTTCTGCCAATTTTCCAGTTTCGGCGGAATTCCGGAACTACTTGTCCGGCAAAAAAAAAGCTCAATAACGAATTCAGCTATCTCCTTACCACTATAACCAACATCTAATCAACTTACAAGACACATTTAATTTATAAAACAAATTTCTGGTTTCAGCCGGATTACGGACGAACTACTTGTCCGGGTGGAAAACGAGTTTCCCACCAGTGTTCAGCATTTCTTCTTACCCCTAAATCGAACATCTAATCAACTTCAAATAAAACTTTTTACTTTTAGCAAACTTTCCGATTTTGGCCGGATTCCGGGCGCACTACTTGTCCTGCGAGAAAATGGTTTTCATAATCGTGTTCAGCATGTCTTCTTACCCCTTCATCGACTAACTCATTAGCTGTTTCAAAATAGTTTGTTTACCCCTCCCCTCCCTTAAATGTAGGGCTACGGAGTCCATCTACGAACTCGACCTGACCCAAAGGATCCTCACAGTTCAGTTCAATTTATTTTTTACGACCAAAATACATTCAACTATGATGCCAGTAGGCTACCCGCCCCAAGAAAGGTACAAAAAAGCACTTGCAATTGGGCGGGTACATAAAATTCGTTTCCTAACCAATAATTAACTAGAAACAAAACATAACAGAAAAGAGCACTAAAATAAGAAATAATAACGAATCTCTCATCAGCTCATTTTAAAATAATAATGAGAAAAAAGAAAATAATAAGAAAAATAGGAAGAAAAAAAGAGAAAAAAAACAACAACTATGAACCTTGGCCTAACAAATACTTTTTCAATTTATTTTTAAATAGCCCCAGGTGCTCAGCCGCCCGAATGCTCCCCGGAACAGATTTCCACACATTAGGCCCTGAAAATCTAGTAGGGAAGCCGGCCCTGGTTCCACTTCTATGCGGGACGACGAAGCAACTAGCATGGCGCGTTTCATAATGATGCAAAGATCTATTGTCACTAAAATAATCACGAAAAACCTCTGGACTTACATCACTCCAACATTGATAAGCACAAAATCCGACTTGGTACTCCCGTAGCTGTCCTACATTCAGCACTTGCAATTTTTTAAAAGCAAGCTGCAGTGTTGTGTACACCCTCGACACATCCACGAATAAGACGCATCGCTTTATTTTGAAGGATCTGAACACGTTTCAAATTCACATAAAATTGCTTGCCCATAACATGCAACCATACGAAATATATGGGTGAATCAAAGCGTGGTATAAAGCAATAAAACTCTCGGAGGTAAATTTTTTTTGAAACGTCAAATTGCACCCAGGAAAATGTCGAATTCACACCAAGTTCCATTAAAATATCTCATTCTCTTCGAGAGTTATCTTGCACACAGACAGACAGACAGACGGACAACTTTGCGATGTCATAGGTATCCCTCCACTTACGTGTGGGGGCCCCGAAAACGAGTCACAAGAAAAATAAATCAAATAACAAAAAGCTCGACACGCACCGAGAGTACCTTTGCTGTCGGATATAAACAAATACTACTCAAAACTAGACTCGAATTGCTTTGCAACAACTATAGTTAAATGCTTATGGATCAAGTGGAAGAGTTTTGCTATGTTAGATACTAAAAAAAAGCTAAGCTTTTCGAATTTTGGGTTTTAATTGCGGAATTCGAGCATGGCTCCTTTGAAAGACGCTTCTGAATGAGCTACGAGGGTATTTAGTTTGTTTAGTAGCGGAATTATTTGAACTGATTGCACACGTCAGCATGAGCTCAGCAACCTTATCTTTGGTGTGAGTGTGATCTGTGAGCTGTGATCAACCCTCGCCACCCTCGAACAAGACAGTAATCGGTCCGTAGGTGGTTCAGAGTGCTTGCCACCGCATTCATCCTCCCATGCAAAAAGCTCGCTTACTGCAGATATCCAGTGTCCGATCACATTTCCGGAAACAAAAACAAAGATGGTCAAAACTAGACCTGGCAGAAACCACGAGACGCAAGACTTGTGAACGACAGCATTTAAAGAAAGAGGTAAAGATACATATTTCGTACCATTACGGGCAGTGCAACCCAAGGGGTCTCTGACGTACTTGGGTCTACCTCTGGGAACCAGTATCCGTGCCATCTGTTCGCTTCTAAAAACATTTCTTTCTGATGAGTTCGTAAAGCATGCGGAATCCCTGTTTCTATGAAACTGAAATTTAATAGATTTATTCTTGCTAAAATGTATACTTCATTTATAGTTCCATACGTTGTTGCTTTGGCTCCTTTTTAGAAGCTGTTTTCATGCTCAGATATGAAAGACAGTCGCAAATTTTTTTTCAAATATGTAAAGTATCTGCTGAGGGTCCCACCTTGGACAAGTAATAGCAGATTGTCTTCAAAGTATGGCGTAGCAAAACCTCTTTCTGTTATTCGGGAAATGCGAGATCGCTTCAAGCGCAGCCTTAATGCAGCTCAGCAGATGCTTTACCCAGTGTAAATTCTGTCAGTGTGTGTGGTTTTCTTTTTAAGTTTCGTGTGTTCTTTCCATAGTTTCTGTTGACAGTAGTGTTCTTTTCTTTCATTTCTTTCTTTCTTGATTTTTTCTTCTTCCTCATTTAATTACTCCGACTTCTTTCACGTTTGTGCATCATGATGGGAAATAAATCTATTATTTTTATAATTATTTTTATTCATCACATTGTTTACTTATTGTTTGAAGTTTGTCAACTTGTCTGTCGGAATACTCCTCGGTATTTTTCAGTGTGATGCTATCCGAATTTCTCTGACGAACTATATCCAGTTTCAAGCTACAAGTGAAACTTGATTGTATTTGTTTGTTCTATTTGAAAATGAACGTTTTAGTTTTCGCAGAATAAGCCCAGAGTCAAACTTTCCGACGGGAACCTCAACTGGGCTAAACTTGTACAACCGTCCACTTCTGTGTCTTCAGCCGAAATACACTTATGCTGTCCTGTTGTGGCAATGCAAGTACAACAAGACCAAAGGTTTTGAAGGAATACCAAAAATTCAATATTTGATCCAGACAATTGGGTCTTGTCTTCGCCAGGTTCAGTCTTCGCCGGGATCCCTGAACATTTTTGATATTAAAAATCAGATCATTCAACTACTTGTCCGGGTAGAAAATGATTTTCAAATAAGTGTTGATTATGTCTTCTTATCCCGAAATGGAACATCTAGTCAACATCAAATAAAAATTTTACTTTTAACAAACTTTCCGGGTTTCGGCCGGATTCTGGACGAACTACTTGTCCGGCAAGAAAATGGTTTTCGTCATCATGTTCAGCATTTCGTCTTACCATATATTTGACAATCACATTAGCTGTTTAAAAATATTGTTTTAGCCAATTAATTTGAACATCCCACCCCTAAATTAAGAGTCCATCTACGAACTTGACCTTACACTTGACCTAAAGAATCCTCACACCAAGTTTCATTAAAATATCTCATTCCCTTCAAGAGTTATCGTGCTCACAAACGGACTCACAGACGGACGGACGGACAGATGGAAAACTTTGGCGATGTCATAGGTATCACTCCACTTACGTTTTGGTATCCCTAAAAGTCAGAGCCTTGTTCGTTGAGAGTATGAAGCAAGTCTAATCGTTGGGAGACTTGTTCGTCAATGCGGTCAACGTTGCAAAGGAAATCGTTTCTAATATGAGTTAAGCTTGAAGGAAGATTAAATTAGAACACGGGTCGGCTTTCGCAGTTTTTGTCTCTCACGGTCTTTTGCAGTCCCCGTTTTTGTTTCACTGTTTTGAGAGGCAATGCTTAGTTCAAAGTCCAACGTTCCGTGGCTTAACATTCACGCGTGTTAATAACAATTTGTCCAGTAGATAACCTTTGATCACCATGAGATGGCCTTTCAGAGACAACTTTTAATGCTGGAGATAAACACTCGACCACCTTAAAATCCACAGAGTCACATGGTAATGAAAGGGAAGAGACTTATCTTAGGTCGAGTGAATTACATGCTTTGTGATTACATGCACAATAGTTTGAAGGAAAAAAAAAAATTAAGTTTAAAGCACACTTCGCACTATTTACTGTTTATGTTCTTATATCCAAAACTTTTTGAATACTGTAAAACAAGGCTTGCGTTTGATCAATTATCCACGGCTTTAGCTGTTTTAAGCCTTTTTCTACGCCCAATGACTTCTAGCAAAAACTCAGAAAATTCCGATATCCAGTTGTATGGCCGGTCATGATACGCTAGCGATCACCGGGAGCATACTGCGCATGAAAAATATGAAGGTTCAAAGACTAGCGATGTGTCGTTAGCGGGTTTACAATAATATACATAATATACAATATATAAGATATATTATACATAATATACAATATACATATTTATACAATAATAAATATAGACGGAGTTTGGATCTCCGGGTTTAAAAATTAGTGAATGCAGTTATGGACGTAGTTTGCATCGGCGTTATAGTACGGCGTATCCTTTAAGTTGATTATGAGATCCCTTCGAAGGGGGTGTTGCAAACTAAACAAATTGGTGTCCGGTGCGACGGGGTGCTCACTGAGAGTTTTGGCGTACACCAAGAGGTCCGGAGGCAAGGACCCAGTACACCTTGCGATAGAGGTGAGCAGCTCTTCGGTACGATGTGCCTGACTGTACCCGAGATCAATTTTGTGGTAATTCCTGGATGTTTACAAAGTAATCCTAACTGTGCTCGTAGTGTGCCCGAAAGTTGGCACTCCCTCGGAACCCTCTTACTTCAAAACTTTTATTTTTATCTAATTGTTTGCTGTGTTCCTTAAACTCGTAGCGTAAGTTGACTTTCTTGTGTAGTGTTTTTGCTTTGTCATTGTATTTTTCTTTTTTGTCTGATGATTGGCGATGAAACAAATTCAAATTCATTCATGGCTAAACCTTGTTATAAACTGTAAACCTGGATTTCCTGAGAGTACCTACAACTCTCAATTGAAGTTTTCAACATTTTACCTTGAAACCTTAATCCTTTCTTCCTCTTGATCGTTCTTTTCAAAAACTTTGCCATTAGCACTAATCATTATTGCACAAAACCGATGTGTTAATAGGTGCTGATTCGCGATGAGCCGTCACGACACATTCTGCAAGGACATAGTTGTTTCCAGATATTTAGCTGCACTTGTTTTCTGGACATTTAGGGTTGCAAAAACAGTTTGAGAAATGCTATCCTCTATTCTCACTAACAACAGACACGATATGTGTCACTGCAGACGAGGTACAACTTTGTCAGCAATTTTGTCCTTTTTTTTATCTGTTTAAAATCTAGTCTCCATCTGTTAGAAAGACTTCCGATTTCTCTTGCTCTTATCCTTATCTTTTCAAAGGTCACTGTTCAAGTCGGTCTCTATGATCAAGCTACATTTAGAGACTGAGATCCTTCAAAATATTTTCTCACGAAGTCTTCCGTTTGGGATACGGTCGGGTTCGAGTTTGCGTTTGAGGGAACTTCTTCGGGATTTACTGCGGAAACCATTACAAGTAGACATTTTTTTTTATTAATTAGGATGTCAAATGGCGAGGAAGGATCCAACTCCCTGATTGTAGCAAATGATCTAACTAAAGGCTACATGATTGATGAGAGGCAGGACAAGGAGAGGTTAAAGGTTCACTGAAAAGTCAGCTTATTTTTGAATGTTGTATCTGAAAATGTTCAGTTCTTTTGACTCTGTTGAAAGAGTTTTATTTTTCTGGCACTTGTAGCCTCTGGCTCAAGGGCCATATACCGATCGCAATTCCGTCTGTCGGTCGGTCCGGTTCTTTTGTCACACTTTTTCAAGTTAGGGTACTTCCAGATGTGCTAGGACGATGAAGCTTGGCAGGCATATCAGGGACCCGACCAAACTAATTAGGAAATAATCAGTTTACCGATCCGAGCATCTTGGGAGGGGGGGGGGAGGTGGAAGGCGGGGGAATACGGAAAATTGAGTAGTGTGCAGCGTTGTGCCAAGTACTTCTAATTTTTACTTAAGTACAAGTACCAAGTACTCGATGAATTTTTTACTTAAGTATGAGTATTAAGTACTTTACAAAAATCTACTTAAGTAATAAGTCCTTTCAAAAAGTACTTTGGTACTTAAGTACTCAAGTATTTAGGTAGTACTTCAGTCCTTAAGTACTCACGTTAATGGTAGGATTATTATGGTAGATTTGGAAAAAATCCCTGATCAAAAGATCAAGGACTAAACAACACATAGTTAACATGTGAGGGGATAATCAATTCAAGTTTTTGGGATCGAAACGCAGTGAAGGGACACCGGTATAACTTCGTCAAGCGTGTCTATCCGTATGTCTGTCTGTTAGCACGATATTCCTCGAATAAGTTAGGTAAGCTATCTTGTTCAAATTTCGTGTGCTTTGCGTCAGAAGTACAGGTCGTTTATAGATGATATTGTAGCCCTAATTTAGGGATGGGGAAGGGGGTTTCAACTTCATGCTAAGATTTGATCTACGAATTAGAGACAAACCGAATCCCCGTCATTTGTTTTGATCCCTGAGAATTAGTCCGCACGGAATTAGGCAAAAAGGAAAGATTCCTATAGTTTATTGACCAGGTATATAGAATTCTTGAATCAAGATGCTGAAGCAGGCTGGTATGCTGCCTCGGTCTATTGGATTTGTTTTGCTTGGTCGATACTGCTAACTAAAGTCCGATGAAAAATGGAAATTCCGTAAGCTTCGCTTTACCGAATGTTACGAGTTTAAAACTAGTGATAAGAAGACATAGGAAATCCATCCTCTAGCTTCGTTTTCCCCATAGAGTTGATAGTTCGCCGGACCTGCAAAAACTAGAATTTTCTTAAGTTCTAAATAATGTGTTTCTCGAGTTGTTAGCGTCGGTATAGGCATAATAAGACGACTGGCCCATCTGTCAGCCCCTACTCATGTGAACTACCTGTAGGAAATTTACCCTACTATTTAAATGGTGATGCCCGGAATCTAATGAAAACCGAAACAAAAATGAAAGAACAAAATCCTGTGACCCAACTTATTAGATTATGTATTTCAAGCTAAAGGGCGTGCCTGCGTTTTGAATTAATCAATCAATCAAGATATAAAACTATTGTCTAAGAGACGTGGTTAAGGGGTTCAGTGAACATGCAAACGTTTTCGCGATCTGGAAGAGACCGTAAGTATATATTACCCGATTTTCTGGATGAAGAAGTAACACAATTTTTCTGATGTCACCGAAACCTTTCGTCTTATTCTTAACGTGAAATGTATGTTGGACAGGTCCGGATCCTGGAGTTTATAGTGGGGGGAAGGGGAGGGGTCTCCCCGCTCCCCGCACCTAATCCATGTAATAGTAAAACAAGAACATAGGTCAGGGGTTTCGTCGGTTTGGAGCAAAATGATGACTCGTTCACCAATACCAACAGTCACCAACAGTCTCTCTCCATTAGTGGGCCGGAACTTCCAAAAAAATTTGCGGAACGTAAAATAAAGGAAAGGCAATAGTTTTCATATTTTTAATGAATTTATAGGTTGTCAGCTCTAGGCTACATAGCTGATGTAGAAAAGCTACATAATTAGCTATTCGTCAAACAACTACTTTAGGCTCACAGAAAGAATCACTAGATTACTAATGTCCATTCAGTTCCAGCGAAGATGACAAACATGGTACTGAACCTCGTACTCATTGAACCTTTCATTATTATGAAAGTACTCGAGTACTTAAGTACCCTTAAGTACTTCCGTTTGTTACTTAAGTTAGAATTTTTTACTTAAGTAATACTTAAGTACTTTTCCTTAAGTCTTTCCCAACACTGGTAGTGTGTCACTTTCGAATCGGTGATCGGATTGGAATGAAACTTAATAACTGAATATACGTAATATTACTGATATCAAATTTGAACCCCGGACCGGATTCGACAGCTATGAGGGATTTGGCTGGGGGGGGGGAGACTGGAAATCTCGAGAAACGGTTAGAATAGAGGGATCGGAGTGACTTGTTGGGAAGAACAAGCATCTGCTCTAGATAAATCGTTCGTACAATTGGACTGGATCCGGGCACTTGGGGGGGGGGGGGGCGGAATTCCGGTGATGGCGGTTTTGGGGATTCTCACGACAAAAACTTGGCAGGTATAACAGGGACCCGATCGAAATTACTTGAACATAAAAATTCTCGATCCGATAATCGTGGGGGAAGTGGAGGGAGGGTAAACCGGGATATTAAGTCATGCGTAACTATGGAACGGGTGATCCGATTCGGGTGAAATCTAGTGATTTAGTGAAAAAAACGGAAATGCATGTCTGCAGTCTTTAAGTACAATGCGTAGATTTGGCTGTGATGTCCAGTGCCTTTTGCTAGCTTATCTCACATACGTCCGTCCAGTTCTTGAATATGCAAGCCCACTGTGGGGACCTGCAGCACTACGTACTGTATACCTCATCCAAGAACTTGAGTCGGTGCAAAAACGGGCTTTGTTCATTATTATTGGCGATCAACAGCTATCTTATGGTGAAGCGCTTGCTAAACTCGATCTCCCCACGTTGGCCCAAAGATACGAGCAGATTATCCTGAGGTTTGGGAAGTTTCTTCTCTCCAAACCCCAGCATCGAGACATCTTACCACCCACTGCACCGCCCAACAACCGTACGCGTCACCAAAATAAACTGGTTCCAGTAGCTTCGCGAACGAACCGCCACGCAAATTCGTTTGTACCTTTTTTTACGGATTTGTTAAACAAAGCCGAGTGATATTTTCTTCTTTTTCTCTTTTTTTTTTGTGCGTGTTAGTTTGTTATTTAGTATAGTGAAGCAACGCAAATTAGCTGTCAGCTACGATGTTGTTTTAAATAAACCTATCTCTCTCTCTCTCTCTCTCTCGACCAAACTAACTTGGAAATAGTCAGTTTATCGATCCGACCAACTGGTGATTGGATTGGAATGAAACTTAATAACTGAATAGAATAGTTAAAATATATCTGATGTCCTATTTGAAGTCCGGACAGGATTCGACAGCTATGGGGGAGTTGGGTGGGGGGAGACCGGAACTCGAGAAACGGTTAGAATGGAGGGATCAAAGTGAAACTTGCTGGGAAGATCGAAACATCTCTTCTGTATAAATCGTTTACACAAATGGAGTAGATCCAGACACTTAGGGGGAGGGGGGGGGGGTCCCGGAACTCTGGTGATTGTGGTTTTGGGGATTTTCACGACAAAACTTGGCAGGTATAGCAGGGACCCGATCAAACTGACTTGGAAATAAAAATTTCTCGATCCAAGAACGTGGGGGGAGTGGAGGGAGGGGGAAACCGGCATATTGAGTCATGCGTAACTTTGGAACGGGTGATCCGATTCGAGTAAAATTTAGTGACCAAATTTACTTGGAAATAGTTAGTTTTTTTATTCGACCATCTGGGGGGGGGGGTTAGTGCTGCGGAGTCCGAAAAATGGAGTAGTGCGTAACTTTCGAACGGGTGATCGGATTGGAACGAAACTTACTATACTGGCAGAAGTTTCATAACAGATTGCGCATAACACTTTCAAGAATAACACCTTTTCACTTAGAAATAAAGTGTCATGACCAATTAAGTTTATACTATTTCGTACATAGATCTCCAACAACACCTTCAAAAGGTAAAACTACTACACTGTCAGAAGTTATATAACGACAACAGAAGAATGAGCGGTTTCAACAGATAACACTTTGGGATGTTATCTGTTATGTTTCTTTCTTTCCCGTTAGTAATTTTACCAATTGAAGGTGTTGTTGGAGATCTAGGCACGAAATAGTGTAAACTTAATTGGTCATAACACTTGATTTCTAAGTGAAAAGGTGTTATTCTTGAAAGTGTTATACGCTATCTGTTATGAAACTTCTGACAGTGTACTGAATAGAATAGATAAGATATCTCTGATGTTCCATTTGAAGTCCGGTCCGGATTCGAATGCTATGGGGGAGCTGGGGGGGGGGGGGATCGGAAATAAATATTCTTTGAGCCCAAGCTGACTTTGAAATATTTATTCAAACAATGTTTACAATGTTTACCACCCTTTAATCCATAACAGGTTTGTTTCCTTCCCCGAAGTTGAACCAGAGGATTGACAGCCTGAAGAGGACCCTTGCCAAGAAGGGCCGAAATATCGCTGATGAAGAATCATAGCTGACGTATCCGTTGTAAAAGTTGTTTGAATAAATGGATCGGAAATATGGACTAACGGTCAAAATGGCGGGTTCGGATTGAAACTTGATGGGAAGAACAATCATCTGCTCCAGTTAAATCGTTTACACAGTTGGACTGGATCCAGACACTTGGGGGTGGGAGGTGGGGGTGGAGGGGGTATCCCGGAATTCCGGTGATGGTGGTTTTCGAGATTTTCACGACGAAACTTGGCAGGCATATCAGGGACCCGATAAAACATGACTTGGAAATAACAAGAATTCTCGATCCGATAATCGTGGGAGGAGTGGAGGGAGGAAGAATCCGGAATATTGAGTCATGCGCATAACTATGGAACGGGTGATTGGATTCGAGTGATATTTAATTAATCAACAGAGGACATTTCTTTGGTGATCTTTTTCATGTCTGGACCGCATCCAACAACTATTGGGGGGGGGGGGGGGATATGTGACCCACTTAGACTTGAAAGATCGGGATGGAATTTTGTCGTATACCAAACAGATTCTCCGGATAAATCATTCACACAACTTTTTCCTACTACTCCTACCTACTGTTTCGGTCTGTAAAATAGCGCGACAGACAATCTGGATGCAAAAGAAGTTTACAAGATCGATAGTAATTTAAAACCAGATTTTGGTATTTTAGCCAAATTCTGTGAACTTTTAAAGTATAGCTGAAAAGGGCTTAGATAGGACAACCTAGTTACCGATCACCTATTCACTTAAAGAAGCTTGGAAACCGGGCGAAAATGCGTTACTTCGTTGCTCCGCTATTCACGAATAATCGACTTTGAAGTAGTGGAATTTGCTTGTCTGATCTGTATACTCTATGCGCTTGTATCTGTGTTGTATGCTCGACGAAAACGGTTTACCAGAAATAAGTGTTCACGCAGTGAGATACCTTCCGTAAGCTGGTCACTGGCCACTGAAATTCCGCTTATGTCTTGAGATTCAGTTTGTGTGCGTCATAGTAGAGATTTGCGTTGTGAGGACGACCATAGAACGTCATTCTAGAGCAAATAGTGAAACATAAAAAAAATCTGTTAACACAATCCAAAAAATGTGTCGTGTTCAGTTAAATAATCCAAAAATAAGTTGGCTTTTCAGTTAAACTTTAAAGACGGCCTAAAAATAAGCTGTTTATACTCAAAACCAAATCTACCCTTTTTTAGGATAGGTGGAGACAGGTAGAGTTAGGATAGGTTAGGATTACACAAATAATGACACAATTGCACAAATATTCACTTCCTTCAACTTGTTTAATTGCAGAGTCTCTAACCCTTTTGCTCACCACCCTTCACTCTACGCTCCGCGAGGACGGAATTACCAATCACCTATTTTTAGAGCCAAGAATCCATCAGTGAAAATTGCATAAAACCATTTTTATAAGCATTTTTATATAACGCTTCATCTAAGAAGAAATTCTCTTAGAAATATTTGAATGTCTGATATGATTTTTGTAATCGTTTTTGCTGGAAATCATTTTCTTTTTCAAGTGCAATGGCTGATGGCTGAAATCTTATCTGTCCTTTACTGTAAACCACAACAGAGGTTGAGTTGGTATGAATCAGATGGTGAAGATGGCATTACGATAAAAAAACGGTCCTGGTTTTGATGCGGACTTTAAGGGGGAAAGATGAAGCAGAAAACTTCACGAAAAGTATATAGCAGAACCACCTACAAAGCGTTTCTCTAATCACCAATAAACACGATAGTTCCAAATTGGTTCAAAACAACAATGCTAGAAATCCGATAATACACTTAAGAAGACTACAAATTTCTCATGATATCTTGTACATCGGTTACTTGTACATGTTTTTAGAGCTTCGTTAAAGTCGCGTATGAAATAAGGTACAAAGGAGTGGAGATATCTTGCTGATGCGATTGTTTTAACTTCGATTCACAGCTTCAGTGTTTGAGAGCGTCAGCGGTCGATTCTCGGTAATTTCTTCGTATTTGGAGAGAATATGCCAATGCGTCATGGAATGGAGGCATTCAAGTTCAAGTTCAAGTTCTGTTTATTTCAAATTTAATTCAACATAAAGAGCCAATTTGGCAGAGAGAAGGTTCGAGGCCAAATGGCGGACATTTTCTTCTACTGCAAACCATAAGAACGTCAACTCACAAGTTATAAATAAACCATAATCCATCCAGTTTCCAGATTCAAACGACCAAGATGAGTTGGGGTTAACCGCGACAAACCATTCACTGCGACATTACCTTTAATCTTTTTTTATGGCACTTGAGCTTACTCAAGTGCCATATAGCGATTGTAATTTCTGTCCGTCAGTCGGTCTGTCGGTCTGTCGGTCCCGGTTTTGCTAGTTCGGGCACTTCCAGATAAGCTAGGACGATGCAACTTGGCAGGCATATCAGGAACTGGACCAGATTAAATTAGAAATTGTCGCTTCCTCGATCCGACCATCTGGAGGGGAGTGGAGGGAGGGGGAATCCGGAAAAAATAGGAAAAATGAGATATTTTTAGCTTACGAACGGGTGATCGGATCTTAATGAAACTTGATATATGGAAGGACTTCGTGTCACAGACCCTCCATTTTAAATCCAGACCGGATCCGGTGACACTGGGGGGAGTTGGAGGGGGAAACCGGAAATCTTGGAAAACACTTAGAGTGGAGGGATCCGGATGAAACTTGGTGGAAAGTACAAGCAAAAGTCCTAGATACGTGACTGATATAACCGGAACGGATCAGCTCACTTTGGGGGAGTTGGGGGGGGGGAGAAGTCCGAATTTATAGTGATCCCGCGAGTTCCGTGCTTCCTGATGTGCTGGGACGATGGAAATTGGCAGGCATGTCTGGGACCCGACCAGATTAAATAGGAAATCGTCAATTCCCCGATCAGACCATCTGGGAGGGGGGGGGGGGGAAGTGGAGGGAGGGTGAAGCTAAAATTTGTGGTATTTTTAGCTTGCGAACGGGTGATCGGATCTTGATGAAAATTGATATTTAGGATGACCTCGTGTCTCAGACATCTCACTTTATATCCGGGCCGGATCCGATGACACTGGGGGGAGTTAGAGGAGGGAACCGGAAATTTTGGGAAACGCTTAAAGTGGAGGGATCGGGATGAAACTTGATGGGAAAAACAAGCACAGGTCCTAGACACGTCATTGACATAACCGGACCGGATCAGGGCACTGTGGGGGAGTTGGTGTGGGGGTTCCGGATTTCTAGCGATCCCGTGAGTTCGGCATACTTCCTGATGTCCTAGGGCGATGAAACTTGGCAGGTATGTCAGGGATCCGAACAGATTGACTTGAGAACAGCCGTTTTCAAGACCCGACCATCGTGGGGGGAGTGGGTGGATGGGGAGTCCGGAATCTAGTGGCGTGCATAACTTTTGAACGGGTGATCGGATTTGAATGAAACTTGTCTGGTGAGCTGGATGGAACAAGCATTAGGCCTAGATGAAATTGACGGAGCCAGATGGTTTCGGGGCTCTGTGGGGGGAGTTGGAGGGGGGTTTCCTGGAATTCCGGTAGTCGTGAGTTAGAATAGTTCCAGATGTAAAACGACAACGAAACTTTGCAGGCATATTAGCGACCCGAATTATCTTGACTTAAGAACCTGACACAACATACCCCCGGAAACTTCCGTTCCTAGATCCGAGCATTTTTTGGGGAGCAAGAGAAGAGAAATATGGAAATTGACTTCTATAAATTGTTAACGAGTGATCTGATTCGAGTGAAACTTCATGGGTGATACGAATCGATGGCCTCGACATGTAAAACATGCGTTCGAACCATATGCGACCACAATTAGGGGAATTGGGGGTGGGGGGACTTTTGACATGCACAAAAATCAAACGGATGGACCGAATGAGATGCAATTCGACAGTGCCGAGTTTATGCGGCCTAGATTTGTTATTTGGCGTCCGGGCCGGATTCGGCCAAGGTAGGGGGGGGTACTGGAAACTTGCAGATAGGCTATGCTCCAATTTCAGACAAACTTGATGGACAGGAACAGGGAATTAAGAGATTGGGCCCGAACCGGCTCCGACAACGTTGGTGGGAGGGGGGGGGGTACCGGAACTTTCCAAAAATGCTCAAATTCGAGTGAAACTTGATAGATGGTATAAACAAAGATGCTTTAGGTGGTCGATTTTTTTTATTCCGAACCAGATTCGGCCCCGGTAGGTGGAGATAGAGTGGTACCGGAAATCGTGTAGCACGTCTATGGATCAAACAAATGGATTTATTGGGATGAAAGTTTGAACAGTCATGTGCATTTGCTACAGACAATCGAGACGATGCCGGAACTGCTCAGAAATGAGTGAAACTAAATATCCTATTTCTATTTCCGAACCGCATTTTTGGATGGCGGGTGTATTTTGTGACGTTCTCATCTACTTTCTTGTACAGCCTACTCGCACAAGTGCCATATGAGCTCGTAGCTCTTGTTTTACAATTATTTATTTTATAATTATTGAAGTGTTTTCAATGAGCATTGATTTAACTTTATTTTTGTATTCGTACATTCGTACCCAACATTCATCAGCAAATTGTGTCTTGGTTCGGTTAGGGTTTCGTGTCTAAGAATGAAAGACTTTCATTATATGACTTGTATGAATTGTTGAGTATTATTTTGCAAGCACGCTTCTGGAGTCTATCGGTCTTCACGTCTTGGTACAGCGTGGCTTTGATGACTTCGCTGCAGTATTCAAGTACTGGTCTCGCATATGTCTTGCATAATGTGCAGAGGTCTTCATTCAAGAACAGGGTTGCAACATGTCGCACGATAGTATGAATTGTCATTATATTTGTTTTTTCACTCTTGTCCTACCTAGGACATAAAAATCACTCTATTTCAGAAAATGACCAAATGTGTCATTTTTGCAGCAGGGATTCCAACCAGAAGTGACTATTTCAAGTTTTTTTCATGAAAGTAAAATTATGATGTGTCATTTATAGAGGTGATTCCGACCAAAAGAGAACATTTCATGAAAATAAATTTCACTACTCTCTGTTTTGAGCCAAAAGTCACTCTCTAAATATTTTTGATGTGGCAAGCCTGTTCGAGAACCCTACACGCTTTTAGTAAAGAGCGAACACGCCAAAAGATCTGAGGTGTATCACACCGTTTTCTATTATTTTTTTTTGTTTTTCTAATTTTTCTTGCCGGACTAGTAGTTCGCCACAGTCCAAACCGGAAAGTTGGTAGTACGGTAAAAAATCATACTGGATTCGTTTCTGAATTTTGTGTTCTTGCCCGACAAGTAATCGGCCCGGAATTTGACCAAAGCCAAACATTTGGTGAAAGGAAAAGATTTTCCTGGATGCAAAATAAGTCTACCGATCCGCCCTGAATCCACATCTCAACTTGGTTTTCTCAGCGGATTAGTCATTTGGCCGTAATGCGCCAAAAATATAGGCTACCACACCACTATAATTATTTGTACATGTAACTTCATGGAAATTAAATTAGAAATTGGTTATCAAGCAGTTGATGAGGGACACTTAACATTTATACGGGGTCTGGCGAAAGCATTAATCTACTCACCCGATTGTCTGGATGAAGAATCCCTATAAATATCACGTTTTGGGATCATATTGGAGCCTTTGGTCTTGCTGTTCACACATTTGAGCGAGAGCCTGCAAGCAAGGTCTATAATTCTTGACAGTGCGATAACCGACCATTTGACAGACTTTATTACTGTGATTTTGTGATTGGCCTTTCATGTTGCTTGCCTGAAAATGTATTTTTGTTTCTACCAAACATTTATTTATTTTCTTCATTAACTCCGCTTTCTGAAAACGGCGGGTTATAAATAAATTACTTACTTACTTACGAAAAGTCGAGTATTGGAACGGCAATGAGAACTTCCGGTAGAATGTCGCCCCGAGAAAGATATTCCAGTCTAAAAATGCAATAAATGATTTACATTTTTTTTTTTTTTTAATAGGGTTTCCAAGGTACAGGTGGGGTGCTACTGCTGTGATTACACATCTTTTCACAATGTAGAATATCTTTTATCCGGTGAAGTTTAGGATACTCAGGTACAGAAGATTAGCACTTTTCATTTATCTCGCTATACTCGCCCTTTACTCCATGACGTCAGGCTCATGGCAAAGCTTCTATTGGTTCGTA
Source organism: Branchinecta lynchi (assembly GCA_023053575.1). Taxonomy (NCBI): domain Eukaryota; kingdom Metazoa; phylum Arthropoda; class Branchiopoda; order Anostraca; family Branchinectidae; genus Branchinecta; species Branchinecta lynchi. The sequence goes on along the minus strand of JAKZAP010000003.1, from coordinate 2,891,434 downwards.
GCGATTTCTCGTAACAGGGACACCTACTGGCGAGTTTTATACTAGATGTGGCCCCAGCATCATCAATAATACAATAACAAATCAATGATACTCGGCTTCTTTACCAGCTTCTGACTTCAGTTCAGGCTAAGGATAATACAGGAAGATATATAGTTTAATATGAGTGACTACAGGAAGGTGACCTCTGCTGAAATTCCAGAGCTTGCTAGCTATAATTTTGGCAGCCATAAGGAAATTTTTGATTTCAGCTTGCAAAAGGTATGTCTGTGGTAAAACCATTCCCCAAAGTTTAAATCAGTGCTTATAATCTATGATCTGTTAAAATTTAAGAGCCTACAGTCGCATCTAGAATATATGTTGGCGGTGTACCAAGAAACTATAGCCTATGCAAGAAACGGCAGTGTCTATCATTCCCCTATCGGGGAATCGATACTCCCCATGCTATTGTTCCCTGTTAGTCGGTGAATCAATGTGTTGGGAGCTAATGTTCCCCGACAGATCCGGGAATCCACTTGCCCAGGGCTAATCTTCCCCGCCAAGTCAGGGAATCTATGTGCCCTGGGCTAACATTCCCCAAGTAGCCGGGGAATCAAAGTGTCCAGAGCTAATGTTCCCTCATAATCAAATAATTGATTTAGAGATCCGGGAATCGAGGTATGAGGGGCTAATGTTCCCCCACACGCAAATATTGATTTTGTTGATTTGAGGTCGGGGAATCGAAATGCCAAGGGCTAATTTTCCCTGACATACAATAATCAATTTTTAGATTGGGGAACCGAAGTGGGAGGGGTTAATGTTCCCCAACATGCAAATATGGATTTTGTTGAATTCTGGTTGGGGAATCCAAGTGCCAGGGGTAATAATGGCTTTGAGGCCGGGAATCAAGTGTCCAAAGCTAATGTTACCTCATAATCAAATAATCAGTTTAAAGATAGGGGAATCGAAGTGTGAGGGGCTAATGTTCCCCGACATGCAAATGTTGATTTAGTTGAGTTGTGGTCAGGGAATCCAAGTGCCAGGGGCTAATGTTTCCTCATAATCAAATAATCGATTTTGAGGTCTGGGAATCCAAGTGCCAGGGGTTAATGCTGGGTTAATGTTCCCTGATGAGAAATTACGGTTGCTGAGGTCGGGGAATTGAAGTTTCATTGGCTAATGTTCCCCGATATGCAAACACTGAGTTGAGGTGGGGGAATCCAAGTGACAGGCTATTTGATTACGCTGGAACTTTGGCTCTAGACGATTCTACTCCCCGACCTCCAAAACCATCATCGCTTATCGTGGAACATTAGCTCCTGGCAATTTGGATTCCCTGACCTCAACTCAACAAAACCAATATTTGCTATGTGGGGGAACGTTAGCCTTTCACACTTGGATTCCCTGATCTCAAAATTGATTACTTGATTATGAGGGAATATTAACCCCTGCCATTTGGATTCCCAGACCTCACCTCATCAAACCGAAATTTGCATGTCTGGGAACATTCTTAACACCCTCACACCTGGGTTCCCCGATATCTAAATCTATTATTTGATTATGAGGGAACATTAGCTCTGGACACTTCGATTCTCCAACCTCGAAAGCCATTATTGCTTGTCTGGGAACATTAGTCCCCGACCAGAACTCAACAAAACCAATATTTGCACGTCGGGGAACATTAGCCCCTCACACTCTGGTTCCCCGATCTGAAAATTAATTATCTGCATGTCAGGGAACATTAGCCCCTGGCATTTGGATTCCCCGACCTCAACTCAAGAAAATCAATATTTGCATGCCCGGGAACATTAGCCCCTCACACCTCGATTCCCCGATCTCTAAATCGATTATTTGATTATGAGGGAACAAGAGCTCTAGACACTTCGATTCCACGAGTACTCGGGGAATGTTAGCCCAGGGCAAATCGATTCCCTGACTTGGCGGGGAAGATTAGCCCTGGGCAAGTGGATTCCCGGATCTGTTGGGGAACATTAGCTCCTGACACGTCGATTCCCCGACAGATGGGGAACAATAGCCTGTGGATTATCGATTCCCAGATAGGGGAACGATAGAGACTGCTGTAAGAAACTTGAATTTTTTATATGCAAGAAACTTACTTGCATATAAAAAAGTAAAATGGAAAAGAGAAATAATGAACTCCGTGTCACCTAACAGCCAACCGCAGGAGGGGTACCTGACCTCAATTTTAGACTGCTGCATTTTTAAAATGAAATGTAGGCTACATGCTGTCAGCATTCTTTTCTGACCGTCCAGAGGTTAAGAGGCAAAATATGACTTTTTCAACAGTCATGTGTTCAAATTCTGTGCCTTTTCTTTATTTTGAGGCTGCTTTGAAAAGGGATTTACTGACTATTGATATTTTTTCATCATTTTGTAAGTCACAGCAAGGAATTCGAGGTACGGCTAGAATGAGGTGATCTTGTTTGAAGGCTATTGAAGCAATATTTGTTTATCCAATATGTAAACCATTCAGTTAGCTTCAATCCAGCATGTTTGTCATATTTGTTGGTTCCTTTTTAAGCCAGATAGATTATTCTGAAGGAAAGACTTCTCCTAAAATCTGAAATCTTTTCTGAGGTTGGATAACCCTCGTGTATTCCAGTGGTATTTCAACTGGAAGTAAAAACTCAATTAACTTTCTTTGATTTCGAATTTACCAAAAAGCTTCTTCCTCTTTTTGGAGGCATCTGCAGGTTCGGAACACCATCTTCTCCATTTAAGGTGCTTCCTTGTGTAAAATTTCCAAATTATGAAAAGAAAACCAGGTGTCAGTAGAGTCAAGAGGCGTATTCTCGCCGTTCCCCGAGGACTCCTCGGGGAATCAAAGGGAACGGCGAGAATAGAGGGAGTCACTCCACGCGGACTCCTCGGACAGAAACAGCGAGAACACGGGGAATGCTTCCAGCATGGATTTTGTTCGAAAAATAGATATGCAGTTGACGAAATTAGTCTGGAGCCACTTCATTTTTGGTTTTGTTTCTTCTGATTATTTTTAATTAATTTTATATTGCACCAACACCAGCAAAAATTGATTCCCCTTCGAATCTGAAAGGGAGTCCTTTCTGATGATGGTGATGATAATCAGAGCATTCCCCGTCCGTGGGGACTCGCGAGAATACGGGGAGTGAGTCCCCGGGACAAACAAAAACGCGGGGACTCCTCAAGTGGAGTCCGCGGGGAACGGTGAGAGTTCGCCTATGATCAGCCATGAATTAGCAAAATATTCAAAAAGCAAGAAAAGCGTGACTGGTTATTTTTTCTTCTAGTAGTAAGTTTTTTCTTCTGCAATCGTTCTGGCATTGTGTCAGTCTACCACAAATCCCTGATTTTTAATTTGGCATACCGTGTACCTAATGGTGGATACACAATGGCAAATGCTGGATCCTCTAACCCAGTAAAATATTGACGATTTCACTGAAGCTGAGAAATCAGCCAATCAGAATTCATCTGTAGTGGGATAGGTCAGGGTTAGATTGATGTATGCAGCGTTTGGCATAAGGTATCCAGTGTTAGGCTGGCTACCAAGCCCCTCATCCAAAAATGAGGGGCTTGGTTGACTGCATTGTGTCAACCCGGCTTAAGGATGATTCTTAAGTGCCATTTGAACTTAACCATCAATTTTTATTATTTTTTTCAGAATAATAAAAAATTATAATGTTTTCGATAGGGTAGGCCTTACGAGTGGAACAGCCCACATATCTTCTAGGTGTCGCTGTAGGCTCTTTCCTGGATATTTTTTCATGACTTATAATAAATTTGTAATTTTAACTGGTCATGGATTATAAACACCATTTTAAACTTTGGGAATGATTTTGCATATTTTAATGCGGGTGGTGATTTGGTGGACATTTCTACATTTTTCTCTTGGGCATTTCAAACACTGCCCAATGCCCCTATCACCCTTGTGTGGCTGGGCGGTGGGCAAAAACTTCAAGCTGGTCTCATTTCTTGGGATGCTATGTCAGAGTCTCCTGGCACCAGCAGCAACATAACTTGATTTCCATTATTTGCAAGGACATTTAGCTCATTATTAAGGAAGTACATCTCCAGTAGCTGTTTGTTCCTCGTGGTTGGTCAGCATATGTAATACAACAGAGGTCAAATGAAATATTCCTTCACGCCAAGCTGATTGCAAATCAAGTTTGATTGTGCCAAATGCTAAATGGATAATCCGAAGCAGATTTCTTATTTGGAGCTGAAGCCTGAAGATGGCTTTTCCCAAGAATAAGGCCGGCAGTGGCAGACAGAACAGTTGAGTAAGAGTCAGCTGACGTACCATTTACCACCATCAGACCTGTCTCTCATAATCAGGATGTCCCGACACCTCCCAGTAATCCTGGATTACAGGTTTGTTTCCTTCCCCTACGTTGACCAGAAGATTGACAGCCTGACGAGGACCCTTGCCCAGAAGGGCCGAAGTATCGCTGATGAAGAATTGTAGCTGACATATATCCGTTGTAAACATTGTTTTAATATATTGTTCAAAGTCAGCTTGGGCTCTAAGAATATTTATCTACCATTGATCATTCTTCCCATGAGGTTACCAAAAACAATAGCATATGTGCCTTCTAGATGTCAGTGGTGTAGTTTTTAATCTTTGATAGATATCCTGCAGAACATATTCCTTGCAAAATGATAGTTGCATTTTTGCAGATACCATGGTATCTGATACCACGGTAACTGGATTTGCAATTAGTAATTTTTTTTGCAGTTACCGTGGTATCTGATACATGGCTGCACTGCAAAAACGACTATTTCCGAATTCGAACTTATCCTAGAAGAACAAGAGCTGGGAGCTCATATTGCACTTGCAAGGCTGGGTCAGAGGATGAAAGTAGGAATTCGTCAATTTGTGGGTTTGTTGTGATCATTTGTAAGCATAACCCTTTAAATAAGAATTATCATGGGTCGGATCCTTGGAAATCACGAGAATGTATCGTTTGGTAATCCATTTGTCTGTGATGATGTGCACTTTAAGAGCACCAGAAATTCATCTGTAATCAAAACTCTTGAAGCAAAAATGATGATGAGTTCATCGGAATATTTTTCTCAAAAGTATTGTTTGTACTTAATGGAATTCAGTTGTAAGCAAAACCTTTGAGGCAAAAATGATCATGGGCTCATAGAGATCACGAAAGTGTATATTTTTTTTTGTACTTTGCGGTTAGAATTAGTGCTTTAAGGGATGGTCTGACAACTGACAATTTCGAAGTCAATCTTGTCAAGTGTCCAAGATTCAGGATTCCCCTTCCCTCCAATCCCCCACCACGATGATCGGATCAGGGAACTCACTATTTCTAAGCTAATCATGCCAAGTCTGTAATGTTCAAGCCAAATTTGGTCGTCCTAGCACGTCTGGAAGTACCTTAACTTGTGATAACGGGAATTCTGCCCCCACCCCCCCTATAACTCCACCACAGTGCCCGAATCTGGTCCGGTTCTGTCACTGATATACATAGGGCTTGTGTCACAAGGTTTCCAGTTCCCCCCTCTGACCCCCCCCCCCCCCTCCACACACATTCATCTGATCCGGTCCGGACTTGGAATAGAAGATCCGAGACATGTGATGTTTCTAAATATCGAGTCCCGTTATGATCCGATCGACCGTTCGGAAGTTATTCATACCTCAAGATTCCGGATTCCCCCTTTCTCCACTCCCCCCACGATCGTCGGATCGGGAAGTTGACTATTTCCAGGTTAATCTGGTCGGGTCCCTGATTTGCCTGCCAAGTTTCATTGTCCTAGCCCACCTGGAAGTAACTTAACTCCGTATCACCGGAATTTCGGACCCCCCTGCAGCTCCCCCCCCGAGTCTACGAATCCGGTCCAGTTCTGTCAGTGATGTAGCCTACCTAGGGCTTGTGCTCGTTCTTCCCACGAAGTTTTGTTCCGATCGCTGCATCCAAGCGTTACACAAGATTTCTGGCTCCCCCCTCCGACCCCTCCCCCACATTCATGTGATTCAGTCTGGACTTGAAATGGGACGGTTGAGAAATGATGTCTTTCCAGATATCAAGTTTCATTAAGAACCGATCACCTGTTCGAAAGTTATTCATGTCCCTGAATTCCGGATTCCGCCGTCTCCCCCTCCCCCCACGATCGTTCGATCGGGCAAGTGACTATTTGCAAGTTAGTGTGGTCGGGTCCTTGAAAAGCCTGCCAAGTTTCATGGTCCAGAACTTCTGGAAGTGCCGTAACTCGAGAAGAGACTGACTGACTGACCGAAAAGTGATCGGTATATGGCACTTGGACGAAGCTGCAAGTGCCATAAAAACTAATATCCAGTTACGTCACTAAGTGCCAAACTTTCCCACAAACTTCACAAAATTTGATGAAAGTGAGATTACTTTTCAGATACCACGATCAGTTACCACGGTCGGACCGTGGTATCTAAATGTCAGATACCGCGATAACTGCGGCTAGATACCAAAATAACCTCAAAACCGCCTTATGACCGTGGTATCAGATATCACGGGATCTTCAAAAACGACTTTAGACCGTGGTATCAGATACCATGGTATTTGCAAAAACGCAACTGATTGCTATATTTATGTACTCGACATGTTTGGTGCAACTGATCCCTTTTAGGCTGCACTAAAGTAAGAAAGACTATTGTTCACAGCCATGGAGGTCCCCGATATTCCATACAGTGATTGTCCATTTTTAGTTTAGTTTAATATCTTACTCTATATTTCCTTTGATAAATAAATGATAAAATTAAACGAAATTCTGTTTGATTTATTAGGCTACTAGATTTACTCTTTTGCAGATACTTTCCTCTAGTTTACTTATGTTTTTCTTTTCCTTTCGGGTTCTTCTTTTACTCTTCGTTTGAGATTAATTATTTGAACTTCGAACCCACCATCACCTAAAAATTCTCACTTCATTGATCAGTTGCCTTTAGAACTTTCTTCCACGTCTTCCAAAGAAGAATGGTAGCGATCCGTTAACACACAAAATTGAACGCGGAACCATCGCTGCATGGAACGACGTAGTTGAGCTATCGAAAGGCTTGCAAATATAGTTCGCAAACCAATCTACTCTCCAGTTAGTAACGGGCTTCAGGAACAGTGACCCTGCTCAAGGAACATTAGTCAAATAGTTTTTGTTTGGACACATTAAAAGTCACTTACGGTATATAAATCCATCTTCACAAAACAAAAAAAATTCTTATAGCCGTCCAGTATCCCAATAGAAGATTAAGACTATTCTGGACAAAAATCACAGAAGGGGAGTTTATTTCGAATCATAATACCAAAAGAAAGCTGAAAAACTTGGCTCGAAGCTGTAATTAGCTTCTTAATTTATTCTTTCATTTTACTTCTTACGAGATGCAGAAAAATGAAGAGAAAATGAGGGTGTTGGAAACTCCGGAAAAGGTTCCAAGAAGCATAGTTATGTCACATAAATTAACTCGCCTCGCGTTCCTCGACATAGAAGGGGCTAGGAACATGGAGACGTGGAATCCTATGTTTTCGGTTCGAGAATGCGGATCTCGAACCAGCCCGTAAGCCCGAAGACCTTATCCGACTTCACCTTGTTTTCTTTTTTCAGCCAGAGGAGTTTTGGGGAGTCCTGGCTCGTACAAGACTGCGATGGGACAAAGATTTCGACAAAGTTTTGGACTGCAATATGGACAATGGAACCTTCAAATGGTTCCTTGGAGGGAAGTTGAACGTGTCAGGTAAGACTTCGATTACAGAATTGGAAATGTGACATTCCTGGAACATCTACTATTCTTCTCCAGCGAGTGAATCTTTAGTTCTACGTTGATATTTTGTCTTGTAATTTCTCCTTTAAATCGAAGATCCGAAATTTGTTGCGGTTAAAGCACCCTTCGTACTGTATACTGTTTATGTTCTAGAAGCAGATCGTACAAAATCAGACCATTTTGGGGCTATGTGGGGGGAGTTGGGAGGTTGTTTCCTGGAAATCCGGTGATCACCAGTTAGGATAGTTCCAGATGTTCTAAGGACGATGAAACTTTGCAGGCAAATTATTGATTTAATGACCCGACACAATGCCCTAGGAAATCTTTTGTTCCTGGAGCCGGAACCGGAAGTTTGCAGATAGACTGTGCTCCGATTCCAGTCAAACTTGATGGACGGATAGAGAAGTCAGAGATGCGACTTTTGTGTTTCCGATTCGTATTCAGCCACAGTGGGGGGGGGGGGGAGTTGGAAGGGGAGTCCCGGAAATTTATTCAAACAATGTTTACACGGATACGTCAGCTCTGATTTTTCATCAGCGATATTTCGGCCCTTCTTGGCAGAACTGTTTCCTTCCCCGAAGTTGAACAAGAAGATTGACAGCCTGACGAGGACCCTTGCCAAGAAGGGCCGAAATATCGCTGATGAAAAATCAGAGCTGACGTATCCGTGTAAACATTGTTTGAATAAATGTTTCAAAGTCAGCTTGGGCTCAAAGAATATTTAGTCCCGGAAATGTTGTGGCTCGCATATGGGTCAAAGAAGTGGAGCGATATGTTTGAAGCTTGGAATGTACAGAGAGCATAAGCCCTTAAGGTCTGAACGGAATATCGACCACGGTGTGTGTGTGTGTGGGGGGGGGGGGGGGGTAGCCAGAAGTTGCAAAAACATGCTCAGATTCGAGTGAAAGGTAGGTGTAAGTAAAAATGCTTTGATCCATTTAGAAGTCCGAACCAGATTCGGCCGCCGTAGGGGGAGTTGGAGGGCGATATCGGAAATCGTGTGGCACGTATTAAGGAACAAAAGAGGGGTTCGATTTGGTTGAAACTTGGAAGGTAGAAAAGTCATTTGTCCTATTTTCCTAGATGATCCGAGGCGGTGTCGGAAATGCTCAAACTTGAGTGAAACTACCGGTCAGGAAATAATTCAAGTCGTAAACGATCTTTCTTTCCAATTGTATTCTGGGACATTTTTCCAATCGTAAACAACTGTTTGCGATTGTAAACAGTTGTTACGATCCTATTTTAGCGATCAAAACCAGTTGTTTCAAAACCAGTTTTTACGATCGGAAACAGTTGTTTACGATTGAAACCAATTGTTTCCAGTCGTTATTTTAGGATTGAAAACAACTGTTTCCAGTTTGTATTTTTGCGATCGAAAACATTTGTTTAGGATTGAAACCGATTGTTTCTAATCGTTATTTTATGAGTTGAAACAACTGTCTCCAATACTCTTGATGACTGTCTCTCCCTTCCGATGCAGAATCTCCGGGTACCTGCGGGAGAAAGGAAGAAACGGTGTCACAGCTGCGCTGACTCAGGATTTGAGTCGTTGAGTTTGAGTCGTTACGGACACGTTTACTCCTTCTTCCTAAGGATCGCTGGCGTGTTTTGGACTTAGTCATATAGAGTATTGTATTTTTACAATCAAAACAGTTCGTTTCCGATCGGAATTTCCGACTGCAGATTCTTTTTCAACACACCCTCCACCCCACCCTATGCCCTAAGGCCTAAACTGTACCATGTCGATAAGTGGAAGGACTTCGACTTCTCTCCAACTTGACCTGATGCTTAATTTTCTGTGATGTCAGTTCAGTCAGCGGTTTTAAGGAACAATATTTGTAATAAGCTATATACAGGCAAATGTTTCTTCTTCAGAATTATCGATTAAACGGCAGCACTGTAAAAAATTACCAGATGACACTTTCGCAGTATAAAGGGTTGCGAAAGCTGCTTTAGAAATATTTTGTGCTTCAAAGAAGAGTCAAAATAGCAAAAACACGGATGACATCGTTCGCGATCGGGATTTCAGATTCAAAGTTTCAGTTAAACTATTTTCATCTTTTACAACTAAACAAAAACCAACTCAGATCTGTCTTTCACGACTTGAAAACAAAACTTTCCGATCGAAAACAATTGAAAATGATTGGAAACAATTGAAAACGATCGTAAAATTACGATCGGAAACAACTGTTTCAAATCGTTAACGATTGTTTACGGTTGCTAACATTGTTTACAGTTGATAACAATTGTTTATCGAAAACAACTGAAAACGATCGTAAACAGTTGTTTAATGAGACTTGAAAAAAAAACAATCGTAAACAGGTCTAAATTTACATTTCGGATTTACCATTTCGGTTAAACTATTTTGGTCGTCCACAACTCAACAAGATTCAACTTCCCTACTACCGTTGTCAAATATCAAGTCTTGTTTCAGGGCTTGAAAACCAATCCAACTGTTTCCGATCGAACACAACTGAAAACGATCGAAAACAACTGAAAACGGTCGTAAACAGTAGTTCAATGACACATGAAAAAAAACCCAATCGTAAACAGTTGTTTACGATTGGGATTTTAGATTCACCGTTTCAATTAAACCAGTTTGATCGTTTACAACTTAACAAAATTCAACTACCCTACTACCGTTGTTAGAAATCAGGTCTTGTTTAACAACTTGAAAACCAAACCAACTGTTTCCGATTGAAAACAACTGAAAACGATGGAGGTGTTGTTTCAAGACTTGAATACCAAACCAACTGTTTCCGATTGAAAACAACTTGAAAACGACCGATAACAACTGAAAATGATTGTAAACAGTGTTAAAATTACGATCGGAAACGGTTGTTTCCAATCTTTTAGGATTGGGATTTTAGATTCGCCGTTTTAAATTATTTTGATAGTTTAGAACTCAACAAAATTAAACGTCCCTACTACCGTTGTTAGAAATCAGGTCTTGTTTTACAACTTGAAAACCAAACCAACTGTTTCCGATTGAAAACAACTGAAAACGATCAAAAACAACTGAAAATATCGTAAACAGTTGTTCAATGATACCCAGGGGCGTCACTATGGGGGGGGGGGAGGGGGGGGACTCCCCCCCTAAAGGTCCTGAGAAAGTACTTTCGTCGGGCGAAGCCCGGCGAAAGTTCACTTGTTTGTCGGAGCGAAGCGCCGGCAAACACAGAAAAAATAATATTTTTTATGCTTTTTATCAGGCATCGGTCGATTCGTCGGCACATCGGGTGTTTTTATATGCAAGAAATAAAATCCTGCAAACGTTTGTCGGGCAAAACACTGAAGAAATCGAATTCTGCATTCTTTTGTCGTGCCCCGGTATTCTCGTTGGCACATCGGGTTCTTTTTATACAGAAGGAATCCAGAAGAAATAAAAACAAATTAAGTTTTTGTCGGGCATCGGTCGACTCGTCGGCACATCGGGTTCTTTTTATACGCAAGAAATGAAATCCTGCAAACATTTGTCAGGCAAAGCACTCGAAATCGAAGAAATCGAATTCTGCAGGCTTTTGTCGTGCCTCGGTTCGTCGGCACATCGGGTTCTTTTTATACATAAGAAATCCAGAAGAAATATTTGTTTATGCTTTTGTCGGGCGTCGGTCGACTCGTCGGCATATCGGGTTCTACTTTTGCGTAAGAAATCAAATTTTGCAAACATTGTCGGGCGCACCCAGGAAGTTTAAGTTTCATTGGCACACGGGGTTATTTTTACACGTATGAATCAAGTTCTGTACAGTCTAGCAAAACATCATATGCTCGATGGTTTTGTCGGGCGTCGGTATTCTCGTCGGCACATCGGGTTCTTTTTACAAAAAAAAGAAAGAAAAAATCAAGTTCTGTAACTTTTTATCGGGCGCATGCCGAAAGTAGAAGTCTCGTCGGTACATCGGCTTCTACATACGCGTAAAAAATAAAGTTCTTTACAATCTTGTCGGGCAAAACACAGAAGAAATCGAATTCTGAATGCTTTTGTCGGGCGTCGGTGTTCTTGTCCGCACACCGGGTCTTTTATACGGAAGAAATCAAATTCTGCAAATATTTGTCGGTCGCAAATTTTTCCGGAAAAATACAGATTAAAAAAAAATTCGCCGGCGTTGCTTAGTTCAACTTGTTATGGGTACAGTCGTTGGAAGCTTCGCTTCTTAGCAAAAGTTGAAACAAAAAGCCGAATATGTGAAATTAAATATATGTATTTACATCAAAGGAACAATGTCAACTGATGCATTACAGTAAGTTTTACACAAAATTTCGCCTGCGGCGCATTTTGTAGTATTCCGTATTTGGAAGAATGGTGTATCATTTAGTTTTTCTTTTAGGATAGAAATTCTTGCGGTTTGAAACACGTTAAAAGCCGTAGATTGTATGGTACTATAGCTGAATTTTCCGCAAAAAAAAAAAACAGATTAAAAAATTTCGCATGCGGCGCTTGGTTTAACTTGCCTTGGTACAGTCGTTGGAAGCTTCGCTTTCAAGCGTAAGTTAAAATGAAAAGCCGAATATGTGAACTTTAAAATACGAAATTGTACCAAAAGAATAACCTCAATTGATGCGTTGTTACAGTTAGTTCACACAAAATTTCGCCTGCGGCGCATTTTGTACTATTCTTTATTTAGAAGAACAGTGTTTTATTTAGCTTGGCGTTTTAGGATTGAAATTCGCTGAAACACGTTAAAAGCTAGAACTTGTATACTAGGTATAGCTAAATTTTTCCCAAAAAAAAAAGCAGATTTTAAAAATTTAGCCTGCGGCGCTTAGTTTAACTTGTTCTTGGTACAGTCGTTGGAAGCTTCGCTTTTTTAGCGAAGGCTAAAATGAAAAGCCAAATATGTGAACTTAAAATACGAAATTACATCAAAGGAATAATCTCAACTGATGCATTACAGTTAGTTTTACCCCGATTCTATTCTGTGCTGGCGGGAAATGTACGCCGTTGCCGCGAAGCGGCAACGGCGTGTTTTGTCGGCACATTTTTTAGTCCGTCGGCACAAACCTTTGAAATGTTTATTCAAACAATGTTTACAACGGATACGTCAGCTATGATTCTGACCCCCAAAGGTAAAAGGCTAGTGACGCCCCTGATGATACCTTGGTACTTGAAAAACAATGTACAGTCGTAAAAATTACGATTGGAAACAGTTGTTTCCGATTGTTTACGATTAGGATTTTAAATTCACTGTTTCAGTTATTTTGATCGTTTACAACTCAACAGAATTCGACCGCCCTACTACCGTTGCTAAACATCAGGTCTTGTTTCAGGGCTTGAAAACCAAACCAACTGTTTCCGTTTGAAAACAACTTAAAATGATTGACAACAATTAAAACGATCGTAAACAGTTGTTTAATGACATTTGAAAAAACAATGGTGAACAGTTGTAAAAGTTACGATCGAAAACAGTTGTTTCTAATCGTTTACGATTGGGATTTTAGATTTACCGTCTCAGTTAAACTATTTTGATTGTTTATAACTCAACAAATTCACTTCCCTACTACCGCTGTAAAAAAAATCTGGTCTTCCAACTGTTTCCGATCGAAAACAAGTGAAAAAGATCGAGAACAACTGAAAACGATCGTAAACAGTTGTTTAACGACACTTGAGAAAAACAATTGTGAACAGTTGTAGAATTATGATTGGGACTTCAGATACACCGTTTCACTTAAACTCTTTTGATCGTTTGCAACAACACAAAAATCAACTTCCCTATTACAGTTGTTAAAACTCAGGTATGTATTTCACGACTTGAAAACAAAACCTACTGTTTCCGATTGAAAACAATTGAAAACGATTGGGAACAATTGAAAACGATTGGAAACTGTTGAAAACGATCGTTTTGAATGGATACGAAAAACGATCGTAAAATTACGATCGGAAATCCAGTTGTTAACAATTGTTTACAGTTGTTACCAATACATTTTTTCCCAGTTGTTAACGATCATAAACAGTTGTTTACAGTTGTTTACGACTTAATTATTTCCATATCTAGGTCCGAACCGCATTTTTTGGTGGCGAGGTATTTTGTGACGTTCTCATTACCACCTCATAGCTCTTGTTGTTTATTTATAATACTCCACACTTTGTGTTTCGACACTTTACGAGTCATAAAGTTCATTCATTCATTCACTATGGAGTGTGAGGAGTCCTTTAAGCTTTGTCCAGGCCCGTCAATTTCTACAAAAATAGGGAAAATTTACATAATTAATTACTGACGACGGAGCTTCTGGCAATCAATCATTGAGTTAAGCATCGAAAATAGTGAAGCAAGGCAAGTGGGAAAAATCAGTAAGTTGTATTTAGCTGTGTTAGAATAAACCGTATGAATTTCCGGTCTCTGGGTTTAAAGACCCCTCTTGCTTATTTTGACTTTCATCTTATCTGAGTTCCCTTATCAGAGAATAAAATTCTCAAATCTCCGCCTTTCACCATAGTTTCGTTTTGTACCTACGACTTTTTGATCCTTTTCGGCCTAGCGACAGACATGCAACGCAAACTCCGCAGATCGTCGACGACTCTTTCAGAAATAATGACGTGAGAAGCTTCAAAAGGTTATTTTTCTTTTTGGAAGACATGGCAGACCATCAGGTCTAACTTCTGTTTTGGACTTATTTTGTTTTGCTTGGTTTTTCCCACTTTTTAACCGAGGCGCGTCCACATTTCAAATGTAATGTTTATTTTTCACCCATCGTACAGGAAAGAGAAAATGATGAAGTATAAAAAAGAAAGAACGTAGAAAAACACAGAAAAAAGATCACACAACAATGAAAAATAAAAGGCAGATCACAGAGGAAAATATCCCACTTTGAATCACAAAATGTCAAAAAACAATCCCTTGCCACTCATGCCGCTCTTACTGTATTTTACTCGTTGACTTATCGAGTTTTCGAATCTGGTCAACGATACCGTATTTATTGGTTATGTAGGTATTGCGCGTCCAAGGAGGAAGACGAAGAAGGGATTTTGCGAATATAAAGTAAATTCGTTTAATTAATATTTTGTTTATTTTTAATTAGTTTTAATTAATAATTAATATTTTGGGTCCAGCTGCCGCGTCGGAGAGATGGAAGGCTGGGTAGAGTGGACAAGTGCCGACAAGAAAATCGATAATTTTTTGTGATTTGAAAGGTACAGTGGCATCTACAGTAATCGTTTCTATTGATTGGTAATGATTTATTCTCCGCCATATGAATCACCCGATGAAAAATGTGTAGCCTGTGTAGTTATAAAGTAGTTGTCAAGAAAAGTGTGCAAATCTCCGAACTCGGTGATTCACACTTACTCCGATGTAGGAGATACTTTTTTACAGTGTCTACTCCGACAGTCCACTAGTTGGGTTACAGATAAAATTTTTATTTGATTTAAAAGGTACAGTGGCATCTACAGTAATCGTTCTTGTCGATTGGTAATGATTTATTCTCCGCCATATGAATCACCCGATGAAAAATGTGTAGCCTATGTAGTTATAAAGTAGTTGTAAAAAAAAAGTTGCATGTATTGATATGCAGTAGTACATAATCCTTTAATTTAATCTCCAAATTCGGTGATTCACACTTACTAATGTCCGATGTAGGAGATACTTTTTTCCAGTGTGTACTCCGACTCCACTAGACGGGTTACCAATAAAATTTAATTTGATTTAATAGGTACAGTGGCATCTACAGTAATCGTTCTTGTCGATTGGTAATGATTTCTTCTCCGCCATATGAATCAACCGGATGAAAAATGTGTAGCCTGTGTAGTTATAAAGTAGTTGTCAAGAAAAGTTGCATGTATTGATATGCGGTAGTATATAATCCTTTAATTTAATGTTCAAATCTCCGAATTCGGTGATTCACACTTACTACAGTCCGATGTAGGAGATACTTTTTTACAGCGTGTACTCCGACAGTTCACTAGTTGGGTTACACATAAAATTTAATTTGATTTAAAAGGTACAGTGGCACCTACAATAATCGTTCTTGTCGATTGGTAATGATTTCTTCTCCGCCATATGAATCAACCGGATGAAAAATGTGTAGCCTGTGTAGTTATATAGTAGTTGTAAGAAAAAGTTGCATGTATTGATATGCAGTAGTATACAATCCTTTAATTTAATGTGCCTCACACGGGGCTATTCTTAAGCAGTAGTATTCAGTAGAATATTCAGTACTACATGCTACCATAGCAAGACTGGGTGTTAAAAGGCGATAATCCAGTAGCACCCAGTCTTGCTACAATAGCTTGTAGTAGTATTAGTAAACAAATGGCAACTTCAGTTTAACATTGAAAATGTGCAAACTTGTAAATATTGGCAAAAACAACCCTAACTCAGTGTACACTGTGACCGACCAAAATGGTATCAGAGCCTCTATAACATCAAAGAAGAGGAGAGAGATCTTGGAGTCCTGGCTGACAATAAGCTTAAGTTCAGCAACCATGCAAAGAAACTAGCGGCTAAAGCGAACCAGACAAACCAACGAACATTCACCAGCCGACCCAAACTGGTAGTTACAAAGCTTTATAAATGCCTATTAGACCAAAATTGGAGGTTGGTATGTCGGTTGCCAGTCCAGGTCTGAAAAAGGACTATGAAGTACTAGAAAAGTACAGAGAAGGGCCACCAAATTAGTTCACGGTCTAAAAGACAAGTCCTACAGCCAGAGACTTCAAAAGCTCAACCTACCAAGCCTTACCTACAGAAGAAGAAGAGGAGATGCAATCCAAACGTTCAAAATACTTGAAAAACAAGTAATGCCTCAACTCTTCAACTTCAGTACATCAGTAAGGAATAGACGGCACTCAAAGAAGATCAGCAAGCCATCCACTAGTACCCAAGCTAGTAACCAGTTCTTCACAACTCGAATGATCAACAACTGGAACTCCCTGTCCGAGGATACTGTCAATGCAGAAACAGTATATGCTTTCAAAGTTAAGTTGGACAAGAAATGGTCGTCAAAATCCTGGAAGTACGAATGGGATGCAGCGGAGTCAGCAACTAGACATTAGCTGTCCTAGACAGAAAGTCCAACCAAAAAATCATCACACCACCAGCGACTCTACAGGAGCATTGTCACCTTTGTCGATGGACAATGTGATTTAAGTAGTATCCATGGCACTGCATGCTACTTTTTCGTACAACTTCATACTACTACTTGAGATAATTTTTGATCAGAAAGTCATTTGAGGACCATGGTGGATCTACGACGCTCCTTGCCTGTTTTGATTGCACAACTTCGCTACGGTCGCCTTGTTTCCTCAGTATTTCGGATATTTCCCAGGAATGTCTAGAAGGATAATGTGTTCTAGCAGATCTCGCGCGGTAGAATTTTGATATCCTCGCTTTGTGATGAAATAACCTAGAAGTATTTCTTTTCCCTCATATGTCAGAGGATACACAACTCTTGGGAATGTTCGGGCTCGCTCCGCGGTTTGTCCACTTGAATTACTAACTAGCAGGCCTGGAGAGCATTTTTTGAAAGTGGAACTGGCCTTTGAGGAATGAGATTCCGCAGAAGTGGGGGGGGGGTGAAAAGATAGGATGTGACAGATTTGGCACAAAGAGGCTCTTCACGTCAAAGTTTGGTACAGTGGGGTGAAGTGACCGAGTCCTGTTTTTGGGATCCCAAAACGTAAGTGGAGGGATACCTATGGCATCGCAAAAGTTGTCTGTCTGTCCGTCTGTCTGTGAGCACCATAACTCTCGAAGGGAATGAGATATTTTGATGAAACTTGGTGTTAGGAATTTTTTGGGTCAAGAGTAAGGTCGAGTTTGCAGGTGGGCTCTGTAGCCCTATATTTAGGAGTGGGGGAGGGGGTTTAAGGGGCAAAACAGATATTTTTTTTAAAGCTATTGAGATAGTTGATTTAGGTGTAAGGAGACATGCTGAATCCGAATATGAAAGTTATTTTTCTTGCCGGACAAGTAGTTCACCCGGAATCCGGCGTAAACCGGACACAAAATTTCTCGATCAGCTTTCGGCTATAGCAGTTATTCTCAAACTAGTATAGCTCTTCGCGTGGATGCCGACATTCATTTGTTTATTCTATAAACGTCAGAGAGACTTAGTGTAATTGAAGGCCGAAGGGGTTGATATATAATGTTCAAACGAGGAAATATGTTGTTCAAGCGAGGATGTTGTTCAATGAGGATTGACTGGTAAAGTACAAGTAAAGTTCGTAGATGGGTTCTTTAGTACTATCTTTAGAAGCAGAGGAGGGGTTTCGAATTTCCGGTAAAACCATGTATGTTTAATAAGCTAATAAGATATTCATTGAGGGGGTAAGGAGGTCCGCTGAATCCATATGTGAACTTAATTTTCTTGCTGGACAGATCGGTCATCACGAATTCGGCTGATACTGGAAATTTAGTTGAAGCTCAAAGTTGTTTCTGAAATCGATTAGAGAATTTTGGAACTTTATTTTAACAGTAGCCTAGCCTACAAATATTCAAGGAATCTGACGAAGACTGAATGGCGAAGACATGACCCAAATTCTTTGAATCAAATGTCAGATTTTTGGGACTCCATCGAAATATTTGGTCTTGTTTAGAAGTGAAACTGACCTTTGAGGAACGATTTTCCGCAGAAGTGTGCGGGGTGGGGGTGGGGTAAAAGCTATAACAATTTAGATCCGAGCTAGGACAGTTAATATCCCATGGAGGATTAAAACGCTAGAATGCAAAATACTGCAGATTAAGTTACCTGAAAGTTCCACCGACCTTTGTGGAACAGTTTTCTGCAGAAATGGGGGGGGGGATAAAAAATCATGTATCACAAAGCTTTTCATAAACACGTCTTTCACTGCAAGTTTGTGTGGGAGTGACTGAGACTCTTGAGCGCTATTTGTCTTTTCTTCTCCAATGCGTTATGAAAATTTCATCATCATCATCAGTCCTGTATTTTGGAAGTGAGGATGGCTTCCGATGGACGATTTTCGGGAGAAGCGGGGTGTGTGTTGGTGAGAAAGTATGATGTTACAGCTTCTGTCAGAAATAAGCTCTACAACAAAACGAAGCAAAACTTCGACTGCAAAACCTTGACGTGACGAACTTGCGCGGCAAATGATTGATAACTGATAAATAAACTAAGGTTCCAATCATTGGTTCGGAGATAAAATAAAATATTAGTTGCGTTTTTGCAGATACCATGGTATCTGATACCACGGTTTAAAGTCGTTTTTGCAGTTATCGTGGTATCTGATACCACGGTCAAAAGGCATTTTGCAGTTATCGTCGTATCTGGCCAGTTAGCGTGGTATCTGATATTCAGATACTACGGTCCGACCATGGTAACTGGTCGTGGTATCTAAAAAGTCATCTCACTTTCATCAAATTTTGTCAGATTGGTCAGAAAGAAGTTTACCACTTAGGGACTTAATATCTGTTTTTCTTTTGAGATGACTTCGAAAAGCGCAATACGGCAATTGTCGTTTTTGTAGAGCAACCGAATATTAGATACCACGGTAACTGCAAAAATGACTAATTGCAGATCCAGTTGCATTGGTAACAGATACCATGGGTATCTGCAAAAACGCAACTATTGTTCGAAAGAGAGTCTCTAGCAAGGGCGTCACGACTAGAGGGGGGGGGGGGGCGATTTTTTGTAAAAACGGTCGATTTTTTCTTTGAAATAGTTGATTTAAAAAACAAAACAGTTGGTTTCTCGCAAAAATAGTCAATTTTTTCTTAAAAATAGTTTTTTTCGTAAATTCAGCCGATTTTTCATCAACACAGTCGTTTTTTCTCAGTAACACTTGTTTCAGTAATCAGTAACACTCAGTAACGCCTTTGGTATACAAGCACAAATCTTCAAAATCCTTTTATGTTAGGGAGTTCGATTCGGCTCCTCTTCGTTTTCCCCTTTGTGCTGTTAAAAAGCTTAAATCACAACTCTTCCAAGAAATCGTCTTTTCACGATAAATTGGTTCAGCAATATCGTTTTTCGAAAATAGTAATATTGGACCCGTGAAATTCGCGATTGTCTTGTTAGTGTTTGTCGACCATGTCCGTAAAATATTGCGTCGTGGTTAAAAATGGAAAAAGCCAAGAAAAAAGGAACCGGAAACAAGATAGACCGGTTGATCTACCAAGTCATGCAATACGAGGACCAACTTTGAGAAGTTCTACTGCTATATTTAGTTCTCGGCAGACCTTGAAGCTTTCAGGGAAATTCTCGCAGCTTTTTAGCATGCAGTTTAGACAACTGCAAATTTCCCTTACTCGACTGCCAACCTGGCAAAAACACCTTTATATACTCTGCCTCCCACCCTCTTCCAAGTGGCTTACGTCCACCCTTCACCCCTCCAACCCCTCCGTCTCTGTCTCTTACGGCGGAAGCTGTACAAAAGTAGTAGCTTGGAACAGCTCCAAGGATCTTTGAATTTTCGAAGACCATGAAGAAAGAGGGAATTGGCCGTTCCGATTTATTTGCGCGCACTACTCTCGATGCTGCTGGAATTGATGGTCTTGTTTATGAAGGGGACCCCGATGGCCATTGGAAAGTAAATGAATGCTTATTCCGTAAAGAAAACCTAGTCGAGCTCAGTTGAAGAGAGACTGGTTGGGAAACAGCCAATAATAATAAAAATTATTAGCAAAAAAAGCCTGAAGCCATGGCAATGGAAGTAACCGAAAAAGACCCCAACTACAGCTTTTGTGGGACAGAGATACCTTCAGAAACCTTGACGGTCGCTCAGTGTTTTGGAAGGACGTAGACTACACTTCCTTTCAGGCTACTCATCCATCGTTTGTACTAACTACACCCCCAAACATCTCCGTACGTACACTGTAAACAAAAAATCTTGCAGTACTGCACTAAAGAAATAGAAAACCGTGATTTTTGTTTTTTTTATTGATCAGCTAATTATCCCTCTAGGATGATGTGCGAGGGATAAATATAAATTCGGATATTTTGGTTGCACTTCCGGCAAACCGTCCTCAGCGAAAAACAAGCAAGTAAATCATAAAATCCAACAAAATACCAACAGAAAAGTGATGCGGAACCAACAACACATACAACGATATGTAACTTAAAACCAGAAAGAACGATGCTGACTGAAACGACAAACAAATTCAAATAAAATAACGAATATTAAAATGTGCGTGTTAAAAGTGTATATGTACAAATCTGTGATTATTTTACAGTTCTGTGTCTATTTACAATTTACCAATTCCCTGGGAAAGGGCAGAACCTTTCACCCAGCCATTATAAAATCCTTCGCTTTAACCATCACTATACAAATAATTTCACAGAACTCACTACTGCCCTGTAAAAAGTTTCTCCTAGTAAGGATGCAATATTTGCTACTCGGGTTAATCTTATATCTATCTGGATACCTTATCTCAATAAAGACAAGATGAATCCCAGTAGCAAATACTTTTTTTTTTTTACAGTGTGGGATTATTTTTGTCTTTACCGAGATAAGAATATTTCTAATTCGGATCAGTCTTATCCCAATAAAGATGAGATAAATCCCAGTAGCAAATACTGCAGTTAACTTTGATCTTCACTTGGAGAAACATTTACAGTGTAGGGTTCTAACTCGCGATGTTCACACGTCGGATGCATCAATGTCATGGCGAAATAACGCCACATGTGATACTAGTCAATAAATGGAATTTGTTTTCACGCACCGAGGCCACCGGGCAGAAGTCAGGATCCGTAGCCTAGTCCTAGTTTCTTCCTCCGATTCTCTACAACTAGGCTAAAAAATTATTAACCTTGAAAGGTTTATTGACTCTTATCCAATATCCACTAAAAGTTCAGCTGTTAAAGCGACAACCAATGAGTATCAGCGAAGCAGGAAAACAGAGCTGATAGTTCGAGTTTCGAGTTTTATGCCAGCTTTAGCTTAACCCACTATCGACGACTTTTTTTCTTCTTCTTTCAGTTTTCTTCTCTTTTTTGAAAAAGTGTTTGAAAATTAATGTAAAGTGAAGTTTTTTTTAACTGCCCCCACAGGCCGATTCGGGCTTTCCTGCAGTCAGAAATATCAGCTACGTGTATCAAGGATGTTAAGAGGGTTACAAAAGGTGTGTTCTTGTAGTTTAGCATGTAAAAGTTGGTTTGTATAATAAAGAATTAAACTAAAAACTAAAACACTCTAAACCATTTGATCAAGCAATTATATGCATTACCGAAATCCGGAATGAAATCCCGGGTTTGCCCGATTCCGTCCGAATATCTTCCCAGCCGGAAAAACGCTTACAGTATACTGACCAGCGTATTTGCTTGTTCCTGTTTTGTCTTTTACTTGACGATATTAGCGCCTTCTATTTGACAATATTTTTAGACCTCCTTGGCAAGGAACTAGGCTTGTATAGGCTATACTGGGCTGGTATAATGGTATGTACTAGGCTTCCTGAGAAAACTCACCATTTAGCCGGTTCAAAGCACTCGTTTCCTCCAGTAATCCCATTTGCAGTCCCCCTTCAGATTAGCCTTCTTTTCTGGTTCCTCTTGCCTTTCCATCTGATTACCCCCCCCCCCCCGTTCTTATTAATCTTGCTCTTCCCGTCCGAGGGAGTAAACGGGTCTAATTAAAAGTGAAATACAGTGCTGCTCAATAACCTTAAGGGGATACCGCCTTCTGCGAAGGGTAGAAATAAAAGACCTTCATAAAAGACCAATTGCAAATAATCAATTCCAATAATATGATCTTTAAATTATTCTAAAGATCAATCTTGACCCAGGCCTGTAATTCCCGTGGTGGAAAACCGTATTTACCCGATTTTTTGTATTCATCATGCTCATGGAAGGAAATATAGATTCCCGGCGTCACCGAAACGGTGGCGAGCAAAAAGGGTTTAACCACTTGTGAGTAGTAACCTGTAGGAAGTGAAAGAATTTTTTTTTCAGTTTTTATAGGCTCGAAAGTTTTTCTTTTCAGTGTTTATAGGCTCGTTCGTGGAAGAAAAAGGATGCTGGTGTCACGGTTTTGTGCAGAAATAGGAGATTTTGAGGCCCTCTTTAAAGTTCAATGGGCACATCAAACTACCCCAATCCAACTCTGTAGCAACCTAGGAGCAATGCTTACCCCCTAGATCAGCAGCTTTTTCAACAGTTTCTTTTCTGTGATATTTCAAAGCGTAATTTTTAGGGCCAGTACAGGCTCAGTTTACTAGCTTGGACAAAGATAAAAGTGATATTTCTTATAATACTTAGTAGGTCTTTATTTTATGCATACATCAGCTTGTGTAATTTAGATTTGAATAGGTTATTTGTTTTTGAATGATTTTTGTAGCTATGTTATATAAGCTTATTGCATATTCTGGTACATTTTATAAAGTAAGCTAATCAAGCTTCACTACACTATTCAGATATGATTCTTCGGGCAAAACAGTTCGGGAAAAACAGTGTTCTACCAGTTCGGGAAAAACAGTGTTCTACCACTGGATTCGTATCCCAGAGCGACGATGCTAAGCCGCGTTCGCAAGCATGCCTAGACACGTGCTCAGGCGTATCCAGGCACCGAGTTTTAGAGCCTGGTGCCTGACCAAGAATCTTTGGCCTAGGCATGGGTGTGAATGGTGGTGCTAGGCACGTGCCTAGACATCTGTGCTTGGCTAGGTATGCTTGTGAACGGGGCTTAACGACTCCCATATTTGCAGTCTGGGGGATTTAAAATTAAACCGAAAACTGCTGAGATCCGACAGCTTACACTGTAAAAAGTTCCTCCGAGTAATTATCAAAGTAAACTGCAGTATTTGCTACTGGGATTAATGTTATCTGTACTGAGATAAGATTAATCCGAATTAGAGATAAGACTACCTTTTTGGAGGCAAAATTAATCCCAGTAGCAAATACCGCAAGATTTTTTAAAGTGTAGTTACACGTCACTCATTCACTTATATATACCTAAAAAACTGGCAAAATGCGCTACTTCGTTTGTCCGTTATCCACAGATTATCGATTTAATCAGACAGCTCTTATCTCAGTATAAGATTAAACCAAATTGAAAAGCAGCTTGTTTTTACATCTGGCATTTAATTACAGTGAAATATTTTGATTTTTGAGTTTGCATTTTTGTTTCACCCGCAACTCCAGTAATGACATTCAGAGTGTGCGCTGCTTGCACGACACCCCAAAATTCATCGAGACACAGAAAACTGCATTGCCAGTGCGACATGTGAGCTCGGAAAAATTAAAGCTGTAGAAAGTGAGGAGGTAATCTCAAGATAGATTATGTCTCGCAAGGCATCGGACGTTTTTATTTTATTTTTCGAACAGCTTACACTGTAAAAAAAAATCTTGCAGTATTTGCTAGTTGTCTACTTTGCTTTCTGTGTCTCGATGAATTTTGGGGTGTCGTGCAAGCAGCGCACACTATGAATGTCATTACTGGAGTTGCGGGTGAAACAAAAATGCAAACTTAAAAATCAAAATAGTTCACTTTTATTAAATACCACATGTCAAAAGAAGCTGCTTTTCAGCTAAAATTTCAACCAACAACCACTGCCTTAAAGACTCGCTCAAAATACGCTGTTTGTGCTTTAATTGTCCCCCCTCGGCAATCTGCTACATTTACTTTCAAATCTGCGAGTTTGCGAATTATTCTGAAGTTTTGCATCTAACTTTCCTTCACTTCACTTGCTCGAGGCTCTCCACCATTTCCGAAATGCTGGAGTTTCGGACTGCGGTATTGACAAACGGGATGTTAGTTTATTTATGGTGGTTTGAAATATCAATGTATCTGTAAACTTTCTCTACGCTCTTCAAATGTTTGTTATGACTTCTCCGTCGAAATAGAGAGGTTCGAGTTTTCCGATAGGCAAGTACGTTCTGTCCAGTAGAGATAGATACATAGGTCCATGCCAAGCCGCCTGAGGGCATGGCAACAATTGACACACAACATCTCCTTTAGAATCTTTCTCTATCCGTTCCTCAGGGGCGTCCCGAGCCTTTCTTCATGGGGGGGGGGGGGGGGGGAACCTGGTGAAATTGACCGAATCAGTACCTTATTTTTACTGAATTAAAAAAAAAAAATCTAAAAACACAGCGAATTGCCTTCATGAAGCTAAAACGTAAAACGTTGCAGAGTATATACAAACAAGTGCAAAGAGAAAAATTGACGAGTTTTCGCGGTTTTCGACTTCTGACTTTTTTCATGGATACGCCTTTTAACTTTGGAGGACCTTTTCCAGTTTTGCCAACAGGACTTGAAATAATCGAACAAAAGGCGTTGCTGCATAGCGACAACGTCGCTAACGGCTGTACCCAGGATTATGTAAGGCGCCGCTGGCGATCCGCCTTTTTTTCTGGCAATATGCAACGACTTCCCGTGAAGCTTTTAACATGGTTCAAGACCCCCAAAATTCCAAGCCTCAAACGCCAACTAAATGATGCATTCTTCTTCTAACTAGAGGAATGCGCCGCAGGCGAAATTTAGTGGAAACACTGATGATAAAAGTGCCTTTTTGCGATCCCAAGATTACCGATTAAACCCAGAGCTGTCTGGCGAAACGAAAGGGGCGATCCAGGGTAGAGTAGATGCAAAGTACATATTGTTCGGAATTTACAGTAAACAAAAGTAGGCTAGTTTTCACCTCAAGAGACGTGCTTATACCTGAAGTAATGAAATCCTAAGAAGTAAAAAGAATGAATAATAACCATCTGAAGCTAACATAAATGGTAAAGAACGAGAGCTAAACACATGCCACTTAAATTTAACTCAATGACTGGGTTGAAGCAAGAATCCGTACTATACCGAAAAACTAACTAAACAAATAAGTAACGGATCGAGAGCGGTATAACAACCGAATTTCTTAATGGACTCTTGTAGAATCACCTAAAACAACCGAATTCGGCAAGTCTAGTAATGGGAAAAATCCGGTGAATTAGGCCTACCGACTAAATTCGGCAACGAAATCAGAACCAAACGAATCTCACCGAATTTAATTATGAAATGGACTGACAGAATGCGACCGAATTACCGAATTCGGTAAAAAAAATGAGACCACATAAACAGGTTAAATCACCGAATTTACGCAGTGACGGAATGAATGCGGCGAAATCGATGCGGACTGAACGAAAGTTCGATGAATTATCGAATTCGGTCACGAATCAGGACCAAATGAATCTGATTAATGACCGAATTATGAAATGGACTGACCGAATGTGACAGAACAGATACGGACTTGAGAAAAGTCCGGTGAATTACCGAATTCGCTGACTATGAGACAAAACGAACAGGTTAAATCACAGAATTTACGAAGGGAAGGGCCGAATTTGGCGAAATCCATGCGGAGTGAACAAAAGCTGGATGAATTGGCAAATTCGGTAACGAAAGGGAACCAATAAACAGGTTAAATCACCCAGTTTGGAAATGCGAGGACAAACGATTTTATGAAAAGGTACGTTGTGACCGGTACGTTGGTATGCATCACTGCACAAATTTGACCGAATACCCAAAACGTAGGGGGGGTGGGGGGGTTGTGCTGTCCCCCCCCCCAGCAACCGCCCCTTGGGACGCCCTTGCCCTTCTTTGATAACATGTATTATATTTTCCAGTTCCTTTTTCGTTATATCTCCCCCCTTCAGATATCTACCTCTCTGTTGTAGGTACACATTCATCCTTTACAATTCTTTTTAAACCACTCTTCGTAAAATTCACACGAATCCTTAACCTGTTTGTTCGAACATGATGTTCATCTGCTCTAAAGCTGCATCTGAAAAAGCTTGAAAGTCAAGATAAGCTTTCGACTACTGTGACCTTTTTTTTTTTTTTAATTATCCCATTCCGTTTTACTTCGGGGACATATCCTATCCGGGTTCTTTTTAAGGGGGCATTTCTAGAAGGGATCTCTTGCTGTGGAAGGTTGTTGATTTAGTGTTAACACCTTTGGATTCGTACTTTTTGGGATCCCAAAACGTAAGTGGAGGGATACCTATGACATCGCAAAAGTTGTCCGTCCGTCCGTCCGTCTGTAACCACGACAACTCTCGAAGGGAATGAGATATTTTATGAAACTTGGTGTGGGGATTCTTTGGGGTCAAGAGTAAGGTCGAGTTCGTAGATGGGCTTTGTAGCCTTATATTTAGGGATGGGGTTTAAATTAAGGGGCAAGTAAAATATTTTTAAACAGCTAATGGAACAGTCGATTATGGGATAAGAAGACATGATGAACACGATGGTGAAAACCATTTTCTTGCTGCCCCCCCCCAGCCACCACCCTTCGGGACGCCCCTGCCCTTCTTTTACAACATGTATTATATTTTCCAGTTCCTTATTTCGTTATATCCCCCCTCCAAATATCTACCTCTCTGTCGTCGCTGACCTCAGGAGGTCCTCCACTCTCTTAATACCAGGAACAAATTCATCCTTTACAATTCTTTTTAAGCCACTCCCCGTAAAATTTGCACGAATCCTTGACCTGTTTGTTCGAACTTGATATTCATCTGCTCTAAAGCTGCATCTGAAAAATCTTGAAAGTCAAGATAAGCTTTGACTGCTGTGACCTTTTTTTTTTTTTAAATTATCGAATTCCGTTTTACTTCGGGGACATTCATATCCGGGGTCTTTTTAAGGTGGCATTTCTAGAAGGGATCTCTTGCTGTGGAACGTTGTTGATTTGGTGTTAACACCTTTGGATTCGTACTTTTTGGGATCCCAAAACGGAAGTGGAGGGATACCTACGACATCGCAAGAGTTGTCCGTCCGTCCGTCCGTCTGTAAGCACGATAACTCTCGAAGGGAATGAGGTATTTTGATGAAACTTGGTGTGGGGATTCTTTGGGTCAAGAGTAAGGTCGAGTTCGTAGATGGGCTGTAGCCTTATATTTAGGGGTGGTGGAAGGGGTTTAAATTAAGGGGCAAGCAAAATATTTTTAAACAGCTAATGGAACAGTCGATTATGGGATAAAAAGACATGCTGAACACGATGGTGAAAACCATTTTCTTGCTGGACAAGTAGTTCGTCCGGAATCCGGCCAAAACCGGAAAGTTTGTTAAAAGTAAAGTTTTATTTGAAGTTGATTGGATGTTCGATTTGGAAGTAAGAAGACATGCTGAATACGATGGTGAAAAACATTTTTTTGCTGGGCAAGTATTTCGGGCGGAATTCGGCCAAAACCGGAAAATTGTTAAAAGTATTTGTAGTTGATTAAATATCCGATTTAGGGGTAAGAAGAGATGCTGAACCCGTGTATGACAATCATTTTTTACCCGGACATATTTTTCGCCCGGAATCCGGCTGGAACCCGAAAATTTGTTGTAAGTTAAATTTGAAGTTGATTAGGTGTTCGATATCGGGAAAGAAGATATGATGAGTTAATTTTTTAGCTTTCTTTTTTTGGCGGACAGGTAGTTCCGGAATTCGGCCGAAACCGGGAAATTGGCAGAAGTAAGGCAGGAAGTTTTAGTCAAAACAGAAATGACTTACAGGGGTAAACACAAACATGCTGAATCCATATCTGAACTTGGTTTTCTCAGATGATTAGTATTTTGGCCTTAATCTGTTTCTGAATTTAATAGTAAAAATGTTCGAAGAGTCTGGCGAAGACAAGATCGACCCAATTGTCTGGATCAAATATTGGATTTTTGGGATCCCATCGAAACCTTTGGTCTTGTTTTGGAGGATGTGGAATATAAAACCCTTTCTGCGGTGCTATTGGGAAGAAGCTGTTCTGATCAGTTAGTTGATTCCGTTTGTTGTTTAATAATATCAGTTATTTCGCTGCCCTAGCCAATCACTCTTTTTGTGCTTTCCTGGCAGTAATGTTAATTGTATATCTTTTTTGTCTTTAAATATTTAAATATAGTCCAATTAGACTGAACTGGAACTGATTATAAATAAAAATCTTACAGTCTACCCCCCCCCCCAGAAAAAATGAAGTTCGATTAGTCGACAATGAAAATGCCGAACGAAGAGAGTTATAAGGGCCCCCCCCTGTTTATTTCACACCGGTCTTGTTGAAGCTTGAACGAACATTACTTTGGAAATGGGGTTGCCGCGTTCTCTAAAGCCCATCCTCAGCTTGTCACATCCAGGATTTTTGTTCTTAGGGATTTACCATTTCCATTTCTGACAGCTTCCGTATATTTCGCGTCTCGTCTTTTCTTACCTTTGTAGAACACTTCCGCCAGGATAGGACGATGATGTGTCGGAACCCAAAATGAGATTACCCACTGAACAAAACGGCATATTTGGTAGGACAGACTCATTTCATTACTCTTAGTTGGGAATTATGTTCATGTTTTTCCGAAAGAAAAGGTACGGTAGTGCTTACAATAAACGTTCCTGTTGAGTGGTAAATAGTTAGCCCTCTATTTCCGACATATCAGTACTTTTGGGTACCTTCATCAGTCGCTTCTGCACAGGAAAGCAGAGATTTAAGTTTATCTATTTTACGATATAATATCAGTTTTAATTTTTATTTGCTTTGGGTGAGAGGGGTGGAGCAGCTCTACACCGTGGGTACACCGCAGACGTTTGTGCATACTCCCGTATAGTAGTAGGCTAGCATCCGGAACGCCCCCCTTTCCCAGAGTGATGCGAGACTTGGGTTAGCTCCTTCGGACCTCATCGCCTCTGTTGCCGGCCGCTGTGAGCCTTTAAAGTTTAACTGAAAAGCCAACTTATTTTTGTGAACGAATATAGAGCATTATTTGGAATGTCTTAAAGGACTTTTGTTTATATTTCACTATTTGTTATAGTTCAGAATATGAATGACCGTCATCACAACGCAAAATTCTACTATGACGTGGAAAATTTGAATCTCAATACAAACGCGGCTATTCAGTTGTCAGTGATCAACATGTGGAAGGTAGCTCACTGTGTGAACACTTATTTTTCGTAAATCACTTAGTCAAGCATACAGTATGGGTACAAGTGCATAGAGGTACCACAAATCCGACAGGGAAATTCCACTATTTGAAAACAAGTTATTCATGAATAGCGGGGCAACGAAGTAACGCATTTTCGTCGGGTCTTCAAGCCCCTTTAAAGGACCATTCACAACGGGTTTTTGGGATCCCAAAACGTAAGTGGAGGGATACCTATGACATCGCAAAAGTTGTCCGTCTGTCCGTCCGTCCGTCTGTTAGCACGATAACTCTCGAAGGGGTTGAGATATTTTGATCAAATTTGGCTCGAGGACTCTTTAGATCAAAGTACAGGTCAAGCTCGAAGATGGGCTATGTAGCTCTATATTTAGGGGTGGGAAGGGGAACAAAAAATATTTTTTAAAAGCTAATGAAATAGTCGAAGTAGGGGTAAGGAGAAATGCTGAATCCGAACATGAAATTTATTTTCTCGCTGGACAAATAGTTCACCCGGAATCTGGTGAAAACCGGAAAATTTGTGAAAAGTAAAACTTTAATATGAAGTTAATTGGAGGATGGATTGAGGGGCAAGGAAACGTGCTGAGTCCGAATGTGAAAATTATTTTCTCGACGGACAATTAGTTCGGCCGGAATCCGGTCAAAACCGGAGAATGTGTTTAAAGTAAAAGTTTTATTTAAATCTGATAAGATGTTCGATTTGCGGGATAGTAGACATGCTGAATTCGCATATGAAAATCATTTTATCACCGGACGTATAGATCGCTCGGAATCCGGCTGAAACCGGAAATTTTTTTAAAAGTAGAAGTTTAATCTGAAGTTGATTAGAGGTTGCATGTAGGGGTAAGGAGACATGCTGAATTCGTTTTTGAGCTTTATTTTCGGACAAGTAGTTTCGGAATTCCACCAAAACTGGAAAATTGGCAGAAGTAAAGCAGGAAGTTTCGATCTGCTTCGTCAAAATAGATATGACTTAAAAGGGTAAACACACATGCTGAATCCATATCTGAACTTGGTGTTCTCATATGATTAGCTATTTTGCCTTAATCTGTTTCTGAATTTGAATAGTAAAAGTGTTCAAGGAGTCTGGCGAAGACTGGATCTGGTGAAGACAAGAAGACCTCTGGTCTTGTTAGCTAATACTCGGTACCAGCCAGTTCCGGAAATCGCTCCGAGACCAAGAATTAACTGGGTCTCTGCCTTCGCAATTGATATTGGTGCCAGTTTTGTTTAGCAGCTAGTCTCGCACCCAAGTTGAAATCAGTTCAACTTTTCAGGGTACTAGCCAATCATATTACTTAGGGGAATAATGGAATAATGCTGAACCACGTCAGACCGAATAACACAAACCTAAATTCACTTTCGTTTTTCAAGACAGCAAGAAGTGGATGTGATTTTATCTATTGGGCTTGGTTCGAAACTAGCCAATCAGAACATTCCTCAATTTCCCCAAAATATCTGATTGGCTAGTGCCCTGAAAAGTTGAACTGATTTCAACTTGGGTGCCAGACTAGCTGGTATCCGAAACCGGCACCAATAGTAGTTGCGAACGGCAGAAACCCAGATAATTTTCGGTCTCAGGGCGATTTCCCAAACAGGCTGGTACCGAGTATTAGCTATAACCCGTTGTGAATGGGCCTTAAGCGAATAAGTGATAAGTAACTAGATTCTATCAGAGCCCTGTTCGCTTAAACTTCGGTTAAATGGTTAAACGGTTTCTTGTCGGCACGAAAAGTTTGTCATCAAGAGTATCAGCGTAAGCTTCAGAAATCCATGCTATCCGCCATTGTTTCATTTTGCATTTTTGGCTTTTTAGCGCTTTCTGGGATCACAAAACGCAAGTGGAGGGGAGAGATATCTTAACGCCTTAGGCTAGGATTTTACTAATAATTTGTACAAACAAATCAGAATTGGTGAAGTGTCGTTTTTTATGCCACTTGCGTGTCTGACGCTTTTAAGCAACATGAGGTTTCTTTATATTTGTCAATAAACATTGTTCCTTACCTTACCTATAACTTTGTAAAATTTGTCCGTCCGTCCGTCTGTCCGCACGACAACTCTCGAAGGGAATGAGATATTTTGATGAGACTTGGTGTGAGTATTCTTTGGGTCAAGGCCGACTCAAGAGACAGGTCGAGTTTGTAGATGGACTCTGGGGTGGGGGGTTCAAATTAAGGGGTGAACAAACTATTTTGTAACAGCTAATGAGATAGTCGATTTAGGGATAAGAAGACGTGCTGAATCCATTTATGACACTCATTTTCTACCCGGACACATAGTTCGCCCGTAATCGGGCTGAAACCGGAATTTTTCTTTATATGTAAAAGTTTTATCTGAGGTTAGAGGTTCGAGAGGCTGAACGGACATGCTGAGCAGGTATATGAAAATCATGACTTACAAGTGCCATATCAGCTTCTAGCTCGTGTTCAGTGTTCAACTGAGAAGCAGACTTATTTTTAGAAACTGGATTTGAAAACACTTAATTATTTTGACTGCTAAGAGATTTTATTTTTTTTCATCCATGTACGGAATTTCCAAGAGCATGTTCCACCCTCCTACCAATAGTAACTATTAGTTACTTTTTTTTTTCCAACCTCGTAAAAAGTTACTGCGCTGACCATTCCAACCTTCTCGAAATGGTAACTAATAGTAACTATTTGCTTACCATGCTCGGGAGCATAGTACGCGTGGTAACGACGCATCTCTGTAACGTGATTGGTGGGATTCGCGCGTGGCATGATATTCTGCTGGAAAATAGAAAAGTCGTTCCAGCCTCAAGGGCAAAAAATCGAATTCGTGACGTCATGTTTAGTAACTACGGTAAGTAGGATGGAACACGCTCCGAATATATATACCTGATATACACTGCTATCCCAGAAGGCAAAATTCATCCAGACGCAGAAAATTTGAATATGAACTAAAGTGTGCATTTCTATGGCTAATGAAGTGAAGCTCAGTTCCAGGATTTATTCCGCGATTTGTTTTTTTTAATGATTTCTTTTCTTTTCTTTTTTTAATGATTTTTTTTCTTTTTTTTCCGTTAAAATTACAAGTCTATTTATGCTGGAAATGTTTCATTATTCGTAACGTGATTATCTCCAATGTATGATATGGTATAGGTAGTGAAGCTACCCCAACAATGTAGTAACAGTGTATCCCAACAAGATAGCTTCAGGGATCTTGTCTCTTTTTATATATGTGTGTTATGTTTGTATAGTACTAACAAATGAATGAATGAATGAAGTGAATGATTGAAATGTCATTTCTGATCTAATAGCTGTTTTTGGAAATCGTCCGCCGTTGTAGACACTTAGTACTTCAAGCACAGAGCTACCATGCCCATAGAGATATCTGAACCCTATTCGGTTAAACTTCATATGTTTTGCTTCTATGACACCTTCCAGATTTCCGGAACCTAGGGTCTCTGACATCCCGAACATCCAGACGTTTTTGGCCTAAAATCACCTTTCGGATCCATCTCGACGAAAGGTGGTGTCTGGAATCTGGAAAGTGAAGCCTGGCTTAGGCAAAAATACGCTTCGGCGAGTTATTTGTCTGAAAAAATAGTTTGCGCTCATAGAGGTAGTAAAGTTTGAAAGGGATAAGCTCCGCCTACGATAAAACAGTTGTGTTCTCTTTCGTCTTTTCTTTCATGCTCTGTTTGTGACTTGTATCTAAAAAATGGGAAATAAATTTCATTCATTCATTCAGGTTGTTGTCGACAGGTAGTATGGAAGAAAGAGATGTTTACGTTCTAGCTATCGACAGTCCATACACTCATCTGCTTTTCCAGTTCAGTGTGTCGACCGTCACTGCGAAGTCGACCCCGACCGAGTCGCTCTAATTTACGAGCGTGACGAGCCAGGCCAGGAACAACGAGTCACCTACTCCCAATTGAAGGATATGGTCTGTAAGATCGCCAATGTCCTCAAAGCTGAAGGGGTTAAGAAAAGTGATCGAGTCGCCATCTACATGACGGTGTCCCCTCTAGCGGTGGCGAGTATGTTGGCATGTGCGAGGATTGGCGCGGTACATTCCGTCATATTCGGAGGCTTCAGCGCGGAGTCCTTGGCGAGCAGGATTATGGATGGTAAGAAGGCCATGTTTTTTTTTTTTTTTTTCAAAATCCAGGGACACGGGTACTAAGAACATACAACGGTCTTTAACCAAAAAAAAATGGACCATCTACAGTGTAAAAATCTTGCAGTATTTGCTTTATCCCTGATTCGGATTAGTTTTATCCCAGTGAAGATAAGATAGATAAGATTAATCCTAGTAGGAAATACTGCATGCTTATTCGAAGAAACTTTTTACAGTGTAGCTGGTAAGCAGAAACTAAGATGATATTATTATTTAGACTATTCACATAATTAAATGCGGGACAGCTGGAAAATGAGCCTAGAGTGCCTTTTAACATTTTGTTTTGAGGGTCTAGTTAACCATCTTGGAATAAAACACCGTGTCTTGTCTTCTCGTCATAACTGACGCCTTAAAAACGCTACCATATTAGAGTTAAGAAGAACGGTTTACAACACAATAATAATACCGTTATACTTCATATCAAAGTAGACTTGCGATCACTTACAATCGTTACTGTTCTGTTGTCAGTTTTCGTTCCAGAGTCCGCTGTGATAAAAAATTAGCTTCTATCATCATATCGTTCCCCAAGAGTTATGATTTTTACCGGATCCAACTAAAAAAATACAACGACGACCCCCCCCCCCCCCGCCGCCCGGACATAACCCCCCGCCCGGACATAGCCCCCCCCCGCCCCCTCGGCGACCTCACTCGGTACCAAATCTCCCCCGGCGACCCCCTCTGACCATCAATCCTTGGCCCCTCTCCCCCTCCCACAGTGCTGGCGATTGGACAGCGAGCCGCCATCACACGTTTTCATTTAACTTGTGTGTCTAGGGAACATCTATAAGTGCTGCTTGGCCGGGGGAGGGGGGGGGGGCATGAATTCTGTAAGGACGGACGGAAACCCTATCATCTGCCTGTATCTGAGAAGATGGTAACTACCACAATAGCTGCCGGCTCCTCCTTATATCATCATAGCTCATAATAGATTTCTCGGAACACAACCTAGGTCTGAAAGAAATGCGAGCGGTTTCCCACTCCCGGTTTCGGCGTTCACCATGTGCCTGGTGGCGGCAGCCCCTTACACCAGCCGGCACCGATTGCCACGGGCTAGAATATTGGATCGCCTAATTAATGGCCGACACCGCTTGTTTTAGCTAGTGACGGGGCACCACCGACCGGTGCTGAGTCTGTGTCGGGAATGGGCGTACATAAAGTGCCGGGAAGTAGGTAACCCCCCGATAATACTCTTTCAAACAAATTTGGAGCTAAGATAACGTGTTGTCCCCAGATTGGCCATCTATTCCCCCCTCCCCTCCCGTCTTCCGTGCGTCGGTCCGGGAGGAATACTGGCAATCAATTTTCCCCATATCCCGCTAATTCGTCTACCCAATTTTTACGTAGTTTCATCCCATCATTTATTTCTGGTAATTTCTTGCAAGTGTATTAGTTAATTTGTTTCTTGTGTGTCTGTGTATTTTGTGAATTTGTATTCATTTTCTAGCTTTTAGCTATTCGGATTAAACTTGATTGATTGATTATTTAGCTTTTATGTATAGCGGTATTACTGTTCCAGCGGGCGCTACTGTGGTTATTACTTCCGACCAAGGCGTTAGAGGTGGTCGTATCATCGAGCTAAAGAAGACTGTTGATGCGGCTGTTGCAAAATGTCCGTCGGTCAAGCGAGTCCTGGTAGCCAAGAGAACCGGTAACACAGTCCCGATCACCCCAGAGAGAGACATCTGGTTAGAGGAGGTATGTAAATTACTTTATTCAAAGTCCCCTCGGACCCCCCGATGAAAAATTCATCTCAAAATAGTACTATGAAGTAGTACGAAAAAGTAGCATGCAGTACTAACAATACTACTACATGCTTCTACTTCAAGGCTACCGTGTTACTGCATACTACTATATGCTACTATTAGCAAGACCGGATGCTACTATGGCAAGACAGGATGCTACTCGTTACTACTATATAAGATTGGACCAGTCTGAGGCACATTAAATGATAGTATTCTTTGCTATTACATAGTATTACATGGAACGTTTTCGTACTACTCCCATACTTCTACGCAGGCTACAAATTTTTCGTCGGGCCGTAACACTAGTGCAGCCATGCATGGGACAAGGACTTCAAATTTTTACCCAAGCATTAAGTCAGGTGTTTCCAAATTCTGTGCTGAAGTACAACAAGTCTGCTTAAGAAGAACTTGAGTTTTAAGAACATGACTTGTACTTAAATAGTAGTCCAAGGGCTGCATGTTGAGAAAACATAGTCTTTGCAGCTTTGAATGGACCTCCCGCCATCTAGTAGCCTATTTTTACAAATGGTGTACTGTACTGCAGCCTGGTCAGATTTCATCAATTTCTGGGATCCCAGAACGTCAGTGACAGGATACGTATGGCTTCATAAAGTTTTTCCTTCCCTCCGTCTGTCTGTTAGCACGATAATCCTAGAAGGGATTGAGGTATTTTGTTCAGACTTAGTGTGAAGATCCATTGGGTCAAAGGACAGGTCATGTAGCCAATTCTTACAAAGGGTGTAGTTTACCTCAGACTGGCCAGATTTCATCAATTTCCATCTAGTAGCCTATTCTTACAAAGGGTGTAGTGTACGTCAGAATACTAACACAACACTAAACACTAAGAATTACTAGTCATTTTCAACAAGAGCTAGTAAATGTACGAATGATAGATTTCATCAATTTGAGAGGATACCTATGACTTCGTAAAGTTTGTCCTTCCCTCCGTCCGTCTGTTAGCACGATAATCCTAGAAGGGATTGAGGTATTTTGTTCAAACTTGGTGTGAGAATCCATTGGGCCAAAATACAGGTCATGTTATCGATAGGCCCCGATGTTTTAATGTGAATGATTTAGTTCTATGTATTTGTGAACTTATTTTGAGCGTGTTACAACCTACTTGGTGTAGTTACTACGTCGCGGATCCTGGCTTTTAGCGTCAAGGCTGGAACGCATATTTCTGTTTTCGGCAAAATATCGTGCCATGGACTAGTCGGGCCAGTCACGTCACAGAGATCGTAGTTACCATGATGACTAAACTCCCAATCTTGGAAGCAAAGAGCTACTAGTAGTTACTATTTCGAGAAGGTTGGAACGGTCAGCGTATTAACTTCTCACGAGGTTGGAACGAAAATAGTAACTAATAGCAGAGTAAATAATTACAAAAAACTCCGTGTCCCTATCTAGTCGAATATATTCTGATACCCTACCCGATGCAAAAAGCGGAGGAGGGGCTACGCAAAAAATCGTATTTTGTTACCTCTACAAACAGCTATATCGCAGTAGAACCCGGCAGAAGAATACGAACGCCGTCTGAGTCGTCCTTTACAGCTGATTGGTTGTCTACCATTGTGACGTCACGTCTAATTTGGTGCAGACCGAGTTTTCCACCCCTGCAGGCATCATACGGTTTTTCATCTGGTATGCGCAGCGGCGAAGAGGGAACTAGACGGGTATCAACTCAAACCTCAGAGCAATTACCTCTAGCTCCGCTCAGTTTTTTTTCGGGATATCTATAGTCGCTGCATGGCACCAAAGCCGGAGGTCCAGTTGGATTATTTGTTCCTGCTAATAGTTACTATTGTTAGGAGGGTGGTGCCCCTATGTTGCCTATGTTTATGTTGACCTATGCCCCTATGTTTTGTCTTTTCTTTCGTAAGGAATGAAAAAAAAAAAAAAATCCTCGTTGGAATTCTAGTTAGTCGATCTGCCGTTGCGGCTCTTGTCGGGGGTCCGTCCACATTCTCAGCGTAATCTTGTATTAAAATAATTAGTTGTAAATATTCAGTTTGTAAATAAGGTTGTCAGCATATTCAAGTTTAATGAGGGGTTTAAGTTAAAGTTTAGGAAGGTTCAATGTAAATATTAAGTAGTTTCTGGAATATGTTAAATATGTAAAATGTAAATAAGTGCCCGTGCTTTGTGATTTTGATTTGAGTGAGTATCCAGACTTTTTAGCGTATAGTGAAAATAAAGTAGTGTTAGTCTAAAAAAAAAAAAAAAAAAAAAAAAAACTACGAGACGGTCATTGCGAGAAATCAACCATGCCACGACACAGCCAAACAATTCAATAATATTCAGGTGAAAGATTCAATTAAACGCTGGCTTTTCAGCTAAAACATTTCAACTCAAAATGACCAGGGTTCAAAATGCTCACGACTCAAAATGCCCACAATTCAAATTACCCACGACTCACAATGCTCACGATTGGATTATTGTAGCTTTTCAGTCCGAAATTAGTTAAAAAACGAGACTTATTGACTTCCGGAAAAAACTCCTGACTCGGCACAGGAACGGCTGAAGACCTGAGCTGGCGACCCCTCTTTTGGCATTTTGAATACTTCGAGAATCTAATTTGATCTAAAGATGCTTCTGCTAAGGAATAGGGAATTCATTTCTTTGAACCTGAGAATTTGATTTCTCTTTCTTAGGAACGAACGGGAGGGAATTTGTCGCATCATCGAGATTTAATTAATTAAAGTCGAGTTCTTTGAGTTTGGGTTTTGATAGAGAAAGCTATATGTATTACGGGATTTTTTCTTACGAAGAATTTCTTCTTTTCCTGTATTATAATAGTTGTGTTTTTGCGGTTACCATGGTATTTGATAGCACGGTAAGGGGATCTGCATTTTGTCGTTTTGTAGGTACCATGGTATCTGAAGATCTCATCTTGTATTTACTGTTAAGGAACCAGTCGCAGAATTCCAGACTACCCAAGAACAATTAATCAGTTTTACGCGTAGTCCTACTGTTTTTATGTTCCTCAGGAGATGCCTGGTCGCTAGGAATAAATATTATTTCCAACGTTATCATTAAACCTTCGGGGGGGGGGGGGGGAGGGGGCAATTTTCGACCCCCATCCGGGTTTATTACTCAAAACTCGAAATTATCCTTTTGGGTAAAAGCCAGGCTTCACCTTCCAGATTCCCAGACGTCCGGGGCTTCCAGATTTTCATGATAATGATGATATCCAATTTTGCTATTCTTCAACATTTCCTAGATGTCCCCTGTGTATTTGAAATATCTCTTGCATCCCAGTCACAACTGTCTATCACTTTCCCTTTCCTTCCTACATTTGCATATTTGTTCTGTCTCTAGAATGGATTGCCTCGATGGTACCTTCCAGACATTCGGAATGTGGGGTGTCCAACACCCCGGACTTGCAGACGTTTTTGGCCTGGCTTCACCTTCCAGATCCGTCCCGACGAAAACGGCTGTCTGGAATCCGGAAGAAAAATCTGGAAGGTGAAGCCTCGTTTTAAATTGTAAGTTCTTTTCGAATTAACCTTAAAGTTTAACTGAAGAGGCAGATAATGCATAACTTAGACATTTCGACCCAACCAGGGATTTTGTTTTTTTCCGCCCGAAAATCTAGTAATAACTATCAGATTGTGCGCTGACAACTCAAAACTCACCCAGACGCAGATAATTCAAATTTAAAAGAGCCTGCGTTTCCAGGAATAAAGACGTTAAGCCCGGAAAGGTCACTGCCAAAGAAAGTAGGAAAATGAGTGGTAAAATGTCTCCGCCATTTTCAGTTGGCTCACCTTCGTAGTTTCTTTTTTAGATTTTAAATATTTCAAGCATAGAGGGAAAGGCACAAATAGGTACCACACCACAAATGCGAAAGAATAAGTTCATTCAATGAAATCGATTATGTGTGGGTAGCGGATAAACGGAGTAACGCTTTTTTTTTATCGGATCAAGCCTATTTAAGTGAATAAGCGATGTGTAACTAGACTGTCAGATCTCAGGCCTATTTGGTTAAACTTTAACAATAGTACCGTATCTAGATGGAAGATTTTGAAATCTGGTGTGGGAGTGACCAGTGGGAGTGGCCTCTCGAATAGCGTCTCTAGAAAACCTGTTCCCAATTGAAAGCTATGTTACCATAGGCCTATAAAGCCAACAAGAAAACTTCACGAGCCAATAGCTATTAAAGCTTCTGAGTTCTCGATCGGAAACTTACCTGTCCACGACCCCATCAATGTGATTCTACACTAGTGAACCCTTATGGAAAATATTTGTTGAGTGTTTTACGATTATTTATATTTCTTTGTCCTTTTTTACTGCACTTACGCCCTTGGGCAGTGCGTCATAAATCCTTGATTCCGTCATAAATCCTTGATTCATTCATGAGTTCTTTGCTTGTTTGGCTTTGTCTCGGTCTCTGTATCCCTCAGACTCTTAAATTTTCTCGTAATGATTTTCTCGACAGCTTTCATCTGATTGACTACCGGATTTCGGGAGCTCTGTTTAGGTTCAGCGTCGCCTCTTTGATACTTGTCACACATAAATCAAAATTACTTAATCTGACGAGAGGCGACAATCATTTGCGCCACCTGTCTTTTCAGTTTATGACACAAGCAAGAAATAGTCTGACCAGGGGTCTTTCACTCCAGAATTTAGATAGCCTTTAGTTAAGAAGATGTTTCAAAACAAGGATACAATTTGTTTCGGGTGCTATACCAACGATTTGTTTAATAATGGTCCGCTTCGATCTGACTAATGTAGTGGTTTGCGAGCAATGTTCACAAGCCCCTCTGTAGCTCAGTGGCGAAGAGTGGCTTAGTAGGCGGAAGGCAGGCCCGTATCCAGGAATTTTTTTCGGGGGGGGGGGGGGGGGTTATTGCCTGTTGGTCGGACAAAAAAGTACAGAAAACACATAGATCAGAGGGAAAAGCCTATAAAAATCATTGTTTGTGAATGTTTTTTTTTTTTTGGGGGGGGGGGGTCAACCCCCCCCTGGATACGGCCTTGGCCGAAGGTCATGGGTTCAAATTCCGGCTGAGGAGCCTTTTTGTCTTTCAGTTCACTATTTAACAGATTCATATAGGGCAGATAAAAATAAAATACAACAAAACATTAGTGAAAGAATGTTTTTTACGGAAAGATGGAATGTATGAACTGAAATAGTTTTAAAGGACCCCTCGCACTATTTAATCTTCAAATTACAGTATTTTAAAATCTTTGAATACTTTAAAACTAGGCTGTGCTTTTCACAAATAGCCACGTTTTTGGCTGTTTTAAGCCTTATACCCAAGGCCGTATCCAGGGGGAGGGGTTAGGGGGTTGAACCCCCCCCCCCGAAACGTACAAAAATGATCATTTTTATAGGCTTTTCTCTCTGCTTTTTGTCTTTTTTGTACTTTTTTGTCCGATCCGCAGGCAACCTCCCCCCCCCCCGAAAGGCAACCCCTCCCCCTTGAAAAAAATTCCTGGATACGGGCCTGCTGATACCCATGGACTTGTACAGGGCAACAACTTACATAACCGGTTTTCTGGCTTCTGGGAGACAACCGTCGACAGCGACAGCGACATGTTGATACACATCGAAGGTGACACGACAAGTGAGGCAAAACACGGCATGTGAGGCAAAACACGGCAAGTGAGGCAAAACACGGAAAGTGAGAAAATCAGCGTGGTTTTCTTACAGGAGTTAGGATGTACCGTACAAGATTGGGGTCTCCTGGTTTAGAAATATATATTATGGAAGGAGGTTGCATTAGAAGTATAGGTAAGACAGGTCC
Organism: Branchinecta lynchi; assembly: GCA_023053575.1. NCBI lineage: Eukaryota > Metazoa > Arthropoda > Branchiopoda > Anostraca > Branchinectidae > Branchinecta > Branchinecta lynchi. The sequence goes on along the minus strand of JAKZAP010000003.1, from coordinate 2,850,334 downwards.
TTTAAGGTACATTTAAAAGTCCAGGACTCTGATGTCCGAGCCTCTCTGACGGTCTAGGGCCCTAATGACAGAACCTCCTGGAGAAGACTGAAGATTAATTAGATGGGAAAGAGCGTCCTTCAGTTTGTCTTTCTGCTCACTAGCTATAACGGAAGTGATTATCGCTTCCAGCCAACAAAGTGGACAAGGGAGAAAAATATAGAGAATGGCCCCCCACAGGCCCATTCGGGCTTTCATGCAGTCAGAAGTATCAGCTACATGTATAAAGGATGTTAAGAGGGTTATAAAAGGTGTATTAATGTAGTTTAGCATGTAAAAGTTGGTTTGTATAATAAAGAGTATTAAACTAAAACATATCGGGCCGACCCAAGCCAATTGCGGAGGGAGGAAATAAGGGATTTGATTAGTTGTAAGGCAGACAGTCTGCCTCTTGGGGAGAGAAGGCGGTATATATCATATCTGTATTCAGAACCCAAAGGCCATTTACAGGATAAACGAACAACTCAGAGGAAACTAAACAAAAAATAACAAACTAAGAAACAGCACTTCTCAACTCAAGTGATTTTGGACAAAATTACCAAAGAAACAATCACTCTTGGTGACGTAGAGCGTAAAATACAAAGAAGCTGTCCACCGTTCCCGGAAAATAAGGGCAAAGGGTCGGTCCGGTCCTTACTCATATCCGATTTGTGGGAGCATGGATGAGGACTTGAAACATATGTTGTGTGAATGCGAAAATTTGAGTCAACTTCGGCTAGAAGTTTTTGGAGTAAATGAAAGCGGGGTGGATGAAGAATGGGTGTGCAGGGTCATGGGGAATAGTTGTTTTATAAATATTAAACAGTTGGCGAGGTTCGTCAAGTTAGCCCTAGTCCATAGGGATAGGTGCTTATAGTAGTGGTGTTTTTCATTGTTTGTGTTTATCTTTAATGTATTTGACATGGCCTTCGGCTCTTAGTGTAAACAAAACCTTATCTTATTGCGCTGGGCTAAATGAATACGTCATGTGATATACCCGAGCAATAGTTCGGCCCTTCCCGCCCGATAGGAAAAAAGAGACCGAAATACGGGTGAAATTCCGCCGGTTTCCGTTCCGTTGGATTTTCAGGGCGGAATTCCGGTGGAATGATACAGGAATAAATAAGACCGGGACGCCGTTCCGTTCCGGTCCGGTTTCCGTTCCGTTCCGTTGCATTTTGGGGCGGAATTCTGCTACGACCGGAATTTTACCTGGTCCCTTCCGACCGGTATTTCGTTCCGTTCCGTTGCGTTTATGGGGCGGAATTCCGCTGCGACTGGGATTGTACCTGGTCCCTTCTGACCGGTATTCCCATCCGTTCCCTTGCATTTTTAGGGCGTAATCCCGCTGCGACCGGAATAGTAGCCGGTCCCTTCTGACCGGTGTACCGTTCCATTCTGTTACGTTTATGAGACGGAATTTTGCGTAGACTGGACTGAGTCCAGTCCCTTCTGACCAGTCTGCCAATCCGTTAGGGGGAGGCAGAATATTGGTTTAGCAGTTTCTCGACCTGCGGACAAAAGAACTGAAGAAACCTGAAGTAACTGGAAATGAAAGTTTACTGACTTAATTTTACTTGCTTAAGTTTAAAATAGATCAATTGCGTTAATGAATCAAATTTGTAAACTAACTGAAACCCTTTTCACTTCTTCTGAGTCAACTTCTTATCAGTTGTCAATTTTTTTGTTGACATCGTATCTCTCTTTCTTGGAACTTGCACGAATTCCTCCTTACCAGCTTTCACGGCTCATTGAGCCAATCGACTGCTTTCGATTTCTCCTCCTGAGTTGATAGCAGAAACGCTGAAAATAATGACATGAGTTAATTTATTTCATTCAGGATGCATTAACAAATCCACAAAGAAATTATTTGAGCTTTGGTCGCCTTAAAAGCTAGAGTATCCTTCACTAATTAATATCATAACACACACTTCCTGGCCGACGATTGAAATTAAGTGTCTTTTTGTGTATGTTTATGTGTTTTATTTACTTTCTTCATTTACTCCGCTTTCTGAAAACGGCGGGTTATAAATAAATTACTTACTTACTTACTTACTTATATTTTTGTTCTTGTTGTTAACTCGGTAATTGCATTTGTCATTATTCTAGCAATACATATACTTTTGTATAAGAAACATTACTTCACTAGTAGGATCTTTCGCGTGTTAGCACTTGCAGCTATAGGCTGAAGGGATGATTTCCGATCACTAGTTCCCAGTCTGTCTAAGTTCCCGTATGTGTAGGGAAGCTGAAAGCTGAACTTTATTCAGCATATAAACTTTCGTTAATCTCGATGCGACCGACTACACACATGGGGGCATAGGTGTAGTTTACTGAATCTAGCAGTCTGCATATCTACCGGAATAACGGTTGTGGGAATATCAGCGAAACTTGGTGCTGTAACAGATATCTGACTTATTTGACTTGGGGGGGGGGGGGAGGCATGATTTTTCGTCGCAATCACACCTATTAAAACGACTGTTCTAATTTAAAGAAACTTGGTAGGCTGAGTAACACATGCGGCGCTACAGTGGTACCTGATGATGACCTTATCATGTGGAGTGAGGTGGATAAGGGTTTCTTCACGCCAAACAAATGTACGAAACTGAGCTGAGTGCTTCTCTAGGTGTACTTTTTGGAGGTCAAAACCAAGTTTGACCAGTGTGGGAGAAGGGAAGGGGTTACGGTTCCTAAACTCTTCTTTTCAGCCAGTCCACAAGAAGGCACTGGCAAAAAATCGAAATAATCTGTCATATGTCTATTAGCTCTTGTTCTTTAAAATTTGCTTCCACATCTGCCATATAGCCTATCTGAAGAACACAAGAGATACCTACTGCTTTCAGTACCAGATATAGCATTCGTCCAAACCTTGTCTGCAGCAGAAAAGAGGCAATGGTGTGAATTATGTTTGCAGTCTTATAACAATGAACTGCCCGGGGAGAAGGAAGTTCGGTTTTAATGCTCTCAGTGCTATTTTACTTTATTTGTACCTAGACTTTGAGAAATTCTTACCGAAACATGGCATTCCTTTCCCCAACTTGAACGTCGCTTTTACCACCGCCTCTGGTGCAGATTGACCAGGACAATTCCTCCTCACTAAGAAAAATCTTGCTAAAGATTCAACAAAAGTACGTGGTCTGCTGCTCGAGTTCGCAGCCCCGAAACTGTATGTTTGGAAACGTATGAACATAAAGCCTCCTTATCCGGTAAGATCAGGACCCCTGAAAAAAAATCATTCATTATTTCATCATACTGATTATCATCAACTGTGAATTGGGGAAGCCTGAGTTTTGGTCGACGTTTGAATAATAAAGGAAAAAAGGACAGGAGTTATGCAAATTTGTCTACGAATCACCATGCACCTTCTGCTTGCAGAATTGCTTACAAGAAAATATGGACTATGTACTAGAGAGGAATCTCACGAGCCGTGGAACGAATACATTCAAGTCGAGCTCATGGTTTTATAGGAATCCCCTTTTAAACAGACCGACATGCAACACCGAGTCTAAGGTTAGTTGTGGAGGTAAAGCATGAGACAGACATTACAGACAGTGTGGCACGAACTATACAACCTTAAAAACATGATTTCTGGGAAGGGTTTACATCTGAGCCCTACTTATCCCTCTGTTTTCCTTATGGACATGATTACTGGCCACATTTTCTTGAAATTAGTATTTGTCTGTATTAATGTACTTCTACAACAACAGAAGGTTATGGAATCCGGCATTTTACATTACTTAATTGACTGTCACAAATAACCAAGCACAAGAAAACAAATAATGCTCACAGTCTCAGGAGAAAACACAAACAAATATGCAAAATACTTGCCATTTTTTTTTAATTCATCTTAATTTTACCATGTCGGATGAAGCTTAAATACTTTGCCATTCTTTTGTACCATTTATTCTTTTTTGACGATGCAAAAGGGATATGTCAGCTACATTGATGATGATGATGATGATGTTTTTATTAACGCACTTTAGGAGAGGAAATAGTAAATAGTTATTAGCTATATTTTTGCCTTTCTTGGCAAGGGTCCTCTTGAGCGGCTTGAGTCTGAAGAGGACCCTTGCCAAGAAGTGCTGAAATATAGCTCTAATAAATGTAGCTTCCGTATGCAAGTTGCATTGTCAAATATGATTTGCAGTCAGCTTGGTTGGAAGGAATCTCTATCATTTATTCTTTCCAGGATTAAATTTGTTCAGCAGAGCTATTGGTTTGAAATTAAACATATCTTTGTCAATAAATAACAGGTGCAGGAGGGGCCGTATCCAACCTCGAATTTATATGACCTCGAATTAATATGACCTCGAACTTGGCCTGAAAACCTTACAAAGAAATTTCTGTGCAGTCCGAAACAGGTCCTGGGTAATTTCTTGACATTTAGGACATTTTCTAGGACTGGGCTGAAATTTCCTTTTAACCTTTCTAGGCCAGGTTCGAGGATGTGTAAATTCGAGGATGGATGCTTCTCCTGCACACAGAAACTTAACTAAATAAAATCAACAGACATATCTATCGGCTGCTAGTTCACTCAAACAAGTGAACGGAAAAAGAAAAAGTATACAAATACCAACAATTCATGTAAATAACTGTTAATTGGGTGTCAGAAAGATCGCTCGTGCAGTTAGCTGTTCACTGATACGCACTGATACAAAGTTTGCTGTATTCTCTTTCTACTAGACTGTCCTATTAGCAAGAAACAGAACCAATGTGTGGAAAACTTGAGGTGTTCAAATGAGCGTAATTCTACTGGGGACTCAAAATGTGTCCAAAAGGTTTCTGGAAATGATGCATGCTGTCCGGCTTCTAGACATATTCTATGCAATTCATAAACAAAAATTCAACTTACATGTGTATTCCTTGTCTATCTTGATCTGTAGATATCCACAAAGACATGTTTGTTGTTGTTTATGGTGCTTCCAGAATTTATTCTTCTCTTCTTCTGTGGATCGTAGCCGTAACCCAATAGATGCGCAAATCGAGTACGATAGATGGCACTAATCTCGCGCCTCGTGGCCAGGTTTCTCTCTGTACAATGTCAAACCTAGGCTTCACCTTACGGATTTGCAGATGTGTATTTGGGATTCCAGAAAGACAAGCAACCCTTCCACTTATTCATGACGATGATAGAATTTGAAAATACGGTCGATTTAAAAGTTTCGTACTGTAATTAAAATATAAATAATTTTTTAGCGTCTGAACTCGTCGTTGTTAGAAAGTGAGTTCTTCTGTGTAATGTTGAGAAACAAATCCAAATTACGATCGTGTTATCTCTCATGGTAATTGAAAGAGCAACCAAAATGTTTGCTTGTATCCTACCTACCCTGCTTTACAGATGGCTTGTTACTAATGGGTATACTTTCAAATGGCATTTGGGCTAGCCGTTTTCACCTGATTGTTTTTTGTTCGGCCTTTCCAGGCTTTGTATAGAGCAATAATTAGATAACATGAAAAATGTATCAAGGATGCTAGGAAGGTACCGGAGCGGAATGTCTTCGATGGCATGGGAACGGAGCGAAATCTAGGCAATCCGTCCCGGAAGCTCAGCCTTCTATCCCGGCGGAAAATCAAATCGGGACCGGAACACTGTGAGACAGGACCGGAATAGTAGTATATTCCAGCGGAAAGGGAGAAAAAGCACCGGACCGGAACGGAACTGAGCTGTAAGGAGAAAGGAACCGGACGGGAATACAGGATTTCTGGTTCTGTACCGGCGGAATTTCGCGAAACACAGGAACGAAAATAATCCGTTCCGGTGAAGTTGACAGGAAAATCAACGGAATTCCGCCGACAGGGAAACGGAAATAGTCCATTCCGGTCAATTTGACAGGAAAACTAGCGGAATTACACCGCTTTTCCGTTGCAATCGGGGCGGAAAACAGGAATTCCGGTCTGCTTTTTCCTATCGGGTGGCAAGGGTCCTCTTCAGGCTTAAGCTAGAAAGTGAACTAGCTGATCGAATATCATCCGAATAAAATCAGCCGATGTAGCCTATCCGTTTAGCTTAGGCAGCTGTGAACTGAGACCGTTGTTAATCCTATTATGAGAAAAGATTATCTTCAGCTTTAAAGCCTCAGTAGGACTGGGACTTTTCTTCCATTCCTTTTCCATCAGTGAATGAGAATTAGGGACATCTGCGGAGCCACAGCGAAGTGAATGGGACAGGAAAATGTTGATGAAATTGTGTTTTTGCTGCATTTTAAAATTCTAGTTTAGTTGGTCCGGATAATGACTGCCGGACAAGAACAGCGTAGGCTTTTAGTTATTCTCCTCGACTTCTAATCAGAGTCAAAATAATTTTTATTTTCCCAATATCTTTAAGCAAGTGAAACAATAACCTGGGAGGTCAACAAAACATAAAATAGCACTTAGTGTTGGAGAGGACACTGTGGCCCACCTCCCAGGGCAGTGCCAGGAGTCTCCTCTACCGGATCAGTTTGGGGGAGGGTTGCTCTTCCCTGGTATATCGACATCGGCTAAACGTTATTAAAGCGGTGGTAGATCATGTGAGTGGAAATTTAAATAGAAGGTAGTTTATGTATGTGTCCAAGGAGCATTATGTTTTCAGTGTATTAATATATTTGTAAGCCGTGTGTATACAAATCTGTGTATGGCCCATTGAGGCTAAATAAACACTATTGTATTCTATTCTATTCTATACAATTATTAATGCCCGTGTCTGGCCTTAACCTAGTGAAATACTATAGTTCACATTAACGTTTAGGTGCCTCAGTGAGCCCGAAGTAAGGGTTAAAGCACACCTCGCACTATTTACAGTTTATGTTCCAATATTCAAAACTATCTGAATACTCTGAGCTATGCTCTGCTTTGAACAATTTATCCACGGACTTGCCTCCTCTAAGCCTTTTCCCAGTCCCTAACTTCTAGCAAGATCTCGGCAAAACTCAGAAAACTAGTTTTATGCATCAGTAGGATGATACACCAACACTCGTCCGGAGCAAAATGTGCATGGAAACTATTGATTCGCGGCAAGTGCATCAAAGATTAGTTAGGTGTCGTTACCGGTGTCAGAATGTAACATAGAACTTTTGGGTCTCCGGGTTTAAAGTTTAACCGAAAAGGCCTGAGAAAATACAATCTAGTTACCCATCAATCATTCATTTAATTAGGCTTGTAGACCCGCTGAAAATGCGCTCCTTCGTTGCTCCGCTTTCACGAATAACCGATTTTCAGATAGTGGAATTCCCGTGTGATTTGTGGTACCTCTATGCTATTGTATCTGTTTGTATGCCTTATCAGAAAGTTACATGAACTTTTTTGTTCAGGCACTAAGCAGTCTTCAGCAAGCTCACCGCTGCCCACTGAAAAGCCGCGTTTGTGTCGAGATTGGAATTTTCCTCGTCATAGTAGAATTTTCGTTGTGGGGACGGACGCAGATATTCTGCACGTCATACCTAGAGTTGATCTTATAAAATAAAAAAGTCCCTTTTGAGAATCCAAATAATTCAGTGTATTCGATTAAATGACACATAAATAACTTGGCTTTTCAGTTAAATGGCTTATTTGCATAAAAAGCTAGCCGACAGGAAATTAATACTATTGCTGTGTTGGAGACAGAACAGGATATAAAAAAAGTTCAATGAAGTTTCGGTCGTCATCTTCACGTTAAATGGCTTATTTGCATAAACAGCTAGCCGACACGAAAATAATACTATCGCTGACTCGGGATAAGACTATTGTGCCAGGACGTAAGTAAGACGATTACTAAACCACTGAAAATCACCTGACATAGGGATGTGAACTGTTTAGAAGAATTTGCCCCCGGCTGGATCACTGTTGATATGACCCGCTTCTTTCTGAATATTGTAGGAGTTTGCTCCCACTGTAGCTCAGTGGTAGAGTAGTGGCCTATCATGAATGAATGAATGAATGAATTTATTCCCAATAAAACCCGAGGGCCATGGCGGGAAATATAACACAGTAAAAAACAAAACAAAATATCATACACTCCAAAAACAAACCACAAATCAACTTCAATAAAAATAGTTCACGGTGGGTCATAGCTAGCTTCAGGAATCTACCCAGCCTTCGGAGCTCACCAAAATACTTACTTCCCATAATTGAAACCAAATCCCTTTCCTCCCAAGTCTCCAGACCAAACACTTCCTTTCTTTATTCTTTCAACTCCGCACAATAACTTATAAAATGTACCGCATCCTCTCCTTCAATAGGTCGTGGGTTCAAATCCCGCATCAGGATAACTTTTTTCTTTCAGTTCCCTACTTAAAATGGTGCACTACAGTAAGGTGGGAAGCCCCTTCGATTCCGTGAAAAATAGCTTCACTTCCCGTAAGTTTTCCAGGACACCACGTTCTCGGAATATCCAATCTACGGAAGTGATGCATTACATCAAGACACTTGTAGGTCCGTGACAGTCTTGAAGGTTGGGGGATATTGGCTCAGTCCTAATTCCGGGAACGGATAGGTAGCAATCACATTTTATATTGCCAAGCTGACACCAAGATCTGTGCTTTTAGCCGCTGTCCTCTCCCACCAACGGGAGTATTTGTGTTGTTAAATGCGACTTTATGGAATCCCAAAAAATGAGTGAAATCAAGTTCAAGTTTAAATTTTTTAATTTGTGAAACCAAACTACAAATACATTAAGCAATCACTGTGGAGAATACAAATTCGTACATTCAATGCTTGTTAATAATTATACCTTAACTGAAATAGCTTTGTACCCTATAAATCTATACAAAATATGAACTAACCTAATAATATCTGACCTATATAATATAACCTGCTATCTACTCAATACACCCTGCGTCCTCTGAAGAAAAAAATTGGCAAACCATTTGACATGAGTAGGCTAAGCGAGAATGCGTACATAAAAAACTAACTACACCCACGAAACCATCATTCACCTAAACACCCATACTATATCGAAAATTCTCAAATAATAAGTTTCATGATAAATTATGTTTTAAACTTAACAACTATTATTTTCTGAAATAAACAATCAATAATCCTTTGGGTCGGAACCCTACAAGTGATCGGCTTCCTTCCAATACTTCGCATGTTTCTCTATCCATCTGTCTGTAAGGTATATGAATATGAATATATTTAGTAGCCAATTGGCCGTACAAAATACATAAGTTAAAATACACTTTACATCACTCAATACTTATCTTTATTTAACTAGTACACTCTTTAAGAATTGGCATATTTTAAGTATCTTAGCTTTATTTTTTGTTTCAAGAATATCGGGGAACTTGATAGTATACCCATTAAGAAAGTGTCTCCTGAGGTCTGAGAGTTGCTCGCATTCAACCAGAAAATGGCCCTCTTCCTCTGTATTTTATTGGCAACTGTGGAACTCAAATTGCGTAAAAAGCGACAGATACGCAACTGGCATAAGAAAATGACGCTTCACTAATACTCTATAATAGTAAGTATATTTAAAAGCCCAGGGGCCATATACATAATACAACAATAATACACATTACAATTGAAAAGAACAACAATATTTTCGCTATGAAACCTCACTACTAAGCTTGGTCGCTGTCGGACTAAGGTCGGACTAAGTCCAGAACACGCCAATGAACCTCGGGAAGAACGAGAAACGTCGCCCGAACGACTCAAGCTCAACAACTCAAATCCTGTGTCAACCAATCACGGTATTCGTTGGGGACAGCTGTGGGACGCTTTCCGGCTCTTCCGCTAGGTACGCGGCGATTCTGCATTGGTACGGAGAATTAGTCATCAAGAGTATTCTGAATGATTTTGTTAGTTATCAAATGTCCCAACTCATATTCCTTTTGTGGGGGTTCGCGGCACGCTATTAACATAATCTTCTTTCAGGCCATGGAAGATCAAAGCAATGAGTGCGAACCCGAGTCGATGGACAGCGAAGACCTACTGTTCATGCTTTACACTTCTGGCAGCACGGGCAAGCCAAAAGGCCTGGTTCACACAACGGCCGGATACATCTTATATGCAAGCTTTACACACCAGGTAATCGACAGGCGATGGGTTGTAAATAAAAAGTAAGATAATAAGCTTTAAAGCTTAACTGAAAAGCCGACTAATTTGTGTATCATTTAACTAACTAAACTTCATTATTTTGATTCCGTTACGGGATTTTTTTTTAATTGTCATTATTTACTCTAGAATATCTACGGCCGTCACCACAACGAAAATACCATGATGCAGAAAATTTGAATCTCATACACACGCGGCTTTTCAGTGGTCTGCAGTCACCAGCCCGAGCAAGGTGGCACACTGCGTGAACAGTTATTTTTCGTAAATCATTTTCGTCCTGCATACAACCAAGATACAACACACATACAAGCGAACAAAGTACCACAAATCAGACAGGGAAATTCCACTATTTGAACATCGACTATTCGTGAATAACTGAGCAACTAAGTAACGCATTTTCAGCCTCTTTAAGGGACAACAATGAAACCAAACTTGAACACACCATGGAGAATACATTTACAGACATGGCCACGGAGAACATTCTTCTCCTGAGCGTGGCGTCTTCAAAGTAGGGATGCTCGTTTCTGGAGGTTTGCACATGCAGACTCCAAGACAAAAAACGCAATTCATTCAAATCTTGTACAGCGCTGGCGGGATCAAATTCGAATTTCTTCTAGATATACGTTTGGGCATAACTGGTTACAAAATATTCGAGAAGAAGGGTTAATTTGAGACATTTGTTCATTTCTGAAATTGTTCGGTACTGAAATAAGGACAGATGCAAAATGGAGCAAAAATCATAGCTTGGAAACACTATTTCGTATTTGGATTGGGGTTTCTGCGGGCAATGTTAACGGAACTCGTACAGGTAGGGATGATACTTGATACTCTACATTCAGGTGTCCTTTACGTGAATAAGTCACAGGTAACTAAATTGTCTTATTACATCCCTTTTCGGTTCAGTTTTAATTTCCTCAGTACGCTCATACAGCTCTTTTAGTCGTATATTAGCTCGTAAACCCGAACATATTTATTTTTAGCTTTAGTTAAATTGGAAACTGCCAATTATTTTTCTAATATTGTTCTATTTTATTTTATTGTTCTTATATTCCGGATGAGAGGGAGCAGTTTGTTCTCTAAAGTACTGGCTTTATGCTGAACTGCAAGTAAGACATTACACTGTACGGCTGCTGGCATTAATCTTATCTCCACTGGAATGAGATTAATCCGAATTAGCGATAACATGATAACATAACAAGATGAATGCCAGTAGCAAATACTGCAAGATTTTTTTTTACAGTATAGCCTGTTCGAGTCCGACTTGTTGTAGAGAAAACTTGGAGGCTGAGAAAATAGAAATGAAGTTTAATAGAAGAAAACACGAGCATGAGACGATTTTCTTTTTTGTTTTTGGCTTCAACTAAATCGGAAACTGCCATGTATTCTTTTATTTTATCTTGAGGTGTGTTGTCCGATTGTGTCTGTCCGAGCTAAATTACGTGCCGTTTGAGCCAACTTGTTCAGTCAAAGACCCTGTTTTTGAAGCGGAAACCATCCCCTCCTATCGATCCGGGGAAAAAGTTATTGAATTTTCTTTTGATTTCCGGATTCCAGCGAAACTGTTCATTCAAGCCGAAAAAGTGCAATATACCCGAATCAATTCGTTTCTGCCTCATCATTAGTTCTTGCTTCGGTTGGATAATTCGGGCAAAATCCGGTCAAAACGGAAATTACGAATCAACCTAATTGCCTGATGAATCTGACTAGGATGCAGATATATCGGCCAAAAACATTCTGAACCTGCATATAATTGTTATTATTTATTTATTTCTGCCTCTTTGGGCGAGTAATATATACAAAGAAAAACTTAAAAGTATACATATAAAGATCCTTCCGCTCCCTTGTGCTGCCTCTCTTCCAACCTCAACGTTTGCGTCCGCAAAGAGCGTGTGCGGAGCGAATACCCAAGCTAGAACCCCGTTACTACCGTACGGAGCGGTACAGAAATAGTTTTATCCCCTAAATTTGTACATATTTTCAACAAAGAGGTTTAGTCATTCTTGTGGGTGTCTCATTTTTATGTTTTTGTGTTAGGCCATATTTAGTTTGAATTATTTATTTTGATATTATGACAGACATTATTGATTTGCCTTCATGTATATTGACGTATTCAACACGCAGTTTGGGCCCAAGCCACGATATGTGTTGATATTTGAAATAAACTGAACTGAAAACTGAACTGAACTGAACAAGACTACATATCCTACGCATATTTACACAAATATCAAACCATAAACCTCTTAAAGGACACCTGAATAATGAAACCGTACTTGAACACACCATGGAGAATGCATTTACAGACATGGCCACGGAGAGCATTCTTGTCCTGAGCGTGTTGTTTTAAAAATAGGGATGTTCGTTCCTGGAGGTTTGCTCATGCAGACTCCAAGACAAAAGGTGCAATTCATTCAAATCTTGTACAGCGCTGGCCGGATCGTATTGGAATTTCTTCTAGACATACGTTTGTTCAACTGGTTACAAAGTATTCCAGAAGAATGGTTGATTGGAGACATTTGTTCATTTCTAAAATTGTTCGGTACTGAAATAAGGACAGATGCAAAATGGATAAAAATCTTAGCTTGGAAACACTATTTCGTACTTGGATTGGGTTTTCTGCAGGCAATGTTAACGGAAGTCTACAGATAGGGATGATACTTGGTACTCTTCATTCAGGTGTCCTGGAAGATCAATATGGTTATTGATAACAAAAACCTCAGTTTGAATATAATGATGTAATTTTCAAAAGAATCAAATCGACTTTTAAGTTTTTATTTCTTTTGTGGTACCGGTACCTGCAGTCTAGGCATATCAGTCATGTCTTCCTGGCAAAACCGATTTTGACTAGATGAAAAAAAAATCAAAGTAAGCCCCAATTATTATTATTATTATTATTATTTATTTGAATCCTTCAAAACTGAAGAGTGATGTATAAAAAGGAACAACAACATGTCAGTCAAACTCACACACACTTACATACTAGTAAAACAGCTGACCGTTAATGACAAATTAGCCTTACTAAATATACAACGAAATACATGGAAAAAAAAAGCTCAAAATAAACAAACTAATCAGGGCGCTTTTTTTGTGAAAAAACGAAAAAGGTTGTGATGAAGAAGAATGTTGTCAGCCTTTTTTGAAAGTTCTGGATTTTACCATCTAAAGTTTCCAAAGGATTCTTGACTTTAAAATTCAACGTTAGGAAAGAGTTACTCGCAGAAATCGGGAAGCCAAGAAGGAATTTAGAGAATTTATAATAAGTAACTTTTAACGCAGATCTTATCTTAGTGTCGATTCATTTCAGTTCAATTCCGTATAGTCTAAAAACATAACGGTCAAGCCGATGGGTTGTTTTTGTGTCAAAATGTAACTTCAATAATGTTTATACAACGACATTTATACCGACGTTTAAATCATAAATATGGTCAGTTTCACAATAGATTACAATTAATAAAGTATAAATAATAAAAAAAATAACGTTCAAATGCGCTCCGAGTTTTATGAACGAGCAAACGAGGGGACGAAACTCTGAGCATACCATGTTCGCAAAGCTACCAGTGGCTCTAAACGAGGCACGGGCTCGGCAGCTTGACAAGGTAGAGGAATTCGGGAGGGGGCAAAATCAGGGGGGAGGATATCGCGATGAAATGTACTTTGGATTATAGATTTACCGAACGTCATAGAATGTTAGTCGGCGGCAGGAAAGGGTGTCGCCTGATTTAGTTTCAGATAATTCAAAACCGATTTTACGGTTTGTCGATTCAGACGTCTTGTCAAAGAAGACACGTCAGCGTACCAAAAAGTTTTCGGGACTATATTTATTTCAAGGTTGGGGTTCCAGCAGGAGATAATTTGACGTTGTTAATGTGTTTATGGGGTGATTGTATACCTTTAGGAATGCGGAAGATATTTGGGTAAGGTAGAGTGTTGTCTGGTCCTTACTTTTGCCCAATGTGCGACCAATTGGTTGAAAATATTTTTCACTTAATGTGCGTATGCCCTGAGGTTTCAGATCTTACGTGGGGAAATTTTTGGTGTTAGTTATTGGGCGGAGGATTGGTTGGTAAAAGTAATGGGAAGTAAATTATTTGGTGGTATTGAAAAGCTGGGAAGATTCCTTTCGGTTTCGATGAACCACAGGGAAAGGTTCCTGTAAAGGAGTATGTAAAATAGTCACCATTTATTTGTTTTTTGTTTTTTATTTTTGTTTGTGTTTATCTTTTCTCATGGCTTCGGTGCTTTTTGTGGAATAAATCTTATCTTATCTTATCTTATACGATTAAGGTGAGTTGAGCGGGTAGGCTACTAAACTTCTCAGGTAACGAGTTCATAACTAATTGAAATTTGGGTTTTGGCCTGGCTGCCGCTCTCTCAGGCATTCTTGGGCATTCAAAGTTTGAGTTAAAGCTATAATGACAGTTTGTCACGGCCCTTGCTTATAAGCAAACTTTTTTTTTGTCATTTAACTGAATACACGAATTATTTGGATTCTGCAAAGGGATCTTTTTTGTTTCACTAATTGCTCTAGTATGATGTTCAGATTATCTGCGGCCGTCCCCACAACTTAGAGCGTGTTCCATCCTACTTACCGTAGTTACTACGCATGCCGCCACAAATTCTGGTTTTTTGCCGTCAAGGCTGGAACGATTTTTCTATTTTCCAGCAGGATCTCACGCCAAGGGCGAATCCGACCAATCACGTTACAGAGAAGCGTAGTTACTACGCTCCCGAGCATGGTAAGCAAATAGTAACTATTAGTTACTATTCCGACAAGGTTGGAACGGTCAGCGTAGTAACTTTTCGTGAGGATGGAACGGGAATAGTAACTAATAGTTACTATTTGTGGAAGGGTGGAACACGCTCTTAAATTTTACTATGACGCGGGAAATTTAATTTAAACACAAACATGGCTTTTCAGTGGTCTGTGGTGAATTGGTGAAGATTGCTTATTGCCTGTACAAAAAAAAACCCATAGATCTTTCTCGTAAGGCATACAACAAAAATACAAGCGCCTAGAGGTACCATAAATCACACAGACATTCCACTATTTGAAAATAGATTATTCGTGAATAGCGGAACAACGAAGGATCGCATTTTCACCGCGTTTTCAAGACAATTTAAGTGATTAAGGGATGGGTAACTAGATTGTCTTTTCCCAGCCCTTTTCGGTTAAACTTTCAACATAGTGTTAAAATCCTGGAAAGTGTTCGATTGCAGCTGTTTCAGCGAATCATCCTGCAAACAAAAAACGCTTCATTGTATGTTGCCCTCTCCTTCGCTTTGTTTCTGTTGCTAACGAGGTCGTAAATTATTCCGATGCCCAGTCAGATATGCGGAAGGTTGCTCCCTTCTGCCAATCTCTTTTTGCATGGCATTGCAGCAGAAGCATTAATTATCTTTAATGATTCGCGTAGAAAAGCATTGAAGCACTTACTAGCCTGAATTACTTAAGCATTGATGACTTCCAGCCGTCGTCTATACTTAGCCCTTTATCCCGTGTGTTGCCCAGGCATGGATATTTATCAAAGAATAGTGCTTTATTGAAAAGTGGTGCAAGATAAGATAGTAAATTTACTACGCTAAAACGCCCATGGAAAACATAGAAAGTACACACTTAAAAGTGAATTAACAATCAGATATAATAATAATTGAATTGAGTTTTATTTGTAACCTGTCTAGGTTGATACTGAGTATGTTAAAAAATTAAAAAAGACAGAAACACAACAACAATATCCAAAATACTTTAGAGGTACGCTTATTTGAAAAAAAAATTATCCTGGCAGAAACTTGAACCAGAAATTCAACGAACTTTCTTTGATTTTGAATTTACTAACAAGGTCCTTCATCTTTTGAAGGCATCTGCTGGTTCGGACCGCCATCTTCTCAGTTGAAGGTGCCTCACTCGTGGCAAACATTTCAAATTATTGAAAAGCAAACCAGAGCCTCGTTTTTGTTGCAATAGCGCTGCCGCATCGCTGCTGCTGCACTTCTTTGCTTTTGCATAATATGCGTTTTTGGATTCACTTTCTTCTTGGTTGAAGCGGCAGTGCTGCAACATCTTGCAGGAAGCACGGACTTGGCCGGGGAGTAAGTCCTTGATTCTCGAAAAGCGCTGCCGTCTTCCTCGGAAGCGCTGCATAGTCTGGGGCCCAAGTATCAAAATGTGAAAAGTAGCTTTCCCGTCGGGGGCAGCTGATCCGACGATGAATTCTAGGTAAATCGACCACGCTGATTTCGAATCTGGGCGGGATACTGCGATCAGACATGAGCTAAACATGTTACGCACCAATACTCAAACTCGGATGTCTTGGCGTTCCATTTCATTTTTCTAAAGCGGATCGAAAACTATTATCAGCTAACCAGCTACGGTGATTCCAACTCTGACTAATAACTATACTTCAGAAACAATGGAAAAGTTTATTTAGGTATGTTTATTTACGGTGAAAGAGTACATTTATTAAAACCATATTTGCAAAAGTTGGTCCTGTCAACTTTCATATTTAATGACAAATGAGTTAGGCTTCGAAATCCTCTTCTTCCTCGTCTATTACAATGACATTGACACATTTCCCCCCGGATGCGCACAGTAAATCACGAGATCTCTTGGTTACAGCACATGAGCATTTTTGCTGCAAGATTTCTTGCAGGCACAAAAAACACCGACCACACTGTCTGGAAAAATATGGCCTATCAGTTGCCACTGATTTTGCTCCCCCCACGTATCTCATCGGCCCATCCATAGTCCAGTGGGTTCAAAGAGACAGGTCTTGGGTCGTGAGCTTGCGTCTACACGGAAAATTGCAAAAATGCACGCAGCCAGTGAAAAAAAAAATGATCTGTCGGTGGGTGGCAGCCACATGAGCTCCTTTTTGCGTGGCAAAAAATGTATGCGGAGATCATTTTAAGGCAATTCTTCAGCCGTTTCATAGTATGGCTGTCACTCTGCTTTAAAAGGACAGAAAAGTTTTCTGTGATTTGTGGTGTCTTGTACACACTACCATCATTTACACTTTGGTTCAATTTCCATCACAAGTTCCTCAATCATTTATCGAGATACCTGGCCTTCTCTGCAACAAGATGACGACCCCTGCGACCAGAAGCACGAAGAATATCTCGCTCAGTTAGTGCACAAGCATGTTCAATTACTATGTTAACGCTCCTTGACGCTTCAGAAACTCTGCGAAGTTGAGACTCTGGCCTCTCTTTACATTCTTTTTTCAGGTAAAAGAGGAAAGTGTCAGTATATAAAAGTCAACACTTTGAGACCTTAACTGTTGGACCATGGGACTAGGAGTTGATGTTGATGTCCAAGTTGCACAGTGTCAGAAGTCCCATCAGCTAACAAGACTGAGGACTTCGAAGTGGAAAAAACTTTTTCCTACAAGTTTCATGCAACACACAATCCCAAAAATTAGGTTTTGATATTGCAGTCATGAGCTTTTTTGCAGCAAATCACTTAGCTTGTCTAACACTTTAGCCTGTGACAAAGGAGCGATGTCAGTTGTTTGGCACAAATACACATAGAAAAGGCGATCAGTTTTCTCTTTTATGGGCTGTTGGCAAACAGCATCCATTATTGGCAAACCGTAACCATCTACAATATCTTCTTACACTGATTAAAGATTGAGAAACCCCTTGATAAACTTTTCATGATATTTGGCCTTCTCACTGCATGCCACCAAAGATTTAGGTGCTGCCAATGGCAGCACCTGCCATTGTAGTCATCAGAGGCCTATTGGCTGTCTTACTGTCTTCAATGTATCACTGAGCTTGTCGAGGACTCAAGCCTCTGATAAAGGAAGAATATCCGTGTTTGGCACAAAATAAGAAGTCAGATTTCTCCTCTTTCTTTAGGCTATTCGGAATCCGGACCTGCTTCTTGGTCACATGATCCATTCAATTTCCTGTAAAAAAAAAAATATGTTACAACACCATAGGTACTTAGATATTATAGTATTAACAAATCTTGCAATTACAGAGGAATTTACAGTCGTTAAAACAAATATAATACAATAAAATTTGTTGGTTTTTAGCTTGGCTAACTAGTGGCAAACAAAGGCCACAAAATATCTCATAAGAAAAAGAAAATAAACAACACAAACACATATTAGGGACTCAACATGGTTAGCCTTTTATAATAATGGAGATTTTTGCAAGTAAACTTTATTCTGACTACCATAGTTGTGAGTAGCAGCTTCAGGGTTCTGTATTTTTCCCTGTACTAATGATCAAACCCCAGGATATGAAAATATTTCTGCTGACTAGTCGGAGACTCACAGCATCTAGGTTAGTTACCAAGCTACTGATTTACTGTAGCCCGACTTTGCTACTGAGCTTCTCAGCCTTTTTAGCTGTTCAAATTAGTTAAGTTATCATAATTTAATAAAAAAAATGGAAATAGCCATGTGGCATGGCCAACAAGCGTCAGACACCCGTACAGTATGTACAGTGAACAGGGGCGTCACAACTGTGGGGGGGGGGGGGGCGATCCTTCCAAATGTAAATATTCCTTCAGCCCAAGCTGACTGCGAATCATATTTGATGGTGAAAAATGGATACGTCAGCTGAATTTTCTTGGAGCTATACTTCGGCCGTTCTTGGCAAGGGTCCTCTTCAGGCTCAAAACCGCTTAAATTTGGAAAAACGAACCCTTCCTACAAGTTCATTTTCCAACTTGAGCGGTTTTGAGCCTGAAGAGGACCCTTGCCAAGAACGGCCGAAGTATAGCTCCAATAAAATTCAGCTGACGTATCCGTTTTGCACCATCAAATATCCTCCAAATGTGTCCGGCCAGTCTGTAAAAAATAAATGAGTTGGCGTGAAGCACTGCAATTTTGCGTAAAAACAGTTGTTTTTCATGAAAACAGTTATTTTTCCTGAAAATCAGTTGATTTTGTTTTCAAAACAGTCATTTTTTTAAATCAGTCAATTATTTTTCAAAGCTGTCATTTTTGTTCTTGAAAACAGTTCTTCTTTTTGCAGCAACAGTCAGTAAATACTTTGAGCCGACGAATACTTTTTTGCCCCGACAAACATTTCAGCTAGTAACGCCTCTGACAGTGACAGTAACTTAGCATAGCCTCCGGTCTCCAAAAATGAGGCTTTTATAATGGACTGACTAACAGTTCTGTAATATTCACAAACAAAACAATTATACCATAAATTATCTTAAACTCTCGACAGTCCAACTTATTTGCTGTTTAATCTGGGCCTATAAGCAAGTGGAGCTTTCTACTACCTAAGAGGCCTTAACACACACTCAAGAACAACCACTTTACAGCTCTGCTTGAATGATTTATACCTGTTTATTCTTCTTAATATCCTCTAATGTTTAGGTGAAATATCTTGGAATTCTTGGTTTGTAAACACTATTGCCACATTTTCTTGTCTGGAACATGTGACTTTTGGCCGCAAAAGATTTTTTGCTTACTTTTTATATTTACTTGCAAGGAACCGGTCGTAGAATTTTGGCTTGCTCTGTCGAAGAAGTGAAAACTGTCATTAACCGCAGATTTCTGCGACAGGCGGCAACGCTGCTTCGGAAATGTTTGAATGTTTGTTTACATCTGCTTGGTTCTGATTGGTCGAAAGTTCGATCGCGGATGTAAGCGCACAAACCGCAACCGCAGAATAGTTCGAGTGTAAGAGGTTAGAAAAGCATGTGCGATATACCAAAAAGCTGTATCCCGGTAACTTTCGTGAGTAACAGAACGTACGGGAGGTCGTGTGATCTCTAGAGTTGTTGCC
Organism: Branchinecta lynchi; assembly: GCA_023053575.1. Taxonomy (NCBI): domain Eukaryota; kingdom Metazoa; phylum Arthropoda; class Branchiopoda; order Anostraca; family Branchinectidae; genus Branchinecta; species Branchinecta lynchi. Next base: position 2,830,564 of record JAKZAP010000003.1, on the reverse strand, counting down.
CGAGTAAGTCCCTCCACTTTTAGAAGGAGAAGACTTTCGGTTCAGTGGACCCCAGACTAGCAGTGCAAATACGGATGTAGAAAGAATCAGCCCGGAATCGGCCGAGAAGTGCACCTGCAGCATGCAACAAAAACGAGGCTCAGGCGTCATTTGAGTCACTTTCAGCCGTGAATTAGCAAAATATTCAGAAAGTGACAAAAGCGTCAGTGGTTAGTACAAGTAGGCTACTCATAGAAAAAATTGCCTTGTTTGGGTTTTAGTTTTTTCTTCGGCGATTGTTCTCTGTTAGCAGACGTTTACATAAGCATATCTCTACTATAATTAAAATTCACTAAACCGAAACATCAATGAGCTCCATGGATGACTGCAATTTTGTTTCATTCTGTTCATGGACCTCAGAACAGCCGCAGACGGATCAACTATACAAAACTTCTCAGTTAGATGGCTGTTCCTTGTCCAGGGGGGGGGGGGATAATAATATTAATAAGTGAATTTCAGAGACCACGGGCCATATACGAAACAAACAAAAAAACACATTACCAAAAAGCAATATTTCTATACAGCTACGGCGCCTCACTACGTACCTTAATGGCTCTTAAATTCGTGTATTTCTTTAATAGCTGTGGGTCGCCACAGTGGATACGATTGGAATGGCGAATGAAATAATACACAGACGAGAAAAGATAATAGGTGTGGGTCGCCACACTGGATACGATTGGAATTGCGAATGAAATAATGCAAGTTGAAAAAAGATACGTTTCGGTTGAGTTGTGGGAGTCGAATAGGTAGTTGCTTGTTAAAACCCTTGTTACACTTTCTGTTGTTCGCTCGGGTCTGTTCCGGGGTCACAGAGTTGGGAACCGTTCCGTAAGAGGTTACAAATTTAATTCAAAAGTTCCTCCTATCTGCAAGGGTCGGCAACTGAAGTCTAACCGGCTCGTAAGAACCAAACATCATAAGAACCAAGCATCACATTGCACGACCTCACTCGAGTTTTTCTGTTTTTGGGGGATCCCAAAACATAAGTGGAGGGATACCTATGACATCGCAAAAGTTGTCCGTCAGCCCGTCAATCCGTCCGTCTGCCGCCAGTACGATAACTCTTTTTATGAAACTAGGTGTGAGGATTCTTTGGATCAAGGGGAGGGTCAAGTTCGTCGATGGGCTCTGTAGGCGTACATTTAGGGTTGGGAGAGGCTGTTCAAATTAATGGGCAAACAAAATATTTTTTAATAGCTTATATGATAGTCATTATGGGATAAGAAGACATCTTAACACGATAAAGAAAGATAATGAAAGCTTCTCGGCGGACAAGTAGTTCGTACGGAATCCGGCGAAAACCGGAAGTTTGTTAAAAGCAAAAGATGTATTTGAAGTTCATTTAGGGATAAGAAGACATGCTAAATACTTATCGAAAATCATTTTCTACCCCGACAACTGGTTCGCCCGGAATCCAGACAAAACCGGAAAATCTGTTATAAGCAAAATTTTATTTAAAATTTTTTTTTTTTTAAAGGAAAACTATGAACTTTCAACATTGCAAGGAAATCCAGTTAAAAGATCACACGGTATAAACTCCTAGGTTATTAAAGGTCTAACATGTCTACATATCTGCTAGTTATTACCTACGGATCAAATGCGAACTGCGAGCAACATAAAAGGTAGGCTACTACTGCTATTCATCTGATAAAAAGGTGTAACAACTACGCTGGATTTGAAAAATGTTACAAGTGGACAACAGCCAACTGCTTCTGGTGTCTGATTCTAACAAGAGGTGGAAGCTCATATAGCACATGCAAGAGTCAGATGGAAGTGATGGTCAAAAGTATTTTTTTCCTTTTCGGTTAAGATGCGTCAAACTTACAAGGCTGGGTCAGATGATGGAGCTAATGGTCAAAAGTTTTTGTTTTCACTTTTCGGTTAAGATGCGCACTTTAAGGGTGCTAAAAATTAATTTCTAAGCAAAACCATTGAGGCAAAAAGGATCATGTGCTCATGGCGGTCGTGAAAAAGTAAATTTTGCTTAAAGGTATTTTTTGCACTTTGCGGTTAAGATGAGTTCTTTAAGGGATGGTCGGGTCGGAGACGTGACGGTGTCTAACCCAATGATGTCAAGTTTCTAATGCTCCAGCAATTCTTCCTAGCATAACATGGAAGTACCTTGACTCACGACCACCGGAATACCGGATACCCCCATACAGCTCCTCCCCCCCCCCCCCTCCTCGGTGCCCGAATCCGGTCCGATTCTGTCGTTGATGCACCTAGGACTTGTAACTGTACTTCCCAAGTTTCGTCCTGATCGCTCCACTCTGTGTGTGTCACACGATTTCCAGTTATCTGCCCCCTCGCAACTCCCCCCATAGTGTCCGAATCCGGTCCAGTTCTGTCAGTGATGTATCTAGCGCCTGTGCTTGTTCTTCCCACCAAGTTTCATCCCGATCGCTCCACTCGTGAGAGTTTCACACGATTTGCGGTTCCCCCCCTCCGATAACCCCTCCATATTTATCGGATCCGGTCCGGACTTGAAATAAGACATCTCAGACACTAGGTCTTTCCAGATATCAAGTTTCATTAAGATTCGATCACCCGTTCGAAAGTTATGCATGCCCCTATTTTCCGGATTCCGCCCCCTCCCCCCACGATGGTCGGATCGGGCAAGTGACTATTTCCAAGTTAGTTTGGTCGAGTCTCTCATATGCCTGTCAAGTTTCATCGTCCTAGCACTTCTGGAAGTACCCAACTTTCCATATTTTCCAACATCCGATGAGGGCCTTACTCGTAGCGCCGCTCACCTTACTACGGTCGGGCCATTCACTGTAAAAAGTTTCTCCGAATAAGGATTAGAGTTAACTGCAGTATTTCCTACTGCGATTAATCTTATCTCTACTGGGATGAGATTAATCCGAATTAGAGATAATCTTATCTTGTTAGAGACAAGATTAATCCAAGTAGCAAATACTTCTAGATATTTTTTTTAGTGTTCAGAGCGAGACAAATTTTCGGGTTTAGGAAATTTCTAGTACAGCAAAGATGCGGCTTGCATACAGCAAAGAAACAGGGGTACGTTGCATTTTTTTTTTGCTGTGTTCGGAATATGGTTTTATTGGAGCCAGCGCTGGTGCGCGGCTGATGGAGTTTAAGTAAGGGCGTTCTCCATCGCTGGGGGTGCTAGTGCGCTGCTATTCGAGTGTGTGTCACTTTTTCAAGTTTTGGCGCCGCTCCCTAGCGTTCTTTTGCTCTGCTTAAATAGCGACTGAACACACGGTAATAACAATCAATCAATCAAGTTTAATCCGAATAGCTAAAAGCTAGAAAAGGAATACAACTTTAAAAAATACACAGACACACAAGAAACAAATTAACTAATACACTTACAAGAAATTAACAGAAATAAGTGATGGAATGAAACTACGTAAAAATTGGGTAGAAGAATTAGCGGGATATGGGGAACACTTATTGCCAGTATTCCTCTCGGACCGACGCACGGAAGACGGGAGGGGAGGGGGGAATAGATGGGTCATCTGGGGACAACACGTTATCTTGGCTCCAAAATTGTTTGAAAGAGTATTTCTACGTACAGATAATTTAGGAATGTCAAGTTTAATGAGAGCCTCTTCGTATGTAATATTATGATCACCCAGAATGATTCTCATGGCTCTCTTTTGGACATTTCCCAGGCGATCAGAGAGCTCTGCAGAAAGAGAAGAATGCCAAACCGGTGAAGCATATTCTAAATGAGGACGGAGATAAGTTTTAAAATAACAGAGGAGGCATTTAGTATCCAAACCGAAAGATTTAAGGGTATTATAACTTTTTTTAACATCGCTCATAGTCGTGGCGGTTGGATTGGTAGGAGTTTAACCTTCATTACTTATTTTCTAATTCAACTTTTTCGCTTAGCAAGTATTCGACTCCCGAGAAGGGGATATTTTCGCCTGCGTTGCTGATGTTGGATGGATCACCGGTCACAGCTATGTCGTATATGGACCGCTAGCGAACGGCGTGACGTCAGTCTTGTTCGAGTCTACCCCCACCTATCCTAACCCAGGTACATTATCCCATCTGACTAAAGTTGTGTCTTTTTGGATTCACTTTTGTTTCGTCAAAGTGTGTAGTTTGGCTCTTGTTTTGTCTTACTTGCGTTTTATTGAGTTGTTGTTACTGAAACTACGCCAAACTACGTCTGCGAGGTAGTTTGAGCTTCTTAGTTTCAGGGTCGAAACTACAGCAAATGAAATGGACAAATAAAACGTCTTTTAAGCGACACTACGCCGAAACTACGTAAAAGAAAACGCAACTTAATGCAGCATTTACGGACAGGAATACTCTTGATGACTGACTCTGCGCGCCGATGAAGAATCGCTGCGAGAAGCCAGAAACGTAACGACAGCAAACGGTGATGATTGGTTTACAGATGATCTGAATCAGTTTTGAAGTTTTGTTTGGGTGACGTTTCATGTTCTTCCCGAAGCCCACTGGCCTGTTTCGGACTTATTCATATAGAGTATTTTGGTCTAGTTGAAAAGAAATTCCGTTGGTGAGAGGACTAGACAAAGTCCAGCTAGATATTGAAACCAGCAACCATCAGTAAAGATATAGTTAAAGATATATCGTGATATTTTTTGTTGGTTTTGAAATCATACTTGTCAATTTTTTCAACTTTCAGCCTGGAAAAACATTTCTTTTTACCCTGCGTGTGAACGTTACCCTGTCTCCAAGACGGGATTACAGTCAAAATTCTTCTGTGTGTAAACGCTGCATAAGGATGTGTTCCCGTATGGAAATATTTAAGTCATCGTATTATGTGACATTTTTCCAATCGTAAACAGTTAAAACAATTGGAACTGATCTTAGACAATTGTTTTTTTTTACGATTGGAAACAGTTGTTTACGATTGGAAACAGTTGTTTACGATTGGAAACAGTTGTTTACGATTGGAAACAGTTGTTTACGATTGGAAACAGTTGTTTACGATTGGAAACAGTTGTTTACGATTGGAAAAAGTTGTTAAAGATTGTATTTTTACGATTGGAACGGACTGTTTCCGAATTTTACGATTGGAAACAACTGTTTACAGTCGTAAAAAACAATTGTTAACGATCGTTTCCAATTGGTTTCAACTGTTTACGATTGGAAAAATGTCCCTTAATACGATTACTTGAATTATTTCTATACGGGTCCAGCCTCTTGTAAACAATTCGCCCTTTTCCGATTCAGTTCCCTTGGCTGGCATTCAAACAATGGATAAGAAGGATTTGTCAACCACGATACTTTGGCAGCGACATTTCGGTTGCAGGTTCATTTCTTCGATTCTCCAACGTTGTCCCTGACGTTCGACAGCCTAACGAGGACCCTTGCCTAGAAGGGCCGAAATATCGCTGCCGAAGCATCGTGACGTACCGGGATAAATACTGCTTCAACCTAAGGTGACTGCGAATCATACTTGGTAGTGCGAAATGGATACGTCAGCTGAATTTTATTGGAGCTATATTTCGGCCCTTCTTGGCAAGGGTCCTCTTCAGGCTCAACGCCGCTCAAGTTGGAAAAACTAACTTGTGGGAAAACCTGTTTGATGATTTTTTCGGACCACAAGTCCGTTTTTCCAAACTAACTTGTGGGAAAACCTGTTTGATGATTTTTTCGGACCACAAGTCCGTTTTTCCAACTTGAGCGGCTTTGAGCCTTTGAGCACTGTCAAACGTGACGTTTCCGTTTTTATCAGTAACGAATAAGCACCGGAACCTCCGTCTCCCTATCTCTGTGATACGACCATGCGGAGTGGAATAAATCCCTGTACTCTCCCTGATGCAAACGAGCGGCGGGTAGGAGCTACGTGGAGCATCACAGTTCGTTACCTCTACATACAGCTATAGCGCTGCAAAGCCCCGAAGAAGAAATTTCCAAAGTAAAGCCGATTCGTTGTTGACGCACTGCAGAGCGGGTCAGCATGCATCCTGCGCTAACTCCTCTGATATGCGCAACGGCGAAGAGGAAAGTAGATGAGCAGCAACTCAAAGCTCAGTAAATACCTCTAGCTCGGGTCAGTTTTCTCGGTGTATCTCTAGTCCCTGCATGGTACTATAGACAGAGGTTCCATTGGCTTATTTGTTCTTGGTATGATCCATTGTTTGAATATATGTTTCCCAGTCAGCTTTGACTCAAGGAGTATCTGTCTACGAAGTGCGGCTCTTGGCGGACTAAAGTACGATTGGAAACGCTACTATGAGTTGATGTATAAAACTCGTCGCCAAACAAGATAGAGACTATCAGTTATTGGTAAAGTTCATCCCCATAAGGAGAGGTAAATACAAACAAAAATATGGAAATTTAATAATAGTAATCTATAATAATTGACATCTCTGTTCAGTTCAGTTTTGTTTTAAAAAAAGGGAAGAGCCCTGGCGCCAAACGTTGCAGGTTCTTTTGAGTCACCACAGGCGACCCTCGTATGCCCGGGCCCCACTATACGGACACACCTGTTCATAATTCGTTTTAAGACGTTTTAGGACGCTCCTCTCTCATTGGTTGCTCATGACAAATTAAAAATGGGAGATGGATTTATCCATCCCAGAATTTATGAACGGGTTGAAGGAGGAAAGTCTAAAAACCGCTAAAAGACGGTCTTAAAAACGGGTCAAGACCGATTTACGAACAGGTGTGTCCGTACACTGTAAAAAGTCTCTCCGAACAAGGATGCAGTATTTGCTATTGGGATTAATCTTATATCTATTGGGATAAAATTAATCCGAATTACGGTTTATCTTGTCTCAATAAAGACAAGATTAATCCCGGTAGCAAATAATGCAAGATTTTTTTACAGTGTAGTTTTGTGAGCAAAATCACTACGGCTTATAATCATTAGCTTCCACTCTACCGCTTGGTGCCCTCTGTTTGATTTTTTGCCGGTTATTCTACTTTGATTATTGAGGGCTTTGTAGAACGTGCCGTTTTCAACCTTTGGTATTTTTCGGTCTGAAGTCTGTTTGAAGTGGTTTCTTCTGTCCTATCTGTGGCATAGTAGTTCAGCTAGATTGGATGAGCGCGCTTGGTCCCTCATCGAAAGATCTGGATGGGGAAGGCAGATTGCTTGAATAGTATCGAGAATATTTTCGTTAAGCCGGTATTGGTTTCCCATCGAGTTTCTCTAGGTTTTCTATCATGAGAAGGACATGGCCGTATCTGATTTTGGTGGATTTGTGGGGGACAACTGTTCGTCTAGGTTCTAGGTTCGCAAGAAGAAACGGAGGAAACGTCCTTAATATAGTTATTATTTTGAATTAAGCAGTTATGATTAAGTATTAAGGAATTTCTTTCTTGGCCAAGGGATACAATTCTTTAAAGTAAGTTAAAGCATGTTATTATTTTGAATTTGGTGTATTTTTCATGACAAAGACACCTGCTCTGTTCTATTGCACTTCTTAATGTAAAACTTTAAGTTTGGACGACCCGACCCTTGCCTTTGCAGCATAATACTCATTGACTTGTTTGTCAAGTTCGTCACTACCGTCAGTGAACAGGGCTCTGACTTGACTCTGACTCATGGTGGTTCTTAGTTTCTAGTTAATAATTTTGTTGATTAGCCGTGATTGAACATATTCTCACGTATTGAAAGAATCCAAACACGCGCTCTCCATATTATCCATAAAGGCCCAAAAGTACCCTACTCCGTTCTTCTAAGAACATACACAGTTGATACACTGGAGAAACGGAGACTGAACCTATGCCTCGAGATCGGTAAAAAACTTATTTCGCACCCCATCTACAATGAGTTTCTCCCTTCCCCATACAACAATGTAAGGGAAAGGCAAGAGCGAGCAGTCTCTACGAAGGTCCCAATATTCCAACCAGTAGCGGCCAAACACAGCCGCTACCAAAACAATTTTATACCAAAGATTGTTGAAATTTTAAATAGCCTTTGACCATTTGTACGGGCTTTTAAATGTTTATGTTATGACAGTACTCACCAATTTTGGTTTTGTAACCGTGAAAGTGTGAGTGAATAAATTACTATTCTATTCTATTCTATTCTATTCATTGAAGTTGGCAAGATTGAATTTATATTAACAGTACTGGACAAACATTGACAACAAAAAATTAAGAATAGACAAAGAATGAACGAAATTAAAAGATTACGAGGAGTTTAAATTTTTATACTAAAATATAGAACCTCATATAGATTGTGTTGGCGGAGGAGAAGGTTTCTGGTCATTCTTGCTTCGCTGTTAGGTCCATGAGAACTTGGAGCTTAGTCTGACCGGATAGTCCTGTGATGTTATTTCTTTAACTGGGATTTTAGAACAAGACTGTGTAAATCCTTAAGGACCCGTCGTACCTACTATGCCAATGCAACCTACTTCCGTAATTACGTCTGTTAATTCTTAAGCCCGGAGACCCGAATTTCCCATTGAGGCTAAATAAACACAACCCTAACGACAGCTCACTGATTTTCACATTTACCGCATTTTTCATGCGCTTCATGCTCTCGACGACCCGATGAAAAATTTGTAGCCTGCGTAGTAGTATGGTAGTAGTACGAAAACGTTGCATGTAATACTATGTAATAGCAAAGAATACTATCATTTAATGTGCCTCAGACTGGTCCAATCTTATGTAGTAGTATCCAGTATGCCATAGTAGCATCCAGTCTTGCTAATAGTAGCATATAGTAGTATGCAGTAACACGGTAGCCTTGAAGTAGAGGCATATAGTAGCATCGTTAGTACTGCATGCTACTTTTTCGCACTACTTCATAGTACTACTTTGAGATAAATTTTTCATCGGGGAGTGTTCAGGTATCGTTATGTTCATGTTTAAGTCCCCTTAGGTGAATTTTGCTGTGGACTTGTTAGAAGGCAATGGGCCTGGGAAAAGGCTTATAAGACCCAAAGCCGTGTATAATTTCTTAAAAGCAGAGACTAGTGTTACAGTGTTTAACTAGTTTTGGGAATTGAAACAGTAAATAGTGCGAGGTGTGCTTTAAATCTTGGCTGGTGACCCAAGAAGAGAGGATGCGTCAAGCAGAAGCTGAAAGTCGGGACTTTTTCTTTCTCTGATTTGTCTACTCAAGTCTAATTCACCTTTGTTACATACTTTTCCCTTGTATCAACTTTAAATTGCGGAACTAATGGTTGCTTCGAGAAAATCCAAAGGATAACAATAGACTACAATAAATAGACTACGTCGTTGGAGGTAGTGAGGTTACGAGGGTAGTGAAGGCAAGGTTAATGGACCAGGAGATTCAGCAGTGGCTGTGGGAGGTGAGCTCGACCCCTTCTCTGAGGGTTTATGCTCAGTCAAAGAATTTATGAGGGGAGGAGCTTTATCTTAAGGTTGGTTTAGGACCCGATGAACTAAAGTGGATGGTGAGTTTTCGTGGAGATGCTTTACCGGTGGGTGCGAGAAGAAAATATATTGGTAGAATTAAGTGCGGTTCTGGTCCTTATTTTTAAAGATGGATGAAGATGTGAAACACTTGGTTTGTTCTTGTGGTGAGTTAAGGGATCTAAGGAGAGAAGTTTTTGGTAAGGAGGTTCTGCAAGGGAGGTCTTTGAAAGATTTGATGGGTAGCAAGGTGTTCTAAGAGTTGCGTCGGTTGAGTAGATTCCTGAAGGTTGCCATGGAGCACCGTGAACGTTTTATTGTAGGTTGATATTGTGGTAGGGATAGGTATTAGTTTGTTTAATAGTCATTTAGTTATTAGAAATATGAGTTTGAGTTTTGAATACTTGGACTGGTACATGGCAGTTGGGAGTGCTTGTTTATTTTTATATTTTGCCCGCTATGGTCCATAGGGATTTTTTGGGAATACATTCATTCATTCATTCATTCATTCATTCATACTTCTCTTGTCTAAAATTTGGCAAACCATGCAGTTGCATAAACTGAGAGCCTCATAGACCCATGTAGTTAAATCAAGCAGTAGGGAGAAACTAGGCTAGGCTGTTTGTCAAAGAAACGTGTCTTTTGCACCATAAAAAATACAGACGTAAGTAATCAAAGGTCAGTGAAATAAAAGAAAAGTTTTAAATAACAGTTTAAAGTTTAAAAGTTTAAAAACTTTTTTTAAATAAGTTTAAAAGTTTAAAAATAAGTTTAAATCAGTGATGTCGACAAGACCAAAACGTCAAGACCAAGGCCAAGACCAAGATTTTCGCACCGGAATTAAGACCAAGATCAAGATTTTGGCCCTGGTATCGAGACCAAGACCAAGAATTCAGCTCTGGTCTTAAGACCAAGATCAACACCAAGACCGAGACCAAGAAAGTCTATTTTACTAGATTGAGTGAGGAATTACTTTTCTAGCCTAACTACGGGAAATTAATGAAAAGTAAGCTGATTATATTTCTGTCAATGAAAACGCACATAAAATTTATATAATCATATGCCAATTTCTCTGTTGCATTTTAAATAAACCAATGCTGCCAATAATTTCTGGGACATCCTCGCTCTATGCGGTCTCATAAATAGTCCACTGTGGCTGAACACTCGCTCCACTGGTGCTGAAGTTGCTGGAACGCAGAAAACCTTCTCGTATAGGGGATTTAGGCGCGAAAAGGCAGGTTGCTACGAATTTTGCTTGTGCCAGGAAATTCTTCACCGCCACTTCCTTTTTCGTGCGTAGCTCCGGAATTCTGGTACCTGATATCGTACTGCGTGCAGGCAAACAAAGCTTCGGATCCATATCGGCGACAAATTTTCGGAAGGATTGGTTCTCAACAAGTGATATTGGCAGGCTGCAGCTGATGATAAGATTTTCCAAGAGTGACTTCTCAAATCTTCGTTGTACGGGGTGATCTCTAGCGTAGTGAGCTCCAGCGGAGTCTGTCGCAGAGTGGAAGCCAAAACCAGTAAGCAATATCTGACTGGAACTGGAAGCTGGAGATTTCGTGATGTACGACTCGTATACAGAAACGTGCTTCCGCCTCAGATGTCTGAAAAAGGTCAACATAGCTTTTAGTCCAAGTTTGTTTAAAAAATTCTCTCCTCGAAAATTAGTGGCCGAAAAGGGGTTGGTCAACCGATTAACCAAGATTTTACTAGATGTTTTGGAGGACGAACGAAAAGAGAGTACAAATTTGAAAATTAGAATGTTGCTCTTTGGTTGCGTTTTCTGGTACTATGTTCTTTAGTTCCGCCAAACTAGAGACAGCTCACCCCCTAACTGGATTATCCTCATTCAGATCTCTAGTTCCGACCAGAACCTGATGTGACTTTCGGATTATTTAGCGACACAGCTGAACTTTTAGCAACCAAATATACATAGCAAAATATCAAACAAAACGCGAAAGATTTGGCTCATGTATGAAAAGAAAGTGTCATTTGGCAGTTGGCTTTTTATATAATTCTACAATTTCATCGTCATTTCTGCTAACATCCAGCCAATGATCAAGATGAAATGGAATGATTTTCGACCCGCCAAGTAAGTCATGTGCGGGGAGAGCTGATACGCATAATTTAAAGGAGAATAATTTCCTCTGTCTGTTTCGCATCATGCTGACTGGATCTTAGAGAAAAGGTACATTTTTTTTACCAGCAATCATCCATGTCCATATTGTACGTTGCTACGAATAAAAAATATCAGCAATAACTGTACATACTGCATGCTTACCTTACAAAAGTAGAAGAAACCCCTTTACTGTCAGTGCTCTTTTCGTTGCAGAACTTACAAACAGCGGACCACTTCCGAGTTTTTTCACAAAGCTGAAAGTTGGTAAACGCATACTTCACCAATGAAGGTTCCTTGGTAGCCATTATTGTGTTACTGAAGAAACTCACCTCGAACATTTGCTTATATAGCAACGATCGCTATGAATAGCCCCTAAATAATTTGATCCGCTAATCTCTTGACCTCCAAAATGTGTCCTGATGATGCAATCCATTATTAACCTTATCCTGCTTTGCAACATTTTGAAAAGTTTCGAAATTAATCCGGATGTAATTAGGGTCTTGAAGACCAGCCTCGGTCTTGAAGACCAGGCTAGGTCTTGACAACCGGAAGCGCAAGAACAACACCAAGACCAAGAATTTGCGACTGGTCTTAAGACCAAGACCAAGATTGTCGACATCGGTCTTGAGACTGGTCTTAAGACCAAGACCAAGATTCAAGACTACATCTCTGGTTTAAATATAACATTTTAAAAATAACATCACCTTTTGAATTTGTTCAGTCGACGTCTTTTCTGGGTGTCTCATGTCTTGTATCTAATAAGAACCCGGTTAATGAATCTATTAGGGGGGGGGGGGGAGGGGGTGCCTTGTTTAGCTGAATTCATCAGTTTCCGTCGGAAAGAACTTTAGCTGTCTTAGAGTGAGTCATTTCCTTGGAAATACATTGTTTCCGCGGATGAGGTTGCCGTGGCGTTGGAAGATAGATCGATAAATATTCTTTTACTTTTACGAAATAAATAAACGAAATGCTCAGATAAAGCTTTCACGCCTCGTACTCCATAATAACTAACCATTTGGAGACAAGGTAACTACAAATTTGGGATAATCTATCTATTTGTCCCCGCCGCTAGGTGGTATCAGCTTCGCTACGAATGAAAAAGATGGTCTTGGACAAGGATTGTATTGCTATAAACTGAAATGCTTGGTTCGCAACAGTAGTCATTTTCACATTTCTATAGTAGGGTACAGTTGCCATTTCAGTACAAAAATTCCCTATAAAAGTAGCAAATAAGTACAACAATAGAAGAATCAGTCCTACCTATACAAATATTCTGTTTGAAAAGTTATAATAGTTAACATACCTCCATCTTGGTTCATATTAGAATAACAACCTCAACGACCATTTAAAAATATACTACACAATACTATTATGTTTGACTGCATTACGTGGATACGTCAGTTGAGTTTTATTTTTGTGATTTTCCGATCACAGGTTCGCTTTTCTACCCCGAGCCTGAAGAGGACCGTGGGCAAGAAGTGCTGAAATATCGATAGAATAAAACTCGGCTGAAGTCTCCGTCTAACGCATTCAAATGTGATTTGGGTCAGCGTTGGGCTGAAGGAACACCTATCCAAGAGCATAGCCTTCTAATACCTTACCTTAGACCTTAGTTCCTCCAGAGCCATCGGTGGCGCATAGGGCGTCGACAAAGCCTCTCCATTCGTCCCGCATTGGTGCCGCAGCGGTGACGTCTTCCCATTCAGGTACGAGCGAGGTACCAGCCATCCTCAGATCTCGGTCATATGTTCGCCTCAATGTGTTTTTGGGGCGGCCTCGCTTTCTTCTCCCGTCTGGCTTCCACTCGTAAGTTGTTCGAGGAAGGCGGCTCTCATCTATACGAAGGACGTGTCCGAGGTATGTCCACCGCCTTCTTTTCAGCAGCTCGATGACAGACGGCTGTCCTGTTTTCCCGCGTATTTCTGCATTGATGATTTTTTTGTTGCCAGCTTATATTTAAGATTCTTCTGAGGCTCATGTTTTCAAATGCGAGGATCCTTTTTTCCAGCTGGGTGTTTATTTTCTAGCATTCGCTAGCGTAAAGGAGTATCGAGAGTACATTGCTGTTGAAGAGTCGTAGCTTCAGTCGCATTGATTATTTGTTGCTTCTCCAAATAGGTTTCAATCTATTGAAGGCACCTGTTGCTTGCCCGATTCTACGTTTTATCTCGGTTGAAATCTCTCCATCACAATCAGTCCAGCTACCCAGGTACTTGAACTCCTGGACTAGTTCTAGATCCTTTTTTTTTGCAATGGAGAACAAGCGGCGAACTTGTGATAGCCATGCTCTTTGATTTGTCCACGTTGATTTTAAGCCTTAGATTCTCTGCATTTTCAGTGATAGTGTCAAGTAGCCGCTACAACTGTTCTTTAGACTCTTCGAGAAGGACAACATCGTCCGCAAAGTCCAGATTGAACAGTTGCTTGTTGCTTACTTTTACACCGTATCGCGATTCGAATCTCAGGGCATAATCCATTATTATTATAAAGAGCATGCGGGAAAGTACACACCCTTGATGGACACCAGACATGATCTGGAAAATTCTGGTTGTACCGTTTTCGGTCTTTACGCAACATTCCGATTCTTCTTAGAGCGCTATAATCATATTTATTATTTTATTGGGAATTCCATAATATTTCAGGATTCTCCACAAGCAATCTCGGTCAACTGAGCCAAGGCCTTTTCGAAGTCAGTGAATAGGAGGTAGAGCTTTTTGTTCCGTTCTTTGATTCTTCGACAAGCATTCTCAGTACAAATATTGGATCAGAACATGATCTCCCAGTTCTGAAACCATGGTGCTCTTCTCGCAGATTTGCGTCGGTGCAAGATGACGGAGGCCAATAGTTTGGATGAGACAGGGAGAAGATTGATACCTCTCCAGTTATTGCAGTTCATCGAGTCTCCCTTTTTGAAGAGTTTGACTAGGATGCCTTTGCTCCAATCTCTTGGGACCTTCCCTAAGGTCCATATATTGTTGAAGAGGGCGAGCCAAATATATATGCAGGTACTAATTGAGTACTTCAGCATTTCTGCTGAGATCCCATCTATACCCGGGGCTCGCCCATTTTTAAGCTTCTTTGCTGCAAGCATGATCTCCTCGGTACTTGGAGGGTCAGTATTGATGTCTAATTGCATAAAAGGGATATCAGGTATTTGCCAGGTTCTTGGTCTATTCAAAAGTTTTTCTAAATGGGAAGCCCATCTCTCGTCAATTTTTTCTTGGTCAGATATGATTACTCCATTTTCGTCCTTGACAAGGGTGATTCCGCTGCTTTGCTTCCGACCATCTCATTTGTCAATCTGTAGACAGTCTTGGAATCACCCTTCCTAGCAGCTTCTTCAGCCAAAGCTGCTTTCTTTTCAAGAAATTGTCTCTTGTCCTTTCATGCACTCTTTTTCACCTCTTTGTCTTTTTCTTTGTAGAGATGTTTTGTTGTCATCTCTGCGTTCCTTGTCGTAGCTGTGAGCGTGGCATGCTTGAGCGCCTTTCGTTCATCAGTCAGCTTCCATGTAACGCCAGAGATCCACCTTTCGTTTGGTTTCTTCCAGAAACCTAGCTTTTCTTCGGCAATCGTTGTGTTCACATCTTTTGTACCAACAGCCAAGGTATCGAATTTGTACCGTAACGATAAACAGAATTGCGGACCTTTCGATCCTGCAGCTTGTCCGTGTCGTACGGTTTCTTCAGATCTTGCACTGTCTTCTTTTAGGGCACGTAGTTTGACCTGTACATGGGCGATCATGAACATGTGATCGGACTGATCATCTGCTCCTCTGTAGCCACGCACGTCTAACAAGCTTGTGCGCCACCTTCTGGCGACCAGGAAGTGGTCAATTTGGTTTCGCGTTGAGCCGTCTGGAGATGTCCATGTGTACTTATGCACTTTTTTATGTTCGAAGAGTGATCCACCAACGACAAGGTCATTACTTAGAGCAAGGTCTACCAGTAATGCGCCATTTTCTTTGATCTGACCAAGTCCATGCGGTCCTAGGACGTCGGGGTAGTAGTTGCGATCGGTTCCCACTTTGGCATTCAGATCGCCAACAACACACAGAACATCATGTTTGGGGATGTCCTTGGTGACAGCCTGTAAAGTTTCATAGAAGCTGTCTTTGACATCATCATCCGCCTCGTTGGTAGGGGCATAACACAATGACAGAGATCTTAATGTGTGTTGTTGCTAACCGTGCAAGCAAGATCCTTTCATTCACAGGAGTCCATTTGGGCATTACAATATGCTGCAGGGGACATCATGAGTCCTACACCTGCCTGATGATGGTTGTCATCTCCACTGTACAAAAGCACACATCCATCATCTAGTGCTTCTTGGCCTACACCTTTCCACCGTATTTCGCTAAGGGCCATGATGTTAATGTTGTATTGCTTCATCTTTCTGAGAACTTGCTCGGTCTTGGATAACTGACTCATTGTTCTTACGTTCCAGAAGCCAATTTTTGTTGGTTGTTTCGCAGTCAATAGTCGTGTCCGGGGGCGTGCTAGGTTCGTTGTCAGGGGGGAAGATAGTTCATCCGAGGCAATTGTCGACGTTTCCGTTGCTGGGGCTTTTTTACAGGGACAAGTAGCTAACCTGTCGCCCAACTCTCCTCCTTCATCCTGGCTTGGGACAGGCTGACATTATCAGTGACAATGACAGGCGGAGTTAAAGCCTTCTAATAAATGAACTAAAAATTTAGGGATCAAAACGTCGAACGCAGAAACAAGGGAGAGACACGTGGAACATCATTAACTTGTTCAAAGAGCAGTTATTGAGCATCTTGGAAACGCGAGGTCCAATATTATGGTGTTCGAAGAATTTATGTTCGATCCGCAGGAGTGGTTCGACAAGTCGAATTTTTCGATTTTTTTTCGAAAACAGGCGATTTTTGTCTAAGACATGACCTCCGCCCTCCCCCCCCCCCCCCACCCAAATCGCGGTAACCCCCTCCTTCCCGATCCGCCCTAAGAGGCTTCACTTGTAAATCTTTCTGTTAGTTGCAGTTACTTATTCCCCAAAGGTAGCCTATAAGTATCGAACTTTTTCGATTCATCCTATGAATTCCGGAGAAGCAGATGGGATTTCTATGCTTTTGGTTATCTTTCTGTTGTGTCATCGTAGCCCTTCTCGATTACGGATACCTATAAACTTCGGCAAAACCACGCTCCGACTCCACTTCAGAGTTTATTTTGATTTGGATCAGTCCAACTTTGTCGATACTTTGGGAGCACTTGTAACTTTAAGAGTTTTGTTTCGAACGATCGAATGTAACTTTTGAAGAACCTTTATTGTTAGCAGTGAAAAACAAGTGCAAAGCTAGTAGGTGGGCTAAATAGATGCAGAAGATATCCTATCTAGATCTATCCGCACCAGCTTATGGTTCCGACGAAATTTTCAGATACTGCGAGCGTGTTCCACCCTTCTAACAATAGTAACTATTAGTTAATAATTTGGTCCAGCATCGTGAAACGTTACTAAGCTGACTGTTCAAGCCTTCTCGAAATAGTAACTAACTGCAACTATTTGCTTCCACGCCCGAGAGCGTAGTAAACGTGGTTACTACGAATCTTTTTGACCGGATTGGTCCGATTACCCCGGGGCACGATATTTTGCTGAAAATAAAAGTGGTCAGATTCCCACGTCTGATCTTCAGTGCCTCGAAACATTTTGACCTATTTAAAGTACAATTCTTACTAGAAATGATGAAAAAAATGATGATTTTCCCTATGAAAAAAAGATCAGAAAAAATATTTTTATCATTACTCTCCACCTAAAACTAGCGATTCTCTTGTTAGCGCTTGTCGACTATATCCAGCCTTCCTGTCTTCCCGACGCGACGGCTGGGCGCATAACATTTGAAAACTAAACGTATTGGGTAAAAAGTTGGAAAACTAAGCAAATAAAAGAAGTAATAAACAGAAGATTGTCACATCCTGATGTGTGAGAGAGTTCACAGCGGACGTTGAAGATTCCGGCAAACTCTTCGCTGGGTGACGGGAAAACTCGGCAAGGCCGAAAAAGCGTTAGAAATTCGTTGTTACGAAACGATCAACGGAGAAAGGTGGGGATTGTATGAGCTTATAATTCGTATATTATAAAAGGCAGATTAAGCAAGAGGGGTCCTTTAAGGGATTTTTTTTTTTTTTCACCAGAGGCTCTGGTAACAATGTTCAGAATGTGCGCTGCTTGCATGACAACCCTAAAATTTGCCCAGACGCGGAGAATCTGAATTTCAAAAAAGCCTGCGATTCCACGGTTAAAGACGCTAACCGTGGAAAGTCGTGACTGAAAAAAATAGGAAAATCTTGTTAGGGTATATCTTGCGAGCAGTCTGCGGTAATTGCTTACTTTTTTAGCTGGTAGGTTTTTCAAGCATAGAGGGAAGGCACATAGAGGTACCACAAATCCGATAGAACAAGCTCATTCGATGAAATCGATTGTCTTTGGATAGCGGAAAAACGGAGTAACGCATTTTTATCGGGTTTCAGGCCTTATATAAGTAATAAGTGATGTGTAATTAGTCGGATCTCATACCTATGCGGTTAAACTTAAAGTTGAAACCACAGGCTAGTTTTTGTCTTTGTGTTTTCAGTTGATCTGTTTGCTTTTCAATAAATATTGATAAGTTTCCTACCATACCCAAGCATACCCTGTTGTGCTTTCCTGGCAGGAATGTTTTGTTAGTTGTGTTTCTTCTTTAAATGTAGTTAAATGAACTGACGGGGTCATGTGCCATGCAGCTCAAGTCTGTAGCCCTTCGTTTCTCGTATTCTCCAGTTATTTAGCATATCGGTTTTGTTTCTGAGCCGGGATGATTTCCACTTTGAATCTCAGGAGGAAATCGTATTCCCTCGGAATTACGTTCCATGGTTCGTCTTCAGGCTGAACGAATTCAAGAAGAATCGGCAATAAAGTATTGAAAATCAATTATTCCTAGCACTGATTCGGCGAGCGTATCCCGGAAATTGATGAGAATGTTCCAAGTGTCCAATTCGAAGATTTGCCAAGGGTTTCTCACGTCAGCTGTAAATGGTCTACACGCCTGACGTTTTAAATGGTGTGCACGCCTGACGGCTCAAGCCACTCAAGCTGGAAAATGAGGAATCAAGCTGGAATCATTTTCCAGCTTGAGCCTGAAGAGGACCCTCGCCAAGAAGGGCCGAAATATACCTCTAATAAAATGTAGCTGACTTATCCGTTTTGCACCCTCAAATATAATAATAATGTTGGTTACATTCTTTCCAGTGTCCAGACCAAAATCCTCCTTCCTTCCAGGCCGATACTGGGAAATGGTCCAGCGACTGCGACCTACACAGTTCTATGGTGCACCCACCGCCATTCGCCTCTTACTGAAGTATGAAGATCACTGGGTGACGAAGTACGACAGGTCTAGTCTCAGAACCCTAGGATCCGTGGGAGAGCCTATTAACACTGAAGCCTGGGAATGGTATTATAAACTTGTAGGGGAGGAGAAGTGCGATGTGGTAGACACCTGGTGGCAAACTGGTAAGTAAAACCAAGAACAAATAACGAGATAGACCAGAGGCGTTACTAGCCAAAATGTTTGGGGGGGGGGGGGGGGGCAAGGCATTTACCGACTGACTGGTAATTTTTACCGGCTTTTTCTGCAGAAAAAACGACTGTTTTCAACAACGAAAATGACATTTTAAAAAAAAATCGACTGATTTTCCAAAAAATCCACTGATTTTCAGAAAAACCGACTATTTTGACGAAAAATTGACGAATTTACAGAAAAAACGACTGTTTCCATGTAAAAGATCATCTGTTTTGACGAAAAATCGCGGCGCTTCATTTTTATTGACTGGCCGACAGCATTGGGGGGAGGCGTCCCCCCCCCCCCCCGTCGTGACGCCCCTGGATAGAACTGCTGTCTCCCTATCTCAGTCATACAAACATGCTGAGTCGAGTAAAGTACGACCGACTCTCGACGCAGGTGAGCGGAGGCTACTTGCTTCGCGTCAAATCACGTTCCGTTACCTCTACAGATAGCTATAGACAGATTGAAGGACTAAAAACCGGTCCTAAAAACGGGTCAAGGCCGATTTACGAACAAGAGTGTCCGTAGTGGGGCCCGGGCATAATTTGCCCTTATCCAGTTCAGCGCCCCTTGCGGATTTAAACTAATCTGAGTTGACACGAAACCCATCACCAAAGCAAGATTTATGTTTACCTTCCTTGTATTTATTTTATTGATAAGTCTCTTTGGCTGTAGCAAAGAAACGTAGGTAATCCGAAGAAACAGAAGTACTATTGAGCCTCAACTGAAGGGGCTATTGAGGGGGGTGGGGGATAAACTTGAAATTGGACCCAACATCGATCTTTACCCCCTTCCCTCCCCCCCGAGGGTTATTGAAATGACCCCACTACTCAGTTGATATTTATTATTTGATTTTCAGAAACCGGTGGCATCTGTATTAGTCCCCGTCCGTCCTCTGTCGGAGCTGAAATCCGTCCAGCCATGCCTATGAGGCCATCTTACGGTATTGAGCCAGTATTAATCGACGAGAAGGGAAACCCGGCAGAGGTGAGCTCTGTTTTTGTTATTTTCGTAAATGAAGGGCATTGAAGTGAGAAAGTCAACAGTCAATGAAGGGCGGTGAAGTGAGAAAATCAGCAGTAAATGAATAATTAAAAACTAACGTAGACTAAAGTAAATGATATTATAAAAAAACATGTTTAGCCTTAGGCCTCACTCCCAAAAATGACGTACACCAAGTGGCGAGTGCCGCGGTGGCGTGCCGGTGCCGAGGTATTTTTTTTTTTTTTTTTAAATAAAAATATTGCGATAAACTACAATTCCTGATGTTCATGTCAACAAATTTCATCAGATATTGGCCAAGAATGAAGAAAATCTACAATGTTCACGAGCTTGGGTTGAATACAAGAGCTAGAAGCCCATATGGTACTTGCAAGGCTGGCTCAGAGGATGAAATTTAGGAATTTGCAAATTCTTTGGTTTCTTGTGTTTAAATTAATATCCTCGAAATAAGAATGATCATGGGCCCTTGGAAATCAAGAGAATGATCTGACAAAATGTATTTTATTTTTACACTTTAAGGGCTCTAGAAATTCATCTGAAAGCAAAACCCTTGAGGCAAAACTGATTATGGCTCATGGGGATCACGAAATTGTATATTTTGCTCAAACTACTTTTTGGACTTTAAGGAATTAACATGCTAGCAATAACCTTGAAGCAAACATTATCATGGCCCATGGGCATCATGAATATTTATCGTGTGGTCAAAAGTAATTTTTTTTTACTTTTTCGTTAAGATTGGCACTTTAAAAGACCTGTCTCACCTGTAATACTAATCCAACCTACTTCCGTAACCACTACATATGTTTCTAAACCCGGAGTACGTTCTAACCGCTATAAGAAAACCTCTGATTCCTTCGATGTGTATCACGCTGTCGACGGTTCGAGACGGTTGCGCGACGGTTGTCTGCGAGAAATTTTTCCATCAGGAAAACCTGTTATGTAAATTTTTTCCCTGTTTTGCTACAAGTCAACGGGTCTTGGAAAAGGCTTAAAACAGCCCAAAACAGTTGATTATTTATTGAAAGCACAGCATAGTTAAAGTATTCAAATACTTTAAAATACTGTAGTTGAAGAGTGAATAGTGCGAGGGGTCCTTTAAGGGAGCTGGAAATTCATTTTGAAGCAAGACCCTTGTTTCACAAATGATCATGGGCTCATGGGGATCATGAAACTATATGTTTTGCTCCAAAGTATTTTCTGTACTTTGTGGTTAAGACGAGTACTTTAAGGAATGTGGTTGGCTCTATAAAGTGAGAATTTGCGAACCAATCTTTTCAGTCCTTAATTACCTACTTAGGCTAACTGGTACATATATTTAGCCACAGCAAGTGCATGAAAATGGCAAAGTTCGAAGTCAACGAACGTTCAAATAAGCATACCTCTATTGCAGACTTTTTCCAAGTTGAATATGCCTGCCAAGTTTCATTCCTAGCACATCCTACACATGTGAAAAAAAGTTTGGTCGCCACTGAATTACCTTCACCAGAAGCAGGCCCTTATCCAGGAATTTTCTTCGGGGGGGGGGGGGGGGGGGGGGAGAGGTTCTCTGCGGGTCGGACAACAGACATAGATCAGAGGGAAAAGCCTATAAAAATGACTATTTTTGTGTGTTTCGGGGATGGGGTTCAACCCCCTACCCCCCCTCTGGATACGGCCTTGACCAGAAGCAAAATATACTGAAGCTGACTCTAGTATTGGGCGATATTCGATATCGATAAAGACATATCGATGTATCGGAACAAATATCAATATCGAAAACGATATTTGTGTATTCGTAAATATTGCAAATAATCCAACATAACCTATATTTGACGTATATACTTAATTGGAGCAATAGATAGATAGATAGATTAGTGTATTTCAAAAGCCCACGGGCCATATACACAAACAAACAAAAACAAAAATATAACTTAAACAATCAGACTCCTTCTTAGCTCTAAAGATTTATCTATGTACACGCCCACTCTCTTTCATTATCTTACATTCCAAATCAAAAAAACTTTCAGCCTTTTTTTCTCTTTTTGTCAAATTGCACCTTTCAGCACAACTGCATATTAAATCATTTAGTCCAGAAATTATTTCACACACGTCGGTTTGGTCATCAGCAAGTGATTGGCACTTAGTCGTCAAATCCATCGTCGAAAACACTTTTTCTAGACTCCTTATATCATCGTCTGACAGATTGCATCTTATTCTAGGCCCTAAGCCTACCCTATCGTTTTTATCACTATCACAATATTCCATAATACTAAAACGATCTTTCTGGTACAATCTTAACTTAATCTCAAGCTTCAACGCCCTATGATCCGAACCAACTAAATCCAAAATTTCAACACCAACAGAATCCGGGGCAAAATGCGTTCCAATCAGAGCGTAATCTACTACACTTGGCGTTGGCCCTGACAGGCAAGTAAATTCACCAACACACATATCCTTACCGAATCTACCATTCCCAATCAACAGACCATGCTCTCCGCAGATTGCCAGAAGCTTTCTCCCCCAAACGTTAATTCTCCGTTTTTCATCCTTGTTACTACGTGGCATTCTACTACTTAATGGAGCAACATCACCTAAATCCGGTATTAATACATCAGGAACCTCAAGCGCAATACCCGTATATGCGTTGAAATCACCCATTAGAACACACTCGGCATTACTATACTTTTCTTTAATTGATGTCAATTCCTCCTCTAAAATTCGCCAAGTGTCTTCCCGACTATACGAACTATTTTGAGGCGGAACATAAACCACACCCAAAATCAGCTTTTTACCACATTTCAAACAAATACTCAACCATATTAAATTTTCAGATCTACTCTTGATTCTCACATACCCATTAACAGCGGACGTTTTTATCATAACCAGAATACCACCGTAATATCTATTGTTTTTCGCAATTTTTCGAATAACTTGTTCAACCTGGTAACCGGGAAAAACATACACGGATGATGAATCATTCCAAGTTTCAATAAGTGATATCACATCAAATGAGCATAAGTCCTGATACAAAAAAGGTAATTTTTCACGCAAACCTTGCACATTCCACGAAACAAGACTCAGTATATGGCCCCCATCTTCCTATGCGACTACGTTCTCAGACGTCGCATTACTTTGCCCAGCCACGGCGAGGGGTTCGCCACTTGTTCCTTGATCAGAATCACTTGGGGAAAATGCAAAACGGTAGTAATCGCGACACTGGCTATTAGACTGACTAATAGCATCTCGTGGACTATTTACGGAGAAACCACGGGAGGGCCAAACCTGGGGTCGTTGCGCAAACCCACGGCCTCGCATACTTCTCCCTCTTGGTTCAACATTACGGACTCCTGGCCGATGCAAATCATTAGGGCTGACAATAGCACTAGCAGGTCTTTTCGCTGACATAGCGACCTGGGAATATGTTTCCTGGGGCACAACAGTTTCCGCGTCACTGTCGCTAGCGTCACTCTCCCGGTTCATCTCGACATCCTGTGGTACCATCGGAGGAATAGCACTCTCGGTTGGTCTAACACGTTGCACTGGGTTGGCCGGAATAACTTTGCGCGTGATTTCAACGACAGTTTTACCATCAAAACCGAACACGCGGTCATCGATAAATAGCTTCTCACCCCTTAACTTTGTAACATGGCCGTCGTTACGAGCAAGAATCATAACTTCCTTTAAGTGTTTGCGGGCCTCCCTTTGCGAAAACGTAAAATCAGGAGCCACAGAAAGGCCAAATCCCTTTAAAAGGGAACTAGTCTTCAAAATTAAATCCCTTGTGTCGACCGAATTCAACTTCAGAACCACCGGTCCTGCTCTCATGCGAAAAATGTCACGTATGTCAAACCTCTGTAACTGAAGATGCAGTATCGCACGATTTAGTATTTCCATCACTTCTTGCTTCAGTGTATACTGTCCAGGGTATTGGGGAGTGTGGTTGTACACTATCAAGTTTGTTCTTTTCTGCTCGGCCTCAAGTTGGTTGGCTCGCTCATTAACAGCACTTAGGCTGGACCTAAGTGCTGCCAGTTCCGTTTTAACTTCCTCGTTCACCTTATTATTACTAGAAAACTGGGTACTGATTTCCACCAGCTGGACTTTCATGGCAGCAATACTATCCGATAATCCAAAAATAGCATCTACTTTCTTAGAAAGTTCAGGGACCAGATCCAACTTAAAGTTAATTTCTTCCAGAAATTGGGCACTGCGCATTTTCTCGCACTCTCCTGCTTGATCCGCCATGCTTACACTTACAAGCTTTGATTGTCAATAAAATCAAGTCCTTATCCAAGCGCTCGTGTAAGTCCAGAATTTTTGCCAAGCAAACCGTCAATTCGCTCACGTTATGTATTTCACAATCTTCTCTCCGGGCGTGCGCACCCTTTCAGAGCTGAATGAATACTGATATGTTTTCCGTCATTCATTTCTATTCGGAGTTCGAGATGATCCATGGTGCGATATATCGGATATCGGTAGATCGATATATCGGACCAAATATCGGTATCGAAACGTAAATGTCGATATCGAAAAGGATATTTGTTGATTCGTAATTATTGTAATTAATCTAACCTAACCTACACTTTTACTTCCGAAATTGGAGCATTATGTTTTCCGTAATTTATGTCTTATTTATTCGGAGTTTGAGATGATCCAAGATGCGATGGATCGGATATCTATAGATCGATATATTTGACCAAATATCTATATCGAAACGTAAATATCGATATCGAAAACGATATTCGTTCATTCCTAATTATTGTAAATAATCCAACCTAACCTACATTTATATATCCGAAATTGGAGCAATATTTTTTCCCTAATTCATTTCTTATTTATTCGGAGTTTGAGATGTTTTAAGAGGCTAACGAAAATTTTGTTCTTAGATTTTGGCGAAACGAGACATATCCTATAACGAAACATAGTAAACAAATATCAATATCGAATATCGAAAGCGAAAATATCGATATATCGATTACCGAATATTGAAAGTAAAAATATCGATATAGCGAAAAATCCAAATATCGCCCAACACCAGCACAGAAGCATGGTTGACTACTTGGCTCATTTGGTCAACAGCATCGTCCTCATATCTAGTTCTGCTTCTTCTTCGACTGCAGAAATCTGTCGGTGGCCGGCGGTATCGTGCCGGAGGCGTACACCGGTGGCGGAGGGTGAGCAACCCCTCGATATCAGCTGAATTTTATTAGAGCTATATTTCGGCTGGCGAATCCGTTTTACACTGTCAAATATGATTCGAATTCAGCCAGGGCTGTACGAATATTCAATCGTATTTGATTACTCTGACACATATTTATTTATATTTATGGCAGCTCTACATATCCAAAAATCGATAATGCCCTGCTTTTGTACGGACGCCATAAAGCTTGTCAAAATAATGCAGACGCTTAAAGTTCAGCTTTAGATAAGCGCTGGGAATCGTGACAGAAAATGCCCTAGAATATATCTCAGCCGACATCTCTTAATCGTCATCATACGATAATAATAGTAGTCTGCAGGCTCAAGTAGGATCATTAAAACGAATAAAAGTATTAAAGAGAAGGATTATTTTGCGTGTTTTCTGAGACTGGAAAATTGTTTCAATGAGCTTCTGTGTGTAATTTTTTGCTGTCACTGACAAAGTTTTTTTCTCCAACTTTGTAGAGCTGGTACATATAGGAATCAAATCTGGAGATTTGCTTATGTTGTTTTCTGTGAACGTGGCGGGTCCGCAACGAGGTCAGGCTTGGGGAGGGAAAAGGATGTTGTGTTTCACAAACAGCAACCTACTTTGTTACAAATAAAGATAATTCTTCCTACGTCGGAAAGGAATAATACTCCGCTAATACTCCATAACTTTTCTAGAACAGGTATGTAATGCGTATCACCCTGTGACCCTCGGCAGTTATACTACGGTAATCGCCACACAGAAAGTTAACGGTTCCTATCAACCTCTAACCTCCAGAGAGGTTGATTTGTTGTCCTAGCTACCTCCAGAGAGATTGATATTAAGTCATATTCATCGCTAATTTTCTGTGTGACGATTATCATAATGTAACCTGTGGGACTTGTGAAGATCTGTGGTAAATTATTAATGGTTTTGTTAGAAAAAGTTTTTACAATTAACATATCTCCATCTTGTTTGGTATCAGAAAAACAAGCTCGACAGCCATTTGAAAATATCAACCTCGCTTTGCTTGGCAGATATTTTTCATAACGTACCTCGCCTTCGGCTCGGATAGGTTATTCTCAGCGGCCATTTCGGCGTTAGTTTCCGATACCGTGTGACAAAGTTGACCGTAGGTTTATCGGAAGTTACATATTTACAAAACTAAAAGCATGTTAGCCTACACAAATACACTTTAAAAAAAAATAATATTGTGTAATCTTCGATTGAAGACTTATTCTAAATATTAGTAAATTACGTCTATTAATTACTTAAGATCAATGAAAGAAATTGTATCTATGGTGCTTGCAGTATTTTGTCAAAAAGTATTATTTCTGATACAGTGCATAAACATCCGTCTAGACCAGTATGGCGAAGGATTTCTTTAAACCATAAAATGTAAACACATAGGCTAGGTATAGCCAAGGCCTTCTTGAAAATATAGCTGTAAACACAGATAGGCCAACGTTGCCTCAGACCAATAATAACAACAGCTTTCGTACGTTTCGTGTGGAGAATCCTTCGGGAGACTTGTCTTGGCTTTCAAAGAGTTCAGTTCTCTTGTAAGAATGTAGTTTATAGGTAAAGTAATTATCTTTTCACATACGAAGTGCTTGTACACAGAAAAAATAAGCAGTAAATTTTAAGTCAGTTAAAATCACATCGATTGTTATTTAATTTTCCTGTCTCTCAGAATAAAGCGATAGTGTTTCCTTGATATATTATTTAGTAATTCTTGTTGTCTGGGTCATTGTTTTTCTTTTTGGATAGTGGGTAAATTTTTAGGAGCAGCAAGTACTTCTACTTACTCGTACTTGTGTCAGGACGCAAGCTGTGCAGCTCTCCCTGGCGACAGCAGCTGACGGACCAAGGTATGCCATGCATCTCGGTCTTCTGTGAATGGCATCGAGATTTGAAGTAGGGATCCCATCTCCTCCCATGCCGGCGGAAGCCTTCGATGGGCTCGAGGTCTTCCTTGAGGGTGCTCAGCCACGTTTTACGCTGTCCCCGGAGTTTCTTCCAACCGGGCATCGGGGTGGCGAGCAGAGCTTTCTTCGCCAGGGTGGTCTTCTCTTCTGCTCAATTAGCCGAACCAGGACAATCGGCGTTTCTTCGCTAGTGAGGCTGCATTGTATTTTTGGGAGGACCGTCTCCTTATTTCGTTGTTGCTGAGACGGTCTGGGAGTGTCACTCCGAAGATTTTTCGGAGGCATCCCTGGTCGAACACTTTAAGAGATTGGGCCTCGGCAGCTTTTATGGCCATGTTTTCGACCCGTAAAGAAGGTGGATCTGACCATGGCTTTGTAAACTCTATTCTTTGTGTTTTGACTGATGCCTCTACGATTCCACAGACCCTTTTTTAGCTGAGCAAAAACGCCGTTAGCAGCTGATATTCGGGCCAGGATTTCCTCGCTTTCACTTCATCTGAATAGTCTAAAAACGCGAAATAGGAAAATAGTCTATATGACTAAGTCCAAAACACCCCGGAGATCCTCAGGAAGAAGGAGTAAGCGTGTCCGCACGACTCAAAATCAACAACTCAAATCCCGTGTCAATCAATCACCGCGATCTTTGGCAGCAGCTTTGACACCACTTCTGCCTTTCCTCCGCTAGATACCCGGAGATGCCGGAGATTTAAAATCATCAAGAGTATTCGGAGGAGAATCGCGAAGAGAATTTGGATCA
This sequence comes from Branchinecta lynchi, assembly GCA_023053575.1. Lineage (NCBI taxonomy): Eukaryota > Metazoa > Arthropoda > Branchiopoda > Anostraca > Branchinectidae > Branchinecta > Branchinecta lynchi. The sequence goes on along the minus strand of JAKZAP010000003.1, from coordinate 2,802,730 downwards.
AAACGGAACTAATAGTGGGCTAAAGCAACGTTTTTGAAAACTAGGTGACTCCTGCGGAAAGATGGCGCCAGCAATATCGGCAAGCTTGGACATGCAACGCATGTACGACCGACACTTTTTGAATGACACCGGACAATGGCTTCCAGACTGGAAGATGGCTTCCCAAGTGCTAGTAGTCATCCTATCTGAATACGTATCCCTTTGTGGCTATGGCCCAACGCCGTGCCAGGTTTGACTCTTCTCTAGACCGGTGCCATCTCTATTATAGTTTTTTTTGTATAGTCATTTCGATTAGTTTAGTCGGATCTTTTTTCTTTCTTTTTCTCTCCTTTACTGTTTTTCATATACTCCATATTGGCACGTTCTGTACCATTTTTGTATGGGTTAATAAAATTATTGATTGATTGATTGATACTGAGTGCCTTAAACAAAAAACTGAAGGGACAGTCTCTGGGCAAAAGGTAAAATTTTTCAGTGGAAGTAATGGCTTCGAGACACATAACCTTCCATTAGGTTATGAATGGCCCAGTTACATCCAGGGGAGTCATGTCACTCATGTATGGGGGGGGGGGGAGCCCAAAGTCGATATAAACAACCGAAACGGCACAGCTGCGCAGTTTTTCGTAAAACCAGCTTTTTTTTCTTGGAAACAGTCGATTTTTCTTAAAAATCGTGGTTTTCATAAAAACAGTTGATTTTTCGTAAAAACAGTAGATTTTTTCTTAAAATCAGTCGTTTGTTTTTCTTCTAAAAAAAACAGTCGGTAAAAAGACCAGCCAGTCGGTAAACCCGATGAAAAATTTGTCTCAAAATAGTACTATGAAGTAGTACGAAAAAGTAGCATGCAGTACCAACGATGCTACTACATGCTTCTACTTCAAGGCTACAGTGTTACTGCATACTACTATCTGCTACTATTAGCAAGACTGGATGCTACTATGGCAAGACAGGATGCTACTAGATACTACTACATAAGATTGGACAAGTCTGAGGCACATTAAATGATAGCATTCTTTGCTATTACATAGTATTACATGCAACGTTTTCGTACTACTACCATACTACTACGCAGGCTACAAATTTTTCATCGGGAATACCCCCCCCCCCCCCACACACACACACTTTTGCTAGCAAAGCCTCTGGTTACATCCGTCTTTCTTCTAGGGAAATAACGTAAGTGGAGCCCTCTGCCTAAAGAAGCCGTGGCCAGGAATGGCTCGAACCATTTACGGGGACCATCAGCGCTATTTTGAGACCTATTTCAAGCCATTCCCCGGTTTCTATTTCACAGGAGATGGCGCCCGGAGGTGAGTACTGTTGGTTTGTTTGGAACTAAATAGAGACTCGTTTGTCGGCTGAAACTGGAAATTCAGTGTGAAGAAAGACACGACCTCAGTCTGAGTGGCTGGCGATTTAAAACATAAACCGAACTAATTTACCGGACAAATAAACAAGGAGAAAATCAGAATTGAACGAAAAGAGACAGGATTAAGTATAAAAATCTGACGGTTGAAATGGTTTTGAGGATTGATATATAAATAGTTTTTGCATCTTTCATTAAAGCTACTTTCACACATACAGGCAAATTTTCACAAACTTAACGAATTTACTGGAAATGCAAAAAAAATGATTTCCCTTTAAATTTGTCGACGATCGTATTCACGGGATCATCCTCATTAATTTTTCTCGTAACCCCCTTCGCCCCCCCCCCCTCCTCCGATTTCCTAGACGAGATGATTCGTTATAAGTTCAGTCTAAAGCCCTGACACACAACAAATAGTCAAAGGAGTTGGGATCGTAAATCTACGTTTCTTGAAGTTTCGCGATTACTTAGAATAAGACGAACGACTGAGCGTGGGAGATCGATTGAAAATGGGGGGGGGGGGGGATAAAGGGGTCGGTTCCTCCGGTTGCATCTGTTAGGAGTTACGCAGCCTCTTGAAAGAGAAGTTTTTGTTGCAAAATAGTTAGGACTTCCTTAGGAGATCGTCTTCCGCCTTTTCCCATGAACCCTGGTCGATACTATTTGTCTCTATGCTTTTGTACCTTAACTGGAATTCTTCCCTCCACACAGCGTCCCTACACTATCCCTAATTCCCTATGTCCAGTCGCGTGCTAAGTATGCGAAGCAACAGTTCAGAGTTGGCTTCTGTCTGCATTCCCCTGCAAATACTGTTGAACATCAATTCACTTTATTTATCAATCAAGTTTATTCCAAACAGCTCAAAGCTTGAAGAGGAATAAAATAGCTACGAAATACTAAACAAATTAATTAATACACTAATACACAAGGTATGACCAGAAATATATGATGCGATGAAACTGTGTAAAAATTGGGCAGAAGAACTAGAAGGATATGAAGAAAACTGATTGTCAGTTTTCCTCTCGAGACGGGAGGGGAGGGGGAATAGATCTGGGGACAACACATTATCTTTGCTCCAAAATATTTTGAAAGAGTATTTTTGCGGTCAGTTAATTTAGGAACGTCCAGTTTAAAGAGAGCCTCTTCATATGAAATATTGTGATCACCCAGATTGATTCTCACTGCTCTCTCTAGGACATTCCGGCAGCCCCCAATGAGCATCAATATCATCAATGTTTACCTGAAACTCAGCTAGGATTATGTGTCTACTTGTATATCTCTGATTGTTGTGTCTAATCGTGTATGTCTAACTTGAATACTTGAATAATTGCAGTACAGTTAGTTGTAAAATGAAAACTTGTCTTTTCTGTTCGTAAGCTTATGGATATATTTTATTGTCTGCTTTATCCATGCTGACAATCGTCGCGTTTTTATCAGAATTCTCCTCGCGATTCTCCTCGCGGTTCTCCTCCGAGTTCTCCTTTTCGCGTTTTTTGGACTGTTCAGATGAAGTGAATTCTCCTTTTCTTGCGCTTTTGTCAGGATCGAGAAAGGGGAACTCTCCGCGTTCTCCTCCCTGATTGGTCAACAGAGTGCGGGTGCTCAATATGCATAAACACGTATACCGAGTTGCGGACGAGCTGCAAAATTAGTGTTTTTGTCAAAAGCGAGAATGGAGAAGCCAGAGGATCAAAAACGGTAATATGTAAGAGAATCGAGAATTCAGAACGGACAATTCGGGTCAAAAACGCAACTAACGAGATAAATGCGGTGGCAAACAAAGATCCACCGCTAGGGGCATTGAACTGGTATAAGGATATGTGTGACGGATGGTTCGCGAAACACGAAAAAAATGAAATGAAAAGTAGTTCATAGGGCAGGTATGCATGTTTACGTCAACACCTACATTCCATCAAGAACAAATAATCCAATAGAACTCCCGTCTATGGTGTCATGCATCGACCATGAATATAAGGGGGTCTGGAGTCCGTAAGTTCTACCCTTAGAACTTACAAAACAACATGCAGGTAACACACAACCGTAGAAGACATAAATTGATCATCCCAACAGAGTAACCAATCATTGGTTTAATAAATTATTTAGCCCTTAGGGGTCAAGTAATGTTGTAGAGCCTGCGAGTCATTGAACGACGCCGACTAAGGTCTAGGCATAAGTTGGTCTGGACATTTAAAAGCTTTCAAGGTGGCAGATAAATAAGCACAGTCAAATACAACAGTTTGCGGCTGATCCATTTCTCGGGTTGATCAATATTTTGGTTTTATGTTGTTATGATAACGGTATCTTTCATAAGGCATTTATAGTTACCTTTCTAAAGATCCGTTGTCGCCTTCACAGCGCAGGTGATACCGTTGCCTCAAATAAGTTGCGTAACTATATCGTTAAACTGAATAGGCGCGCGCAGAAGCAATATGTGAGAGACAAAATTACCCCATTACTTACCTCAAATCCTCACAAATGGCATTCCTCAGTGAAAAGACTTACCGGTAAAGCGACACCTAGAGACCTAAGACTGCTCAAAGAGGACGGTACCTTGACATCAGCTACTGAAGTGAACTCCTACTTTGCTCGCATATGTACCACCTTTCCATCAGTCACCAGTTCAGATATTGAGAGTCTCATTGCTGACGCAGAGATTGATGACGTTGGTGAAGTGTCCGAATATGCTGTTTACAAAGAACTCCAGAAACGGAAAAAATACTGTGCGTCCTACCCTGGTGAGCTTCCCGTACAGCTCTTACGCGAGTTCGCGATTTTCCTTGCCAAGCCGCTTTCCTCTATAATCAATCAGTGTTTCCTACAACAAGTGTTCCCTAGTGCGTGGAAGAGGGCGTATGTTCGCGTCATTCCAAAGGTGAAGTGTCCCAAATCTCGTGAGCAACTCCGACCCATCTCAATAACTCCGAACCTTTTTAAGGTAGCAGAAACGTTTATATACCGTGAGCTAATGTCACAGGTCTCTGGATCCCTCGACCCGTACCAGTATGGATGCTTAAAAGGCAGCAGCACAACTGTCTATTTAGTGCGTATGTACCACCTCATCGTTGAGTGGCTCGACCGAGGAAGTGCCATTATCGATCTTCTCCTTGTGGACTACCGAAAAGCTTTTGACCTTATTCGCCACTCCATTGCAATGACAAATTTACGCACCATGGATGCACGCAAACATATCCTCCTTCTAGTGATCGATTTTTTACGAGCCCGTTACCAGTGCGTGTACAGTCTTTTCCCAGGAGACACTGATTCCGAATGGGCTGAGCTAACGTGCGGAGCTCCACAAGGCACAAAACTTGCGGCACTGTTGTTTTTGGCAGTGATAAATTTTGTCTTTTCTGGGTTCGATGAAAGATTCAAGTACGTTGACGATTTGTCAGTTCTTCTCAAGTACATTATCGAGAAATCCGAGGCAGTTCCCCAGGTCTGTGACGAAACATTCAGCAATTTTAAAGACCAATGTGCAACTAACAGCCTACAAATCACGAAGGGAAAACCAAAATCCTTCGCTTTAATCCCCTGAAAAGGGATTTTGTGTGCCCTCCGCCACCGTATCCTAGTGTATCTTCGGCTGTTATTCTCGGCGTCACGTTTAGCGTTGATTGCTCGTTTAGTCTTCACGTTGATACAATAGTAAGAAAAGCCAACTGTGCGATGCGTACCCTTATCTTAATGCGTCGATTCGGTTGTTCAGTGTCGCAACTAAAGCTGGCGTACCTGACATATATCCGACCAATTGTAGAGTATGCTTGCCCTGTTTGGGGGCCTCAAGTCAATAACACAGGATACTTAAGTGATCAACTTGAGTCAATACAGAAAAGAGCCGCTAAAGTAATATTGTGTGAAGCATTTACTTATTATGAATCAGCATTATCAACCTTACAACTACCGTCCCTTTACGACCGTCGGTTCAGTTTGATATGCAAATTTGGTCAATTCCTTCTACGAAGTGACAAACATAGGGCTATATAAATTTCGAAAATGAGATGATCGTGCATGAAAAACAATAGACAGGAAAGGGAAAACAGGGCCAGTCGGGCGTACAAGATCTGCTCCCTAGATGGCAAGAGGAAAAATGGTCAAGGGCAGAAACGTGAAGGTATCCTGGGCAATGGACGATGACATCTCACTAGACAAGAGGCAAATAATATGTAGTAATGTGACAAGGTATAAAAAAAAAAAATTTATAACCTCGAGGAAGATATGTAAAAGAAACTTGCAGTATTTGAAATAAAGGTCTTGATACAATCAATCAGTCAATCAATAATTTTATTAACCCGTATAAAAATGACACAGAACATGCTCGTACGGAGTATATGAAAAACAATAAAGGAAAGAAAAAGATCATACTAAACTAAACGAAATGACTATACAAACGCACGATAATACGGATGGCACCTGTCTAGAGAAGAATCGAAAAATCTTTTTGCCAAAATATTCCTGAAATAATAAAACAGATAAAATAAAGCAGAAGCAACAGTGTGTAGCCCACACTTCATTTTTGCGACGAGCATTCAGAAATGCGTCGAAGCCTATAGTAGTTTTTTTTTTTTTTTCAACGCTCCTTAAAGAATAACGCTCCCAAGAAGGGCACAACCGTGTCTTGTGCGGGAGTGGACAACTTTCAGCCACATTACAAACGATTACAAACCTAAGGCGAAAAGTGTACTTTTGGTGATTTTTTTACTACATGGTTGTTATACCCTACCCTCATTAGTGAACTCCTTACACGCAAAACTACCTTGTTTCTCGGCATAGATGCAAATCTCGCGTACGATACTGGGTATAAACCTGTGGGACAGTGCAGTCATTTTTTTTCTTATTCAGATTTTTGTTTTCTTGCCTCAGAATTGGAGACGAGTGAGTATAATGTAAATTGAGCTGCATGAAGAAACGACTTCACCACAGATAGTTATTGCACCTTTTTTTTCATGATTGCGCATGCCACCAAGTACCAAGAATCTTGTTGCATTCTCGTCCGTACACGGATGATTGCTGCAATGTTTGCGGATTGCACATTAAATGTTTGCTTTTTGGGATCCCAAAACGTAAGTGGAGGGATACCTACGACATAACAAAAGTTGTCCGTCTGTACGCACTATAACTCTCGAAGGGAATGAGATATTTTGATGAAACTTGGTGTGAGGATTGTTTGGGTCGAGAGTAAGATCAAGTTCGTACATGGGCTCTGTAGCCCTACATTTAGGGGTGGGGGAGGGGGTTTAATTTAAGGGGCAAATGAAATATTTTTAAACATATAATGTGATAGTCGATTATGGGTTAAGAAGACATGCTGAACACGATGGTGAAAACCATTTTGTCATCGGACGAGTAGTTCGCCCGGAATCCGGCCAAAACCGGAAAGTTTGTTAAAAGTAAAAGTTGTATTTGACGTTGATTAGATGTTCGATTTAGGGATAAGAAGACATGCTGAACATGATGGTGAAACAAATTTGTTCGCCGGACAAGTAGTTAGCCCGGAATCCGGACAAAACTGGAAAGTCTGTTAAATGTAAAGTTTTATTTTAAGTTCATTAGATGTTTGATTTAGGGATAAGAAGACATGCTGAACACGGTGGTGAAAACCATTTTCTAGCCGGGCAAGTAGTTCGTCCGGAATTCGGCCAAAACCGGAAAGTTTGTTCAAAGTAAAAGTTTTATTTGAAGTTGATTAGATGTTCGATTAAGGGATAAGAAGACATGCTGAACCCGTATGTGAACAGTATTTTCTACCAGGACAACTTGTTCGGCCGGAATCAGGCCAAACCGGAAAATTTCTTAAAGCAAAAGTTTTATTTGAAGTTGATTAGATGACAGATTAGGGGTAAGAAGACACGCTGAATCTGTAGGATGACAATCTTTTTTTTTACCTGGACCTATAGTTCGTTTGGAATCCGGTTGAAAACGGATTTTTTTTTTATAAGTTAAAGTTTTACTTGAACTTAATTAGATGTTCTTTATACGGATAAGGAGATACGCTGAATTCGTTACTGAACCTTTTCTTTTCTGGACAAGTATAGTAGTTCGTTCGCAATTGTCTGGATCAGATATTAGATTTTTGGGATCCCATCGAAACCTTTGGTCATGTTGAACGGTGCAGTGTTATGCCAAATAAAGCTATACAAATTTGATTTATCGCTTACAGGACACTTTGCACTGCATGGTGTTTTTGCTCAGTTGTGAGATAGCTGACCACTTTATAACTAAGCTATCCTTACAGAAGATTACGCATGGCTTCGGCTGCTTTTAGCAAAAAAATAAAATTAGAAATATTTAAGAATATTTAGATTAGTTAGAATATTTAAAACTTCTTCTCAGCTAAGAATCAAATTTGCCATCCTTCTTTTGGCATGAAGAAAAATACTTCAGTAATTTAAATCCACTGTCTGAAATTATTTTTTAATTCAGATTATTTTTTTCAAACTTCTTATGCAGAGTTAAAGCAAAGCCAAATCCTCTTAGAATGATTCCTGTCCACATATGTATTTTAACTATAATACTCACGGATCAGACTCTCCCTCAAAACGGTCTTTAGGCCAAAATTTCGCGTAGAAAAATTCAATAAGTTTGCTAAGGATCCAAAAAACCGATCGATTTTTTATCTTCTACTTGTCTTATTTCAGGGACCTGGATGGTTACTATCACATTACGGGGCGAATGGATGACGTCATAAACGTGTCAGGTCACAGACTAGGAACAGCTGAAGTTGAAGATGCTATGGTGAGTTATATATCTGTATTGATATTCTCCCGGTTCCATTTATATATGGGCTTGTCGAAAGGTCTATGTAAACCTTAAAGGACCCATTGCACTTACTCTTCCTTTTATATTATCCATAGCCTTTTAACCCGGGGTGTGGACCCTAGAATTGTACTAACTTTATCTTGTTGGTTTAAGAATCAAAGATTTTGTGTGAAGTGGGATGGTATCTGCTCAACTCCTTTCAGGGTTCTGAATGGTGTGAGACAAGGGTGTTTTCTTTCACCGATCTTGTACAACCTTTATGTAGACGAACTTAATATACTCCTGGTGAAAGCTGGTGTTGGTTGTTTTGTTATGGGTGTGTGCATTAACAAACTCAGCTACGCTGATGATCTGGTGGTTTTGGCACCAACAGTTGCAACTTTAAATCAGCTTCTGGGTATTTGCGACGAGTATGCTATTGCTCATGACATCGTCTTTAATTCCCGAAAGACGGTATGTATGGCATTTATTCCTCCCAGTTGGCGTCTGAACTTTCCACCAGTTCACCTGTCGGAACAGTTGCTGACGTTTGTTGATTCATTCAAGTATCTTGGTGTCACCTTTACTCCGAAACTGAGTAATGAATTGCATGTTGCAGCCCTGTCCAGGTCTTTGTGTGCGCTTGCCAATGTGCTAATTCGTAGGTTTGGCAGGTGTGATGCTCCTGTAAAATCTTTTCTTTTCAGAGCGTACTGTACGCAACTTTATTGCGTTTCCCTCGTGAACAGGCTTACCGTGAAGCGTGAGAGTGCTTTCCGGGTCCTATACAACAGTTCTCTAAGGTGGTTGCAGGGGTTCCCTTGGTATTGTAGTGCTTCAGGTATGTTTGTTGGTGAAGGTCTTCCATCTTTTGGTGAAGTGAGGCGGGCATCTGCCCTATCACTTCAGACACGAATTCTGCGCGCTGAGAATCCTCTCCTTCTGGTGGTTGCGAGTTCCCATACGCGACTGAGTTTGCCAATTTGGCTGTCGTGGGGTATCCTACTTTATTGTGGGTTCTCTCCAGGTTGATATGCTGAAATTTGTTCTGTTTTATTTGTAGTTTATGTTTATGCAGTGTGTTAATTATTTTGTCATTTGTTGACTCTAGTTGGTCGTATCCTAGTTTAAATAAATAATAAATAAATAGCTCCCTTCAGAAATATAAGCTGCAAAAATTCCTTCCCATTGACATTGTTTCTTTTTGCAGTAGGCTACGACTGTTTAGTACTTTTTCTGCCGAGTCGGGTTTGCCAGTCAAGCAGTGCTAACTTCGCCTGTAGCTTTTGGTACGCCAACCACTCTTTCAAAAGTAGAAGTTTCGAGCGTGTTCCACCCTACTTACCGTAGTTACTACGCATAGCACATTGTTAGTCTCCTCTCCTCAAGCGTATGAGCCCTAACTTTTTGAGAAAATGCAAACAGGGGAACTTTCCTTCCCGCCTAATAATGCGCAAAGCCGTTTTTGGATACATTCTATCAGGTCTGAAAGATCTTTAGTAAGGCCAAAATGCCATACTGGACAAGCGTACTCGAGAATTGGGCGTATAAACGAAGTATAAAAGTGGAGCAAATCTGAAGGGGGGGGGGGGGTGAAAATTGTTTTAGGAGGGATAGCAAGGGAAAGATTGTTTAGTCATAGTTTCGACATGGGAGTCCCATTTAAGGTTGTTCGAGAGGGTAACACCCAACAGCTTGGGTGTTACTTCTGGGGGAATAGGTTGGGAGAACTCAGGAACAGATTTTAGAAAGCTGATGGTCATATTATTTGAATTTTCAGTGTTCATGGACATCATTGATTCTGCGGCTTCCTCTGTGATATTTCCGAGTATCTCCATTGCTGAATTTTTCGCGTTTCGTCGGCAAATATTCTAGAACGGAGAGGTCATCGACGAACTTCCATCTCTCATATGATTCGGAAGCAAGGGAGTTGATCATAACTAGGAACAGTAGGGGACCCTCCGCATGGGGTGCAGGAGTGGATCAGAATAAATGTTATTATATTTTAAAACTTGAAAACGATTAGAAATGAAAGACGCTATCAAATTTACAAGAAACGGGTCAGATTTAAAGTCATCCAGAAACTTTTTAATTAAAACCGAGTGGCTGATCAGGTCGAAGGCCTTTTTAAGGTCAGTTAGTAGTAAGTTAAGCCAAGTGTCTGGCTTTTCTAAATTCTTGTAAATAGTATCTAGTAGACTGACTAGATAATGGGTGGTGGGAACACCTTTTATGTTACCAAATTGTCTAGTACTGTTAAATCAGTGAGTTTACTTTTTAGCCAATTAGCCATGAAACTTTCGTACATCTTGGAAAATACAGATGTCAGTGTAATAGGGCGCACTCCGGTGAAATCATCCTTTCCTCCTTTCTTTTTAATCGAAGTAGCCTAATGTAACCAAGTTATTGAGATGGGTAATGACCGGTTTTGTTATATTTTGATCATCTTGAGGAAGGAAGCTCACTGTCTGAACACTTATTTTTCGTAAATCGTTTTCGTCAAGCATGAAACACAGGTACAAGCGCATACATGTACCACACATCCGACAGGGAAACTCCACTATTTGAAAATCGATCATTCGGGAATAGAGGTGCAACGAAGTAGTGCATTTTCATCGGGTCTTCAAGCCTCTTTAGGTGATGTAACTAGATTGTCTTATATCAGCCCTTTTCGGTTAAACTTTAACCGATTGCGTTCGTGGAGTTTAAGATACCGGGAAGCAAAACTAAGGTTGCGTTCCAGAAGTTAACGATTGTTAACTTTTTGCGTTCCGGGTTTCTGATTTTGAAAGTTAAGCTCCGCCCACCTACGATTTCCTTTCCAGAGCTTAACTATTTTGTAGCGATGGGTGGTGAGCATCGTTACAAAATATTTAACAATTGTAGAATTTGTGGGAAAAGTTAACGATCGTTAAAGTTGCAGTTAGCTCCGCCCCGAAATAAAATTGACGACTGTTGACAATTTGTAAGCTGCTGGAACGCAACCTCAACCACCCTCAACAGGTTTATCCCTGAAAAGCAGTAGGGCCTGACACTGAAGTAGGGAGAGGGGAAAGTTCTCCTAGTCAACTTTGTAAAGAAGTCAAAGGTATCTCTACCGACAACCTTCATCCGTAGAAAAAAACTTCTTATTGCTGAGCAGTTGTAGACTCTGGAACCAAGTTTTCAGTGTGACTGGATATTGTCCTAATTTAAAATGAAACTCGTATCCAAGAGTTTCCTATACAACTTTACTTTCAAGATTTTGAACTTTCCCATGCCAAACTGGAATAGTGTAGTCCTTATTATTTCATATTTGACATGTCCCCATAATTCAGTTCAGTGCAGTTCGGTTGTTTTCAAAATGCCCTCACAGACTCGGCCGATTATTTGATTTGTGTGGCAGTTGCAGGCTTCGGCGAAAGTGCCACGCTTTTCCGTCGGTCGGTTGGTCCGGTGATCGTGAGTTAGTGTACTTCCAGGTGTGCTAGCACGTATTTGTATATATATTGGAAAAAGTCGGCTTATCGATCTGACCATCGTTGGGAAAATGGAAGCAGGGGGAATCCGGAGTACTCGTTTGTGGGTTCCTGAACGTAGTAAAAAAAAAAAAAAGGAGCAATAATACATTCAGCAGAAGGGAATCAACCACCCTGCTCCTGACTAGTTTCTTGACTAAAACTAGTTCATTGCGATCATCTATACTATACAGAGACTGGTATGCAACTGAAATGAATTTACTTTCATACAAACTACCTGGGGGAGAATTGGACTGCATTGCGGCGCAATAATACGGAGGGCAACGATTACGTGGTACAAATACCCGATGAAAAATTTGTAGCCTGCGAAGTAGTATGGTAGTAGTACGAAAACGTAGCATAATAGCAAAGAATACTATCATTTAATGTGTTTCAGGCTGGTCCAATCTTATTTAGTTGTATCCAGTAGCATCCTGTCTTGCCATAGTAGCATCCAGTCTTGCTAACAGTAGCATATAGTAGTATGCAGTAACACGGTAGCCTTCAAGTAGAAGCATGTAGTGGCATCGTTAGTACTGCATGCTACTTTTTCATACTACTTCATAGTACTATTTTGAGATGAATTTTTCATCGTGTACGTATCAGAAGTGCATTCCAATAGTCCACCACTCTGTTCTGAGAAGAAAAACTACCAATGTCCTCAGACAATTGCCAGCCACTCTCGTGTCGTCGCAGACATTTCTTGTTAAAGTTAAGAATTATATTCAACAATGCATAAAACGGATACGTCAGCTACCATGCTTTGGCAGTGATACTTCGGCCCTTCTTGGCAAGGGTCCTCGTCGGGCTGTCGGACGTCAGCGACAACTTTGGGGAAGGAACTGTTGGGTTTTGACAGCCTGACGAAGACCCTCGCCAAAAAGGGCCGAAATATCCGTTTTATGCATACTTTGAATATATTTTCCCAGTCAACTTGGGCTCAAGGAGCATTTATTGTTAAGAATTTTGTGAGCAGGCATGATAAATCTTACTTTCCATTATTAATCTTGTATTGTTGAATTAGATTTCTAAGTTGAAACCGCCAAGAAATTTCACAAAAAAGGATATTTTCAAAACAAACAGGACTTCGGGATTCCGTCTCAGAGGGAATCTTATACCGTAAATGATTTCTCAGATGAGCAAATTCCCATGCGGCTGGAATATTGTCCTGGGGATGGGGAGGGGGGATGGGTTCTGAAAGTCCAGACATTATACAGCTGCTGTATCTAAAGTATGTTTGTTGAAAAGCGGCAAAGTGATAAAAAGACATCATCGATTTCTTCAGCGTAAGACCGTAAAAAATAGCAAAAGTGTAATACTAAGGCTGAAAAAGCGACATTTCTTGGTAAAAAGTACCGAGTTTCGTAGGCCCCAGAATGATACCGATTTTTTGGGGACAAATGTCACAGGTTCCACCAGGGAAAAGTGGAAACACTGGATGCGAGAAAACCCACCAAAATTGTTGTTTATTTAACTGCAGCATTTCCAATGCCTGTTCAGCGAATACCTTTGTTTGATGAGTAGCCTATCGAAAAAAAGCCCTAACAAAAAATAATATACGCAATCAGTTGCTTAATATTCACAAGAATTGCATGACACTTACTAAGGACGAAGTCGGACTGTAAAAATTACTTTTCCACAGTTAATTAACTTTAAAAAATAATTTGAACTACAACTTGATTGTAATGTAATTTCTCTACACTTTTGTCAAGCAGGTTTTCAATCCCGGACAAAATAGTCCACACTTTTTTTTTTATGGCACTTGAGCTTACTCAAGTGCCATATAGCGATTGTAATTTCTGTCCGTCAGTCGGTCTGTCGGTCCCGGTTTTGCTAGTTCGGGCACTTCCAGATAAGCTAGGACGATGAAACTTGGCAAGCATATCAGGAACTGTACCAGATTAAATTAGAAATTGTCGCTTCCTCGATCCGACCATCTGGAGGGGAGTGGAGGGAGGGGGAATCCGGAAAAAATAGGAAAAATGAGATATTTTTAGCTTACGAACGGGTGATCGGATCTTAATGAAACTTAATACATGGAAGGACTTCGTGTCTCAGACCCTCCATTTTAAATCCAGACCGGATCCGGTGACACTGGGGGGAGTTAGAGGGGGAAACCGGAAATCTTGGAAAACACTTAGAGTGGAGGGATCCGAATGAAACTTGGTGGAAAGTACAAGCAAAAGTCCTAGATACGTGACTGATATAACCGGAACGGATCCGCCCACTTTGGGGGAGTTGGGGGGGGGAGAAGTCCGAATTTGTAGTGATCCCGCGAGTTCCGTGCTTCCTGATGTGCTGGGACGATGGAAATTGAAAGGCATGTCTGGGACCCGACCAGCTTAAATAGGAAATCATCAATTCCCCGATTCGACGATCTGGGGGGGGGGAGTGGAGGGAGGGTGAAGCCAAAATTTGAGGTATTTTTAGCTTGCGAACGGGTGATCGGATCTTGATGAAAATTGATATTTAGGATGACCTCGTGTCTCAGACACCTCACTTTAAATCCGGGCCGGATCCGATGACACTGGGGGGAGTTGGAGGAGGGAACCGGAAATTTTGAGAAACGCTTAAAGTGGAGGGATCGGGATGAAACTTGGTGGGAAAAACAAGCACAGGTCCTAGAAACGTCATTGACATAACCGGACCGGATCAGGGCACTGTGGGGGAGTTGGGGTGGGGAACCGGAAATTTTGAGAAACGCTTAAAGTGGAGGGATCGGGATGAAACTTGGTGGGAAGAACAAGCACAGGTCCTAGACACGTCATTGACATAACCGGACCGGATCAGGGCACTGTGGGGGAGTTGGGGTGGGGGTCCGGATTTCTAGCGATCCCGCGAGTTCGGCATACTTCCTGGTGTCCTAGGGCGATGGAACTTGGCAGATATGTCAAGGATCCGAACAGATTGACTTGAGAACAGCCGTTTCCCCGACCCGACCATCGTGGGGGGAGTGGGTGGATGGGGAGTCCGGAATCTAGTGGCGTGCATAACTTTTGAACGGGTGATCGGATCTTGATGAAAATTGATATTTAGGATGACCTTGTGTCTCAGACACCTCACTTCAAATCCGGGCCGGATCCGATGACACTGGGGGGAGTTGGAGGAGGGAACCGGAAATTTTGAGAAACGCTTAAAGTGGAGGGATCGGGATGAAACTTGGTGGTAAAAACAAGCACAGGTCCTAGACACGTCATTGACATAACCGGACCGGATCCGATGACACTGGGAGGAGTTGGAGGAGGGAACCGGAAATTTTGAGAAACGCTTAAAGTGGAGGGATCGGGATGAAACTTGGTGGGAAAAACAAGCACAGGTCCTCGACACCTCATTGACATAACCGGACCGGATCAGGGCACTGTGGGGGAGTTGGGGTGGGGGTCCGGATTTCTAGCGATCCCGCGAGTTCGGCATACTTCCTGATGTCCTAGGGCGATGAAACTTGGCAGGTATGTCAGGGATCCGAACAGATTGACTTGAGAACAGCCGTTTCCCCGACCCGACCATCGTAGGGGGAGTGGGTGGATGGAGAGTCCGGAATCTAGTGGCGTGCATAACTTTTGAACGGGTGATCGGATTTGAATGAAACTTGTCTGGTGAGCTATCGCCTCGGACGTTCAGTGTCACGTCCGAGTCGGGTCCGATACCTGTGGGGATGGGGGGGGGGGTGGAAAACTCAAGAAACTCTAAAAGCAGAGGGATTGGGACGAAACTTAATGGATGGAACAAGCATTAGGCCTAGATGAAATTGACGGAGCCAGATGGTTTCGGGGCTCTGTGGGGGGAGTTGGAGGGGGTTTCCTGGAATTCCGGTAGTCGTGAGTTAGAATAGTTCCAGATGTAAAACGACAACGAAACTTTGCAGGCATATTAGCGACCCGAATTATCTTGACTTAAAAACCTGACACAACATACGCCCAGAAACTTTCGTTCCTAGATCCGAGCATTTTTATGGCACTTGAGCTTACTCAAGTGCCATATAGCGATTGTTATTTCTGTCCGTCAGTCGGTCTGTCGGTCCCGGTTTTGCTAGTTCGGGCACTTCCAGATAAGCTAGGACGATGAAACTTGGCAAGTATATCAGGAACTGGACCAGATTAAATTAGAAATTGTCGCTTCCTCGATCCGACCATCTGGAGGGGAGTGGAGGGAGGGGGAATCCGGAAAAAATTGGAAAAATGAGATAATTTTTAGCTTACGAACGGGTGATCGGATCTTAATGAAACTTAATACATGGAAGGACTTCGTGTCTCAGACCCTCCATTTTAAATCCAGACCGGATCCGGTGACACTGGGGGGAGTTAGAGGGGGAAACCGGAAATCTTGGAAAACACTTAGAGTGGAGGGATCCGAATGAAACTTGGTGGAAAGTACAAGCAAAAGTCCTAGATACGTGACTGATATAACCGGAACGGATCCGCTCACTTTGGGGGAGTTGGGGGGGGGAGAAGTCCGAATTTGTAGTGATCCCGCGAGTTCCGTGCTTCCTGATGTGCTGGGACGATGGAAATTGACAGGCATGTCTGGGACCCGACCAGCTTAAATAGGAAATCATCAATTCCCCGATTCGACCATCTGGGGGGGGGGGGAGTGGAGGGAGGGTGAAGCCAAATTTTGAGGTATTTTTAGCTTGCGAACGGGTGATCGGATCTTGATGAAAATTGATATTTAGGATGACCTCGTGTCTCAGACACCTCACTTTAAATCCGGGCCGGATCCGATGACACTGGGGGGAGTTGGAGGAGGGAACCGGAAATTTTGAGAAACGCTTAAAGTGGAGGGATCGGGATGAAACTTGGTGGGAAAAACAACCACACGTCCTAGAAACGTCATTGACATAACCGGACCGGATCAGGGCACTGTGGGGAGTTGGGGTGGGGAACCGGAAATTTTGAGAAACGCTTAAAGTGGAGGGATCGGGATGAAACTTGGTGGGAAAAACAAGCACAGGTCCTAGACACGTCATTGACATAACCGGACCGGATCAGGGCGCTGTGGGGGAGTTGGGATGGGGTTCCGGATTTCTAGCGATCCCGCGAGTTCGGCATACTTCCTGGTGTCCTAGGGCGATGAAACTTTGCAGGTATGTCAAGGATCCGAACAGATTGACTTGAGAACAGCCGTTTCCCCGACCCGACCATCGTGGGGGGAGTCGGTGGATGGGGAGTCCGGAATCTAGTGGCGTGCATAACTTTTGAACGGGTGATCGGATCTTGATGAAAATTGATATTTAGGATGACCTTGTGTCTCAGACACGTCACTTTAAATCCGGGCCGGATCCGATGACACTGGGGGGAGTTGGAGGAGGTAACCGGAAATTTTGAGAAACGCTTAAAGTGGAGGGATCGGGATGAAACTTGGTGGGAAAAACAAGCACAGGTCCTGGACACGTCATTGACATAACTGGACCGGATCCGATGACACTGGGAGGAGTTGGAGGAGGGAACCGGAAATTTTGAGAAACGCTTAAAGTGGAGGGATCGGGATGAAACTTGGTGGGAAAAACAAGCACAGGTCCTCGACACGTCATTGACATAACCGGACCGGATCAGGGCACTGTGGGGGAGTTGGGGTGGGGGTCCGGATTTCTAGCGATCCCGTGAGTTCGGCATACTTCCTGATGTCCTAGGGCGATGAAACTTGGCAGGTATGTCAGGGATCCGAACAGATTGACTTGAGAACAGCCGTTTCCCCGACCCGACCATCGTGGGGGGAGTGGGTGGATGGGGAGTCCGGAATCTAGTGGCGTGCATAACTTTTGAACGGGTGATCGGATTTGAATGAAACTTGTCTGGTGAGCTATCGCCTCGGACGTTCAGTGTCACGTCCGAGTCGGGTCCGATACCTGTGGGGATGGGGGGGGGTGTGTGGAAAACTCAAGAAACTCTAAAAGTAGAGGGATTGGGACGAAACTTAATGGATGGAACAAGCATTAGGCCTAGATGAAATTGACGGAGCCAGATGGTTTCGGGGCTCTGTGGGGGGAGTTGGAGGGGGTTTCCTGGAATTCCGGTAGTCGTGAGTTAGAATAGTTCCAGATGTAAAACGACAACGAAACTTTGCAGGCATATTAGCGACCCGAATTATCTTGACTTAAAAACCTGACACAACATACCCCCGGAAACTTCCGTTCCTAGATCCGAGCATTTTTGGGGGAGCAAGAGAAGAGAAATATGGACTTCTATAAATTGCGAACGAGTGGTCTGATTCGAGTGAAACTTCATGGGTGATACGAATCGATGGCCTCGACATGTAAAACATGCGTTCGAACCATATGCGACCACGATTAGGGGAATTGGGGGTGGGGGGACTTTTGACATGCACAAAAACCAAACGGATGGACCGAATGAGATGCAATTCGACAGTGCCGAGTTTATGCGGCCTAGATTTGTTATTTGGCGTCTGGGCCGGATTCGGCCAAGGTAGGGGGGGGGGGGGTACTGTAAACTTGCAGATAGGCTATGCTCCAATTTCAGTCAAACTTGATGAGGGAATTAAGAGATTGGGCCCGAACCGGCTCCGACAACGTAGGTGGGAAGGGGGGGGGGTACCGGAACTTTCCAAAAATGCTCAGATTCGAGTGAAACTTGGTAGATGGTATAAACGAAGATGCTTTAGGTGGTCGATTTTTTTTTATTCCGAACCAGATTCGGCCACGGTAAGTCGAAATAGAGTGAGTACCGGAAATCGTGTAGCACGTCTAGGGATCAAACAAATGGATTTATTGGAATGAAAGTTTGAACAGTCATGTGCATTTGCAATCGAGACGATGCCGGAACTGCTCAGAAATGAGTGAAACTAAATATCCTATTTCTATTTCCGAACCGCCTTTTTGGATGGCGGGTGTATTTTGTGACGTTTTCATCTACTTTCTTGTACAGCCTACTCGTACAAGTGCCATATGAGCTCGTAGCTCTTGTTATAAATTATCAAAATTGTGGCGAATGCCAATGAAAATAACTTCTGTGTTATTTGTTATTTGAAAATCGCCAAAGTTTAGTAGTACAGAAAGAATCACCAAATTTCGCTATAAATTACCAACTGTGGCGAACTTGTTCTGTATGATATCAGGGACCCATAAATGTCCTGTAATGACTCGCCATTCAGGGGCTTGTCATTTCCTATGCTTCTATGTTGCTATGTTATGAGCCTCACCTAGTTTCCAAAAATTCCGCTTGGGTGGAATCGTCATTCTTGCTCAGATATGCAAAATTGACGGCATGCCACCAGTACCTAAGCTAGGACAAAAGATCCAGGATACTCTTCCATTACAGAGAAATATTCCTAGTTCATCACAACAGCAGCGAAAATTTGTATCTATCTGGATAGTCGGGTATTTTTATCCCCGTGGGTATTTTTCGAACTATCTGACGCTCGGTCAAGAGCGCATGAGAAATCTCTTATTGACGCTCGAGCTCTGCTCTCAGCAGCGGAAAGTGATAGTGATAGACTTTTTTTTTGCAAATAAAGATAACCTTGAACCTTGAACCTTGAACCTTGACAAGCCACCTGAATGGCGAGTCATTACAGGAAATTTATGGGTCCCGGATGATATGAATGGGCAGTGTGTGACGCGTGAAGGCTTACGACCATAGATGGTGTTATGACGACTGCAGGAAGATGCGCACGCTCAACCTGATGCTATGGTGAGGGGTTTAGTAGGCGGGACAAAAGATGTTAAATGTCCTAAGACACAATCGTCGGAGTCAAGGTTCAAGGTTATCTTTATTTGCAAAAAAAAGTCTATCATTATCACTTTCCGCTGCTGAGAGCAGAGCTCGAGCGCACACAGAAAAAATAAATAAAACCAAATTAACTTAAACATGAAGAATCATACCCAATAACATCCATCCGCTATATAATCATACAGCTAACCGAGAGCAAGGCCAAGGCACATTCACAATTAAACAAAAATAAATATATAAATAATAATTAAAATTAAACAAGGATGGGAAGGTCGATAGAATATAACAAACGGGTGGCCTACTCAGGGTGGCCTACTACACATGCAGACTCCACAGGGTCCATTATGGATTCCCAGGTAAATTCACACTATGGTTTGTATACCGAACTCACAATAGGCTATTTACCATCCATCATACACTAGGCCTTAGGTCAGCCCACTCGAAGGAGAAAATTTAATATTTAATTCAGACAATCGGGTCTTACAGAGGTCCAGTCTTCGCCAGACTCCTTGAGCACTTTACTAATAAAATTTAGAAACAGATTAGGGCGCATGGTAATCATCTGAAAAGACCAAGTTCAAATATGGATTCAGCACGTGTGTTTACCCCTATAGCCTGCGTCATATCTACTTTGACGAAAGTTCCTGCCATACTGCTGACAAATTTTCGGTTTCAGCCGGATTCCAGGCGAACTACTTGTCTTGCAAAACATTGAAGTTCAAAGACGGATTCAGCGTTTCCTTACCCCTATGTCGAACCTCTGATGAAATTCAGATACAACTTCAACTTTTAACAAATTTTTCAGTTTCACCCGGATTCGTGGCGAACTACCCCATGAAATATTTATCTCAGAATAGAAGTATGAATTTGTACGAAAAAGTAGCGTGGAGTAGCACTGATGCTACTAATGCTTCTACTTCAAGGCTACCGTGTTGCTGCATTCTACTGCATGCTACTATTAGCAAGACTGGATGCTCCTAGAGCAAGACAGGATGCTACTGCATACTACTACTTAAGATTGGCCGAGTCTGAGGCACATTAAATGATAGTACTCTTTACTATTACATATCACTAGATACAACTTTCTCGTACAACTATCATACAACGACGCAGGCTACAAATTTTCTACAAAAGGTCGAAAATGATTTGTCATGCACGAATTGAGCATATCTCCTTACCCGTAAATCTCCTTACCCTAATGAAATTCATATAAAACTTTAACTTTTAACAAATTGGCCGGTTTTTGCCGGATTCCGGGCGATCTACTTGTCCGGCGAGAAAATAATTTTCATATTCAGATTCAGCATGTTTCCCTATCCATAAATTGAACGTCTAATCAACTTCAGGTCAAACTTTTATTTTTGACAAATTTTTCGGTTTTGGCCGGATTACAGGCGATCTACTTGTCCGACGAGAATATCATTTACATATTCGAATTCAGCATGACCCCTTCCCCCTAAATGAGACATCTAATCAACTAAAGATAAAACTTTTGCTTTTAACAAACTTTCCGGCTTTGGCCGGATTGCGGTTGAACTACTTGTCGGGCGAGAAAACGGTTTTCATATTCCTCTTCAGCGTGTCGTCTTACTCCGTAATCGACTATCTTATTAGCTTTTAAAAAATATGTTTTTCGCCCCTTAATTTGAAACCCCTGCCCCTCCCCAAATATCCAACTATCGGGCCCATCTACAAACTCGTCCTTTCCCTTGACTCGAAGAATCCTCACACCAAATTTCATCAAAATATCTCATTCCCTTCGAGAGTTATTGTACTGACAGACAGACGGACAACGTTTGCGACGTCATAGGTATCCCTCCACCCGTTTTGGGATCCCAAAAAAAGAGTTGTTGACCGGTCGAGGCCCGGAAAAGAAGGATAGACGAAGATGACTTATATTCTTAAGATTAGTATTTGACGGTGCAAAACGGATAAGTCAGCTACATTGTATTAGAGGCTCTAATAAAATGTAGCTGACTTATCCGTTTTGCACCGTCAAATATGATTAGCAGTCAGCTTGGGCTGAAGGAATACTTACGATGAGTCATGATCATCAGTTAATAAAAATAAAGAATAGACTACGGACAGTATAAAAGATTAAACATGGAAAGGAGTAACGCTGCCTAGCGACGGCAGAAGGGATCAGTGCGCGGTGCAGATGGCACCACGGTAATACTGGCGTAGGTGGGGAAACTAAACCTTAGCTTATTATCTACGGCAGGTGACGTTTTTTGACGTCATGAAAAAATATGGAAATTCGATGAAATTGATGTTCTAGGTACAGTTGTAGAAGGTGCAGTTCCGTTAGTAAATGGAAAATATTGACTTTTTGTCTGACGTCACGAGACGTAGATAATCGGCTAAAGTTTAGTCAACACCCGTAGGCGGGGTTTTGCAACATTGGTCATCTTTTGTGCAATCAGGTATTCACTTTCTGAAAATGGAGTTCCTTTGAAGGGATAGATTTTCCTCCTAGGAGACGTTTCCGCTTAAAAGGTTCTGAAAAGAAAATGCTACAGGGTCTGATGCTTTTCCGAATTAATTAATTTCTGCGAGAGAGAGAGAGAGAACAGCTAATCAAATTCTATGCTAGCAACTGGAGAAATTAGTTCTCGGTTGTTCTGAAATGCACAATTGTGGGCCAATTGAGAACCGGATCTTGCTGGATAAATGGGTTAGTCGATCGAAACGAAGTGGCAAAAAACAAAAGGCGAGTTTGTAAGCGCTAGCTTTCCGTGTTTCGAAATTAATAACTACATGAACAAGTTTGAGAACGGGAAAGTCTGCTGATTTTATTTTAACGATATTTTGGCCCTTCGTGACAAATGTCCTCTCCAGGAACCTCTGATAAAATATTGAATATTTAAACTGTTTTATTGGTAGCCTACTATTATTTATTTGAGTCCTTCAAAGCTGATTAGTAAATAGACGAATTTTAGAGGCATCAGTCTATTCACAAACAGTTATCTGACTGACAGTTACAAACAGTTACCTGACTGCAAACATAATAAGCCTACTCGATCTGCAGTAAGCAGCAAAAAAAAAAAAAAAAAAAAAATCAGGATTCAGGACAGTCTGCCTTGTACAAGGACATTATCGGCCTTCTTGTGAAAGCTTTGCATTTCAAAATGTACAGTTTTTCGGAGCCACTTTTTGGAGATTACTTGAAGTGAAAGCTATTGTTTTGATTTCATTTTGGAAACGGTTGCTGTTTTCGCTCTCGATTGGGTAGTTGACAGTGTAAAAAGTATATTTAAAAAAAAAAATCAGGATTCAGGACAGGCTGCCTTGTACAAGGACAGTATCGGCCTTCTTGTGAAAGCTTTCTATTTTACTGTTCAAAATGTACAGTTTTTCGGAGCGACTTTGGGAGATTGCTTGAGGTGAAAGCTATTGTTTTGATTTCATTTTGGAAACGGTTGCTGTTTTCGCTCTCGATTGGGTAGTTGACAGTGTAAAAAGTATATTTAAAAAAAAAATCAGGATTCAGGACAGGCTGCCTTTTACAAGGATAGTATCGGCCTTCTTGTGAAAGCTTTGTATTTCAAAATGTACAGTTTTTTGGAGCGACTTTTTGGAGATTGCTTGAGGTGAAAGCTATTGTTTTGATTTCATTGGAAACGGTTGCTGTTTTCGCTCTCGATTGGGTAGTTGACAGTGTAAAGAGTATATTGAAAACTATAGAAGAATCGACTGTTCTATGAAAAATCGAGAAATTCACTTATGGTTGGTGCATCTCGCATTTCACTTCCTCACCGCATTTTTGATAGTGCAAACGGATAAACGAACTTGTGGGAAACACACTTTCGGGTGTCTCCCGAAGTCCGTTTTCCAACTTCAGCGGCTTTGAGCCTGAAGGGGACCCTTGCCAAGAAGGGCCGAAATATAGCTCTAGTAAAATTCAGCTGACGTATCCGTTTTGCACTATCAAATATGATTCGCAGTCAGCTTGGGCTGAAGGAATATTTATTCTCACCGCATGCGCAATCACTGAATCACGGAGGAGTTTTCTGTCTTGGACCCAACTGTCAAACTAGATGAAATAAATGGACAGCTTCTGCCATCATCCAGCCCCCTTCCTGCCCATTGTCAAGTGCGCCAGCTAACTCAGTAAACTTATTGTTCTTTTCATGGTTCGTCGCGTATTTCTTGCTTTGCATTTATTTATTTTTTGTTGTTGTGTATATCTGTGTTTCTTGTTAAAGTTTTGTCTTACCTGTAATATCAACGCAACCTACTTCCATAATCACTCCATAGATTTCTAAACCCGGAGACCCCAGTTTCATACGGTAAATTCTAACTCCTCTACAAAACCACGCTGATTTTCTCACTTGCCGTGTTTTGCTACCTTCGATTTGTATCACGCAGTCGACGGTTGTCTGCGAGAAGTTATTCCATCAGAAAAACTAGATCTGTTCCCTCTTTTGCTGTTCGGGTCTTGGAAAAGTCTTAAAACAGCCAAAACCGTATTTAATTTGTTGAAAGCACAGCCTAGTTTTAAAGTATTCAAATATGTTAAAACAGTGTAAGTTGATTAGTAAATAGTGCGAGGGGTTCTTTAAGCGTTTATTTATCTTTTTTTTGTGTATATACTGTGCAAATACCTAACTACTAGGATACAAGTATTAAATCCATTCATTCATTCCCAGTGACTTTCAAACATAGTCGAAAATAAATATGATATGATGTTTATTTGCCTTGAAATCCCAAGGGCCATAACAAACCAACATAAATAAGTACATAAAAATACAAAAATAAACGGTCACTGCACTACTATTTCACTCTAAACGCCACTCAAACAATTGACAAGGCCGGTTGTACTAACTAGCAGAGGCGTTACTAGCCAAAATGTTTGGCGGGGGGGGGGGGGGGGCGAGGCATTTACCGACTGGCCGGTAATTTTTACCGACTTTTGCTGCAGAGAAAACGACTGTTTTCAACAACAAAAATTATATTTTGAAAAAAATCGACTGGTTTCCAGAAAAGTCGACTAATTTGACGAAAAATCGACCAATTTTCAGAAAAACTGACTGTTTTCATGAAAAAAAAATCAACTGTTTTGACGAAAAATCGCGGCGCTTCGTGCCGACTCGGTGTTTTTTACCGACTGACCGACAGCATTGGGAGGGGCGTCCTCCTCCCCAGTCGTGACGCCCCTGGTAACTAGTAGATGTAGATTTAGTATTAGACATGTTGGGCCTTTAGTATGGCAAGGTTTACCGACAAAATCAAGGTCATGTAGTGTTTTACTGCATTTTCGTAGCATGTTAAAGGTTCTATGTTTTGCTGTATTTGAATCTGATGCGTTATTCTCAGCCGTTTAAGTGGTTGAAAGTGTTTTTCTGGTTGAAAATGTGCTATTCTTTTGTTTTGTTTTTGGTTGGTCGTCCCACACCGTGTAAGTCAAGCTCCTTCCTTTCTTTCCTTTTTTTTCTTTATTTTTGTCGAAGTTTTTGCGTTGTTGTTGATGTTTTGTTTTGAGGGTAATAGTCCCTTACAGGTTCGCCACTTGGCATTGAAGATTCTAGTTTTTTTTAATAAAAAAATTTACATTGTTGACCCACTACAAAGTTGACTTAAAGGCACAGGAAACTTGACTACGCAACTTTTGGCAATCAAACCGACCTGGGGGGCTTAGATAAAGATACAGGGACTTATTGTCGACAGGACCCCCCTTCTTTGTTATCTCGAACCCCCTCCTTAGTGTTCCCAAAGCTAGCTGGCCGGCCCTTGCCCCTAATGCACTGTAATTATGCACTTATGCACTGTAAAAGTTCGCCTTTGGCCGTGTTTGGGCCATTATAGTAGTCAAGATTTCGTGCGTTCGATTCCTACTCCGGGCACACAAACCTTTTGCTTTTTTTCTACTAACTCAAAAGTCGTTCTTGGAAACTGCCCGGAAACTGCAATGGTCGTAACGAGAGTTTTTCTTACTCTCACTATCGGCTCAGGGTACATTCTTGATATGTCAGCTAGCTCCCCGGAGTCAAGTTTGAGTCAAGTTTTATGTTCCTTTAATAGAGGTTTTTCTACATTTTGGTTCACTTCGCTTTTGCTTTCTCCTACTGCAGCGGTCGACTGATAAGCATTTTTCCAGGACGAGCACACTATGGTAGCCGAGACGGCCGTTGTCGGCTACCCCCACGACATCAAAGGCGAAGGGGTCTACGCCTACATTGTTCTCAAAGATGGGGTTAAACAAGGTCATGAAGAGATAGTGACTGAGCTGAAAATCCTGGTGAAGACAAAGATAGCTAGCCATGCAGTACCTGAGCGAATGCAGGTAAGCGGGTTGTGACAGGGGGAGGAGCTACGGAGACTTCAGTAGGCCTTCTCGATGAAAAATTTATCAGAGTAGTCGGAAAAAGTCGCATGCAGTACTAACGAGCTACTACATGCTTCTACTTCAAGCCTACCGTGTTACTACCAGGGGCGTCACGACTGGGGGGGGGAGGGACGTGCACCCCAATGATATCGGCCAGTCGGTAAAAAACAACCGAGTCGGCGCGAAGCGCCTCAATTTTTCGTCAAAACAGTTGATTTGTTTTACGAAAATAGTCGTTTTTTCTGAAAATTGGTCGTTTTTTCGTCAAAATAGTCAGTTTTTCTAAAAATCACGTACCCCCCCCCCCTAAACATTTTGGCTATTAACGCCTCTCTGGTTACTGCATACTGCTATATGCTACTATTAGCAAGACTGGATGCTACTATGGCAAGACAGGATGCTTCTGGGTACATAAGATTGGACCAGTCTGAGGCACATTAAATGATAGTATTCTTTGCTATTACATAGTATTACATGCAATGTTTTGTACTACTACCATACAAAGGCGTTACTAGCCAAAATGTTTGGGGGGGACGAGGCATTTACCGAATGGCTGGTAATATTAACCGACTTTTTATGCAGAAAAAACGACTGTTTTCAACAATAAAATGACATTTTTGAAAAAAACCGACTATTTTGACGAAAAATCGACAAATTTTCAGAAAAACCGACTTTTTCCATGAAAAGAAAAAAAACTGTTTTGACGAAAAATCGATTTTTTCGTACTGCCGATTCGGTATTTCTTACAGACTGGCCGACGGCTTTGGGGGGGGGGCGTCAGCCCCCCCCCCCCAGTTCTGACGCCTCTGCTACCATACTACTACGCAGGCTATACATTTTTCATCGGGTTGTCCCTTTTAATAATGTCATCGAGGATGTTCATAATCCTTGAATGTCCTTGTCCTTCCCCCGATGAAAGCTGCATCTAATGATACGTAATAGTAAAGAGTACTCTCATTTAAAGTGCCTCAGACTGGGCCAATCTTAAGTAGTAGTATCCAGTAGCATCCTGTCATGCTCTAGAAAGCATCCAGTCTGGCTAATAGTAGAATGCAGTAATACGGTAGCCTTGAAGTAGTCGCATCAGTTAGTACTCGATGCTACTTTTTCGTACAACTTCATACTACTATTGTGAGATAAATTTTTCATCGGGCCGTGATCGACCTCTCGCCCCATCTCTAAGCAAAAAATTCATGGAACATAACAGTTTTTGTGTGTTTTTTTTTTCAGAAAGATAAACCGTAGGAAAGACAAGATAAATAGCAACAACCTTCTAGCTTAGTCTATCGTTTTTGGGATCCCAAAACTTAAGTGGAGGGAGACATACGACTTAAAAGTTGTCCGTCTGTTAGCTTGATAACTCTCGAAGGGGTTGAGATATTTTGATCAAACTTGGCGTGAAGGCTCTATGGGTCAAAGTACAGGACAAGTTCGAAGATGGGTTCTCTGACCCTATATTCAGGGGCGGGGGAGACTTTTGAAATTAAGGGGAAAAAAAAATATGTTTTAAAAGCCTCCCAAGACCCCCAGAGTGCGCTGATCCGGTCCATGTCTATTTACAGCTTGTCCTTGTTCTTCTCACCAAGCTTCACCTGGTCCCTCCACTGTAAGCTTGTTCCGAGATTTGCGATCCCCCTCCAACCACCACCCCCCCCTCAGTACCGAAATCCTGATTGTGACGCTTTATTTACGGTTCTTAGTGAACTGGGAGCTTTCGATTCATTCCGATTGACTGTAAAGTTGACTGATAACGACCGAGAAGGGATGTGTTTGATTCACATTTCCGGTCGATTGAAATTGTCATTTTGACGTTTTTTGCAATTCTCGGTTAAATGACTGCGGTTTCGTTCAGCTTTTGGGAACATTTTGCGACCCTATCCATTGCATGCTCATTTGAGGCATCAGCAGGCAGGTCAGTCCAACGATTGGACCATCATTAATGTCAAGAATTCAGCTTGGGTACTAAAGAGAGCAGTCACGGCCTGTGATGCACAGAGTGATAAGATTCATAACAAATCACATTTACAACCCTACCAACTTGACTGAGTTTTGAGAGCTCATGTGTTCGCGACACCCCAAAGTTCCCAAAATTTGCACAGAGCTTCCACGGAGTGAAGGCGTTTGATTCATCCCGAACATTCAAAGACTAAACTAGACCTACGTTGCTTGGGGAACGGGAAGTGTTGCAGAAACCTTTGTTCAGCTTCGTCGACTAAAATGTTGCGAGAGGTTTTGTTTCTTTTGTTTTTTCTTTGGTTTTGTTTCTTCACTTAAATGCTGAATTTGTCAACCCATCGAGCTTTTCAAAATGGTGTGTTCCAATCCATGAAGATTATTTTTCTTCACGTGGTTATCCCTCAGCGTTGAAAAAAAAAAAACAATATCGGAAGTAGGGACTAGATCGACTTTGCAGCCAGTTCAATCGTAGACATCGTGACCCGTGCAGACGTGGAACATTCTCTTGACAATTTTTTGTTTCTTCAAATTTTTCTATTTATCACTCAAAAAAGATATATTGGCTTTGGAGCCAGGGAGCTACCATGCATATTTCGCACTTATAGATTTTAGTCCATCTTCAGTTTAAAACTGGGGTCTGTCTGCTTGCCTGCTAGAATGGAGCTAAGCAGAAACATGGTTTGATGAAACGAAAGCTTGGCCGCATAACTTCAGATCGTCATCTCTGACATAGGCTATACAACTCTACTTTACTTTTCACACTGTAGACTCAGGCTCAATGACAAGCGAAAAACATCCAACATCGGATTTTAATATTCTAACACCTGACAACCGATGCCAGCTGGTGTCAGTAGGTGCCGGTGCCGCCAGGGCATTGGCCACTTGCTGTACACTAAAGTTGACAGTGAGCAACTCCTCGCTAATTGTGCTGAACAAATTTTACACACTTTCCGTAAAAACCGCACAGGTTAGACCCTTACCACTTTCTAAGAATAAGCGCAAATCGGGGTGCTAGGAAAAACAAAAAACCCGATAAAACCAAATTGTTGGCAACACAATAAAACGATACATACAAGAGAGAAAAGTCAGCTCTATGGTTGACAGGTAATGATGACGGGAAAGCAGGTCGGGAAAATGTCACGAATGATTCAAGCTCAGACTCTACACTCTTGAGCTCCAAGTGTTTTTTTTTTTTGTCTTTTTCCAAGCCTTCTTTTTCCCTTGCGGTATTTGTGGTACCTGTATGTGCTTGTACCTGTGTTTCGTGCTTAATGAAAACGATAATCGAAAAATAAGTGTTCATGCAGTTAGCTACCTTCCATGAGCTGATACGCTGGCCACTGAAAAGCCGCGTTCATATTGAGGTTCAGATTTTCCGTGTCATAGTAGAATTTTCGGCCGTAGGTATTCTGAACGTCATTCTGGAGCAAATAGTGGAAAAAAAACTTAATACAAGCCAAATAATGCAGTTTGTCCAGTTAAATGATAGAAAAATAACTTTGCTTTTCAGTTAAACTTTAAGTATTTTTTAAACGGTGTAGTAACCTGCGTGCGCTAAATATGAGTTTATGCCGGACACGCGTCCTTTCTTCAAGTTTAGGCTTATGCAGGCAATGTTGTCGATGTTTCTATCTTTCCTGGTTTTGCTGCAGGACCCAAACGATCTGATTGGCTCTGCGTAAGACAAAATGAGATCAAGATCCATTACTCTCTCTGTAGCATAAACAGCACATTGTGTTCTAATGCAAATCGTGGTAGGCTATTTCGCCTTCAAAAACTCATTTGAACAATGCTTTAGAGTCGGCAAAAGGCATCGGTTTGATCTTGTGACCAAGGGAAGTTGGTAAGTCCCCTCAATAGTCAGACGTCCAGTTGTCCCTTTCAGTTCCCTTTCCGTTCGTCACGCACCCTTTTTCCAACTAAGAGCGTATCCTAGGTTTGAAGGAGTAGACTGATGTACTTTATTTGGCTTAGTTTCGCGTTTTTGGCTCGTTCCTCATGTTGCAGCAATTTTTTGAACGCTTTTTATTGGACTTTAATTTAATACTTTTGGTTATTGTAAAAACCAGTCATTCGCTTGTGAGCCCAATGTTTAAAGAAGACCTTGCGCTACACAGTGTTTCTGGTAAGACGTTCCGAGATAGTTATACTTTGAACTATGCTTACAGAAAATTACACAAGGCTTCGGCTGGTTTTAGACTCTTTCCTTGTGATGACAAACTTGCCAAAATTTGCGTAACCGGTCTTCGGACCAATAAGCTTCTCCGGAACAAGACTCGGGATCCTAACGTCACGCAAATACAACAAACGTGGCCAGCGTGATAATCAGCGTAATTCTGGTAAAGCCGCGTTCACAAGCATGCCTATCCAAGCACAGATGGCTAAGCACGTGCTCAGGCGTAGCCAGGCACTTAATTATTTATTTATTTATTTATGACCCGCTTTTTGCGTAACAGCGGAGTATGAATAAAACACAAAAGTAAAATATACATATTAAAACACTTAAACAAAACAATGTAAATAAACACGACAACATTCTTTTCATATAAATAAAAAACACACTAAATAGACTTAAAATTTGTACACAGTGACAAGCACATTAATCGGGTTCAGGAATGAAAAACTGGCTAAGAATTTCATGGGCTGAAAGGGCAGGATGTTTGTGGAGGGAAAATAGATTTGAATGCGAACGAAAAAGTGTATTAATACTATCCTGAACATTAAAATTCGAAACCAATTTACGATTACGAACAGATTTTGGAAGATACATTAAATGGATGGAAGAAGAACTTAAATGGATGGTGAGTCTGAGGGCGGATTCTCTACCATTGGGGGAAAGAAGAAAGTTTATAGGTAAAGTTAAGCTATGTTCTGGTCCTTACTTCTGCCCTATGTGCGGTTCACTAGGGGAGGATATTTTGCATCTGGTGGGCAGATGCGTTGAGTTAAATGATCTGCGTAAAGAGATTTTTGTATATAGTAGGTTGGAGGAGGAGGATATGGTTAAGGTCATGGGGAAGAAAAATTTTGGGGACCTTCGTCGACTTGGGAGGTTCCTCAAGCAGTCTATGGAGCATCGGGAGCGTTTTTTGGAGTAAGGTTTCCCTCCTTTCGGCGTAAACATTGTGTTTGTGAGTGCTATTTTGTGATTATGTTATTTTCCTACCATGGCCCGACGGGCCTTTTGGAAATAAATTCATTCATTCATTCATTCATCAGAAATTTACAATACTTAAAAAAACAACTTCTCAAATTTTTAACATCTGAGTTCTAGACCCTGGAACTCCGCGCCTGTCTCAATCTGTGTATAAGCATGGATGTGAAAGGTGATGCTAGACACGTACCTAGACATCTGTGCTTGCCTTGGCATGCTTGTGAATTGGTCTGAAAAGAGATAGGATCTCGGGAACGAGGATATATGAAAATAATGTTTAAGTAGACCTAATTACTATCATACTACATGTCCTTTAGGAAGTTTTTAGTAGCTCATATTTTTGCTCAAGCATGGGAAAAGTTGCGAAACGGTTGACTAGGTTAATGGGGAATTCTGGAGGAACCACAAAGTTAGCAGCGCTCTTGATGTTAACGTTCGAAAGTTTGGAAGATTTCTTCTCTCATTTATTTGGAACTGCTGCTGAAATTACAGGGAATTTGCAACTTTGCTAAACGTCCCTCCTAGTTTTTCTTGCCCCGCTTTTTGCTTTGAGTTTCAGTGTGTTTGCTTGTCTTGTATGAGAGATCAATCTTCGTGTTTAGCCTAAGGGAAACTCAACCATTGATATCAGTCTCTGTAGGGACTGAGCTGATGAAAACGGAGTAACTTGGTCCTGCCAAAGACCTTATGAGACTTGAAGCACAACTTGTAAACGACCCAACGCAAAGCCAGGGTTCACCTTCTAGATTCGCAATTATCTAGGGCTTTTGCACAGTCGATTGCCAACCCTTCCGGATTTTGCGGATAGAGATGATAGCTAGTTTTGCTATTCTTCAAAATTTCCTAGATGTCCTCTTCAGATATCTTTTGTCACCAAATTATAACTGTCGATCACTCTTCGCTTCTCTCCTACTTCATTACACTGTAAAAAGTTTCTCCGAATAAGGATGAAGTATTTCCTACTGGAATTAATCTTATCTCTAATGGGATAAATTTAATCCGATTTAGGGTTAATCTTATCTCTTTAAAGACAAGATTAATCCCAGTAGCAAATACTGGAAGATTTTGTTTTGTTTTATAGTGTAATCTTGCTTATTTAAGCGTCTCTCAGATATGTAGCCTCCATGACACCTTGCGGATTCCGGGATCTGAGGTGTCCCAACATCCCGACCATTTTTAATCTAGCTACATCTCCCTTATCAATCTTGACGAAAATGCAAGTATGGAATCCGGAAAGAAAAGTCAGGAAGAGGAGCCTGTAGCCTATTGTTAACCTGACCAGTGCTTCTAGCACACGCGCTCTTGAGTACTGCCGGCTTTCTTGCATTTAATCAATCAATAACTTCCCAGAATGGTTGATTTATCCTAAAATTCCAAATAGCTCAGGTAAACAGCGAAATATTTACAAATCATTTAAAAGACAACAGATTAATTAATGCACTGTACTGTCAACTTATAATCTGAAGACCTTAGCCTCATTTTTGTTGCATGCTGCAGGTCCACTTCTTGGCCGATTCCGGACTGATTCTTTCTACATCCGTTTTTGCACTGCAGCGCTTCCGCGGAAGACAGCAGCGCTTCTCGAGAATGGCGGAGTTGCTCACCGACCAAGTCCGTGCTTCCCTGCAAGATGCTGCAGCGCTGCCGCTTCAACCAAGAAGAATGTGAATCCAAAAACGCATATTGTGCAAAAGCAAAGAAGTGCTGCAGCAGCGATGCGGCAACGCTGTTGCAACAAAAACGAGGCTCTGATATAAACAAAGCAAAAAATGTGACGGTATGGGGGTTCCGGAAACGTTATGTACAAAGAGAGTTTATGTTACAGGTTTGCTGAACAAGAGCTACGAGCCCATTTGGCACTTGTTAGCAGTTGGTGGTGTGAGAAACGAGAAAGTAAATCTGAGCATTTTTCCGGAAATTCTTGCACTCCTCCACAACGTGCTCGGATCCGGTCCGGACCCTATAATATCCCATCTAAGGCATACGATCTCTCTACTTTCTAAGTTTCATTCAAATCACTCCACGCTATTAACCCCCATGCGAGCCACAACATTTCCGGGACGCCCCCTCCAACTCCCTCCAACAAAGGTAAATTGTAGGTAATACCTTGAAATTTCCGGTTCCCGCTACATCCTCCTCCTACTTTGGATTCGGACGCCAAATGTCAAATCTAGGCCGCATAAACTGGGTACGGTCAAGTTGCATCCCATTCGGACCATGCGTTTGGTTTTTGGGATCCCAAAACTCAAGCGCAAAAGTTGTCCGCCCGTCTGTGAGCACGATAACTCTCGAAGGAAATGAGATATTTCGACGAAACTTGGTGTGACGATTCTTTGGGCCAAGAGTAAGGTTGAGTTCGTAGATGGCCCCTGTAGTTCTACATTTAGGGGTGGGGGTTCAAATTAAGGGACAAAAAAATTTTTTTTTTAAGAGCTAATGTGATAGTCGATTATGTGATAGTCGATTATGCTGAGCACGACAGTGAAAACCATTTTCTCGCCGGACAAGTATTTCGTCCGGAAACCGGCAAAAACCGGAAGTTGGTTATAAGTAAAAGTTTTATTTGAAGTTGATTAAATGGTCGATTTAGGGGTAAGAGGACATGCTGAACACGATGGTGAAAACCATTTTCTTGCCGAACAACTAGTTCGCCCGGAATCCGGCCAAAACTGGAAAATTTGTTAAAAGCAGAAGTTCGATTAGGTTGTTAACCGGATTTAACTTTCATTCAAAGTTGAGTGGATGTTTTTTATAGGGATAAGGAGATACGCTGGATTTGTTTCTGAATTTTCTTCTTTTTGGCTGGACTAGTAGTTCTTTCGGAATTCGGGCGAAGCCGGAAAGTTGGCAGAAGTAAAGCAGGAAGTCTCGGTCAGTATCGTCAAAATAGATATGTCTTATAGAGGTAAATCTGAACTTGGTTTTCTCTGATGATTAGCCTGGCGAAGACTGGATCTGGCGAAGACAAGACCCGATTGCCTGAATTAAATGTTACCCCCCCTCCCAACTACCCCATTCATGGCGGCATGCGGTTCGGACACATGCTTTACATATCTAGGTCAGGGACACATGTTTTGCATATCTAGGTCATCCGTTCTTATCACCCATAAAGTTTCACTTGAATCGGACCATTTGTTCGCAACCTGCGGAAGTCAGTAATTTCCGGATTCCCCCTTCCTCAACTCCCCAAAAAATGGTCTGATTCAGGAACGGGAAGTCTTCCTAAGGCATTGTGTCGGGTCCTTAAAGTATTTGATTCATGGGGGCCGAGATGGTGGGGACACCATCATTTTTCGATGGGTCGCATTTTTACAAACACACTGTTACCTTTGTTTTCCCCAAAATCGTCACGGTAGCCAAGGTTATCCACAAATTATTTGAACACGGTTCAATCCTGAAAGCAAATCCGCCACTACTGATTAACTATTCATTGATTTCCTGACGCTGATCAAACGATTACTAAAACCTTCGAGAAGATCGAGTTGCCTAGGATTAAGGCAACTAAGTATATTACCATGAGTACGTTTAGATATGTCGAAAGAAGAAATCATCGGCAAGTTTGACATATTTTGGTCTCGGAAGCTGAATATTATTTAGCTCAGTTGCAGAATCTGGTCGGGTCCCTGCTAAGTCTGCCAAATTTCATCATCCTAGCACCTCTGGAAGTCCTTAACCCGTGATAGTTGGAAAATCCGGGACCAGACTCCACCCCCCCCCCCTCCCCCCACAGTGCCTCGTGAACCGTGTATCAAGAATTTGTGCTTGTTCTTCCCGCCAAGTCTCATTCCGATCCTTCCAGTCTAAGCGTGTCATGATACTTCCGGTACCCCCTCCAACCCCCCCCAGAGCTGGCGGATCCGCATATCAAGTTTCATTCAGTTCTGATCATCCGTTCGAAAGTTATGCATACCTAAATTTTCCGGATCCCCCCTCCCTCCACTCCCCCCACGATGGTGAATCGGGGAAGTGACTATATCCAAGTCAGTTTGGTCGGGTCTCGGATATGCCTGCCAAGTTTTATCATACTAGCACATCTGGAAGTACCCTAACTCGCGATCACCGGACCTACCGACCGACGGAAAAGTGATCGGTATATGGCACTTAAGCTAAAAGTTTCAAGTGCAATAAAAACAACTATGAAAGTTCACATGGAATTGAAACGGAGTGTAAGACGGAAAGTAGAAGAAATAGAGAATTATACGAAAAATCACCACAGTATTTGCACTATTTATTGTAACATGAAATATAAGTCTGCCAAACTAAGATAGCGAGCCATTGTTTGAACGTCAAATAGCCATTCATAGGAAATTCCTTATCCCCGTTCACACAAACAGTCGGATCAGACCAGAGCAAAATAACACTATGGAGTAGCGCCGAGACCTATGATCTCCATGAATAGGAAATGGCTTAGAAAATTCTAGTACAGCTAAGAACCAGGCTGCACAAATCCAGGAAATAGGAAGGTTGTTTCGTTTTGCGATCCCAAAACGTAAGTTGAGGGATACCTATGACATCGCAAAAGTTGTCCGTCCGTCCGTCGGTCTGTCAGTCTGAGAGCACGATAACTCTCGAAGGGAATGAGATATTTTGATGGAACATGGTGGGAGGATCCTTTGGGGCAAGGGAAAGGTCGATTTCGTAGATGGGCTCTGCAGCCTTACATTTAGGGGTGTGGATTTAAATCAAGGGACAAACAACATATTTTTAAACAGCTAATGAGATAGTCGATTAAGGGGTAAGATGACATTCTGAACACTTATATGAAAACCATTTTCTCGCCGGACAAGTAGTTCGCCCAGATGTTTGATTTAGGGGTAAGAAGACATGCTGAACACTTATGTGAAAACACTTTCTACCCGGACAAGTAGTTCGCCCGGAATCCGGCCAAATCCAGAAAATTGTTAAAGAGTTAAAGTTTTATTTTTAGTTGATTAATTAACCGATTTAGGGGTAAGAAGAGATTCTGAATCCGTGTATGACAATAATTTTTTATCCAGGCATATAGTTCGCCCGGAATCCGGCTGGAAGCGGAAAATTTGGTTTCATTTTTATTTGAAGTTGATTAGATGTTCGATATAGAGAAAGAAGATATGCCGATTTCGTCTTTTAGCTTTCTTTTTTTGCCGGACTAGTAGTTCCGGAATTCGGCCGAAGCCGGGAAATTGACAGAAGTAAGCCAGGAAGTTATCGTCAAAACAGTTATGACTTATAAGGGTAAACACACATGCTGAATCCATATCTGAACTTGGTTTTCTCAGATGATTAGCTATTTGGATTTCTTTCTAAATTTTAATAATTTAATTCTGTCTGGATAAAATATTTAACAAATCCTTTGGTCTTGTAATTTTTTTTGTTCGGAGTGTGGAGTCATCGGAGCCAGTGCTGGTGCACGACTGATTGTTTCTCAGTATGGACCTTATGTTCTCTAGTAGTGCTAGTGCCGCCGCTATTAGTGTGTCAATTTTTGGCGCTACTGCTTAGTGTTATTTAGCTGTGGATCAGACTCGCATTATGTATGTTTCATACTAATCTTGTCGGACATGAAAACTGTTTTACTTAGAGTGGAAATTTCTTTACGAAGCATATAAGAACTTTTAGAGACAATTAATGTCTCTGTGAGACACGAGATTTTCCTTAAAAGCTACTGATGGATTGCTTTCTAGATATTAGTTCCGTATTAAGGATGAAAGTTTATATTGAAAGCGTATTCTGCTTGTGTAACTGAACAATATGTCGTTTGGAGTGGAGGGACAGTCTCTTTTGAAAGCAGCGAGCTTTCAGATCCTGTGAGGGATGATTGAATTTGTTCACTTGTTCATTGTTGAAAAACAAGTCATATTAGACACAGTTTTAGTTCGCACGTTCAATCATACATAGAATAGAGAGATGAGTAGAGATACATCTATTTAAAAAAAAACAGATACTTCGCCTTTTGCCTGCCAAGAAAGGCAATGTAGCTTGGAAGGGCAAGCGATCTAATTCATTTATAGTTATTCAATACATTCATACCGAGCTACTTATACACTAAAAATTCAACTGGTGAATGATAAATATGAAAAGACAAGAAGGAGATGATACAGCAACAAATAAAGAAAATCGGAGAACAGTACCTTGAATAGAATGGAGAACAGTACCTTGAATAGAATGGATAACGGGGATCGGGTTTCTCACCAGTTTCATTCCCGAGACAAAAGGAACTTCTTTGCCCGTGACTTGAAAGCAGGAACACTAGACGCATTTTTCACACACTATGGCAATATATTCCAAACATGAGGACCATAATGGCGAATTACAAAAGATGCCCGAGTTGTGCTTCTAAACTCATGAGTTAAATTATCCGCATTTCTTGTATTATGATAATGACGATCTCTATTATAGTAAAACGATTTTCAATATATATATAAACAATGTAATAAAAATACGTATATATTTAAATAAACTGCTGGATATTGCTCTTATAGCCTGTCCCTGCTCTTATAGCCTCGTTCGCTAAATCCTCCTTCAGCCCAGTATTCATTCGCTTTTCATGCCTTAAGGCGTATTCTTACCGTTTCCCGAGGACTCCTCGGGGCATCGAAGGGAACGGCGGGACTGGAGGGGGTCACTCCACGCGGACTCCTCGTACAGAAACAGCGAGAACACGGGGAATGCTTCCAAAATGGATTTTGTTCGAAACAAAAAATATGAAGTTGACGAAATTACTCTGGATCCACTTTATTTTTTATTTTGTTTATTCTGATTGCTTTTAGTTAATTTTACATTGCACCAACAAAAATTGATTCCCCTCTGAATCTGAAAGGGAGTCCTTTCTGATGGTGGTGATGATAACTGGAGCATTCCCTGTCCGTGGGGAGTCACGAGAATACGGGGAGTCAGTCCCCGGGACAAACAAAATCGCGGGGACTCCTCAAGCGGAGTCCTCGGGTAACGGCGAGAATACGCCTTTAGACGAGGAAGACTGCACTTTGATTATCAAGTGAAACATACCTAAACTTTTCCATGGAATTGATGATGGCCCGTCGCCGAATATCCGGGAAGGAATTCTATTCCGCACCCTAACCTGGTCGCTGTTCAAGACACAAGTGGTGTATCTGACCAGTGAGCTCCTCGTAAGAAATAAGCAGGAGCCTGATCCGCCTCGACAAGAGCCAGACAGCAAATACAAAAACGTAAAAATACAGTTAGGGTAGAAACAAATACTGTTTAAATGTTAGTATTTTAAATTCAACAGTCCAAAAGATTCCGGTATTTCTTTTCAAAATTAAAAACTCCCAAATTCCCTTATCGTAAATTGGCTTGGCATGATCATAGAACAGTCTCGAAAAAATAAATCTGCTATAATGCTCTTTCGGCTGTTCATGATTCCATTCGTGTCGGATTTGGAAAAATAGTTCCAAATAGAGGAAGGTATGACAGAAAAGCCTTTGGTAGTTTATATAATAGATTTTGTTCTCACTCTGTCTGCAGCCTTTCCGGAATTTTTGTTGTTCTGAGCGAAAAGATTTAAAATGTATCAGGATTTACTATTTGAAATATTGTAATTTCTCTTGTACCTTCCGTGACGTTATAGGAATTCCCGTATAACTTGTTTTGCCCTCTGACCCTTGTGCAAATAAGTTATCTTCAATTGTCCAGGACCGTCACGTTTCTGCCCTTGGCCATTTCTTCGCATTCCATCTAGGAAGAAGATTTTTTTTTTTTTTTTTTAAATGCATATTTTGTATCTCGTGTATTACTACATTATTGAAAGCTCAGTGTATTTGTTTCCTTTTATTTATCTATACTGCACTATTTTCCTCTTCTTAAGTGCCTAAATAAAATTTCATTATCTTCATCATCATGGCTTTGTCATTTTTTACGAAGTTCTTAATCCCGGAAATGGTAACTGATGGGACGGTTTGACACATAGCGTCAATCATTAATATACGCGAGACTTTCAAGCACAAACCATCACAAGAATTTTTTCCTTTTCGAATATTTCTAAGCAAGGCCGTATCCAGGGGGGGGGGGGGGTTAGAGGGTTGACCCCCCCCCCCCCCCCGAAACATGCAAAAATCATGATTTTTATAGGCTTTTCCCTCTGTCTTTTTTGTACTTTTTTGTCCGACCCACAGGCAACCCCCCCCCCCAAAAAAAAAAAAGAAAAAATCCTGGATATGGGCCTGTTTCTAAGCATTAAGAAAACATGTTAAAATTTCATTCAGGTTGACCTTTAGGCAGGAGAGCCTGTAGTGTGTTTTCTAAAAGGAGGCTTGGAATGTCTGAACAAGGACGTCCAGTTGGAATTTGTCTCTGGTTGAAAGGAGCTAATTTACGGGTGGATCAACTTATGGGTGGGTGACCTACAAGGCTGGGTGGATTGAAGGATTTTGCTGTCTCCCTCTAACGGGATGGATAAATTGTCAAGAAGAAGTGGGCGTACTTCTGAATTAGAAAGAAGGGATTGGAAATAGATTTTCAAGAACCAGAAATCACATTTCTGTTTTGGTTTACTTAAGATCTGCTGTTACAATATTGAACATGGACGATTACTCGTTGAAGCGGAACGAACTTCAAACCGGTTCCAAGAAAGTGATTTTGAAATGGAAATTCGATGTAGCTGGTCAGATGAAACTTTCGTGGTATTGCTGGTAGGGGAGGGGATAAGAAGTTGATTCTTAAACGTTCGTCTGAAACTTTAGACTGACGTTCACTCTCTCCAGTGAGACCTGCCAAGAATCGAATTTTCGTATTTCGGAAGTCATGGTCCTGATTAGCATGACCGTGTGTTGAATACGAAGAAGAGATCTCTAATAGCTTTCAGCCCATGCTGTTTAAAGGACCCGTCGTGTCTATAGTGCCAGTGGAACCTACTTCCGTAACAGCATTCATTAATAAGTCTTAAGGCCAGAAACCCAAATTTCATATTGTGCGTTGGAAGCCCGCTAACGGTATCTCACGAATCTTTGCACTTGCAAAGATTCACTATTTTCCATGCTCATTATGCTCCCAGTGAGTTTCCGCGCATCCTGTTATTGATTCGTAAAACCGGTTATCTGAATTGTCCCGAGTTTTTTCTACAAGTCAATTGAAATAGCCAAAGCTGTGGATAATTTGTTAAGAGCGGAGCCTACTTTTACAGAATTCAAATAGTTTTGAATGTTGGAATATAAAAAGTGAATAGTGCAAGGTGTACTTTAAATAAGTGAAAGGCGAGAAAACTACCAGCCGGATTACTTTTTCCTTTTTGGCCATTATTTCGCATTAGAAATCACAAAGGCTGTATAAATATTTTGTCTTGTGCTTGGGTTGTGCTGGCTGGTATTTCGAGTTTTGACAAGCTACCACGCTTTCTTGTGGCCTGGAATATATTTATAGGTGTCAGATTGTTTGAGCGTACAAAATAGAAAAAACAAGATTTTCGTGTTTTTTTCTTGGTCAGCTAGTTATCTCTCTAAGATGATGTGCGAAGGATATTTAGAATTTCGAATATTTCGGTTGCACTTCCGGCAAACCGTCCTCACCGGAAAACAAAACTAAATCATAAAATCCACCACGATAACAACAGGGAAACGATGCGGAACCAACAAACAATAAGACGACATGTAACTAAAAAGCAGAAGAACGACGCGAATTGAACGACATGCAGATAAAGGTAAAATAACGAAAGATAAAATGTGCGTGTTCGAAGTATATATTTACTAATATGTGATTATATACATTTATGAATGCTGTGTATATTTACAACTTACTGCTTGTATGTATAACCACCCGTCTGGGAAAGCGCAGAAGCTTTCACCCAGAAAACGGCCGACTTAAAAAATGCATAATATTTTACAAACACTTCGTATAAAATCTTCCACAGAACTCCAAGAAGAGCATGGTACGTAATTGATTCTGTTTTGCTTTTTCTTGGGTTTTGTTTTATAGTTGTCGAGTCTACCCCTATTTCGTCGTGATTGCGAATTTCTTTATAAATTTTCGACTAGTTGATAATCTTTTCTTCAATCACACTGATTACATCCAGGCACTAGAGGTTTACAAGGCTCGAGAAAAGACCGCTGGACCGATAAATCAGTCGGAGAAGTTGCCAGCAGCAATCGTAACAAAAACGGAACGGTTCTTTTAGATTTTATACGTTTACTTTGGCATTATTGGATAATTCACTGTATGTAAGAAATTTAACAGGGTGACTAGCCCTCAATCCGCATCCATCACACAGGGATAGTAGAATGGATTCATCCATTAATTAACAGAAGAGATCGTTTTGTTCATTAATTGAAGCTTTTCGACTAAAGCTTCTCGAGAAGCTTTAATTTTTGGGATCCCAAAACGTAAGTGGAGGGTTACGTATGAGATCGCAAAAGTTGTCCGTCTGTCCGCATGATAATTCTCGAAGGGAATGAGATATTCTGATGAAACTTGGTGAGAGGATTCTTTGGGTCAAGAGTAAGGTCAAGTTCGCAGATGGGCTCTGTAGCCCCATGTTTAGTGCGGGGGGGGGTCAAATTAAGGGGTAAAGCTGATTTAGGGGTAAGGAAACATGCTGAACCCGAACTATTTTTTTAACGGTCAAGTAGTTCACCCGAAATCCGGCGAAAACCCGACACAAAATTTGTCGACCAATTTTCGGCCATAGCAGTCCCTACCCGTTTATTCTCAAACCTGTATAGCTCTGCACGTTGGATGACGACATTCATTTGTTTATTATATGGTATATTATATTATATGGAGTCGGAGAGATCTATTGTAATCGAAGGTCGAAGGGGTTGATGTATAATGTTCAAACGAGGAAATAGTAGTTCAAGCGAGGATGTTGTTCAATGAGGATTTACTGGTAAAGTACAGGTCAAGTTTGTAGATGAGTCCTTTAGTCCTATCTTCAGAGGCATAGGAGAGGTTTCGAATTTACGGTAAAAAATGTATATTTGATCAGCTAATAAGATATTCAGTGGGGTAAGGAGGTCCGCTGAATCCATGTCTGAACTAAGTTTTCTTGCTGGACGCATCACGAATTCGGCTGAAATTGGAAATTTGGTTGAAGCTCAAAGTTGTTTCTGAAATCGATTAGAGATTCGGTATCGGGGCAAGGAGGCATGCTGAATCCATTTCTGAAGTTTATTTTAACAGTATAAATATTCAAGGAATCTGACGAAGACTGAATGGCGAAGACATATGACCCAATTGTCTGGATCAAATATTAGATTTTTGGGGTCCCATCGAAACCTTTGGTCTTGTTTTAACTGAAGGGTAGTGCAAAACTCTCATTGTCGGGCCACTAATTTCTGCTCAAGAATTGCGATTAAACACATATCCTAGCCGATTCTACCATCTGATCTTTGTGCAAAGTTATCGTCCATTGCCCACAGTATCCACGTTTCCGTCTTTGACCATTTCCATCTGGGAAGAAGATTTTTTAGACCTCTTTTCTTTTTTCTGTGTTTGTTTGGATGTCTTTATCGTGCGCATTTACCGTTATAATGATACAAATAATAGATTTATTGCCCTTCTTAGTGCAAAAATGTACAAGAAGACAAACATAGAAAGAAAGGATTAAAGAATATGCTGACAACTGTTATAGATAGATAGATAGATAGATAGATTAGTGTATTTCAAAAGCCCACGGGCCATATACACAAACAAACAAAAACAAAAATATAACTTAAACAATCAGACTCCTTCTTAACTCTAAAGATTTATCTATGTACACGCCCTCTATTCTAGGCCCTCTACTATTCATAATTTATATTAACGACCTCCCAGCAGCTACAACAAATCTTAGTCTAAACATTCTTTTTGCGGATGATGCTGGTTCGACACTAGCTGGAGAATCGGAAAATGAATTGCAAGCTAAATTACAATTAGTGTTTTCACAATTGATGTTGTGGCTTAAAGCTAACCGGCTATCATTGAATGCGGAAGAAGGCACCAACACTAACATCTATTAAGGACCCACATACAAATATTGTAATACATAGAATGAGTTCAGTTCCTTACCTTGGAATTCATCTTGATGAACATTTATCTTACAATGAACATTCCAACAGGCTAAGAATTAAATTGGCTCAGGGTGTGGGAGTAATGAATAGGCTCAAGAATTTTTTTCCTAATGAAATTCTTCGGCTAATTTATTTTGCTCTTGTTCATCACTCGCATCTCACTTATTGCCCTTTAATATATCTGGCTACATTTAAAACTCATCTTAAACCATTACAGATTTTACAAAACCGTGCTTTAAAGATTTTGCGAACTTTTTTACCATCACCGTTATCACTTCCTGGGGTAAGTCAAACAGAAACCCTGTATATTCTGATCAATATTTTGCCCGTTTCTGAACTATTTAACTTTGCGTCATTCCAATTCAAAAGAAAGTATGACCGTTGCCAGCTTCCATCATATTTCCATTCAAATGATTTCTTTCCTTGCCCACTAAAGCACCAGTACGATAACCGTCATAAATGGAAGATCCGAAGTCAAAGAGTAGTTTCAGAGAGGTCTCGTTTTTCTCCATCTTATTCAGTTTTGAATTCATGGCAAATTTTATTTCCTAAAATTGATTCTACAAAATCCCTTGAAAGTATAAAAAAACAGCTGTCCCAAATTCTCATTAACAAGTTTAAGAATGGATAATTAACAGTTAGAGATTGGTTGTATTTCATGTTTATTTATGTGTTTTCCTCTAGTGATACTGGTTTTCAGTCACCCTTCCCTCATTTTTGTTGTTGTTTTTGTTTGGATTGATTTCGCTTCGTGTTGGCGATGTCGTGCGGTGATCTTTCTACTCAGCGTTGGGTCGATTTCGTTTTATTGATTTTCTTTTATGGAAGGGTCTGAACCATTCGATGTTTTTCTTCTCTCCGGAGTTTAGTATTGTTAATGTTTATGTATTATATAAAGTAAGAATAAAAAAACCTTGAACCTTGAACCCACTCGAGTAATAACGGTAGGGTTACTATTGCTCAAAATTTCAGGAAGTGATAAAATCACACCCTCTAGATAAATTTTCCTTAAATCAGAAAGTTTCGGGCATCTACGGAGGAAATGGTCCAAATTTTCTTCCTCCTTCTCACAAAGTGGGCAAGCATACCTCCGATAAGGAACCACACTACCTCTCTCAAAAACGTTCTGCCTGCTATGAATGGGAAGGCAGTTTGATAAAACTCTCCCGGGTACACTTCCTCTCCAAAACAAACTTTTACCACTTGATAACAATTCAATGCTGTAGAACTATTAACAATACTCTGCCAACACTAGATTTCCTGACCTTCAAAAACCACTCTAATCTGACGTTTTATATCTTTTGGAAATCAACACAACCAAGACCTTCATTTGATATATATGACATTCCTACTCGCTCCAATAACCGCTTTACCTGGAATGGCCAAGAATGTTTCAAACCATTATTCAGCATCTCATCATAAGCTAACCTAGCTAGTCTATCCTTACTCATATTTATAATTTTTAACCATAATCTAATCATCAGGATAGCCCTAAGTAACTTTAAAGAATATAAACACGACAGTATTTGTATGTGAAGGTGCACTCTGAACCTGGTGTTATGGGGAGGGTGTAGTAGGCCGGACATAAGATGGGAAATGTCCTTAGATACAGCCATCGGAGTCAGCGTAGCCTAGGGCGTCAAGATGGCCTACGACACGTGCAGACTTCACGGGTTCATTATGGATTCCGCAGGTCAGTTCACACTGGTTTGCGTACCGAACCACAATAGGCTATAAACCACCCATCATACACTAGGCCCTAAAGACCAGCCCACTCTAAGGAGCTTTGAACAAGACTCGTAATTATGACCTAAAGCCCGTAAGTAAACAAAACCCAATGAAAAATTTATCTCAAAATAGTACTATGAAGTAGTACGAAAAAGTAGCATGCAGTACTAACGAATGCTACTACATTC
This sequence comes from Branchinecta lynchi, assembly GCA_023053575.1. Classification (NCBI taxonomy): domain Eukaryota; kingdom Metazoa; phylum Arthropoda; class Branchiopoda; order Anostraca; family Branchinectidae; genus Branchinecta; species Branchinecta lynchi. The sequence goes on along the minus strand of JAKZAP010000003.1, from coordinate 2,758,121 downwards.
TTCTACTTCAGGGCTACCGTGTTACTGCATACTACTATATGCTACTATTAGCAAGACTGGATGCTACTATGGCAAGACAGGATGCTACCGGATACCACTACGTAAGATCGGACCAGTCTGAGGCACATTAAATGATATTATTCTTTGCTATTACATAGTATTATATGCAACATTTTCGTACTACTACGCAGGCTATAAATTTTTCATCTGGAAGGTGTTATTCCCTGGTATATACTGTTCTTACAAAATAATCAACCTTTAAGTAAAAAGGATTGTTGCCCGGTCGAGGCCCCGGAAAGAAGTGCGGAAGAAGACGTGATTCATGCTCCTGGCATCAGTCATAATAACCAAGAGTTAACAAATACTACAAGAGTACGGATTGCAGACAGTATAAAAGATTAAACACAATAAAGGCAGTAACGCTGCATAGCGGCGGCTGAAGTTAACAGTGCGGGGTGCAGATGGCACCACCGTAACGCAACAACAATAATGTAGAAAACATTGACAAAATTTACAGTGAGTATGTGCTGAGCGGAGTTAAGGCTACGCTTAAAGCTCTCGCGCCTCTCCAGAATACTCTTGATGACGAACTCTTCTTGCCGAGGCAAAATCGCCCTGGACCTAGCGGAAGAACCGGAAGTGGTATCACTGCTGCCCCCGAACATCGCCATGATTGGTTAACACAGGATTGATTTGTTGAGTTTGAGACGTTATTGCTACGTCTTCTCGTTCTTCCCGAGGATCTCTGGTGTGTTTTGGACTTAGTCATATACGGTATTAGAGGTATAAGTCGTGCTACTCTATATTTTGACGTCACACTTTTACCACTTGTCCAAGGTGGATCCCTCGGCAGATTCTGTACATATTTTTAGAAAGATTTATGAACATCATTTATATTAGCAAGAAAACAGCTTTCAAGAGGGTGCACATTTAAAAAATTACGTGCGGAACTATGTTACTGTGTGGATCAAGATCAACGTAATTTTTCCTTTTCTTTGTTTGTACTGCGCTATTTACCTTTTCTAGTGCGGCAATAAAATTTGGCCAGATGAGGTCGTTCTAGTATATACAGTTTAGCACCTGTATTGCCCTTATGTTGTCCTCAATTGAACGCTGTTAACTTTAGATATATATTACAGATCTGCCCGAGTCTCCCAAAGACTCGCTCTGGAAAAATTATGCGTCGGATCCTCCGCAAGATAGCAGCCGATCAAACGGACGAACTTGGTGATATATCTACGCTTGCAGACCCATCTGTTGTCGACATTCTCGTCGAAAATCATCGTGCAGCAATGAATGGTACAAAACAGGGCGCGTAATTAACCAGAAATCAAAGTAGCAACCTCCTGTTGATATGTTTTGTGGGTTGTTGTTTTTTTCATTCCAGTCCTTCCTTCGACTCCATTTGGTTAGGTCTTACGTTTCTGTTCCAAGTTTTCAGCATCATTTTCCTGTACCAGTTGATATGTTGACACGAGTTGCCTAACTTACGTCTGCTCTTATGTTTTTTATGTGCTGCTTGCTAATTTCTATCGCAATTATTTCAGCTCGGTCAACATTTCTTCCACGCACTGCCGGTAGTGCCGAATCTTTGTTTAATTTTTTTTTCTGACGTTCCATCTAAGATGTTTCAACATGATATTACAGATTTAATATTCTTAGTTTGTGTTTTTTTACGTTTTAGACGACGGTTCCCCGTCGTACTGCAAGTACTAAACAACCTTTTTTTACCGGTTAATGCCTTGAAACAAGCTGCCAAACTGAGTCTGCTATTTCCACTTGTGATAGTTAGACCTTGTGTCCTCGGAAACTGCTTTACTACTGATCACAAAATGGATAAAAGGTAAATACGTAATCTCATTTATTCAAAAACCTGATTGACTCCGTCACACCACTGAAGATTTTTAATTTTTTTATTTTTTTTTACTGATTCACGTTCAGATTTGGTATTCTTAATTTGTGTGTTTTTTACGTTTTTGACTGCAGTTTACCTTTAATACTAAACTAAACTATCACTATCCTGGAAAATAAATGCCGATCCCGAGTCTACTAATCTGAACTTTGTAACTATCCGGGAAGGAACTCGTCAGTACGCAAAACCATAGTGGTGAGCTTGTTTTTGTTTTTTACGCTATACCGGTAACTGCGAAAACGCGAGTTTTCAACGGTTTGATTTTAACTTTCCGTTAATTTTAATTTGATTTGAATAAATTGTCTTTTGCTCATTCGTTGTAAAATTTGATAATTTTTCTTTTCTTGCGTTGTTGACTTCCTGCCAGTCTTAAATGTAGATGTTCGTCTGTGATGTGCACACCGCACCTATACCTAAACTGTCCTATGCACAAATTTTAGTTGTGCACTTTCGAAGCTTATAATAATAATGGAAGCTTTTATCCGCCATAGGTTATACACTTACAATTTAGATCCCAACCTTTTCTGGTTTTAAAATAATAGACTAATCTGTAACATCAAAAGTGATCGAAGACACACAAACAAAATCAAGAAAGAAAATTTTAAGAGGGCGAGAAATTAAGAGTGGGTCACCCAAATAATAGTGGATCACCCAAAATAGTGGCCAAGATGATTTAAAAAAAAAAAAATCAAATTTGAAAATGGGGAACACTTTGTTTACCTGCCTCAGTGTACTCTTGCCAAACGAAACAGACCCCCCCCCCCCCTATTACTGTCGGACAATCAACAATTTTTTCATGAAAACAGTGTTGTTTTTCCTGAAAATTAGTCGATTTTTCGTCAAAATAGTCGATTTTTCTGAAAACAAAATTTTGTTGTTGAAAACAGTGTTTTTTTCTGCAGAAACAGTTGGTAACAATTACTAGCCAGTCGGTAAATCCCCCCCCCCCCCCCTAAACATTTTGGCTAGTAACGCCTCTGGTCGTACTAATTACTTTTTATAATCTTGTGTTATAATGTTATAAAATATCTTATAACGGGCTCCGCTTTAAACAAATTACCCGCGGGTATGATTGTAAGTCTTTCTCCTCCCCGATTGCCTTAAAACAGAAATAAAGACAAATTTAAGTAACCGATTTCATTGACGAGCGGCCTTCTCGTAAAGAATTGTCGGGAGCATAATAATGTTTCTTATCGAAAACAGCAAACCAATGCAATTGGGAAAATCAGTGAGATGTGGTTAGGGAGGGGGGGAGGGGCAGAGTATACCGTATTAAATTCGGGTCTCCCCTTTTAAGAATGGAAGGAGCGATAATGGAAGTTTGCTGCATTGGGATTACAATTACGACGGGTCCTTTAAGCTGGTCGTTGTAGGCTGTCAACTTCAAATTCAGTCGAAAATGTATATCAAACGCTGTTCTTCTTTTTGGCACTCGGACTGTTTCTCGCAAACTGACTAATTTGGTACCAACACTTTAAAAAGTCTCTCTTACGTCGGACTTCAGTGGCTGAACATTACTGAATTCGGTGATTTCTATTCCGAATTCGGAGAGATAAAATCCGAATGCGGAGAGTTAAAATCCGAATTTAGAGAGTTAAAATCCGATACAGGGTTAAAACGCAAGAATGCAAAATACTGCAGATGATGATAACTTAATCTATAGTATTTTGCATTCTAGCGTTTTAATCCTGATTCGGATTTTACTCTCCGAGTTCAGATTTAACTCTCCGAATTCGGAATAAAAATCACCGAATTCGGTGATGTGCAACCACTAAAGTCCAATATAGGAGAGACTTTTTACAGTGAAGTCAATAAGTCTCTTTTGAAAATTCAGATTCCTTTCCTAGACTTGATCTTACCTTTCAGTACGCCTATTTTCTTACTACATTTCAAGTGACTTTTGACATTTATTTTCTCAAAGAAAACTTAATTTGCTTATGTTCAGAACCCTTCGGAATGCAAATAGTATTTGGAATGACTAGGATGTTGAGAGCGCGTGCTGGAAAATTAATTAGTTTTGAGGAATTTCATTTCACTTTCGGAGAAAGCCGTTATGCCCAGATATGCTGCTATAAAAGCGACCTGTTTGATCAGATTAGTTGGAACTTCAAGCTCAAGGTAGAACACTGAGATCGTTGTATTAGATGAGATCTATTTGATAACCAGAGATCTCCTGTCATTATCCAAGGGGACGTTTTCTCGTGAATGCTGTTGAGCTCGACAGATGATGCCATCCTCGCTAATGACGATGACCACTTCATGACAATTTGTTGAGCTGGACAAAGAGGGCAGACTCAGTTTTGTTCATCCAATGACGAATTGACGTCACGTATGGTAGAGCAACAATCACACGTTATATAATTGTATAAGTTAAATGAAAGGGGAATAAGCGATTAGTCTTTTGGTTCATACCGAGTCTTGAATTAACTCCCTAAAAAAGTCAGTAAGCACTGAAGTCGGAAGCAAGAATTGACAAACTTCATGAAGCTGGGTAGAGAACACATAGAGGATGTTGTATTTTAAACAGTTTTGAACATGGCCGGGCAGGAATGATAAAAAAAATTGAAAATAGCCAAAAGAACCGTGCCATACTTAGGATACATCAAAATGTAACGTGTCGTTGTTAGCTTTACACTAGCGCATCTAGTGGAAATAAAGAACTTGTTCGGAAGGAATTTTAGGAAGGGCGTATGTTATGCGAGCATGGTTGAACAAACGTCGTGACGGAGCTCAACTCTGAGTCACCCATTTTACTATTCACGCGGAAATGACTGAAACTAACGGCATCCGCAATAACATTCCTATCGTGCAACAATGGATATTGTGTTGTTTAATCTTATCCTCCTTCTGCTTGCCTCAGCTGCTCTTGGTCAGCCTTCGATGAACAAACAAAAATGTTACATATTAAGCTAAACTTTATATGAGTAGTGCCTGAAATTGCCTGGAGTTGCGGCCAGAGCAAAATAACACTGGAGTAGCACCAAGACTGGACGAAAATGACATACACTGTAATAGCAGCAATACTAGCACCACTAGCGATAGAGAACATCCCTTCTGAAACTCATTCAGCCGTTCACCAGTGCTGGTTCTGGCACCTTCATATTCTGAACATAGCAAAAAATGATACATCTTCCGTTGTATTGGTGTAAGCTGACCGCGCCTTTGCCTTCGCTTTAATGTAAAAGCGCAATTGTATATAGTTATGTTTGACGAGATAACAAATATTTGGTTTTTTGTGAATACCGTAAGGAATGTTTATCGAATAATAAAGATTGATTGATTGATTGAAATGAGGCAAACGTAGTGGGCACCGCTACGAACATGGCCCGTTAGCCAAGCATGGAAAGCATAGGTCTTGGCAGGTCTTGGCGCTACTGCTTATTGTTATTTTGCTCTGGCTAGGGCAGACTCTGGACCAGAGCAAAATAACATTAGGGAGTAGCGCCAATACCTATGCTTTCCATGCTTTGCAAACGGGCCATACTAATAGCGCCTCCCAATACGCTTGCGGCATTTAAAGCGAGACAAGCTTACGGTTTCAGAAATTTCCAGTAAAGCAAAGGTGAGGTCTGCACACACCAAGGAAACAATGGAGGTTGTATCATTTTTTTTTGCTATATTCGGAATATGAAGTTATCGGAGCCAGCGCTGGTGAAAGACTGATTGATTTTAAATAGGGACGTTATATATCTCAAGTGGTGCTAGTATCCATGCTATTCGGCGTGTCAATTTTGTCAAGTCTCCCGATGAAAATTTGTAGCCTGCGTAGTAGTATGGTAGTAGTACGAAAACGTTGCATGTAATACTATGTAATAGCAAAGAATACTATCATTTGTTGTGCCTCAGACTGGTCCAATCTTATGTCGTAGTATCCAGTAGCATCCTGTCTTGCCATAGTAGCATTCAGTCTTGCTAATAGTAGCATATAGTAGTATGCAGTAACACGGTAGCCTTGAAGTAGAAGCATGTATAGTAGCATCAGCAAGTACTGCATGCTACTTTTTTCGTACTACTTCATAGTACTATTTTGTACTAAATTTTTCATCGGGATGAGATTATCCCTAATTCGAATTAATTTTATCCCAATAGAGATAAGATTTATCCCAGTACCAAATACTGCACCCTTATTCGGAGAAACTTTGTACAGTGTACTCCCTAGTGTTATTTGCTCTGCTCTAGACCACCCTTAGGCTGTGTCGTAGTTAGCACACAGACGGTAGTCTAACTTGTCGCACCTTGCCTAAATATCAACAACCCTCCACATCCAGTTCAGACACAACGTGCGGCTACAGTTCTCTTTCAGAATAATCCGCTTGGTGCGCTGAACTGGTATAAGATCAGTTCACATTGCAGTGACGTTAGTGCTGTCGCCTTTCTCCATTGTTCTGCATATCAAAATACTAAAGCTCAGAGTACATAAGTGTTGATTATATTTAGCTATTTGTGTGTTAAAATATGTATGAGCAATATTTTTTATGGTTAGTATTTGAAGCCAAGGGCACCACGGATATTAAAATGCTTGGATCCCACAAGCTCAGGATAATGGGACGTCAATATGTTTCACAGCGATGATGATGATTTTGTATCAGAATAAAAAACATGGCGCGATGTAATAAGGGAAAACACGAAAGAGAAATGATAATAAAATATTAAAAAGAACATATAACCCAAAACTTAAGACTTTATAAATCAAAAGGATTTTCCTGTCATAGTCAATAATTCTGTCAGTCTCTCCACTACTGTTAAGGCGGCTTTACACTGACTGAAGACCCCTTTCACACTGGAGTACTTAGGCCTCGTAGGTGTACTTTATGCGTCTAAAGTCGCACTTAACGTAAGAACTCTTACTTAACATTAGTATTTTTCAAAGTTGAAAATTTTTCCACTTTACACTCAAAGTTAAGTGCACTTAAGAGAGGAGCAAATTTGTCAAAAAACAAAATCAAGATAAATTTTGAGGAAACAACTATACATTTTGTACGTGAAAGAACTTTACTCTACAGTTCCTCCAAAAAGGTCCCGCCAAGTGCTAAATCATCGTCTGAGCTACTGTAAACCATTTTTTCTCATTTTGAATTATTCGCTTTGCTAAAAAGGGTGAAAATCTAGGAAGAAATGAAGAAAATTTATTTTGCTTCAGCTCCTTGGTGTGAAAGGCCTACCTAACGTGACGTAACTTTTGCTACTTAACTTTAGTTTTTAAGTGGCAATGTGAAGCCGCCTTTAGTGGATCAGTGATCTGATAGCAAATGGAAGTTTTCTTGTTTCTGGTCCCAGAAAGGGGGCGTAATGTGTACTTAGCTAAAGGTAAAAGATTGGCCCGGAGTAGATCACTGTAGCGAAATCAGGATTTCTTCGTCGACGCATGCTTCCGTTGAGATTCGGGTAATCAGGCATGCTCCTTCACACGTTTATATATTCTTGCTTTGTTTACGGATAAATCGGCTGAAACAGAAAATACCCCATCAGATCCAGTGCATAGTTTTGCGGTTGTAGTAAAAAGATGTGGATAGAAAGATGGTGATGGATGTTTTAATGACATAGTGGTAAATGATCCCTGTCAGAAGCTATTGCAGAGGGTTTGAAACATTCCGATGTACTAACCAGTGGTTCATTGTTGTTTTTAATTTTGTTGACGGTGCTAAGATGTTGAATAAATAAAGATGTCTAGCAAGAAGTATCGTTTTATTAACTTGCCACAAGTAGGATATTCTATCTTCGATCCACTCCATCTAACGTTCATCTGGCTGATATATTCTTTCTGAACCACGAAAATCTCGTTAAGGATAATTGCTTTTTTACTTCGTTAGGCAGCGCTGCCCTGTATATGGTTCCCGGGCGATGTGAACCTTTCTCAAGTCTGTAAAGCAACTTGTATGCTAACAACCACTTTCCTTTAACTCCAGACTAAAGTCCGACTCGTCTAAACAGCTCTAGGAAACAGTTTTGCACTCGAAAACAGTGTCAAGAATAATGTATTTACACAGTACTTAACTTTTATATTCTCTTAGCACCGATTGTTAGCTAGGTCTGACTCAGTTTTTCGTAAATTTCCCGTCTTCAACCCGTTGACTGAAATTGTTAGTGCTAGAGTTATTTAGAGGTGAAAGCCTTTTCTCTTGCTTTGTATTATTATTATTATTAGAAATTCAAATATTCTCTGACTGATCAATTGAGAGGACCAAGGTATATCCGGGTTCTTGAATATAGAAACCTTGGTTACAACATAAATAGGCGTAAAAACCCGATAAAAAGCGTTAGTCCAGGTCTCCGCTTTTACCAAATGTTTATTTTTTTAGTTTTTTAATTTAGTTGTTTAATTTTTTAATTTGCTCTGTATAGTGAAGTACTTACGATCAACACCTGCACCAAACTGTCTGCTTTTTTTCAGAAGAAAAAAACCGTACTCGATGAAATCAAAATTGTGCGGTCTGGCTGTGAATTTGTCTTGTCGTACCGCCGTTCGTATTCTCAGTGTCTTTACAAGAGCCTGGTTTCAACAAATAACAAGACCAAAGGTTTCGATGGGATCCCAAAAATTCAATATCTGATCCAGACAACCGGGTCTTGCCTTAGCCAGATCAAGTCATCACCAGACTCCTTGAACATTTTTACAATTAAAATTCAGAAACAGATTAAGTCCAAATAGCTAATCACCTGAGAAAACCAAGTTCAGATATGGATTCAGGATGCGTGTTTACCCCTATAAGTCATATCTGTTTTGAAGAAAACTTCCTGCCACTTCTGCCAATTGCCCGGTTCCGGCCGAACTCCAGAACTACTTGTCCGGCGAAAAAAGAAAGCTCAAAGACGAAATCAGGGTATCTTCTTTTCCCAGTAATGAACCTCTAATCAACTTCAAACAGAAATTTAGCTTATAAACAAATTTTCCGATTCCAGCCGGATTCCGGTCGAACTATATGTCCGGGTAAAATATGATTGTCATACAGGGACTCAGCATCTCTTCTTACCCCTAAAGCGCTTACCTAATCAACTAGAAATAAAACTTTGACTTCCAACAGTTTTCCGGTTTTGGCCGGATTCCGGGCGAACTACATGTCCCGGTAGAAAATTATTTTCACACAAGTGTTCAGCATGTCTTCTTGCCCTAAATCGAACATCTAATCAATTCCAAATAAAACTTTTAATTTTGACAAACTTTCCGGTTTGGGGCGGATTCCGGTCGAAATACTTGTCCGTCGAGATAATAGTTTTCACCATCGCCTTCAGCATGTCTTCCTACCTCTAAATCGAACATCTAATCAACTTCAAATAAAACTTTTACTTTCAACAAACATTCCGGTTTGGCCGGATTCCGGGCGAAATACTTGTCCGTCGAGAAAATAGTTTTCACCATCGTCTTCAGCATGTCTTCCTACCCCTAAATCGAACATCTAATCAATTTCAAATAAAACTTTTACTTTCAACAAACTTTCCGGTTTGGGCCGGATTCCGGGCGAAATACTTGTCCGTCGAGAAAATAGTGTTCACCATCGTCTTCAGCATGTCTTCCTACCCCTAAATCGAACATCTAATCAACTTCAAATAAAACTTTTACTTTCAACAAACTTTCCAGTTTTGTCCGGATTCCCGTTGAACTACTTGTTCGATGACAAAATGGTTTTCACCATCGTGTTCGGCATGTCTTCTTACCCCATAATCGACTATCACATTAGCTGTTTCAAAATATTTTTTTTGCCCCTTAATTTGAATCCCCTCCCCCACCCCTAAATGTAGAGCTACAAAGCCCATCTACGAACTTGACTGGTCCGACGACCCAACGAATCCTCACACCAAGTTTCATCAAAATATCTCATTCCCTTCGAGAGTTATCGTGCTTACAGACGGACGGACAGACGGACAACTTTTGCGATGTCATAGGTATCCCTCCACTTACGTTTTGGGATCCCAAAAATCGATCAACAGAGTCGGAATAATTCAGTGCATTCATAATATATAACACACAAAAACAGGCTGGCTTTTCGATTGAACTTTAAAGCAGTCATGCAACCACTGCTTGTTAAATGCCAAGCAGTCGAGGACAACGTCAGGAAGATCCACTGACTATTCGAAAGACTAGGTTACACTTCAGTTTCAGAGTACCGGGACCGCTAAGCCTCTCAGATCCGAGGAGGGGCACTCTTATACTGTTATTTATCTTGTGTTATTTCGCGTTATTCCCTTTACTCCGCTAACACATTCTGTATTTGGCGGGTTATAAATAAAATATATATAATATCTTAGAAGAAAGAAAATATTGTTTTCAACGAAGAAACAGAAATACTGAACATTTAATAATAAAGAATATCTGTAATATTTACCTCACCTCTTCCTGTATATATATATACATATATGTATAATATCTTTGATATTTACCTCACCTCTTTCTGGGATCGCAAAAAACACCGTTCCGTTTAGACTGACACGGAAACAACGCGAAAAGCAAAGGGCACGACCCCTGTTGTAAATTTCTTCTTCCTGTCCATTAGAAGTTGAAAGACAACTGTCGTTTTCTGTTGCAATTATTCTCCTTTTCATTGAAAACTTTTGTTGTTAGGAGCCTTGTTTTAGCAACATTCAGACTGACACTTAAAACAACGCAAAAGGATTGGCATGACCCCTATTAGGAAATAATTGTAATTTAGTTGTCGAAATCGTGTGTATTTTTTAACAGTATGTATGTGTCAATGAATGGACTAGATGGTTAATCCTCAGTTCGGAGGGAAATAAATGATTAAATAAATAAATAATTTTCTTCTTCTCCTTCCTTAAGAGTCCAGAGACAGGAGCCCTGTTCTGGTGCAAATATTCTCCTGCTTTGCTTACAAATTTCGACGTGCGGAGCCTTATTTTAGCAGCATTCATTTCAGACTGACACAGAAAGACGCGAAAAGTGAGAGGCACGACCCCTGTTCTCATTTACTTCTTCCTTGAGAGTTGAGGGTCAGGAGCAAAACGACCAAATTTTTTTTTATTGCGGCGCCCGACCTCATTTTGTTGGTTAAAACTTGAAAAGTGCAGCGATGAGTTCCCTGACCCAAATTAGGTCGGGCGCCGCGTTAAAAAAAATTTCGGTCCGGGGACCTTCGCCTTCGAAAAGACACTTCGGACCCCGTTGGAAAATAATTTGGACGGCCGGATCCCAGTTCGAGTGAAATTGCGCCCGACCTAATTTGGGTCAGGGAACTCATCGCTGCGCTTTTCAAGTTTTAACCAACTTTTGGACTTGACCGAATTTGACTCGAGCTGGGATCGGGCCGTCCAAATTTTTTTCCAACGGGGTCCGCAGTGTCTTTTCGAAGGCGAAGGTCCCCGGACCGAAAAAAAATTTAACGTGGCGCCCGACCTAATTTGGGTCAGGGAACTCATCGCTGCGCTTTTCAAGTTTTAACCAACTTTTGGACTTAGCCGAGTTTCAGTCAATTAACACGGATCCTGACCCCAAGTTGGACTTAGTCAAATTTCAGTCAACGAACTCGGATCCTGACCCCAAGTTGGACCGAATTTTTTTTTTTTTAACGTGGCGCCCGACCTAATTTGGGTCAGGGAACTCATCGCTGCGCTTTTCAAGTTTTAACCAACTTTTGGACTTAGCCGAGTTTCAGTCAATTAACACGGATCCTGACCCCAAGATGGACTTAGTCAAATTTCAGTCAACGAACTCGGATCCTGACCAAATTAGGTCGGGCGCCACGTTAAAAAAAAATTCTGTCCAACTTGGGGTCAGGATCCGAGTTCGTTGACTGAAATTTGACTAAGTCCATCTTGGGGTCAGGATACGAGTTCGTTGACTGAAATTTGACTAAGTCCAACTTGGGGTCAGGATCCGTGTTAATTGACTGAAACTCGGCTAAGTCCAAAAGTTGGTTAAAACTTAAAAAGCGCAGCGATGAGTTCCCTGACCCAAATTAGGTCGGGCGCCACGTTAAAAAAAAATTCGGTCCAACTTGGGGTCAGGATCCGTGTTAACTGACTGAAACTCGGCTAAGTCCAAAAGTTGGTTAAAACTTGAAAAGCGCAGCGATGAGTTCCCTGACCCAAATTAGGTCGGGCGCCACGTTAAAAAATTTGTTGGTCCGGAGACCTTCGCCTTCGAAAAGACACTGCGGACCCCGTTGGAAAAAAATTTGGACGGCCGGATCCCAGCTCGAATGAAATTTGGCTAAGACACTGCGGACCCCGTTGGAAAAAAAATTTGGACGGCCTGATCCCAGCTCGAGTCAAATTTGGCTAAGTCCAACAGTTGGTTAAAACTTGAAAAGCGCAGCGATGAGTTCCCGAGCTGTTCGAGTGAGTTCCCCGGGCGCCAAGTTAAAAAAAGTTTCGGTCCGGCGACCTTCGCCTTCGAAAAGACACTGCGGACCCCGTTGGAAAAAAATTTGGACGGCCGGATCCCAGTTCGAGTCAATTTCTGCAAAGTCCAAAAGTTGGTTAAAACTTGAAGTCCAAATAAAACTTGAAAAGCGCAGCGATGAGTTCCCTGACCCAAATTAGGTCGGGCGCCACGTTAAAAAAAATTTCGGTCCAACTTGGGGTCAGGGTCCGTGTTAAGCATTGTCCTAATAGGTGTAATAAGGTGAATAGCGCTATACGCGATGTCTACGTCTTAACACACACGCATGTTCAAATACAACCCAAGAGGTTCTTATCAATGCGGCTTCCGGTGTTGCCAAGGTAATACAATTTTTCGAGCTCTAAAAATATCCGAAAAGGTTCTTGGTACTACTTGAAGTACACGAGTACAATATAACGCAAATTATACTGTAAAAAAACTATTAAAATAACGGATGGACAGCATTGGTCCTCGAACTGACGAAAAGCCGTCGTAATAGAACAAAAACGTGTTTTTGTTAAGAAAAGTTGTTTCTTTAGCTTCAAACAAAGTAGAACTGTTGTGCTTTCCTTGGCAACCCTGACGACGCTGCGCCTCTCCTCGGCCCGCTGGCGAACCAACCAAGCGATCTGATTGGCCCTGCATAAGCCAGAATAGAACGCTAGTCTATTCTCGTTATTCACCTTATTACAGCGCGCTCCGAGGAAAAGAGGATTCTGTAATAAGTCTTATACGCGGTAATACACCTTATTACACCAATTAGGACAATGCTTTAACTGACTGAAACTCGGCTAAGTCCAAAAGTTGGCTAAAACTTGAAAAGCGCAGCGATGAGTTCCCTGACCCAAATTAGGTCGGGCGCCACGTTAAAAAAAAATTTTGGTCCGGAGACCTTCGCCTTCGAAAAGACACTGCGGACCCCGTTGGAAAAAAATTTGGACGGCCGGATACCAGCTCGAATGAAATTTGGCCAAGACACTGCGGACCCCGTTGGAAAAAAAAATTGGACGGCCTGATCCCAGCTCGAGTCAAATTCGGCCAAGTCCAACAGTTGGTTAAAACTTGAAAAGCGCAGCGATGAGTTCCCGAGCTGTTCGAGTGAGTTCCCCGGGCGCCAAGTTAAAAAAAAATTCTGTCCGGGGACCTTCGCCTTCGAAAAGACACTGCGGACCCCGTTGGAAAAAAATTTGGACGGCCCGATCCCAGCTCGAGTCAAATTCGGCTAAGTCCAAATAAAACTTGAAAAGCGCAGCGATGAGTTCTCTGACCCAAATTAGGTCGGGCGCCGCGTTAAAAAAAATTTCGGTCCGGCGACCTTTGCCTTCGAAAAGACACTGCGGACCCCGTTGGAAAAAAATTTGGACGGCCGGATCCCAGTTCGAGTCAATTTTGGCAAAGTCCAAAAGTTGGTTAAAACTTGAAACTCCAAATAAAACTTGAAAAGCGCAGCGATGAGTTCCCTGGGGGCGCCCGGGGAACGAAGGTCCCCGGACCGAAATTTGTTTTAACGTGGCGCCCGACCTAATTTGGGTCAGGGAACTCATCGCTGCGCTTTTCAAGTTTTAACCAACTTTTGGACTTAGCCGAGTTTCAGTCAATTAACACGGATCCTGACCCCAAGTTGGACTTAGTCAAACTTCAGTCAACGAACTCGGATCCAGACCCCAAGTTGGACTTCGTTTCAGTCAACGAACTCGGATCCTGACCCAACAACGAACTCGGATCCTGACCCCAAGTTGGACGTGAGGTTTGTAAATTTGGATTCCTTTTCTAGCTTTTAGCTATTCGGAGTAAACTTGATTGATTGATTTCAAAAACCGAACATGGGACCTTCTGTCTGGAAGAACTTCTAAAATACCCGTGCTGTGCCAGTCATCTTCCTATTTATTCTTTTTCTCCATTTCCGTTGAGTATTATTTTTAAATGAATACTACTTAAAGTCTTTTACATTAATATATTTAAAAAATCACATCCGTCTTTCTCATTTTCTTAGCAAGACACACACTGTGATTTTTTGTTGGTATTCAGATTTGGTTTAGTTGTTCAATGTTCTTAAGCTCTTATAATTGATTCTGACTGTGTTATTGTTTTAGATCAAATTATCTATATTTAAACGTGGAAAAATGTTGATACATGCTTTTCTCTTGGTATGGTCAGTTTCGGTTTCTGTTAAACCTCGTCTCTCTGATGCCGAACTTTTCAGATCATCTGTTTTCAAATATTTAGCGTTATCCTTGATGAAAATATCTCTTTTAAACTGTACGCTGATTTTTTGTGATCCAAATAATGGTTTGCCCTTCTACAACAAAAATTGCCTTCGACAAAACATCCTTCGGCTGATTTATTTCGCCTGGCTCATTCTCATATGTAGGCTACGTATGTATATATTTATCGCCCATCATAAATGTAAGAATACAACGCTGATAGAGTAATAAGGAAAGAAAAGGAAAAGAAACGAATACCTTCTGACAAACACAAACAGAACAAAACGAGAAAAAAAATACAAGTAAGGGCATCTCATACAGGGACAGAAACACGGTCAACGAAAACCATTTCGAAGGTGCTTACAATAGTAAGCTGCTTCCGATGTCTCTCGTTTCTTTCAGCACCGCGGACACTGGGCTTGCAACTCCGTATCACGAGGATCGGGAGATGTTGTTGCCGTAGCAAATATGTCGCATACTTGTACAAACACTTCCGTAGGAAGTCTCTGCAGGGGCGTCCCGATACCTTCCTGATAGGGGCTGTCTGGAGCAACCAACTCCTTTTCGTGGGATCCAGAATATGCGTTGTTTAGGTGCTTTAACCGGTGCAGCTTCAGAATTTTGCCGGAATTTTTCAGCTTTTACCGGAAATGTCTCCGTAATGACCATTCTTACAGAAACTCTAGAATAGGCCTCCTTAAAGTTTCACTGAAACGGCACCTTATTTTTCATTCTGATATTTGAATACTGAAATATTCGGAACAAATCTGAGGGAGTTTCTAGTTTTCTTAATAACGTTCAGAGCGTGGGCTGCTTGCATGGCAAACCAAAATTCACCCAGACGCGAAAAATTTGAATTTAAACAAAGGCCTGCCTTTCCAGGGCTGAAGATGCGACATCGGAGAAGTTAAACCTGTAGAAAAGTAGGCAATGATTTTAAATATTCCTTCAGCCCAAGCTAACTGCAAATCATATTTGATAGTGCAAAACGGATACGTCAGCTGAATTTTATCAGAGCTATATTTCGGTCCTTCTTGGCAAGGGTCCTCTTGAGAGAGAATGAACCTCTCAACAAAATTAGTGTTAGGACTCGGGGCGTAACTCGGTCTCAAGACGGTTTTTTCGCGGAGTCGGTCTCGTGTCGTCTCAAACGATTTTTGGTCAGGACGCAGGCTACACGGATCTGCTGGACTCGTAACAGCTCTGCCTTAAAGGACACCTGAATGAAGAGTATCAAGTATCATCCCTATCTGTACGACTTCCGTTAACATTGCCTGCAGAAAACCCAATCCAAATATGAAATAGTGTTTCCAAGCTGTAATTTTTGCTCCATTTGCACAAATGTCTCCAATCAACCCTTTTTCTGGAATATTTTGTAACCAGTTATGCTCAAACGTATATCTAGAAGAAATTCTAATACGATCCGGCCAGCGCTGTACAAGATTTGAATGAGTTGCGCTTTTTGTCTTGGAGTCTGCATGTGCAAACCTCCAGAAACAAACGTCCCTATTTTGAAAACGTCACACTCAGGAGAGGAATTCTCTCCGTGGCCATGTCTGTAAATGCATTCTCCATGGTGTGTTCAAGTATGATTTCATTGTTCAGGTGTCCTTTAAGGGGGCTAAAAACTCATTTGTGAGCATGCACTTGAGGTACAAATGATCGTGGGCCATTGGGGGTTATAAGAGTGTATCGTTAGATCAGAAACACGTCCTCTTGTCAATTATAAAGTTTCCTTCGGACCCGACCAACCGTTCAAAAATTATGCTCTAGTAATCCAATTCCAAGATCCCAGCTCTACTCCCCCCAAGATGGACGGATTGGGAAAATGGCTGCTTCCAAGTCAATCTGTCGGGTCCCTAATACACCTGCCGAATTTCCTCGTCCGAGTACATCTACCAGTACCTTAACTCGCGACCACCGGAATTCTGGGAAACCCCCTTTAACTTCTCCCCCCCCCCTCCACAGTGCACCAATCCGGTCTGTTTCTATCAAAAAATGTATTTACAGCTCGTCCTTGTTCTTCTCAGAAACCTTCATCCCGATCCCTCCACTCTTAGCCTGTCCCGAGATTTCCGGCCCCCCTCCAATCCATAACCCCGGTGTTATCGGACACGATGAGACATCTGTGACCCAAGCTCTTTCCAACTGTCAAGTTTCAATTGTGTTCGATGCCCCGTTCGAAAGCTATGCTTGCCGGAAGATTCCAAATTTTCCTTCCCTCTTCTCCCCTCCCCCTGATTGTCGGATCAGGGAAATGACTAATATCAAGTTTATCTCGTCGGGTCTCTAAAACGCCTACCAAGTTTCATCGTCCTAGTGCATCTGAAAGTACCTTAACCCGTGAAAACCGGAATTCCGGGACCCACCTCTAACTCCCTCCACAGTAGTCACAGTACGGGCTTCTGTTCCGGTTATATTAATGATGCATCTAGGATCAAGTTTCATTCAGATCCAATCACCCTTTCGGAAGTTATAAGTAAGTAAGTAAGTGTATTTATAACCCACAAAATGTTTTACAACATAAGATTGTGGAGTAGAAAAGATAAATTGAAATAAAAAGAAAAGAACAAAAGACAACATAGAAAATAACGTCCAAAACAGACAGTACGCATCAGTTATCAGACGAAAAAAGTCTAATCAGTCGGTGAGGCGGCAACAGACGTAGACAAGACTTCTGACGGAAATCAGAATGCAAATCTTGCAGCCTTTACAAAATGTCAGTAGCTCCGTAAGATTTAATAATCTTAGAATTACTGTGGGACCGGGGCAGATACAGAAGAAACTTACAGTAACGGAAATAATCTATCCTTATTCTGGATAGATCCCGTTTATCAAAAATATCAAACAGACCAACCGAGAAAAGCACAGACGGGTCGCAAAAAGAAGCATAAAGTTTTGCTAGAGCTGTTCTTCTGTACTTTCCCCGATTTGCTACAATCTTCGCGTACCCTATTTGTAGCTTACGCTTAATGTCGATAAGTGTAGTAGCACGGAAAGACGGAAAGGAACTCGTTACTGTAATACCCAACCATCTATGAGAAACAACATGGGGAATCTTAAATACCTGGCAATCTAGTGGATCAGGGGAAGGAGAACCGTTAAAATGCAGATATTCGCACTTATCGACATTCAGCCGCGGACCAGTATTCCCAAAAAGTGACGCAACGTGAAAAACCATTCGCGATAGACCTCCTTTCGTGCTGCTAATTAGCATAAGTACGTCAGCATAAGCAATGTATGATACATCTGTCATCCTGATGAAACAAGTGTGCGTAATTTGTGAAAGAACATTAAATAAGCAAGCATTAAATAAATACGGGGATAAAACCCCACCTTGACGGACACCGCATTTCACGGGGATGTTACCAAATACACTTTCACCAGATTTCAACCGCAAAAAAGAATTACCTTAAATTACCTTAAATTGCACTTGCAAGCAATAAGGATGTTGAATCCCGATGAGTCGCTTGCAGTTGATGATGGTGTACATTCATTTCCGGGTCACTGGAATACCAATTGGAATACCAATAGCGCAGAAAATGAATACCAGAGGCATTCACACCAAGAGAATGAAGGGCAAACCAAACTTGGGCATGGACAACACTGTCAAATGCTTTAGATAGGTCTAAAGTACAGAGATGTAGACTCTGGCCTTTTCTATGGGCATCATGCATGTCTCAACATTCTGGATTCCCCTCCCTCCAGTCCCCCTACGATAGTTGAATCGGGGAAGTGTTCATTTCCTATTATTATCCTCATTATCCTCATTTCCGATTATTTTGACGAAAACTCGACCAATTTTCAGGAAAACCGACTGTTTTCATAAAAACTCAACTATTTCGACAAAAAATCGCGGCGCTTCGCGCTGACTCAGTTATTTTTTACCGACTGGCCGACAGCATTGGGGCGGGCGTCCCCTCTTCCCTCCCCCAGTCGTGACGCCCTGTCTATAAGGCTTAAGTTTATAGGCTACAAGACTGTAACTGGTCTTCTGTCTCCACAAGGGGTTGTTAGTTCTTTGCAATATCCTTAATATGGCCCTCTCGAGAAAATTAGCAAACTCAATTAGCACTCCAAGAAAACTAGTAGTTTTCTCAAAGAAGTTGAAAGCAAAAGTTTCGCTGCAACCTACCATTCTAGCTGTCGCCATTTCTTCAGGTTTGTGGTTTCTAAATATCAGCGTTTCCACAAACACGTCTCTGTAATTAGACTAGTTGCGTTTTTGCTGGTACCATGGTATCTGTTACCACGGTAACTGGATCTGCAATTAGTCGTTTTAGCAGTTATCGTCTGCAAAAACGACTATTGCCGAAATAGCGATTTTCGCAGTCACCCCAAAAGAAAAACTGATATCCGGTTACATCACTAAGTGCTAAACTTCTTTCTCACCAATTTGACAAAATTTGATGAAAGTGAGATACCATGGTCGGACCGCAGTATCTGAATATCTGATACCACGATACCTGGCCAGATACCATGACAACTGCAAAAACACCTTTTGGCCGTGGTATCAGATACCACGATAACTGCAAAAACGACTTTAGACCGTGGTAACAGATACCATGGTATCAGCAAAAACGCAACTACTATAATTTGATCATTGTGCAAGAGGAAATAGCTGGGCGAGAAGATGTTCTTCAGTTGGGAAACCCCCAATAAGGAAAGAGGAATGTTTGTTAGAAATAAAAGGGACGAAAACTTGTGTGGGTGGATTTCGCAACCAACCAAGATGTTAGAAACGGACAATAGAGGTTGTGCCGTCTCAGATATAGGGGGAGCCAACTTGAATAAAGCGCCCCAACCACCATAACCACAAAAAAAAAGACTCGTAGCATCTTTTAATACTCGGTGCGGTCGTTTGCGAAAAACAAACGAAAACTTCTCTGGAGTATAGAATGATGCAAATTGACGAGATAGAAACTAAGTAAAGGGAAGGAGTAGAATGAAACGAATTTTACCACTTCAAGTAAATGGATAAAAGCGGGATTTGGAAGAACGTAACACCACTCCAAGTTCTCTCATTAACGACCCACCAGCACGGCCCCAGTCAAGTTCGAATTAAGAAATACTTCTTGCATGTGATATGGAGTCATGTCAGTCAGTCTTTAATCCCTGTAAAACCAAAAATTATGCATAAGACAAAAGAAAACTCACGTTCACTCCGAGCACGACTATCTTAAAGCACATCTCTTACTAGAAATGATATTTTCATGATAATAACTCAGTGGTATCGTTTTTCAAAAACACCACTTTCCACGTGAGATTAGCGATTTTCTTGGTAGCGCTTGTCGACTCTTTCTAGCGTTCCTGCTCTCCGACGCGGCAGCTGGACGCAAAATATTTGAAAAGTGAATGCGCCGTGAAAAGAAGTGGGAAAACGAAGCATAAAATAATTAAAAAACACAAGAAAGATCTGGTGGCCTACCATGTCTTCCAAAAAGAACGAGATCAAAGGTTTCGATGGGATCCCAAAAATTCAATCCTTGATCCAGACTATTGGGTGTTCCAGACTATTGGGTGTTGTCTTCGCCAGACTCTTTGAACTTTTGTACTATTAAATTTCAGAAACAGATTAATGCCAAAAAGCTAATCATCTGAGAAAGCCAAGTTCAGATATGGATTCGTGTTTACCCCTATAAGTCATATATGTTTTGCCTAAAACTTTCTGCCTTACTTCTACCAATTTCCCCGTTTCGACCGACTTCCGGAACTACCTGTCCGCAAAAGAAAAGATAGCTAAAAAACGAACTCACCGTATCTTCTTTCCCCGATATCGAACATCTAATCAACTTCAAATTAAAATTTAACTTATAACAAATTTTCCGGCTCCAGCCGGATTCCGGGCGAACTATAAGTCCGGGTAAGAAATGATTGTCATACACGGATTCAGCCTCTCTTCTTACCCCTAAATCGGATATCTAATCAACAACAACTACTTTTAACAATTTTCCGGTTTGGGCCAGATTCCGGCCAAACTACTTTGCCAGCGAGAAAATGGTTTTCACCATCATGTCTTCTTACTCCTACATCGAACATCCAATCAACATCAAATAAAACTTTTACTTTTAACCGACTTTCCAGTTTTGGCCGGATTCTGGGCGAACTACTTGTCCAGCAAGAAAATGGTTTTCACCATCGTGTTCAGCATGTCTTCTAACTCCATAATTGACTGTTCCATTAGCTGTTTACAAATATTTTGCTTGCCCCTTAATTTAAACCCCCACCCCTAAATATTGGGCTACAAAGCCGATCTACGAACTCAACCTTACTCTAGACCCAAAGAAACCCCACACAAAGTTTCATTAAAGTATCTCATTCCCTTCGAGATATCATGCTTACAGACGGACGGACGGACGGACAACTTTCGCGATGTCATAGGTGTCCCTCGACTTACGTTTTGGGATCCCAAAAACAGCACTTTGACGTATCTCTTGACTGTAAACTCGGCTCGACCGAAAAAGCGCTAAAAAGTCGTAAGTAACAAGACAAAAGGTGTCGATGGGATTCCAAAATCTAATATTTGATTCAGACAATTGGTTCTTGTCTTCGCCAGATCCAGTCTTTGCCAGGCTAATCATCAGAGAAAACCAAATTCAGATATACCTCTATAGGCCATATCTGTTTTGACGAGACTGACCGAGACTTCATGCTTTGCTTCTGCCAAGTTTCCGGTTTCGCCCGAAAGTGCAGCAAAAAAGAAAATTCAGAAACAAATCCAGCGTATCTCCTTATCCCTATAAAGAACATCTAATCAACTTTGAAGAAAAGTTTGACTTAAAAGAAAATTCCGGTTACAATTAATTATATGCCCGGGTAAAATATGTTTGTCATATAGCCTCAGCCTCTCTTCTTATCCCTCAATCTGTCATCTAACCCAACTTTGACTTTTAACAAATTTTCCAGTTTTGGGCGGGTTCCGGACGAACTAGTTGTCCGGCGAGAAAATGATTTTCACCGTCGTGTTCAGCATGTCTTTTTACCCCTAAACCGAACCTTTAATCAACTTCAAACGAAACTTTTACTTTTAACCAACTTTCCGGTTTTCACCGGATTCCGGACGAACCAATTTTTCGGCGAAAAAATGAATTTGACCATCGTGTTCAGCATGTCTTTTTACCCCTAAATCTACCATTTAGTCAACTTCAAATAAATCTTTTACTTTTAACCATTCTTCCGGTTTTTGCCAGATTCCGGACGAACTACTTGTCCGGCGAGGAAACGGTTTTCTTTATCGTGCTCAGCATGTCTTCTTACTCTATAATCGACTATCACATTAGCTGTTTAAAAATATTTTGTGTGTCTCTTAATTTTAACCCCCTCCCCCGCCCCTAAATGTAGAGCTACATAGCCCATCTACGAACTTGACCTTACCCTTGACCCAGTACACCCTCACACCAAGTTTCATCAAAATATCTCATTCCCTTCCAGAGTTATCTTGTTCACAGACAGACGGACATTTTTGCGATGTCGTAGGTATCCCTCCACTTACGTTTTAGGATCCCAAAAAGGGAAGCAATGGCAAAATTCGGGGATTTCAGAAGCTTACAATTCCAGAAGGAAGCTACGGATTACCAAAAGCGCAGAATAAGCAAGAGGTCCTTTGAAGAAAATGTGGGGGATGTCGCCACAGGTGAAGGCTTCGATGTGCCATAGTTACACGCAATTAACCTAATTCCAGCTCAGCGCCCCAAGCGGACTAGTTTCTGTTAGTCCCCCTTATCTCATAATCAACACTTGTGTAGACACGTTAAAAGTCAGTCCCATAAAGTACTGAGTGACTTTCACTTAAAAATACTGTATTAAAGGTTAACTTCAGACATCGAGGTTGATATCGGAAAATAACAATGAGACGGCCATTGAAAATAACCTGTTGGAGCCGAAGGCCGTAGACCGTAGAGGTTTTTATACCGATATGAACCGAGATGGGGGATACGGCAAGAACTTACCTTACTACCGTGTGTTACGAAGGGTCTTCATATCTTTATATTTATAGTTTTATCTGGTTTACCTTCGAAACTCAAGTCAGAATTAAATGAACATTGTTTCTGAACCTTTAAAATTCAGCCAAGATTTAAAAGGTATGTTAACTGATATAACTTTTTCGAACAGAAAATTTGTATTGGTAGGTTTTATTCTTCTTTTGTTGTACTTTTTCGCTAATGGGGTAGAGAATTTTATTTTACAACAGTAACAACCCAAGCCTACTGTAGACCTACTAAAATGACAACTGTTGGGACCCAGGCACTTCAGTTTTACCAATAATACTTTTTGGGCAATTCGGATGCCATCTAGCGGTCATGAAAACCTACTAGAGGTGTTTTAAATTGAGAACTCTAGGGGTCGTGGAAGCAAAAAGTAAACAATAAAAAACTGCACGTGTTGGCTTTTAAGAAACAAGATATTTCCAGAACAGAGACAGTGATTAACGCTGAATAACTATCCTTCGGAAAGCAAGGAATAGTAGGATGTTGTTTCAGTCGACAAGCTGTATTTTCAGTGGAAATCTGATGGTGTCAAGGTATTAACCAGGGCAAAGGCTGGTTGTCTTTGAGAGTAAGGTATTCTGTCATTTTTACAATACTGAATGACTAGCTTTTGGAAAGCAAGAGATAGTAGGATGTTGTCTCAGTTGACAAGCTGTATTTTCAGTGGTAATCTGACTGTGACAAGCTATCAGAAGTTATATAAACCGGCTCCCACTCCACCCTCCCCCCAATTTCAAAACCCCATTTTAACATCTATTTCTTAAATTTTAACATCCTTTTTACCAAATTATCCCCCTTTTTAAGAACATTTTTATTTTCTTACTTCCAAAATAAAGGATACAAGAAATGAGAAATATTACCCTTTACTACATATAAAATACTACAATATACACTACTTTTTTTTTTACATTTTTTTTTTTTCAAATATTACTGAGTAAACAGTTCTAAATCCACATATGTTTCTTTGTTCTTGTTTTCGCGTACAATCGGTTGCAAAACTAGATTTTTCTTTAAAAGTAATTCGTTAGCAATGGCATTATATTTCTGTGTTATAAACAAATCACATGGTTTGTCATTATGATTAATGACGACAACCAACTTATCACCATATTTTGTCTTAGCAATTCTCATTTTAACGATAGTATATTTCAGTCCTAGAACTAGTTCTTCTTTCCTGATTGTCTCATTGTATTTATTCATTCTGATTGTATTCAAGACTTCTCTCATGGACTCCATTTATTAGCGGCTGATTTTATTTAATAAAAATCCAGGCTCACAAACTCACATACATTTTATTTTATTGATAATATCTAATGTAGCTTTTCTTTCATAATATATAACACAGTAAACATTATATGGTACGGGTTGATTATCTTTCAACGTTAAACTTATTTCAATATCAGCAGTTGTTCCATTATAAATATTTGACTCGGGTTTAGAAACATCGAAACAGAATAGTGGGTATACTTCTTTAAATTCTTCTATACTAACAACACTACCAGTATCAAATGCTAATTGTTTATAACCCAAATGTATGAACCTATTGAAAAGATTCGAGTATTTACATTTATCATCGCTAAAATCACATTTAAGTGGTTCTTCAGGATATTTATCCCCATTAATTCTAAGTTCTATGTCTGTTAAATTCATATGATCAAACACCATATTATTCATTAATTGATTGTTATAGTTTTCATTTTTCTGTAGCATCACAACTACTTTTGTTGGATTGTTTCTCTCAGAAATAACTTTCCAAGTGTGCTCCTTATTCTGACTAACACCACTTTTATAACTATTACATGCTTCCCACATCAGATTATGCTTTTTATCCTTAGCAAGACCCTTTTCTAAGTTACTCATCATTTCAATACTAGGAGCTACAATAGGGATCTTCCAGGATAAATACTCGATGACTACTTTGAAATTAGTATTTCCATTTCTTTTAATCATGTTGTTATCATCATTTCTTCTTAGAAATATTTTATGCGATGCACCTCTGAAGAATCGTTTGTTTCCTTTCAAAAATCCAAACAGTTCTGATAATGGTAAATACATATTTACTAATTTACTGCTCTTTGTTCTGTTGTATCTTTTTTCAAATCCTTTATTTTAATTATCATTATTGGTCAACCTGACTGTTCCAGCCCCTGCAGTAAACGAAGCAATTACAGGATTGATTTCTTTCCCTTGATTATAATCATTATACCAGAAATGATTTCTTGCAGCACTTCTAGAATAATCATCAGAGTATTCAATCAACTTTGTAACGGTAGTTGTAATACCAACATGATTAATTTTTTCAACCGATTCATCGTTTATTACATACTCAGCGGTACTGAATAAATTTAATCCATTATTCGTTAAAGTAGCAACATCGGTTGCAGCTATAGGAGTTCCATCTTCGTTTACTATTCTTACACTGACATCAAGATAACTTTCACTTGGATAAAACCAAGAATCTAATTTCTTTGTTACGAATTCAAACTCTGATTTATTAGATACATTCACATCTGTTTCTCGAATTTCTTTAAATTCATATTTAACCACTGTATCATCCGCAAGTGGTTCATCAAAAATGTTCCATTGCGGACTGATAACTTTATTTACTGCCATTTATATAAGAAAGAAATTATTAAAAAAAAACTTATTTCAGAATCTTTAATCCATTTCCAGTCATTAACGTTTTGATCAAGTCCTGACTTCTTTGATTTAAAATCCTTTTATTTGTACCGATAAGATCCTTCATCGATTTTTTGTTTCCAATTACATCAATGAGTTCCTTCTTGTTTACATTGATCAGATCTTTCCCATATTCCCATATAAGGTGTATTCTTATTCCTAGAAAAGTTCACCTCAACATCTTCAGTGTTACGCTCTTTTTAAGCTATAGGAATTTTTAAATAAAACATAACCCACATTGCAACGACATTGCTCTGTTTTTCAACAATTCAAATCTCGGTTTAATAATATTATTATACATTGACATAGCCCCATCTTTTATTTGTTTTGCTGACGTTTGAAATAACTGGGAATTAACAATGTTTTTGAATACACTACCGATTCCACTTCCATACTGCTTTTTATAAAGTAATCGCTTATTATTAATCAACATTTATAGGTAAATAATTTTATTTCACTAATCAATAAGCTTTTCTTAAATGCAGCACGTATCCAACGTTATCACCATTCAAATCGATAGGTCTTCCCAACTGATCAGTAATTGTCATTCTCAAGGAGTAAATAAAGTCTTTTGTATTAATAGGAAGGTAGATTAATTGTCTAGGATTCTCAACAATTTGACGACCCGGTTCTGTATTCGGAACAAATGTCCAAATGACATCTGATTTACTTTTGTTTACGATAGAACTGTTTACAAGAGAGCAGTGAATTTGAATTTTATCAACGCTTCTTGTTATATTCGGAAGCTTTGTACCTTCATTGATTTTCTTAGATATCTCACTATCCTTATCAAATCCTAAAATCTGACACAAGTCACTATTAAATCTAAACACATATTTTTCTTGTAATAGTATGACAAATCTCATAGATGCTGGATTGGATGAAATTACAATAGGACATTTATCTTTTGGGGTATCGAAATACTGACACAAAAAATAATTCAAACAATCATCGTTATACATCCCATTAGGAATAGTAACATTCATCCCCCCCCCCCCCCCCCTCTTCATCTTTCCTGTATTGAAATGTATTATTTCCAAATTTGTCACTTATATTATGCCATGAATACCACAAAGTACACTGATTCAAACCTATTTCATAATCCCAATTACGATTCAATTCGATTGGTTGACTAAATGTTATATCAATAATACTTTCATTACCTTCAATGTTTAACAACACCATTTATTAGAAATATTTTTTATATATTGAATTGTAATCTCTCTTCGGAAGAAATTTATTTCGCATTAACGAATCCAGAATATCAATAGCTTCATTTCTCACCTCATCAGATGTATTTCCGTTTACTCTGCTACCTATCAAAGTGTATAATTTTGAAATCATTTCATCACAATTCATAAATATTCCAGTTCCTTGTTGTTTGATAAAGGGTCTACTAGATTGAATTTTTTTTAATCTATCCTTATAGTCTTGTATAAATAAAATAATTTTATCATACTTATTCGAACTACTTTTACTTTTCAAACCACCATAACTTTGACTTATAGGTGTTAATTCAGCCAAAGCATCTTCTATATTCCCTGGGTTATCAAAGTAAAAATTAGGCATCTCAAAAAATTCTCCTTTATATCTTATATGATTATCTCTATTTTTTCATATTAAGTGCTTTTAATAAATCTTTATCAACACCTTGATTCATATCAACAACTTTTATATTTGTTGGTAAATCTGGAGATGCTTCTAAAGCGGTAGATTCTGTTGACTGCATTTCTACCTCTGAAACTGGAAGCTGATATGGTTGATTCGTTTCACCTATCTGGAGAAGCCTTGTTCTTGAACTATCATCACCTTCCTGTAGTTTATTTATGATCATTTCAGTGTTTTCTTGTAATTTTTTGATGGTATCTTTAGTGTTTTCTTTTTGTGCTATAATAACTGAAGCGTTTAATTCTGAAGCATATTCCCGAAATCCTGCCTTCTCCATCTCATTTTGTTGAACCTTGCTTCTCTGAATTTCTCGGTTCTTCACTATATCCGATAACATATCACTCAAGCGTCTTGAATCCATTTATATACAAGTAATTTTATTTCATAATAAATTTTGAAAGTTCTTTTTCATAAAACCCTCCTTGAATTAATTCCCCACTTTTGTCAGATATTTCATAAGTAATGGGAATGCTAGGTCTGATGGTTGCTATCTGAAATACTTCATCCGTATAATTAGGTAAATATCCTTTATCAAAAACACTTTTTTCTTTTTTAATTCTGACTAAATCCCCTACTTTGACTTTGTGACACTGTGAGTTTCCTGTGATTTTGTAGTCATCTACTGGAGGAAACAAAGCATTGTAAACCTTTTTCTGATTTACCTTTTTACTAGCATCAACTGGTTTCATTTGTATTGAGCGGTGATAGGAGTTATTATAATTATTCACGAATACAGGTAAAATATCAATCCATTTACTAGTGTTGTTGTGAGTAAAATATTTCCATAACTTGTCTTTCAGCGTTCTATTGAACCGTTCAACGATTTGTGCTTTCAATTCGCTTTCAGATGCAAACCAGTGTATATCGTTATTTTTTAAAAAAGATTGAACATTTCTCATTACAAATTCCTTACCTTTATCAGTTTGCAAATTTCTAGGAATTCTTTCTTTAAATATATGACTGAATGCGTTTATTATTCCAGCACCCGTTTTATCTTTCAAAGGGACACACCAAGCGTATTTACTAAAGCGATCAATAACAGTCAAGATGTAGTTTGCTTTATCATTCGCTTTTTTATATTTCTGGAGGTCAACTAAATCAGCTTGCCATTGCTCATCAACATAGTGAACATAGACTCGTCTCCTTTCAAAATTGTGATAGGAAGGTTTGTGTAACGTATACACATGCTCATTTTGCAACACATTTTTTATTGTATCTTTAGAAACGTTAACTCCATTTTCTTTTAACTTTCTGTGAATATCATCAACACCTGAATAATTAGAATAATACGTCTTTAATATATCTTTTTCTGCGTCGAGGTTTTTTTTAAAAACAGATTTTTCCTCGATCCGCAAATAACACAATTACCTTTCAGCATTGGAACATTATTTTTCTGTGACACTGCATTAAACATTGATTCAGTATCAGTTTTCTTTTTACATTTCATACAATAAATCTCCATTTATTAGAAAACAATTTTTATAAACGAAAAGCTACCAAATTCATTTTGCGCTTAATGTAGGAAATACAGATAAGTCCACAGTTTAATTCATCTATATTTTGAACAGCAAGATTTTCATAAGCTATTTTTTTCTTTGGTGTTTTTAGATATTTAATTATTTCTTTTCCTGGGGGAATGCCGAAAGAATCGAAAAATTCTACATGAGGGTATTCAGGTAGATTACAATAGGCAACCCAGTGAGTTCCAGGCATTCCGAGTTTATCATAATTAATGACACCGCATTCTAGGTTATTTATCTGTTTGGGTAGCGTATCTATAGAGAAAACACCTCTAAAATGTGGTATATCCCCTAATGCATCCATAATATCAAAATTGGTTAGAGGTCCTACTTTACGTTTGCTTCTTTTTTGATGTCCCCGTTTTTTTCCTTCGTAGGCCTTCCACGTACCCATTACCCACAACTTTTGTGTTCCAGGAAGTTTAAGCGCTCCACCTATGTTGACATCATCGGTTTCCTTCCCACGTACCCCATTACCCGCAACTTTTTGTGTTCCAGGAAGTTTTAGCGCACCACCTGTGTTGGTCATTTTATCCATAATTTTCTTACCAGCGAATGTACCCAAAGCAGCAGCACCACTGTTTAAAGCTGCCTTACCAAGGGTAATTGCTAACGGTATTAGGAAAGGAAGTAATCCACCCTTTTGAATCGCTTCTTTCATCTGTTTGTATGATACATCAATATCACAACCTTTATTATTCATTTTACCTGTTTCAATTTTATCAATTTGTCGTTTACTTAAAAGTAACTTTACTGGTTCTCGTTCATTTTGTCTACTATGACTAACACGTATCTGACATTTTTGTTTAGCACCAAAACATTTCTTCAGCTTTCCTTTCTGAAGCTTTGACAAATAAACTCTATACTCCATTGTTTCAACCATTTATTAGGGAATTAATTTTTCTTATAAAGTTATTTTTGTTTTTTTACCAGCCATAATTTGTTCTATTCTGGTAACGAATGGTTTGTCAACATGTTTTAGCTCTAGAAGCCTTTTTAAAATATTTACTACTGCTCTTTCAATAATATTGATACGGGTTTTTTGGTCAGCAATCTTTGCTTCGATTATAGTATTATGGGTGTGTTGCCCAAGAAGCTTTTTGTCATAATCTAAAAGATTCGTAGTTAACGTAGCTAAATTAACAGCATCATTTTTATTTCTAGGGTTTTGAACATTTGTTATCAACTTGTTTTCAGCGTTAATCTCTTTATCATTAACTCGAATTATTTATTTTACAAATAACCCGTTATCATTAATCCTTACCAATAAATTTTCAGGAGAATCATGTACCGCAGTTAATCTGTTGATATCTTCGCTAAAATACTGATTTGTCCCCACTTGTTGTGCGGTAATTTCTTCTTTAAATTGATTCAGAATAATAGTCATATATCTGAAACTAATAGCGTCCTGGTCAGCTTTCGCATCCCCTAACATAATAATTCTCTTATCTTGTAGGTTAATATTACCGTTGTCATCAGTAAATCTCTTTTCATTCGATTCGTTACTAACCTTTTTCCCAACACTACCGAATTTATTCATTTATAACAGAACGAAATTATCTAGTAAACTTTTCAAAGTTTTTCCTATAAATCATATCTTTATCTCTTGTTTTTAAATCAACAAAGAAGAATCCGTAGCCTTTGGTTGCAACCTCGAATTGTTTCATAAAGTTCTCATTGTCTACATGACTTTGTCTGATTAATTTTATTTCTTTTGGATTAGAGCACTGAAAGACTGCGAAGTAATTACATTGAAGTCTTAACAGATAGCTCTGTGATAAATGAACAATCGAGGCATTTTTCTTTCTTCCTCTTATGAATAAGTCTTCTCTTTTCTTCTGGTCTTTTTCAGTAACAAAATCATCAAAGATAATCAAGTTTTGGTATTTAGGGTCTAGATCGTCAACATCATAATATCATTAAGGTCATTACTTACGGTTAAAATATTCGTTTTACATTTTGATTCCAAGGTGGTTAAATTGGTTATGAGATCTTTATATTTATCTTCTTCAAGATCTTTTGCATACAAGTATATTCGGTTGAAACAAATATATTCATAAAGTAAATTCAAGAGTAAATTGGTCTTTCCTGTTCCAGAACTTCCGCAAATTAATAATCTAAATGGCCACTGAGGTGCAAGTTCGTGTTTGTTCTGATAGTTATTCTTTTCGCTAAAATCATACACTTTGATTGGCGCCTTTTCATTCATTTATTTAGGAAGAATTTTTCATTATAAGATTTACTTGAGTATTTTAAGTATATACTTGAAGTTTTGATGTAGGGACTTGATTTTTTTAAGTAGGTACTTGAATTTTTGAAGTAGGTACTTGAAGTTTTTAAGTAGGTACTTGATTTTTTTTAAGTAGGTACTTGATTTTTTTTAAGTAGGGACTTGATCTTAAATTATACTGGGTTATAGAAAGGTTTTCCATTTTACCGAACAGTACATCCTTATAGTTTTGAATCGTAATTTTATCTTTAACTATATTGGTTTTTATTCCTTTCAGTTTTTTGCTAGCTTTTGAAGGGTCTTGGTTGTCCTTTAAATAAGCATATACTTTTGATCGTAATCCAACAAACTCTGTCATAACCTGTCCACCTAATTCATCTTTCATCATTCCTAACACTTTCTTATTTACACTAGGAAACCCATATGGATTATCTTTCGCATAATCAGATGTATCGAACCTCTCATTCAAATCCTGTTTGATATCTTGATAAAAATCTTCAGTTCTAATATCATATATGAAAGAATCAGTGTCCATATAACACAAATCAATTTTATCACCATATTTAGGCTTCATAAAATCATAATGGAATTCATACATCAATAGCTTGGATAGTTCCAATACAGCAAAGCCGATATACATTGGCTAATTTTATCTTTTCCTTTGACATTCTTGCTACTGAAAAGTTTTCACTGAATATTATTTCAGATTCAAAGTTGGGTTTCTTTATTATTTTTTCTCTTGTTGCATCATCCGTTATTATTTCCATATCCGCTCGCTTCCTTACGTTTTCCATAGTTTTTCCAAAGCAAGGATTATTCATAAGCTTAAAGAAATCCTTTTCAAAATCATTTGTACCTTTAGTTCTAAGTGCTGTGTTGTGGTCTATATATCCTTTTAAGTAGGCACTTTCAGTGAATCCTAGTATTCTGTGTACTCTTTTCAATATCAAACCTTTTTGTAAATAGAATTCTAGATTTCTGTGGTGAACTACATAGTTGGTTTTATCTAATACTGTGGTACATAGCTTACCGTTAAAGTGTTCGGGTGCTAATGGTAAATCCTTGTGTAATTCGTGTAGTTCTTTTGGATATTCAAAATTTACCTCATATATAGCACCTACATCTTGTCTCACCGACTTCATCGTAATCACCGACTTGATATGAGTTTTTAGATGGTTGTAATACTCGATTGATTCGTATTCATTCCTTTCTTTCAAATCATCCGGTATGGAAATGAATTGGAAATCATTCGCTGGTAAATTCTGCGACATCGCCCACCCATATAAATTATTAGCGTCTAAATACATTAAATAATTAGATGGTTTATGCTTATTATAATCACTTGTATATTTATTATTTGCTTTTGCGTATCTTTTTATACATTGGGATACACCACCTCTTATTCCTTTTTTTATAAAGGTATACATGTCTTCCTTTGAGAATAACGGCAAGTCTACTTTCGAATGCTTTAGGAAAGCATCCCATGTTAATCCTGGAGCTGAGAAGTAATGAAGTGGATCCGAAGCCATAAATCTAATTGAATCTATAAACCGCATCTCATATTTTATTTTCGTATCCGCTTTTGTAATACTTATTGATTTCGAGAATGAGATGAAACTTTCTGCACTTTCAAAAATTCTGTTATCAGGTATCAATTCTCTAACAAATAAATGAGAGTCATATTTTGATAAATTATGCATTACTACCGGGATATGCCTAGGAATCCTGTATTTCATATTACATTCAGCATGAGCAAATCCCCTATCTTCTCCTGTCATGTGGTCGTGATCAAAGTGAGGATTTTCAGTAATTTCAGTTGTACAGATGTGACAAGTCTTTTTAATTAGTTTATTCCATTTTTCGGTAATTTCTCCATTGGTATAAGTATGGTTTCTTTGTCTGCTTTCATATTTGTTTGCAATTTCTGTGGATACTCTTGTAACGGTTTTAACAAAATGTTCTGCAGCGTCTTCACCGAAATAGTCATAGTATTTGTTCTGGTTTGTATCAAAGGAACAGCATACCTGAAATCCGTAAGCAAATGGTTTCTGTTTGGCCACTTTTATTGTTTTCTTCCCGTGTACTTGATTGTAGTCTTCATTATAAGACTCAAAGTCGGCTATTATGCAATAAGGTACTTTCATTTGTTTTGCAATATTTTTATATTGTATACTTGAACCTTCAGGAGGCATTATTATATCAGGATCTTCGCAATTATTTTTACTTTCATGTTTTTCAAAGTGTTCTTCTTTTGTAAAATGCCTTCCGCAAAAAGTGCATAGGTATGTCTTTGTTTTATTTTTAGAGATTTGACTACCAACTAATCTGGTCAGATCCTTTACCAATACATAATGATTATCGAAATATAATAAATGAACGATATGTTTAGCAGTTTTCCCATTGATTGTACTTTTTAGTATATGACTTCTGATAATTTTCTCTTTTTCAATTTGAAATAAACAAATCTTAATGTTGTATCTATTTTCAAATTTGTGTATATCTTTAGTATCCATTGGGAAGTTGGTAACCCCTTCAAATTCAAATTCGTTCTCATATTGTTTATATTTCGAAATTCTTTCCGGATGATCCTTAGCTGGATGTAGATTTGCTAAGATAGACCAAAGGAAACATTTCTGGTCGTTA
Source organism: Branchinecta lynchi (assembly GCA_023053575.1). Taxonomy (NCBI): domain Eukaryota; kingdom Metazoa; phylum Arthropoda; class Branchiopoda; order Anostraca; family Branchinectidae; genus Branchinecta; species Branchinecta lynchi. Next base: position 2,724,944 of record JAKZAP010000003.1, on the reverse strand, counting down.
TTTTCAATATTCAAGCAAGCTCTTTTATTTTTTACGAAATCTGGTAGTATTTTAAACGTTCCTCCCATGTAAAATTCTATTCGTGTCATCCTATAATCAATTCCTTCATACCGACTAAATTGTAGCCCAGATCGAGGGGTATTACTTAAAGAACTAAAACTCTTGTTATTATCATCCAAATGATTATGAGTAAGAATGCTATTTTTATTTAAAATCCAAGAAGTACTGTTGTAAAATACTACTACTTCTTCATCATTCTCCTGTCGATGGAAAATAACACGAGTTACAAACTGAACTCTATACTGATAAAGTTAATTCATCCGCCGCTGTAAATCGGTGAAAGTAAAAGCAATAAGAGTATCTTTTTCTCTTCCATTGCTTTCAATAGAAACGTTTACAGTGTACAAATTCTCATTTTCCCTAGAGATAGTAGGTTGTTGTTCTTCTTCCGTTCTAAATAAATAATTAGGAATTGTAGTTTCTTCTTTAATCTGTTTCTTATTTATAAAGAGAGTTGATAAATCGATTACTTTCTGTCTACTGTTATCACGTCTTTCTGTTTGATCTCTTACGATATCTCTATTTTTCTGTACGGAATCTTTATGTTTGGTAATAATATTATTATAGTATTCTTCAACCTTCTGTATGACTTCTTCTCGGTTTCCACGGGTGGATAGGTTTTTGTTTTTTAGAAATTTCTTTAATTCGCTTGTCTCTTTTTCTTTGTTATCATTGTATTCTTGTTTTAGTTTTGTAATGGTGATATTATTTTCTTTTATCTCATCTTCCAGAATGGTTCGTAATCTCGGTTCTGGTTTGTAGTCGGATGGTCTGTTCTTATTATGAGTTCTTTCGTTTCTGCGTTCAGTTTTAATTTTATCTTCAGCTATCAGAATATACTTATTAAGATGGTTTATTATATTATTTGTTATTTCATGTTTCTTAGCTCCATTTGTTTTGATTTTATTAATTTTCGCATAAGTCCGCAGTTCATTATATGTGTATAGCGATAATCTTTGTATAACCGCTTTGTTGTTTGATATAACCTTTTTACAAAGCTGAATAACCTCTGCAGTATTCATCATTTAATAGGGGAACATTTTTGTTAATGAATTTCTCCCGTCTGAGTTTTCTCAGCCGTAAAGAAAAGCACTGGTTTCAGTATGCGTTTCACAGAGCAAGCGCTGTCTAGATTCTCTCCAATCAGTCAAGAAAGTTTCAGTACAGTTCCGTAGATAGCAGATGTGGTTTGTGTTTCACGGAGCAAGCGCTATCTAGATTCTCTCCGATCAGTCAAGAAAGATTCAGTACAGTTCCGTAGATAGCAGATGTGTTTTGCGTTTCACGGAGCAAGCGCTATCTAGATTCTCTCCGACCAGTCAAGAAAGATTCAGTACAGTTCCGTAGATAGCAGATGGGTTTTGCGTTTCACGGAGCAAGCGCTATCTAGATTCTCTCCAATCAGTCAAGAAAGATTCCATACAGTTTAGCAGGTGGCGGATGTGTTCCGAATCGCGAACCTTTCATTCAATCAAATAATTTCTGAAACAATTTTATTACATAATAAATGGAAGAATTAGAAAAGAAAATGTATGTTTACCGTCGCAGTTACAAGTACTACAATCGTATAAGTAATAGCTTACTTGTATTCAAATTCCTCTTTTCGGCAGCAGGAATGTCTGCGTTTCTAGTGCTACCTTTAGCTTCTTTAAGTTTGGGTGCTGTTATCATCGAAATAATTGAAAAGCAGTTAAGCATTGCTGATAGAAAAGCAGAATTTAGGACTGTTTATGATTTTTATACTGAGTTGTTGTCATTGCTAAAATGCGGACAATTAACAATTGAGGAGGTAATTCAGAGAGAAACAGAGATGCGTAAAACCTTTCGATTTTTTCCTCGCGAAAAATATATGAAACAGGTTCGCTTGAATGGTTATAAATATTGTAATAAATCTATAAAAAGTCAAGAGAAATTACCAAACATATAGTCTATTGCTATACTGAATATTGTTTCCTAACTGTCAAACAGATCTTTATTTCATACGCGCATTAATGAGCTGCGTCATTCAAAGTTCTCGCCGTCAATTTGTGATGTAATTACAGTCTCCGGCGTGACTAACACAATCTCATCTTAACTCGGAAACTTTTGCGAATTGAACAAGGACCCTTGGCGCAATGGTTCAACGCTTGGCCGAGCGTTGACTCATCGCCATTCAGACCTTCGAATCCCACTGACCGCAGTTTCTGTTTGTCGATAGTGGGATGGTAATAAAAACTTGCGGGTTCCCCGTTCAGGGCCCCCCAGACTAAGGCCACATCACCACAAACACTACACCAATCGGGGTGTACCAACATCACACCTCTTAATTTTCAAAGTCTGGGGGTGTGGGGTTTTGCAAAAATAGTTTATAAAGTTCAAAATCGGTAATCATCATATCATCATGCAAACTCAGTACTGCGTTTGTATCTATCGCATTTATGTGATAAACGTGGTTGGTTTCTATTACCAGATGTTTCAAAGCGATTGGGATTTTTATTTAATAAAATCATCCACTAATAAATGGAGTTCACAAAGGAAGTCTTGAATACAATCAGAATGAATAAATACCATGAGACAATCGGGAAAGAAGAACTAGTTCTAGGTTTGAAATATACTATTGTTAAAATGAGAATTGCTAAGACAAAATATGGTGATAAGTTGGTTGTCGTCATTCATCATAATGACAAACCATGTGATTTGTTTATAACACAGAAATATAATGCCATTGCTAACGAATTACTTTTAAAGAAAAATCTAGTTTTGCAACCGATTGTACGCGAAAACAAGAACAAAGAAACATATGTGGATTTAGAACTGTTTACTCAGTAATATTTGAAAAAAAAAAAATGTAAAAAAAAGAAGTAGTGTATATTGTAGTATTTTATATGTAGTAAAGGGTAATATTTCTCATTTCTTGTATCCTTTATTTTGGAAGTAAGAAAATAAAAATGTTCTTAAAAAGGGGGATAATTTGGTAAAAAGGATGTTAAAATTTAAGAAATTGATGTTAAAATGGGGTTTTGAAATTGGGGGGAGGGTGGAGTGGGAGCCGGTTTATATAACTACTGATATATATATTAAAAATACATAATATGCAAAACCTCCATTACCTGGGAAGCATATTGCAGATCTTCTACTCATCAACCTCCAGATCTCTTTTCCTATATCTTTTACAAGCGCTGGATGGTGAGCCCTAGGGGGGTTAACAGAAACTAGTCCACTTGGAAGCGCTGAACTGGAATATGGAATAATCTCAGAATCGAGTAAGCTGGCTAAAAATTGGAGCTAAGATAATGCTTTATCCCCAGATGGCCATTCTACTCCCCCCTGCCCTCCCGTCTTCCGTGCGTCGGTCCGAGAGTAATACTGGCAATCAGTTTTCTCCTTCTCCTGCTAATTCTTATGCCCAATTTTACGTAGTGTCATCCCATCATTTATCTCTGGTCATATCTTGTAAGTGTATTAGTTAATTTGTTTCGTGTCTGTGTATTTCGCAAATTTGTATTCCTCTTCTATTAGCTTGATTGATTGAAAAAGGAGAGTTAGCTTTTAATTAAGCTCTTTAAATGGGAGCACCACCTGTCCTGTGCTGTAGTGTCACCTCGTACAACATATTTAGAAAATGTCCTTTTCAGTTTAGCTCTGGCCCGTTTTGAATTCCAAAACTGAGCTCTATGCACAGAAGCTATGCGGCGCCTTTAGTGTAGTAGTCTTCATTTATTGGAAGGGCTAAATGCAAGTACAAGGGCTGAAAGAAAAAGTTGAAAAAAATCACCCGCGGCGCTCAAGTTCATTTCGTCTCGATCACAGTGATTTCAACCTATCGTTGCCTGACCTGCTCGCAATGTTTTTATGTGTATTTGATTAATCTCGCAAACATGGCGGTAGTTTGATCTTATAGGTGGACCTTACCTTGGTCCTTACTTTTGGGAGGTGGGGGGGGGGGGGGGGTAAAAAAAAAAGCTCTGCGCACAAAAATTTCGCCTAAGGCGCTTTTCACGATGTAGTTTATTTTTGCTTGAAGGGCAGGTCTGAGGCGCATCGTTTAATTGGGGTTACATAGGTTTGGAATTTTGGGGCTCAAGGAGTTAGCATTATAGCTTTATAATGGATGGTAAGGATGATGAAGGATGAATGTATTGTAACAGTGAAAAAGTTTGGAAGTTACTTGAGGCTTGCAATGGAGCATAGAACAAGATTTTTAGAACAGGCGCATCGTGTTAGTTCTGTAAGCTAGTGAATTTCTCATACAAATTTTGTTGCCATGGCCCACGGGCTTTTTTCGGTAAGTACTTTCTATTCTATTCTATGAGAAGTAGAAACTTGTGCCGGAAAAAAGGCTGCTTTCAGAAATTTTGTCTGCGGTGCTCAGTTTCATTTTGTCATGTATACAGTCGTCAGAAGCTGCTGTCTCTCTCCAACAGGGGGAGCCACGAAAACTTCTTTTTCTCTCTGGTGAATCCTTATTATCTTTCCGGTTGGAAGAAGTAAATGTATCTCTGGGTTTTTTTTCTGACAAGTAGCTAAAATCCGAATGCCTTTTCGAAAATCTCATGACTTTCTCGTCTATCTTTACCAGAAATTCTCGTGATTTTTCTTGTGATTTTCTCGCACAAATCTCATGTGTATCTCATTATTTTTGGACTCCTGCTCATGATTTTGAAAATTTCCGAGTGGAAACACTAGCTCTGGCTTTCGAGGAAAAGGGGGGGTAAACCAGTATTCTGGCCAGGTAAGACCGTATCTTTTTTCCTTGTTAATCTAATTATCGGCAAGAGCTTTCCAGGCACTCCGAATCTCTAATGAACCGAGATTGAATTGCAACGAGGAAAGGTTATGTGGGGTTCATATAACCTTCCGATCTTTTGCTCAGAAATTTAGGGACCTACGCTAACAAGACCAAAGTTTTCGGTGGGATCCCAAAAACGTAATATTCGATACAGACAATTGGGTTTTGTCTTCGCCAGATCCAGTCTTCGCTGGAATCCTTGAATATTTTTAAGATTAAAATTGAAACAGATTAAGGCCAAATGGCTAATCATCTGAACAAAAACAAGTTCAGGTATTGATTCAGCATATGTGTTTACCCCTAGAACACAGATCTATTCTGACGAAACTGATAGAAACTTCCTGCCTTACGTCTTCCAAATTTCCGGTTCGGCCGAATTCCGGGCGAACAGCTTGTCCGAAAAAAAAGCCACAAAACGAATTCAGTATATCTCCTTACCCCTATATCGAACATCTAATCCACTTCAAATAAAACTTTAGCTTAAAACAAATTTTCCGGTTTCAGCCGGATTCCGGGCGAACTACTTGTTCGGGTTGAAACTTCTTTTCACATATGTTCAGCATGTCTTCTTACCCCCTAAATCGAACATCTAATCAACTTCAAATAAAACTTTTACTTTCAACAAGCTTTCCGGTTTGGGCTGGATTCTGGGCGAGCTATTTGTCCGGCGAGAAAATGGTTCTTATATCGTGTTCACATGTCTTCTTACCCCTTTAATCGACTACCTTATTAGCTGTTTAAAATATATTGTTTTTCCCTAATTGAACTCCCTCCCCCACCCCTAAATATAGGGCTACAGAGCCCATCTACAAACTCGAACTTTCCCTTGAATCAAAGTATCCTCACACCAAGTTTCATCAAAACATCTCATTTCCTTCGAGAGTTATCGTGCTGGCAGACGGACAACTCTTGTTGTGCCATAGGTATCCCTCCACTTACGTTTTGGGATCTCAAAAAGTGTGTTGAGTTCTGTCACGTGATAGCAAAGACCCAGCTTGAGGACATGTGCGCAAGCGCCTATAGGTGAAGTATAGATACATATTTATCAACACTAAAAGCCCTAAAGGGCCATGGTTAATACAAATACAAACAAAGAGAAAAAGAAAGCTAACTTCAGTGAATAAAAATTTCCAAATTAATCCAAAAATTATAAGTGTGTTGAGTTCTGTCACATGATAGCAAAGACCCAGCTTGAGGACATGTGCGCAAGCGCCTATAGGTGAAGTATAGATACATATTTATCAACACTAAAAGCCCTAAAGGGCCATGGTTAATACAAATACAAACAAAGAGAAAAAGAAAGCTAACTTCAGTGAATAAAAATTTCCAAATTAATCCAAAAAATATGTTTCACATACTTGAATCCAATGCATACCCCTTTCTTCCTAACCTACCTTACAAAATAGATGTCTCAATGTGCCATGCCCGAACTAACCAACCTTACCAATTCTTTATCCCCACAAAATTTCTATCCTTCAAAATAAACTCCAGCCATTCCTCCCTTTCAAAACTCCCCGGATAAGAAACCTGACATGTCAAACAGAAGCAAACGAAAGTAACTGCGCGTGAAACTCTCGCTCCCTGGTGTTATCTTCTTTACTTTTATCTTATGTATGTATGTATGGTATGTATGTATATTCTTTATAACCCTTTACATTCAGACTGAACAAGAACGGAGTAAATGGAAGAAAAGAACAAAAAAAGAGTATCCAGGAATTTATTTCGGGGGGGGGGGTTGCCTGCTGGTCGGACAAAAAAAGTATAAAAAACACATGGATCAGAGGGAAAAGCCTATAAAAATGACTATTTTTGTACGTTTCGGGGGGGGAGGTCAACCCCTAACCCCCCCCCCCCTGGATATGGCCTTGCATATATACAATTGTCCTAAAATAAATACAGTAATTCAAGTAAGCTTGTTATGGTACAAGGTAAACCGAAGCACAAAAATATTACGGTACCTTTCCGTTTTACAAGCGACATGTGTGAGTTGGTACTTTCATAGCTGCTTCTCTTGGAGGTCTGTTTAACCACATAGATGTAGTCTACCACAAATCGGTTAACTGTGGATAACGGAAAAACGAAGTAAAGCATTTTTATTGCAGGCCCATTTAAGTGGATAGGTGATGTGTAACTAGATCTGTCAGATCTCAGCTCCATTCGGTTCAACCTTAAAGTCATGCTAAAGTGTCACTGCGTAAAAAGCGTTTTCAAAAGTACAATAGTACATCCTTCGGGAATCTGTGTGGATAAATAAGTTTACAATCTCTCGCAAAGGTGGTCTAATCAGTTGAAATATTTCAACGCATCCAACACTGTGACAAAACGCAATGTTCCATGTTGCTTTTCGCACGATTCGTATCGTATGTCGCATCACGTTAGAATCTTGTATGAATTCGCAGCAGTGTGAATCTTTTGTTGACATAGCAACGGTGACAGTATGTAAAGACAGTAATGAGAGAGGCCTATTTGTAGGAGGCTGAGAGCTTTGGAGTTATCTCGGAAACCTGATCCGTACATCAGTGTTGCACACTGTTGTTGTGTTACTCAGCGTTATTGAGTTGTGGGTGAAGGGCAGGGGCATCCCGAGGTGGCGGGCGCAGCCCCCCCCCGCCCCTACGCTTTGAGCATTCGGTCAGATTTTCTCCGAAGACGAAACATTCGGTCAAAATCAGCATCGCAGCGAAGCCGTGATGCCCTTTTCATAAAACAGTTCGTCCCCGCATTTCCAAATTGGGTGATATAACAAAATTGTTTTTTTTATCTTTTTTGAATTTGCTAATTCGTTCAACGTGTGTTCAGTCCGCCTTGATTTCACCGCATTCAGTCCGTTCGTAAATTCGGTGATTTAACCTGTTTATTTGGTCTCAGTCGTTAGGAAATTCGGTAATTCACCGGACTTATCTCAAGGCCGTATCTGTTCTTATTCGGTCAGTCCATTTTGTTATTCGCCCATTAATCAAATTCATTTGGTTCTTATTCGTGACCGAATTCGATAAATCATCGAACTTTTGTTCAGTCCGCATCTATTTTGCCGCATTCGGTCAGTTCCTGCGTAAATTCGATGATTTCACCTGTTTGTTGGGTCTCACTCTTTACCGAATTCGGTTAGTCGGTCGCATTCTGTCAGTCCATTTCATAATTAAATTCGGTGAGATTCATTTGGTTCAGAAGTCGTTACCGACTTCAGTAATTCACCGGATTTTTCTTTAGTCCGTTTCTACTACTAGACTGGCCGAACTCGGTTGTTTTATTTGGTTCTAACAAGAGTTTTATTCCTTTAAGAAATTCGGTTGTATACTGCTCTCAATCTGTTTCTTATTTTTTAGTTAGTTTTTCGGTATAGTACGAAGTCGTTATTTGCTTCAACCCAGTTACTGAGTTCAGTAGTTTAAGTGGCATTTATTTGGCTCTCGTTCTTTACCATTGACGGTAGCTTCAGCTGGTTGCTATTCCTTTTTTTAATACTTAGGATTGCACTACTTCTTGTACTTTACAGTACTTTTGTTTGCTGTAAATTCCGAACAAATTTACTTTAGCTGCGTTCTTTGTCACAGGAGTTCTCACCGGTGGTCTCCGTTTTTTCTTCTAAGTCGTTTTTTGCATCCACCGGTGACTTCTCACCAGTCTTATAACCCATTTTTGAACTAACCAGTGTCCGGTTTTATTTCACCGGTGCGGACTTACCAGAACCTGCTCGGGAGCCCGGCTTCAGCGAGGAGTTAGCCAGTTTTCATCTACTCACCGGTGAACAAAAAAAAATGCGTTTTAAGAGGAGAACCGGACACTGGTGACAAAACACCAGAGACAGCTCTGAGTGCAACGAACGTAGCTTTTGTATTACTTTACCCTGGATCGCCCCTTTCGTGTCGCCAGACAGCTCTGGGTTTAATAGGTAATCTTGGAATCACAAAAAGGCACTTTATCATCCGTCGAAGGGTGCGTCATTTAGTCGGCGTCTGAAGCATGCAATTTTGGGGGGCTTTAATTTTCATGGGAAGTAGTTAAATGTTGCCAGAAAAAAAGGCGGATTAAAAGATTTAGCCTGTGTCGCTTAATTAATCCTGGGTACAGCCGTTAGTGATGTTGTCACTATACAGCAACGCCGATTTTCGCGATTACTTCAAGTCCTGTTGGCAAAACTGGAAAGGGCCTCAAAAGGTAAAGGCTAGTGACGGCGATATCCATGAAAAAACAAGAGCTGAAAGCTCATACTGCACTTGTAAGAACAGTTAGCATGTTTGTCAGATGCGGTTTGCAGTTGTCAAGGCTGCATCTCTCTCCTGGTTTTTCCACTCACTGATAGCTGTTTCTCTCACAACGATGATCGGATCGGGGGAGGGACTATTTTTAAGCCACTCTGACAGAGTCCATAACATGCCTGGCAAGTTTCATGGTCATAGCACAGACGGCCAAGTTTCATGGTCTTAGCAAATTTGGAAGTACCCCAGCTCGTGATGAACAGGATTGTGGAAAACCCTCTCAAACTCCTCCAACTGTGACAAGATCCGGTCCTGTTTTATCAGTATTGTCTCTACGGCTTATGCTTATTCTTTCCTCCAAGTCCCATCCCGACTCTAAGCGTTTCACGAGATTTCTTGCACCCCCTCCAGCTCCCCCCCCCAGTTATTGGATTCGTTCCGAACTTGAAATTAATCATCTGAGACACTTTTTCTTGACACTTCTCAAGTTTCATTCACGTCCGATCACCCTTTCTAAAGTTATGCATGTCACTAGATGCTGGATTCCCCATCCCTTCACTCCCCCCCAACATCACCGTATCTGGCAAGGAACTATTTTCAAGTCGACCTAGGAGAGTACCTAATATGTCTGCCAAATAAGTCTGAGAATTTCAAAATTGTCAGAATACTGCGGAGTTTTTTTTTTAGAAAGAATGGGATTTTGAACGTGGGCGAGCTTCGTGATTACCAGCTAGCGATTTTTGTTTTTCAAAGTGTACATAAGGTAAGCCCTGAGTACTTTTATGATTTTTTTTTAACACTAACTCGTTTTGTCACCCTTATTTTACCCGACATTCGGAGGATTTAGCTCACGAGAGAAGAAATACAACAAGAGCAGGATTTGTTCTCAGGAACATAGGTGTGAGTGTCTGGAAATGACCTTCCAGAATCGGTCAGAGCGGCTGTAAGTCTGGCATCATTCAAGAGAATGGTTAATCCCATTCTTTGAATACGAAAGAAGTGTGATAAGAGGAAAGGGTATTTATTTGATGTTATTTTGTTTTTACCCTCCCCCCCCCCCCGGGGGGGAGGGCGGCTAACGAAACAATAATATAGCGGATTCATGGTGGATAGAATTGCAGCCACAGTCAGGATTCTTTTGCCTTAAAAGTGGCCGTTAATGGTAAATAGTTTTTTTTTATTTACATGTTTTTTGATGAAATTTGAAAAAATGTCAAAAATGTCAAAAAAAATTAATGGTCATAGTACATCTGGAAGTACCCTAACTCGTGATCACCGCGGAAATCCAAGAAACCCCCTTCGACACCCTCCACTGCGACACTATCCGGTCCTATTTTGTCAATAAAGTATCTAGGGTTAATGCTCTTCTTCCCTTCAAGTTCCATCCCAATCCCTCGACCCTAATCGTTTCAAAAGATTTCCGGTCCCCCCTCTACCCCCACCCCCAATTATCGGATTCGGGCCAGATTTGAAATTAAAAATCTGAGACACTTGTTCTTTACACTTATAAAGTTAAGTTTCATGCATGTCCGATTACCCGTTCCAAAGTTATGTATGATTCTAGTTTCCGGATTCCCCATCCCTCCACTCACCCCGCGAGGGCTGGATCGGGAGGTGACTATTTACAAGTTAACCTGGTCGGTTCCCTCATTTGCCTTCCAAGTTTTATTGTCCTAGCTTATGTGGAAGCATTTATTCAAACAATGTTTGCAACGGATACGTCAGCTATGATTTTTTATCAGCGATATTTCGGCCCTTCTTGGCAAGGGTCGGCTCGGGTAAGTTTTTTAAAATGTGTTTCGACGTTATTTTTCCTATACCATCCTCGATGTCGGACGTTATCCTGTTTATCCTATAACTTCCTGGACCGCAGTCGTGAGACTTTTTCCACTTAACGATGAAAATTTCGCTGTGCTCTGTCGATCTTTTTCATAACTGATATTTCGGCCCAGCTTGGGCTCAAAGAATATTTATGTGGAAGCGTTTCAGGAAATTTCCGGTGCTCCCCTCCAGCCCTCCCCCCCCAGAGGTATCGAATCTGGTCCGGATTTGAAACTGAATAACGAAACACTTATTCTTAACACATGTCAAGTTTCACGCATGTGCGATTAACCTCTCCAAAGTTATGCATGTTAATAGTTTCCGGATTTCCAATCCTCCACTCCCCCCACTATGATGGGATCTGGAAAATGATTATTTCCAAGTTAATCTGGTCGGTTCCCTGATATGCCTGCCAAGTTTCATTGTCCTAGCTTATGTGGAAGTGTTTCACGAGATTTGTTTAGTTTAAGTTAGCATAAGAGCAAAATAGCTCTAGTTATTTTGCTCTGGTTAGGATTTAGCATTCGTTCTGACCACTTAAGCCGCTTTCACATTGACGCGTCGATGCGATGTGTTGCGTATGCGTTTGTCTTGCGTTGTGTAGAGGTTGCGTAGTGTATCTTTCACATCTGCGCGAGAAGCTATCACGCTGGATGCGTATTTACGTTTTTCTTTCCCGGTTTCTTCTGTTTTCATTTTCATTCTTAGTAAGTTTTCTTCAACATTACCAGGTTTTTCTAAAAAAAAAAATCGGTTTTTATGGCACTTGAGCATACTCAAGTGCCATATAGCGATCGTAATTTCTGTCGGTCTGTCGGTCTGTCTGTCTGTCGTTCTGTCGTTCTGTCGTTCTGTCGCTCTGTCGTTCTGTCGGTCTGTCCAGGTTTTGCTAGTTTGGGCACTTCCACACAAGCTAGGACGATGAAACTTCACAGGCATATCAGGGACCCGACCAGATCAACTTACAAATAATCAATTCCCCAATCCAACTTTCCCCGGATCCGGGAGTCCGGAAACTATAAAGTAAAACGGGAGCAAAAAGTAAAACAGGAGCAAAACAAAACGCTGGCCGAAGGCGGGATCGAACCAGAACTTTTGGGTTGACAGTCCAGTATTCTACCACTGAGCTATGCGACTATGTTTCACAAAGCGAATGCGGGTTTAGTACCGGTTTCAAGATGGTCAGTCCAAGTCAAACAAATCTAGTGAAACGTTTGGCAGGAATATCAGCCGAACCGACCAGATTAACTTGGATATAATCATATTCCGGATCCGATCATAGTGGGGGGAGTGGAGGGATGGGAAATCCGGAAACTATTAACATGCATAACTTTGGAAAGGGTAATCAGACATACGTGAAACTTGACCTTTGTGTTGCCAGTCCAGTTTTCTACCACTGAGCCATGCTATGATGTATACAAAGCGAATGCGAGAATAGATACGGTTTAAAGATGGTCAGTCCAAGTCAAACAAATCTAGTGAAACGCTTAGCAGGAATATCAGGGAACCGACCAGATGAACTTGGATATAATCATATTCCGGATACGATCATAGTGGGGGGGGGGGGGGGGTTGGAGGGATGAGAAATCCGGAAACGACGGTCTGTCGGTCTGTCCCGGTTTTGCTAGTTTGGGCACTTCCACATAAGCTAGGAGGATGAAACTTGGCAGGCGTATAAGGGACCGAACCAGATTAACATGGAAACAGTCACTTCCCCGATCCGGTCATCGTGGGGGGGGGGGTGGAGCAACAAGAAATCCGGAAACTAGTAACATGCATAACTTTAGAACGGTTAATCGGACTTGCGTGAAACTTGACCTATGTCAAGAACAATTGCCGATAACTGGGGGGGGGGGGGGGGGGGGGGGCTGGAGGGGGGCACCCAAAATCTCGTGAAACGCTTCCACATAAGCTAGAACGACGAAACTTGGCAGGCGTGCTGGGAAACCGACCAGATTAACTTGGAAATAATCACTTCCCCGATCCGGCCATCTTGGGGGCAGTGGAGGGATGGGAAATCCGGAAAGTAGTAGCATGTCTAACTTTTGAACGGGTAATCAGATATGCCTGAAACTTAACATATGTCAAGAACAAGTGCTTCAGAAGCTCAATTTCAAATCCGGACCAGATCCGATAACTGGGGGGGGCTGGAGGGGGCACCGGAAATCTCATGAAACGCTTCCACATAAGCTAGGACAATGAAATTTGGCAGGCATATCAGGGAACCGACCAGAAGAACTTGGAAATAATAACTTTCTCCATCCGGTCATTGTGGGAGGAGTGGAGGGATGGGAAATCCGGAAACTAGTAACATACATAACTTTGGAACGGGTAATCAGACATGCAAGAAACTTGACATATGTCAAGAACAAGTGCTCAGATGCTCAGTTTCAAATCCGGACCAGATCCGATCACTGGGGGGGGGAGCTGGAGGGGCAACCGGAAATCTGGTGAAACGCTTCCAAATAAGCTAGCACAATAAAACTTGACAGGCATATGAGGGAACCAACCAGATTAACATGGAAATAATCGCTTCCCCGATCCTGCTATCGCGGGGGGGGTGGGGGTGGAGGGAAGGGGAATCCGGAAACTAGAAACATGCATAACTCTGGAATGGATAATCGGACATGCATAAAACTTGACAATTGTGAAGAACAAGTGTTTCAGATTTTCAGTTTCAAATCTGGACCAAATCCGAAGAGAGGGGGATTAGAGGGGGGACCGGAAATGTCGTGAAATGCTTAGGGTCGATGGATCGGGATGTCACAGTAGAGGGGTTGGAAGGGGTTTTCCCGGATTTCCGGTGATCACGAGTTAGGGTACTTCGAGGGGTACTTCCACATGTACTAGGACCATGAAACTTGGCAGACATATTAGGTACTTGTCCAGGCCAACTTGAAAATAGTTCTTTTCCCGATCCGATGATCATGGGGGAGATTCTATTGACATGCATAACTTTGGAACAGGTGATCAGACGTGCATGAAACTTGTCAAGAAAAAGTGACTCAGATGATCAATTTCAAGTCTGGAACGGATCTGATAACATCGGGAGGAGCTGAAGGCGGGGGGGTGAAATCTCTTGAAGCGCTTAGAGTCGAGAGATCGGATGGGACTTGGAGGGAAGAACAAGCATAAGCCATAGATACATTGTAGAGGCTTAACGGCCTGCCATTCAATTTGCAAATATATTATTATTATTATTATTATTATTATTATTGACAAAACAGGACCGATCGTGTCACAGTGGGGGGGAGTTGGAGGGGCTTTTCCCTAATTCCGATGATCACGAGTTAGGGTACTTCCAGATGTGCTATGACCGTGAAACTTTGCAGGCATGTTAGGGACTCTATTAGATTGGCTTGAAAATATAGTCCCTCCCCCGATCCGATCATCGTTGGAGGACGATACAGTTGTCAATGAGTGATATAACCATTTCTGATCTACTAGATCAAGCCCATTTTCTGATGAAATGAATATCGGGAGAGAGATCCAGCCTTGAAAACTGCAAACCGTATCTGACAAACATGCTAACTGTTCTTACAAGTGCCATATGAGCTTTCAGCTCTTGTTCAGTGAAAAATTTGATGTGTACGCGTCTGCGCAACGCAAGAATAGAACTAGGTTAGATTCTTGCGTTGCGTTTTATTTTTCTGCGTAAGCTCTGCGGTGCGTCGCCAAATGCGCGACGTAGATGTTGACCAGCTCAATGTGAAAGGCCAACGCGTCAATGTGAAAGCGGCTTTATTCTTACTTTAGTCTTTAAACCGTATCTCTTCCCGCATTCGCTTCGTCGAGTCGTATCGCCGTGGTAGAGCGCCGGACCTACGCCACAGCGGTCCGCGGATCAAAACCGCATTTGGGTGATTTTTGCTATTGATTTGAAGGGTTCTGTCCACATGCAGAAGGACGTATGTTATGCAGCGTATGCTTTTGTCCGAGCAAACGCATACGCTTAACCTTTACTACTGTTAACCTTTACTACTGCACGCCAGCAAAAACGTAGGTTTTTCCATTAGTGCAGTATAGATGTAAATAGAAAAGAGTAAAAATGTGTTTATTAATAAAAGAAGTATCTAGTAAGTATCAAGTATCAAGCGGCCGATTTCTGGCGTTGCTGGGACTCTTTCATCATGACAGTATGAAGAAACGTCAAGCAGCCATTTTTCGAGATTTCAAACATGATGTCGCGATGGGAATCAAACCATCCGATTTACGATTGGATGAGACACTGTTTGGCGCAGGATTTCCAAAGGATTTCCAGGGGAATAGGTCTCAAACAGCAGGACCAAGCTATTCTACTTCTGGTAGAGGACACGCTAATTCCTACTCTTAAACGGACAGGGGACCAGCAAACCTACCGAAGCCGTTGGCCCCATAACCGAGGAAATCCCAGGTACGACGATCACTGACCTGGCCGGGATAACCAAGGAAAAATGCAGGATCACCAGAACACCAACGGGAAATAACTGATAAGGTAAGATTTTCTCAGTATGAATGAATGAATGAATATATTTAATAGCCAATCTTAGCTTTATTTTTTGTTTCAAGAATATCGGGGAACTTGATAGTATACCCATTAAGAAAGTGTCTCCTGAGGTCTGAGAGTTGCTCGCATTCAACCAGAAAATGGCCCTCTTCCTCTGTACTAGAGCACAGGGGGCATTGTCGTAATCAAAATTGATGTAATCAAAACGATTCTTAGCCATAATATGGAGGTGTTTAAAGCTGGAAGATCACCATATTGATTTCTGGGAAAACTTGACCAATGATCCTAATATTTTGAATATTGTCCGATATGGATATAAGATAGAATTCTGGGCAAGGCCCCAAACAGAATTAGCCAAGGACTATAATGGAGGTTTCAGTCAGGAGCATGTCGGAGCAATAAGGGACGAAAGATCAAGTTTGTTCACTAAGCAAGTGACCTATGAGCAAGGCCATCCCAGGGGGGACCCCCCCCCCCAAATAGACAAAAATAACGATTTTTATAGGCTTTTTCCTCTGATCTGTGTGTTTTTTGTACTGTTTTTTCCGACCAGCAGGCACCCCCCCCCCAAAGGCAACCCCCTGCCCCGAAATAAATTCCTGGATCCCGGCCTGCCTATGAGTGTGACCCAGCAATAGCCATATGGATTTCTCCTCATTTTATTGTTCCTAAGAGGATATTTTTCAGCACTACTTTTGTTGTTGTGAAATGTTTCAAGCATAGCGTAATAGACTACAAGTACACGGAGGTGCCACAAATTCGAAATTAAAACTTCATTCGATCAAAATCGATTATATCAACAGCGGGGCAAGGAAGTCATTTAAGCGAATAAGTGATGGGTAACTAGATTGTAGTATTTGTATCACTTATCTGTGTAATCTTTAATTATTAAAATGACCCGGACTTTTTCTACTCACGTTCCTGGGTGGAGTTCGAAGCATCCGACATAAAACCGTGTATTGGATATTGCTGGCCTTTATTCATCAGTCGCCATTGACTGGTAGCTAGCCGTTCATTGTTGGTCGTTGTTAACGGTGTTGAAACAACAATTAAAGGACCCCTCGCGCTATTTACTCTTCAACTTACAACGTTTTTGCATATTTTAATACTTCAAAACTATGCTGTGCTTTCAACCCACGGTTTTGGCTGTTTTAAGCCTTTTCCGAGACTCGTTGAATTGTAGCGAAAATAGGGAAATAGTTGACTTAACCATTTTCTCTGATGCAAAAACTTCTCGCGGACAACCGTCGACAGCGACCGTCGACACATCGAAGGTAGCAAAACACGGCAAGAGAGAAAAATCAGCGTGGTTTTATTAGAGGGGTTAGAATGTACCAAACGATATTAGGGTCTTCGGGATTAGAAATATGTGGAGTGATGATGGAAGTAGGTTGCATTAGTATCATAGGTTAGGTCCTTTAAGGATTTTCCCTAGTCACGCGGGTTAAATGTAAATGCCTGACCGCGGTGGGTGGGGGGTTCACGGTAACCCTACACTGATCTACGCAAATCTTACGCTGCGTTGGCGAAGCCGCACCAAAAGCTTTGCGTATCGAAAATCTACGCAATGCGAAAATGGGATTCAAGTCAATGTTTGCGTTTCTGTTAGTCCAACCCAACCCGCAGAGAGTTACAACCCACATAAGCATTACATATATATCAAACACTACATATACTGTAATTAAAACGTACATAGTGTATGTTTTATGTGTAATATTTATTTCTCGTCTTATCCAACCATTTCATTATCATGACGGCGGAACGTAGAAAGACGACGAAACACGGACCATAAGCGAGCGCAGATGAGGAGTCGTTGCGTTCTTAATGTGAACGACCTTAATTTCATGCTGGATGAGTCGTTCTTGTTCATTGTTTCGACTAGCCTGTAAGGAAAGGTAGACCGTTTAGAACTTTAAGACGAAATCAAGGCGGATATCTTTGTCATAAATAGCCTCTGTAAATGGAGTACTTGCGATACGCCCTTCATAAACCCAAGAACAAATAATAAGAAAGAACCTCTGTAATAAGACTATGCGGAGTCGAATAATTCCCCGTACCCTGTTCGCTGCGAATGATCAGAGGTCAATGGCTTCACGCCACATCACGTTTCGTTACCTTTACAAATAGCTAAATCGCTGTGAAGCCACTTTGAGGAAAAGTAGAAGTCAAAGCTGATTGGTTCTACGGACTCGCTCCAGGGCGGGTCAGCGCGCGTAGGAAACCTCCTGCATTTGTTTGCTGTGCGAGAGCCACGGCGAAGACGGAAGATGATTAAGCGGGTATAAACATCAGCTCAAAGCTGGAGTAAATACCTCTAGGCCTGCTCAGTTTTTCCGGGGTATTCATAGTCACTTCATGGGACTTAAGACGGAGGTTCTATCTGATTGTTTGTTCTTGATAGCTTAGTAGCCTTAGTAGCTTAGTAGCATGATAGCTTAGTAGCCTCCAGATGCGCTAAATTAACAATAACAATCACGCATTAAGTCTTGGTATAAGTTATCTGAAAGGGGATTAGCGATTTGGCTTGTCATACCGAGACGCGCACTACCCCGTGGAAATGTCAGCCAGCAGCAACCAATGAAGACGGAAGCCAGAATTTTGACAGAATCGACTTGGAAAGCGCACATACAAGCAGAGGCACTTTAAACAGTTTTAAACATGGCTAAGCCTACGGGAATTGAAAATGGCCAGTCAGACCTGGTCAACCGTAGCCTACACCAAGAACTAACGTGTTGTTGATTACTTTTATAATAGACAACAAAAAGAACTAATCCTGAAGGAATTTTATGAAGGGCGTCTTGTTTTTGTTCTAGATACTATTTTCAACAATAAAGAAAAATATACATTTATTGGAAAACATAAGTATACATTTATGGGATTGTCAGTCATAAAACATTTGTTTTCTATAAAGCAGCGTCACCAATATTAACCCTCGTAAAGTTCTGGAACCCTTTGTACACTCCCGATGCATTGTCGCATTTTTGTAATGCTTTGGAATGACTAGTCATCGTCACAACCCAGACTCTTACAAGTTCGGCTACAACCTGCTCCTTGCTCTGTGATGTACTTCGTCATCCTTGTTTTTGCTTTGACGACAAACTTCTGACAGCGAGAACTACTTACTAAGAGCGTGTTCCATCTTACTTACCATAGTTACTACGCATGACGTCACGAATTCTGGCTTTTTGCCGTCAAGGCTGGAACGATTTTTCTATTTTTCAGCAGGATCTCACGCCACTGGCAAATCCGACCAATCACGTTACAGAGATGCGTAGTTACTACGCTTACGACGCTCCCGAGCATGGTAAGCAAATAGTAACTATTAGTTACTATTCCGACAAGGTTGGAAGTTGGAACGGTCAGCGTAGTAGCTTTTCTTGAGGATGGAACGGAAATAGTAACTATCGTTAGAAGGGTAGAACACGCGCTAAGAGACTGGGATAAAAATTGCACAGATTTTGGGGACAAGCGATTTCTCGACTTGAGAAATAAGTGTACTACTTTTCTGTGTTTCTGTGTTCGTTAAGCGAAGTGCGGTCGGCCTGGAGGAATCTGGAAATTCTGGAGGACAGGACCTTTGTTGATTCTGGGGATAAGAAGCAGATTGAAATTTAATCGTAATTTTTGCAGTTTGCAACAATTCCTTTTAAATTACATTAGACCAGTCTGAAATCTTATGATTATGACTCTTTCAAGTTACATACTTACTAAAGGTATTTTTGAAAAACAATAGTCTTCTAGTTGTTAAAATCAATTGCATCTGTTTCATATCCATTTTTCGTAAAAAAAAAAAAGTATAATTTTTCCATTCAGCTGTTCCAGTTGATCTCATAAATAAAAAAAAAAAAAAAAATTCAGAGTCCAACGTATTTCCTTCTTTTCATTTTAGTTAGCAGCCCCGAAAAAGCTTCATTGTCTTGGAACTAATGTGGACACTTCGGTTCCTGATTCAGTGCACAAAGAAGCCTAGTGGTACAAAGCTCTAAGAGGTCTCGGTCAATAGTTAGTCCGGAATTCCATGAAAACTAAAAACTGAACAACTGAGTCTGGCAGATTTGAAATTTCACATGGGAAACAATATCAGACTGAAAAGGAATATCAGTCTTGACAGACCAATACCGAAACGACCGCCGAGAATCTGCTAAAACAAGACCAAAGGTCTCAATGGGATCCCAAAGGGGACGATCTATTGGAATTCATCATCCAGACAATCGGGTCTTGTAGATTATCCATCTTTTGTCAAGGCCCGGAAACCTGTTATTTACCAAAGAAGCTTTACCATATTTGTAAGGTAACCCCGACACAATTAATTTTTTTAGAGCATTTATACTTTCCTTTGGGAATTCAGCACATGAAAGCAGTTATTTCATAGAAAAACGCATGTGCCTCTTCACCACGTAAGAGAAGTCTCGGTCGCTTTAAAAACAGTGTTCTTCTCTGGCGGAATTTTCAAAAACATTCTGTCAAGACAGAGGCTCTTGTCATTATTCCGAAAATATCAACCAACTCAAAGCAGGTGTCGCCACCTGGCTGAAATTCAATTTAATGCGTAAAGTGTTCTGAGAAATCTATAGAGGCGACAGGCTTATTCTTACAATTATATTATTATATTATCATTTACATTGCGTAACTAGCAGATTGTAGGAACATGCCCTTTTTTTCCTAAACAAATTTTGCTAAAACATTCATTAAAGGTTAACTTCAGACATTGAGGTTGATATTTTTAAATGGCCGTCGAGGTTGTTATACTGATCTGAACCGAGATGGAAATATGTTAACTATTATAACTTTTTCGAACACAATATTTTTATAGGTAGGTCTTATTCTTCTTTTTTTGTACTTTATCGCTAATGGAGGTAGGGAATTTTATTTTTAGTAAAGTAGCAACCCAAGCCTACTGTAAAACTAATAAAATGTCTACTGTTGGGACTCAAGCTCATACTCCGTAAGGTAGTTTCTTTCTGTCTTTATCTTCTGGCTAGCCGAGATTCTAATACGACCGGAATATCAATCCTTGTCGATAACTCATATAATATTTTGACCCATCTTGTTATTTGTCTGTATAGTTACATCTCGGTATAGTTTTTGTCGGAACATTGTTTTTTTTTCCGAAGTTTGTTACCGTTTATTTTACCCGTCGTATTCTCATTGACCCTCTAACCGACTTCAGACAACACTCTTATTCCTCGCAAATTTCAGTTTCCTGTCTGACGCAAAACAATGCTCAGGTATGGGTTCAGCATTTCTTCTTGTCCTCTAACAGACAGTCTGTTTAGCTTTAGAAATGTATTTCTAAATATATTTATATCAAGATTCAGGACCCACCCCCCTCTCTCCACTCCCCTCACTATGGTGGAACTGGGAAATTGGGTCGGGTCCCTGACATGTCTGTCAAGTTTCATTGTCCTAGCCCACCTGGAAGTACTGGAATTCCGGAACACCCCTCCCACTCCCCCCACAGTGCGGGAATCCAGTACAGTTTGTAGTTTTTATATATAAAAAAAAAATATTCATCCTTAATTTGAAACCTGCTCCCACACCCTTATGTCCCACCTACAAAATTGACCTGTACTTTGACCCAGATAATCCCAGACCCATGTTTGAACAACATACCCAGACCCCTTCTGAAGTTATCGTGCTAACAGACGGACGGACAGATTTCACGAAGTCATGGGCATTGGGCAACCCATCACTACGCTCTGGGATCTCTAAAACAGGTCCAGGTTATTGGAATGTTCTGGACTCACGTTCATTTTATTTTGGCACATGTTGTACAGCTCAGCTGCCAGTACTGACAGGGCCGAGAAAGCAAAAACTTTAGACGGCCAAACGGGCGGGTCCCGCCGAAGACTTCGGCTTGTTCTCGACGTTCGATCGTTATACACATACACTGTAAAAAAAAAAAATCTCGCAGTAGCCTCTTTGCTACTGTGATTAGTCTTCTCTACAAAGATATTATCGCTAATTCGGATAAATATTATCCCAGTCGAGATAAGATTAACCCCAGTAGCAAATACTGCAGTCAACTTGAATCCTTAGTCGGATAAGCTTTTTAGAGTATAGTTATCACAGTGAGTATACTGACGGGTTCTGGCCTCTCTTCCGCGCTCTGGCCAGACGGCCACCGAGGCGGGATTGGAATTAAGTCGAGTCTGCATATCGCGTTATGCAAGCGATTCACTTGCAAAATGAAACGGCTTCACGCTCACTTTACCATCCAATGTCAGTTCCACTTGTAAGAGGGTATCACAAACGGCGTCGCATTGTCTCGGAACAAATAGTGTCGATCTGTTTTGTTGCAACTCAACTTCAGAAGCACGTATGTTCTTTCTACCCAAGGTCTGTGGGCTGAAGCTAACTGTGTCACTATTCCCAAGAAAGCTATACTCCTGTTGCATAGCTTGACCTAGGTTGTACGCGCTTTCTCCGTACTTTCGACATCCAACTTTCAGTAGGATTGGTGCCATCATTCTAGCAACTGTCACTCTGACTTCAGTCTGCCTCAGGGCATAAATCCAGGGGTTGACTGCGCAACTAGAGAGTAAAAGTAAACCCAAGTATGTCCTTACCCATTTATGCTGGGGTTGGCTATTATTAAGTGCAGTCAGTAACTGGTAAGTCTGATAAGGGAGCCATAAGCCTATACATCCAAGGACGGTACTGGCTAAGCTTATTGAGTAACGAGATGGCCTACCCGAATAGGGTGAACGGGTCACTGCAAGCTCAAGGCTTGATATGGCTTGAGCATGCGCCTTAGCGACGCAGTATATATACAGACAACAGAAAACGAGTACAGCTGCTCCTGGTACATACAAGATTAGCATCAGGCTTATCTGAAGATGCTGTGAAATAAGATCTGATGAACAGGTGTTCAGTTGGTCTTGCCAAATTAACGTAGAAAGGCCAATGGACCAACTAAATGTCCAGCATAGTACTACGTATCTCGCACAGTGTTTATATGTAAGAAGATTGTTATACTTCAGAGGTTGTGCCAGCGCTGTAAATCGATCCACAGCAATAGCTACCATGGAAAACAGACTACATGTACACAGAGCCAGTATCGTGGCAAAAGGCAGTATGCAAAGTATCATATTATGAGGCTGGTTATGTCCTTGGAAGCTTTGGACCTCTAGTGACAGACCAAGGGGGAGCATCGCTCCTGTGCCGAAGTCGGACAAAGCCAAGGAGATCAATAGCAAGTTGCTTGGTGTCTTCAGCCGATGGTTGTGGCAGAAAGCGAATAGAACGAGAAGATTGAAGACGACGGCGCAGGGAGTGACTACGGTTACTACTGCAGCTGCGACGATGATTCGTGCCAGTTCTGCGCTGTCAGCGGCCTGGATAGCTGACGATGTGATGTTCTCCATTATACCTGAAAAGAGGAAGTCATTTCTGTTTCAGAATAACTTAATTTTGTTATCTCTCTGCGTAAGGCTTCACTGAATGTGCAGGCTATATGTGGATTTTCACCGCAATAACAAGTTTATCGGCTTGTCAGTTTCCGACGTAACTGCTGCAGCGAGTTGTTCAATAAGTAAGTGAAGTGAATCATAGTGTTCGGTCAAGCAATTTTAGAATTATAAAGTATTTATATGAAATAATGAAGTACGGTGCTTATATAATAAACAATTGATATTTGATAAGATTCTGATTGAAATTAACTGGATCTTTGT
This sequence comes from Branchinecta lynchi, assembly GCA_023053575.1. Lineage (NCBI taxonomy): Eukaryota > Metazoa > Arthropoda > Branchiopoda > Anostraca > Branchinectidae > Branchinecta > Branchinecta lynchi. The sequence continues at coordinate 2,701,937 of JAKZAP010000003.1, read as the reverse complement.
GAATTCTCTTTTTACTTATTCTAATGAGGGAAATTCTGTTTGACCGTGTTCAAGACGCAATAAGACCTCTTATCTTTCTGAATGAATGAATATTTTATTGCTCACCTCTCTAAGATAGACCCGATGAAAAATTTATCTCAGAATAGTAGTATGAAGTTGAACGAAAAAGTAGCATGGGGTACTAACTGATGCTACTACCTGCTTCTACTTCAAGGCTACCGTGCTACTGCATTCTACTGCATGCTACTATGCCTACTATTAGCAAGACTGGATGCTCCTAGAGCAAGACATGATGCTACTGGATACTACTACTTAAGATTGGCCCAGTCTGAGGCACATTAAATGATAGTACTCTTTACTATTACGTATCACTAGATGCAACTTTTTCGTAGAACTATCATACAACTACGCAGGCTACAAAGTTTTCATCGGGGATTTCATTTCGTAAATAAACAAAAGGAAAAAAAAAGTAAAGAACGGAAACAGATTTGGATTAAAAGAATGAATTACGTAGTGCAGAGAAAAGGGATCGACTAAAAGCAGGAAAGGAAAGGCAAGAGAAAAGCAGGAAAGAATACTAAAACCAGGAAGGGCAAACTAAAACGAGTTAAGAATTACCAGGAATCGAGGATTCGAAAAACTGGCAAGCCTTTCCTCTGTTTAGTATCCCGTGAGGGGTCGGCAACTTCCATTTGTTAAAGTTCACCTTTTCCTCCTTTTAGTATTAGAAAAAACTGGCAAGCCTTTCCTTTGTTAAATATCCCTTCAGGGGTCGGCAACTTCCATTTGTTCAAGTTCACCTTTTCCTCCTTTTAGTATTCGAAAAAACTGGCAAGCCTTTCCTGATATCCCGTGAGGGGACTAAAAGGAGGAAAAGGTGAACTTTTGCAAGCGTAAGTTGCCCACACCTCACGAGATACTAAACAGAGGAAAAGCACTGCACAGATTGCCAGTTTTTCCTAATACTAAAAGGAGAACTTTTACAAATGTTAGTTGCTGACCCCTCACGGGATACTAAACAGAGGAAAGGCTTGCCAGTTTTTTAGAATTCCAATTTCTTTCCTCGTTTTGGTACTCTCCGTGACAAGCTACTAAAACCAGGAAAGAGATGGTGGACTTGAAATATCTTAGTTGCCGACCCCTCGCGGGACTCATGATCGCCTACAGACAAGGTACTAAAAGGAGGAAAAGGTGAACTTTTACAAATGTATGTTGCCGACCCCTCAAGAGAAACTAAACTGAGGAAAAGCACGGCACAGCGTGCCAGTTTTTTTCGAATACTAAAAGGAGGAAAAGGTGAACTGTTACAAATCTAAGTTTCCGACCCCTCACGGGATACTAAACAGAGGAAAGGCTTGCCAGTCTCGAATCCTCGACTCCTGGTAATTCTTTCCTCGTTTTAGTTTCCCCTTCCTGGTTTTAGTATTCTTTCCTGCTTTTCTCTTGCCTTTCCTTTCCTGCTTTTAGTCGATCCCCAGAGAAAATGCTACACCTACAGCTTTTTTGTACTTTGTCAAGTCCGATAATTGTATTGGTGACAGAAAATTTGTTAACTGTACGATTTTACGAGTTGTATGCAGTTTTACGATTTGTATACCAATTCAGGAAGTGAAGGAGCAATTTACAATACGAGAAATACGAGTTTCGAATAGCCGCTAAATCCTTTTTCTTCGACAGGGAATAGATTCCTGAAAGACAAGGGACCGCATGGTCACAAAAAGGTTATATGTTCCCCGATTCGCAGTGATCTTAGCATTTCGGGTCTAAATTTCCGAATGATCGCTCAGATAGATAGATTCACAGTAATTAGGATTCAGGTCTAAATGTATTAGTGAAGTAAAGAAAATCGAACCGTTATGACGGAGAATCTGTTTCCGATCGCTTTCAATACTCTATACCGAAAATCATGGAATCTTATGTAAATCCCATCTCTGGGTGGGATTTACTCTGAACTTCACATAGATTAGACATACACTTTGAAGAAGAAGATTCGTATCGTATCGTATCCAATTTGTATTGGATAGTAAAAAGTCTGACGATTGATTTCTCGGTTATTTTTCCTTGACTTTCTAGTGACAACGAGCATTCATGAAAACAACGAACACCTGATGGAATCAACCACCTGACAAGGATAACTTATTTAAAAACAAACTACGTATTCTAATTCATATTCTAGTTCCCCAGACAGTGAAAGCAGACTACTTTCTGCATCGTTTATTTTTTTATGGGAATGAATGGAGTGATGAACTTGTGGTTTGTTCATTTTGATACATATGTGGTTATGTGTGATATGTAGGGTAGTGATAATGTGTGTTTTCCCTCTATGTATATGGCTACGGCTGAATTAAACAAATAAATAAAAATTAAAATAAATGAATAATGAATACTTTTCCTTCAGCAAATTCCATAGACATGAACAAAAAACACAAAGAAAAGAAAACAACAACAAAAATCACGCAGACTATTCCTGTGACTGCCATACTGGCAGGCAATAGAAAATTTGCTTAGTAGCGAATTTCGTAACCTCAATCTTAGCCTTATAGCCTTACGACGAATTTCTCCAAAAGTGAGCATCTCCTCGAGTTGAGCCCCGCTAAAACTTTAAAGGACCTGTCTTACCTATAATACTAACGCAACCTACTTCCGTAATCCTCCATATATTTCTAAACCCGGAGACCACAATTTCGTGCTGTACATTCTAACCCCTCTATCAAAACCAAGCTGATTTTCTCACTTGCCGTATTTTGCTACCTTCGATGTGTATCATGCTGTGAACGGTTGTCTGCGAGAAGTTTTCCATCAGAAAAACCGGTTATGTAAATTGCTTCCCTGTTTTCGCTAGAAGTCAACGGGTCTCCGAAAAGTCTTAAAACAGCCAAAACCGTGGGTTATTTGTTGAAAGCACAGCCTAGTTATAAAGCATTTGAATATTTTAAAATGCCGTAGGTTTAAGAGTAATAGTGCGAAGGGTCCTTTAACTGAAAAGCGAACTTATTTTTGTGTCATTTAACTGAATACATTATTTCGATTCTTCAAAGGGATTTTTTTTCTTTACCACTATCTACTCTGGTTATGACGTTCTGAATGTCTGCGGCCGTTCCCACAACCGAAATTCTACTATTACGGGGGAAATCTTAATCTCAGCGCAAACGCGGCTTTTCAGCGGGCAGTGGTGAGATTGGTGCAGATTGCTCAGCGCCTGAACAAAAAAAATGATAAATCTTTCTCGTAAGGTATCCAACAAAAATACAAGTTCAAGTTTTTTAATTTTACACAAAAATACAAATAGGTACGATATACAAGCACTGTGGAGAACAAGAAAAAGCGTATAGAGGTACCACAAATCACACGGGAACTCCACAATTTGAAAATCGATTAGTCGTGAATAGCGGAACAACCAAGTAATAGTGCGAACACACGATTAGGAACGGGAGCTCCCGGACTGGAATTCCTGTCCGGATTTTCCGCACTATCATCACTTCCATACGGAAAAGTTGAAAAATTTTCAACTTTTCCATATGGAAGTGATGATGGTGGCAGAAATCCGGTCAGGAATTCCAGACCTGGAGCGCCCGACCCTGATCGTGTGTTCGCACTTTACGCATTTTCAGCGGGTCTTCAAGCCAATTTAAGTGCATCAGTGATGGTTGACTAGATTGTCCTATCCCAGCCCTTTTCGGTTAAACTTTAAATAAACGACGGATCACACGGTTATAACTTATTTTAAAATTTCAATAACACTCTTAGCGGAAAGGTTGATCACCAGTACTGAAGCAAAAACATTATAACAATAAGTTATAAATAACTGAACGCGTACATCAAGGTCCGCCATGCTAAACTTTCGAACTAAAAGATTTGCTCGTTTACATAGCCCGGATGAATGAATGAATTTATTCCCAATAAAGCCCAAGGGCCATGGCGGGAAACATAACACAGTAGCAAAAAACAAAATATCATACACTCCGAAAACAAACCGAAAATCAACTTCTATAAAAATAGTTCACGGTGGGTCATAGCTAGCTTCAGGAATCTACCCAGCCTTTGGAGCTAACCAAAACACTTACTTCCCATACTTGAAACCAAATCCCTTTCCTCCCAAGCCTCCCGACAAAACACTTCCTTTCTTAATTCTTTCAGCTCCTCACAATAACATATCAAATGTACCGCATCCTCTCCTTCAATACCACACATTGGACAAAAATAAGGACCAGTACCTTTCCTATCTCTACCAATATAATTTCTCCGCATCCCCACCGGAAAGACGTCCGCCCTAAGACTAACTATCCATTTCAATTCTGCCCCCCCCCCAATCCCAACTTAAAGTATAATTCTTCTCCCCATGTCTCTTTGGCCATACCATACAACTTCAGAGAGTGGTGCTCTGATACACCCCCGTGCCACGGATTTCATCGCTGTAATGATCAATGCTCGGCTCAGAACTGTAAGCCCTAACTAACGGAACTCAACAAAATAACACAGTGTTCAACCTGACAGTTGCACATACTTTTAACAGCTCGATTACCAGCTTTACGAAACAACATCACTGGAGCTTTCTTAGTGTTAAAAAGAGTGTCATGTTGTGACGCAAAACTGTCGCAAAAGGAGCTTCTCCAGTCCATAACACGTAGGCGGTAGCATCACTAGGCCGTCTGCAAAGAGCAGGTGATTCATCTCCCAGCAACGTAGCAACCCACCATACACGCAGGTGGCCGGGCAGACAGAGCGTCGATACAGACCGAGTAAACCAATGGGCAGAGAACCCCACCCTGACGATGCTCCCCCTCACTTAAACTAACTATTACTCAATACATCAAATACTCAGCCCCCCCCCCAAAAAAAAAAGTCTTGGTGTTCTTATCAAAGTGCCTGCAGCAGGGGTTTTGTCCTAAATGGTAAAATGAACAACCAAAACAACCATTCAGTGTCCTTAGAAGCCCAGAGGTAGCTTAGACTTGACTAACTGGTATTTGATTTTTGTCAAAGCAAGTGAAAGCAAATGGCACTGTTCAAAGTTAACTAACGTTCAAAGAAAACAACGTTCAAGAAATTATTTTGAATTTTCAGTCAATTTTTGGCTAAAATGATAGTACTTCCTGAACGATGTCCAAACTGACTGCCCTTGAGCTCCGGATTCCGGAGCCGCGAATTTGCAACCACACCCGGCATTGAACTTATCCGAAATTTGGACCAGATTTGTTGGTGATCCACTTTTAGAGCACTTACCTTGTTATCGTATTCCTTCACAGTCATCGAACTAACTAGCACTTCGCCAAGCCGATATTTTGACTTCGTTTCCTATGCCCTTCTGGAAGAGACTGAGTCTGAAAGCCAACTCCTCCGGCTTTTTAGTAATTCGGTTTCTTCTCTCGTGAAAGTGCTGGGCTAAGAGTTGGATACCACTTCCTTTCTTAGAGCGATCACAAAGAGAGAGGCGGCACTTTGCGGAAACCTGGGGGGGGGGATCATTGTCGTTCTGGAACGGCTTGATATTTTCAAGCTCAAATCTTACATACCCTTTCTGTTCAACGCTGGTGTGTACAGTATCCTGAAAGAATTTCAGAAGGATCAGAACCAGTTATCCTCGATACTGGAAATTTCTACTGCATTTACAACATTCGAAGAGCAACCGCAAAATTATCCATGTTTACGGTCCTACTGATAATACTCTTGATGACTATCTTTCCTTGCCGATGCAAAAACCTCCGGCCTCTCCGGGTATCTAGCGGAAGAAAAGCAGAAGTGATGTCAAGCTGCTCTCAAAGATCGCGGTGATTGATTGACACAGGATTTGAGTCGTTTAGTTTGAGTCGTACGGACAGGCTTACTCCTTCTTCGCGCTGGCGTGTTTTGGACTTGGTCATATAGAGTATTCTCATAGCATGGGAATATCTACACGAGGATTTACTAGATGACGCTTTGTTTGAGGTTAACACCTTGTCATGGCGATAGATTTAGTTCTCTGGTTTCCAGGTTTTGTTTTTCTCTTTTTCTTCTTATTCACGATGAAAAATTTATAGCAAAATAGTACTATGAAGTAGTACCAAATAGTAGCATTCAGTACTAACGATGCTACTACGTGCTTCTACTTCAAGGCTACCGTGTTACTGCATACTACTATATGCTACTATTAGCAAGACTGGATGCTACTATGGCAAGACAGGATGCTACTGGATACTACTACATAAGATTGGACCAATCTGAAGCACATTAAATGATAGTATTCTTTTCTATTACATAGTATTGCATGCAACGTTTTTGTACTACTACCATACTGCTACGCAGGCTACAAATTTTTCATTGGGTTAATCTACTATTTATTTTTGTTTCAACTTTAGCGGATCACAAATGTACTACCTACGATGGATTCTTTGGACGTACTATCCTAGTGCCTTATTACTAATTAGGTTGCGCTCATTAAATGCTTTTTCCATATCACATGCAAAGTAATACATTAGTAAATAACAGTATGTTAAATCAGCTATATTGACACTAATAAATTTATCCAAAAAGTTTCCGAAATATGTAGCCTACGGATTAATGGGCTACTGTTTACTTCTGGCTCATTTGATTTTTGACGATCGAATCTCAGTCTGGTGCATTTTTCGTGAAAACAGTCGATTTTGAGCTGTTTCTAACGTAAAAATAGTCGATTTTTTCTTAAAAATAGTAGTTTTTCTTAAGATCAGCCGATTTTTCGTCAACACAGTCGTTTCCTCTCAATAATAGTCCTTTTTATCTGCAAAAACACTCGGTAAAAACGAGCCAGCCGGTAAATACCTTGCCCCCCGCCCCAAACATTTTGGCTAGTATTGCCTCTGCCCACCGGTTCTAATCAACTGGACATAAAAGAGTCATCACGAGGAACATTCAACATGACATAGAATCTACACACACTCCAATTACCGTTCTGCTACCTCGTACCTCGAGCCCATCGGATGCTCCCGCCGGCATAGCAGGAGATGGGATCCCTATTGGCTTCAAATCTCTATGCCATTCACAGAAGACCGAGATTCATGGCATACCTTGGTCCGTCAGCTGCTGTCGCCAGGGAGAGCTGCACAGCTTGCGTCCTGACACAAGTACAAGTAACGACATGTACTAAAGCTCGTCTTTCTCAGTGTCCTAAACGAATAATAGAGAGTCCAGAGTCCCAGAGTCATCAAAGATCCTCCAGATTTTCTCAAGGCCGACTGCACTTCCTTTAACGAATCAACACAGAAAAGTAAAACTCATTTCTGAAGTCGAGAAATCGTTCGCCCCAAAATCTGTGCGATTTTTAGCCTTAGAGTCATCAGGAATGTTTTTTAATTTTTATGGGGGCTGCGGGCCTCCTTGGAAGTTAACCGGTTAATTGTGGACCCCTGCCCTTCCCTTCCCTACATCACGCCCCCTGTACATATAACGAACCGGTGATAGTTAATCAATCACATTTCTATTATAAAACTGAAGATGTGGCCGCAGCGTACAAATAGTTTGTATCCGAAAAACTAAAAAAAAAAAAATCAAGAAAAAAAAAAATTCAGCCAAAGCTGACAGCGAATCATATTGATGGCGATCAGCGAAAAGGCTCTAGACTGAAAAAAACACGACCAAGCAATTTGAAGGTATGCTTTTTTTAATGCTGATATTGCAGGTTTGTTTAAAGTAACGAATTTATTTAAAAAAAAACCACTATCATGGCAATGCCAAATTTGGGTATTACGTCAAGTATAATGCACATTTTATAATCTATACAATTAATTTCTTGCAGCTTCGATCTGAAGTGGCCCCTTGCCAAGAATGACCTACATATCGCTGAAGAATATCCGAGTTTTGCGTTGCTGTTTTTTAAATGAATCCCAGACAGCTAGTGCTGAAGGTGTAATTAATTCTTTTACCATACTCCGTCTGTACCTAGACGGGTTAGAAATAAAATTTAATCTAATTTAATTAACTGGACTGCTTGTTCCTAAAAAGAACCTGGACTAGTCAGGTTCCAAGAAACTAGCAGGAAAATTTCATCGGGATTATTGATCTTTTTTCCTTTGCTAGAACTGTAGTCTCCCCACCCGTCCTTAATGTGTCCCTCTTTTTCTACCCCAACCCGAAACCACTGACTGGCATCCAGTAAGCTTACCTCATTGGTTAGGTCATATCGACAAATGTATCCCACGGAAACCATTGATAAGGAATGAGAAAACTGGATGAGTTTAGAAGATCAAGAAGATCTATGAGCGTCTTCCACCCCTCTAACAATAGTAACTATTAGTTTACTGCTTTCGTTCCAACCTCGTGAAGAGTTTCTACGCTGGCCGTTCCAACCTTCTCGAAATAGTAAACATTTGCTTACCATGCTAGGAAGCGTAGTACGCGTGGGAACTACAATCTCTGCCACCTGATTGGTTGATTAGCCCGTGGCACGATGTTTGGCAAAAAATAGAAAAAAAAAGTCCTTGACGCCAAGAAGCCAGAATCCGTGACGTCATGCGTAGTAACTATGGTAAGTAGGTGGGAACACGCCTTATTTAGTTTAAAAGCTCTAGGTGGTGCTTGACGAATGGCGAAAGTTAAAGTTTTATTCTCTGAAAAAAAAAATTTGGAACATCACTTTATTTCAAGTTTATTCAAGCTGCAGCTTTGGATGTTGTTTTTGGTTTGTTCCTCACGATAGCTTCAACAACTGAAGGATTGGCCAGTGTCGACGTGTCTCCAATGTCCTCGATTTGGTCAGCAGCGATTTTTCGCAAGATTCGTCTCATGATCTTTCCAGATCGGGTTTTTGGCAAGTTTCCACAAATCTAAAAATAACAAATATTGATTATGTGTATGGTAATAATTTATCCGAACGTTCATACAATAACAAGAAGAAGTTAGACAGAACAAACGTTTACACCTCTCCATATCTAAACTAATTTCCCTAGGGAAAAGTTCAAGATAACGCCCTGAGTCGGCGACGCTTCAATGCGTAGTGAATGATTAGCAATACCAGAATCTAAAAGTTTCCCTATCAACCTGTAAAAGGTTCATCCGTACTAAGATTGTGAGTGCCTCCTATTGTTCCCTCTGTTCCTATTTAGAAGAAGGGAAACATGGCAATTAGATCTTTCAAAAAGGTCTTGTCCCGTTTTTGTTTTCCAATATTCCGTCTCATCCGCATCTTCCTATCTTTAATCCGCCCAGCCTTTGGATCCTTTTGTGCTGGCTGATACTTTCATTAACCCGTGAACAGTCTGATCACTTCTTGCGACTACCGATGCGGAAAAGTCCCTTACGTCGAATTCCTGAAGGAATTCCAATTATTCAAACATTGGCAAAAATGGCATTTGATATTGACAAAAGCACTATGGCCAACTCAAGGCCAACCCCATCCTTTGAGACCGACTTTAACGCCTCAAGGACAACACTGACGAGGGCCGATAATCTATATGACTAAGTCCAAAACGCCAGTGATCCTCAGGAAGAAGGAGCAAGCGTGTCGGTACGACTCAAACTCAATGACTCAAATCCTCTGTCAATCACTCACCGCGGTCTTTGGGAGCAGCTGTGACACCACTTCTGCCTTTCTTCCGCTAGGTAACCGGAGAGGCCGGAGATTTTGCATCGGCAAGGAAAGATAGTCGTCAAGAGTATTCCAAGGCTTAAGCCCCTATGGCCCTCCCATGTCTGCTATCAGCATAATTTCTTCCCACCGTTGACACATTTCCACCATACATTTGAACATCGACTCTTGTCAAACAAGACCAAAGGTTTTGACGGCATCCCAGAAATTTAAGATTTATTGAACTTGTCGATCCAGACAATCAATCTTTTAGATTCCTGAGTCTTCGCGAGACCCCTCTAGATTTTGCAATTTATCCATAATCCACTACTTGAATATGTAAACAAAAAAAATGTTACCGATTTGGAGTTTCTGACAACTTACGGCCAAACAACTAATCAGATGAGAAAACCAAGTTCAGAATGGATTATCTGAACTAATTCGATAATTTCGGAAGGAAGCAAGGACAACTTCTGTCATTGCTTAAGGAACTCAGAGCGTACCAATGAATCCTAGCTCTGGTATCACCAATTTTAGCCGTATCTACCGTTCTCTCTCATATGCCTTCACTGTAAAAAGTTTCTCTGAATAAAGATGCAGTATTTGCTACTGGGATTAATCTTATCTCTACTGGGATAAAATTAATCCGAATTAGGGATAATCTTATCTCAATAAAGACAAGATTAATCCCAGTAGCAAATACTGCAAGATTTTGTTTTACAGTGTTCTCAGGCCTTCCCAAGTCTTGCTGTCCTCGCAATGCCTAAACCAAGATCTCAACATCTTCTAAGTTTCCTCTTCAACCTAATCTTACCCTTCCCATTATCTCACAAGGAAGTCAGGATCCCTGTTCTGATGGTTTTCTTCGTCTTCCTTAAGATAGGACCCGTGTTTTGAGGCAGGAGCCCTGTTTTGACACACCATGAAAGGACTAGAACCCCCTTTTAATTGACAGTGAAAGAGAGTAGGCTACAGTAGAGGTGTGCTTCTTTATTGGACACGAAATATTCAAAATAATATCAAAATAATATTTCATTTTAGCAATACGTATTATTTTTGAAAGTAGGTTTTTGTAATTTTGAAAGTTGTTTTATTTCTTTCACTTGGTAATGATAAAAAAGTTTTTATAGAGAGCGTTTTTTTTTGTTTTATTGACGTCAAAAGGGAGGGCGATATCCAGGGTTGAATGGGTTGATTATATTTCCCTTTATGTTTTTTTACTCTGGGTCATGACTCATCAAAAACAGCATTAAATGCTTCTAAGAAATAAGCCGTTTCAGAATTTACTTCTTCTGCATCAAAGACACGAGACCAATCAGTAATATTCAATTTATCTTTTAAACAGTCTAGATTTTTTTTTTATTGATAATCCGGTTTCTTGTTTCTGGTGCTTTTCTTGTCTGAAGCTGGTACTTCACGTGAGAAATTAACAAAAATTGATCAGAAAAATCCGTTAGAACAACTTGTGAAGACGTTGCTGGTGTCGTTAAAAATATGTTGTCGATAAGAGTGGCACTGGTCGACGCAACACGAGTTGGGATTGTACATGAGGGAATCAGTAATTTCGATGTCGTTAGGGTAATAAATTCTGTTGTTTGAGTGTTTTCTTGAAATTCCAGTAAGTTTATATTAAAATCCCACATGAGCACAACATCATTATCGTCTAAAGACGCTAATAAAGATTCCAGGGATTGCAAAAAAAGCGGGCATAAGGCATAAGGCTCAAGTGCCATAGGCCGATCGTAATTCTGTCTGTCGGTGTGTCGGGCGGTATGTCACACCTTTGCAAGTTAGGGTACTTCCAGATTTGCTATGTCACCTTTTTAGGACAAGGAAACTTGGCAGGCATGTCAGGGACCCGTCCAAACTAACTTGGAAATTGTCACTTTTCCTATCCGACCATTTGGGTGGGAGGGGAATGGAGGGTGGAGGAATCCGGAAAACTTAATCGTGCGTAAATTTCGAACGGATGATCTGATAACAATAAAAGTTAATAACTGAATAGATGACATATCTCTGTGTGACGAATAGTATATTAGAACATTAAGTATCAAAATTAGCTTTCTTAACAGTTGGAATAAGTCCATTTGAAGTCCGGACCGGACTTCGACAGCTATGTGGGAGTTGGGGGGGGGGGGGGATGGGAGATGTCGAGGGACCGGAGATGTCGAGAAACGGTTAGAATGGAGTGGTCGGAGCGAAACTTGCTGGGAAAAACAAGGCATCTGCTCTAGTTAAATCGTTCACGTCATTTGACTGGTTCCGGACACTTGGGGGGGGGGGGGGGGCAGGCGGATGGCGGTTTTGTGGATTTTCACGACGAAACTTGGCGGTCATATCAGGGAGCCAATCAAACTGACATGGAAATAAAAATTCCTCGATTCGATCATCGTGGGGGGAGTGGAGGGGGGGGGGGTCCAGAATATTTGATCATACGAAATTTTGCAACGGATGATTTAATTCAAGTGAAATTTAGTAACTGAACAGAGGACATGTCTGTGGTAATCTTTTTAATGTCCGGATCGGTTTCGACAACTATTGGGGGAGGGGGAGGGAATACGTGACCCGCTTAGATTGGAGACATTGGGATGGAACTTTGTGGGAGTAGCAAAGAGATGCTCTAGATAAAGCATTTACAGAACCGGATTAGCACCGGGCACTGTGGGTGGAGTTGGAGGGGGGACCGGCGATCGCGAGTTAAGGTACTTCGAGTTGGCTGGAATATTCGAGATTCGACAAGATTGGCTTAGAAACTTAATCGCAACTTCCCAAATCCGACTATTCTTTAAAGTACCAATCTTGACCGCAAAGTAAGAAAAACACTTTTAATGAGCAAAATATACTTTTACATGATCCCAGTGAGCCCATTATCATTTTTGCCTCAAGGGTTTTGCTACAAATTTAGTTCTAGTGCCCTTAAAGTGCGCATCTTAGCCGCAAAGTCGAAAAGTACTTTTGATCATACCAAACACCTCAGCCCATGATCATTTGTGCCACAAGGGTCTCTTCAAAATTTATTTCTAGCACCCTTAAAGTGCGCATCAAAACCGAAAAGTGAAGAAAAAAAAACACTTTTAACCAAACGATATATATTAATGATCTCCAAGGGTTTGTTATCCTTTTTGCGTCAAGGGTTTTGCTTATAGATGAATTTCTAGCGCTTTTAGAGTGAGAATCGTTATAGCCAAGTTAAAAAATAAAAAAAAAATTACCAAAAAATACATTCTCGTGATCTTCAATTCCAAGATCATTCTTTATCTCAAGGGCTCTGCTTACAGATGATCAAACCCACGAAAAGGCAAATTCATTCTTGCACCAGCCTTGCAAGTGCCGTATGAGCTTCCCAGCTCTTGTTCTATGACGAAAATTCAGAAGTATGCGGGAGATAAGTATGCCACGATACAATGTCTTAAAGGTGCACTCCGGCAGAAAAATGTCTTCACGTATTCGTTGACACTGATTGTTTGCTCAGTTCAACACTGAGCATTAATTGATTAATAAGGACCCGGGAGAGAATAAAGCGGTCTCTTTGTCTGAGAATCCCAGACACGACAAGAACAAAGCCAGAGAAATGATTTCCTTCTCTTCCCATAATAGGTGATCGATCCAAGATGATTTTCGACATCTACAGAATTTTCATTCATTGTGCATGAATGGACAATTTATTACGCAATGCAGTGAAAAGAGTAAACAAAAGGTTTGACAGTTCAGTTTTGTTTCGTAATTCATATCATGTCATATACTGTACGGTATCTCCGCTTGATAAACATTATTGTTATTAGTGTACATTAAATATTCTTCGAGCCCAAGCTGACTTTGAAACAATTATTCAAACAATGTTTACAACGGATACGTCAGATATGATTCTTCATCAGCGATATTTCGGCCCTTCTTGGCAAGGGTCCTCGTAGGGCTGTCAATCCTCTAGTTCAACTTCGGGGAAGGAAACAAACCTGTAATCATAGGCTTGACAGCCTGACGAGGACCCGTGCCAAGAAGGGCCGAAATATCGCTGATAAAGAATCATAGCTGACGTATCCGTTGTAATCATTGTTTGAATAGTGAACGTTGCTCAAATAATTTACGAAAAGTTCAATTACTAATTATTAAATTAAACAGAGAAACAGCCACCCGGTTGAGATAACTTCGTGGACATGTTTCCATGTCAATATTGGATCGGGAATTGTCTCTCAATTAAGCGTTCTTAAAATTAGGCTGCGCTTTTACAAATAACCCATGGTTTTGGCTGTTTTAAGCCTTTTTCGAGACCCGTTGACTTATAGCGAAAACAGGGAAACAATTTACATAACCAGTTTTTGGAAAAACTTCTCGCAGACAAAAGTTGAGAGCGTGATACACATCGAAGGTAGCAAAAAACGGCAAGTGAGAAAATCAGCGTGGTTTTTTCGAGGGGCTAGAATGTACCCTGAGAAATTGGGGTCTCCGGGTTTATAAATATATGGAGTGACTATAGAAATCAGTCGATTTTTTCCCAAAAATGTCAATTTTGTTGTTGAAAAGAGATTTTTTTTCTGCAGAAAAAGTCGGTAAAAATTACCAGCCGGTCGGTAAATGCCTCGCCCTCCCCCCCCCCAAACATTTTGGCTAGTAACTCCTCTGGACATGACGTCTGGCTACTTGGCGTCAAGGCTGTAACACTTGACAGTGTTTACTTTCTGGCTTGTTTCCCTGTTTTGTCTCCCTTACACGTGCTAGTTGCTCAAAACGCGGAATTCAGTTTAGTTCAATTTCGATTAAAAAGAAAAAGAAAATGTTTTTTTGCTCCAGCGTCATGAACAAAAAGTTCCGAAAGCAATATTCGAAGAGGCTACAGTATAAGATCCCATTCACAACGTTTTTTTTTTCGGATCGTTCCCAACCAGCCATACTCGGCACCAGCCAGTTCCGGAAATCGCTCCGACAACGAGAATTATCTGGGTTTCTGCCGTTCGCAATTGATACTGGCGCCAGTTTCGGATACCAGCTGGTCTCGCACCCAAGTTGAAATCAGTTCAACTTTTGAGGGTACTGGCTAATCAGATTATTAATCAACTCGTATTAGTACCATCCTTATTCTTCAATGAGATTATCGTTGCTAAATTTCTTACCGAAGATGCGGTTAATGCTGAATCGATCAATAGTTTTAAGTGCATTGTTGATGAGATGTTTAACTCTGATCAGTTCGACTACTCAAAATTTCTTAGAGTTATTTAGAGGCGAAAGCCTTTTCTCTTGCTTTGTATTATTATTATTATTAAACGTGGCTCCGAATGTCAAAATTCGTCAAAAAAGCTGAATAATTACTCCAGAACTCCTGTCTCTTAACTATTAAGGAAGAAGAAACCTTGAAGAGGAGTCCTGCCTTTTCGACGAGGACTTTCTCGAAATTGATAAATCCCTATTCAGCATCCCGCTTCGCGATTCCGGGAGCCCTTAAGGAAACCAGTATTACCTTTTAGTACGTTTAGAGCGACTGATTAAACGGATCTTAGAGGATTGGACTGTTCCTCGAAAGCATACTAAGTCTAATCAATTAGGAAAGCCTTAGGGCGTTCGAGAAACATTAAGTCGACCCCCCCCCCCCTCCTTCTCTCGTGAGACCAGTTTCTCGTCTAATGAGAAAATTAAGTCAATTTTATTGATTTTACCAGCCTTGTCAGGGTAACTTAATTAGCTTTTTTGGTGACACAATTAAAGCGCAACTCTTACTAGAAATGATCTTTTGCCTACGAAAGGGATCAGAAAAAAAGTTTCTCAAAAATACCATTACTCTCCAACTGAAATTAGCGATTTTCTTGTTAGCACTTGACGACACTAGCCAGCCTTCCTGCTCTCCGACTCAGGGTTGGTCACCAAAAGTAACTTCGTACACCCTGGAAAGTAACCCACAAGTACAGTAGAGGTATGCTTATGTGAACGTTTGTTGACAGTGGACTTTGCCATTTTCATGCACTTGCTGTGTCTAAAGCTAACTACCAGTTAGCCAAAGTAGGTAACTAGGGGCATCTGGAAACACCTGCATAGGTATTTTGAATCTTCATTCTACCATTTAGCCCAAAACTGCACTGTTCACATTAAAGTAACTGTTCACATGAGCATACCTCTACTGTATTTCAAAGTAACCCAATGTAACCAAAAGTAACCCAAAGTAACCCTGAGTAACCCAAAGTATCCTGAAGTAACTCGTACACCCTGGTTCTTGGTGACCAGCCCTTGTCTCCGACGCGGTGGGTGGGAGCAAAACGTTTGAAAACTGAACATGCCGTGGTTAAAATGTTGGAAAAGTAAGTAAAGAAAAGAAGTGAAAAAACGATTCCCATATCCTCCTGTTTGAAAGAGTTGTCAGCGGACATTAAAAACCCTGGCAAACTTTGCTTTGTGTGGCGGGCTAAGCTCGTCATTGCCGAAAAAGCGCTAAAATTCGTAGGCAGAAAATGAAACAATGGAGAAAGGTGGGGATTCTAGAAGCTATAATTCCAAGTGTGAGCTAGGTATACTATAAAAGGCAGAATAAGCTTTTTTAAGAATATTAGTATTTCAGAGGTATATGAGGTAAACGCCATGGTGTGGAGAGACGTATTTTCAGAATTATTTTTGGAGGACCTAAAATGCTGTAATTCTTCAGTTAGTTCAGTTCAATAATTCCGTTAAGTTCAGTTAAGTTTTACGACCCAAGTACATTTAACTATGATGCCAGTACCTGCCCCCCAAAAGGTACGAAAAAGCACTTGCAACTGGGCGGGTACATAAAACTAATAATTATCTGAGACAAAACATAACAAACAAAAGCACTAAAATAAAAGATAATAACCAATCTCTCATCAACTTATTTAGTAAGAATAACGAGCAAACAGAAAAATAAGAAGAAAATAGGAAAAAAACTATGAATTTTGGCCTAACAAATCCGCCCGAATGCTCTCCGGAACAGAGTTCCACATATTAGGCCCTGAAAATCTAGTAGAGAAGCCGGCCCTGGTTCCACTTCTATGTGGGATTGTTTTGTTCTTTTATTGTTTATTATTTATAGGTATTGTTTATTATGGTATTGTTTTTTTTTTAAATCATTTAAACTTGAGACCTTCCATCTTATATGGGAAAGGCTGTGCAGAGGGCTGGGTCTGAATCCTATACGGAGACCCTCCTTTCACTCCTTTCTACCACCTCTTTTCATACCCCAACATTTGCGTTCACAAAGAGCGTGTGTGGTGCTCAACATTATCACCTTAAAAAATTACCTTAAATCACAGCTGGGAGTGAAATAAGCACTTTTGATCCTGTTGACTCAATCCTTGTGATGACGGTTGCATATGTGGTTGGTTACAGTCTAGTGGAAGATTCTGTTGCATCCCAGTCAAATATACGGTTTGTCTCTCCACTCAGCATCCAAACGGCGTTTGAATGCTTCTTTCGATTCAGCAGCAACAGTGTCCTCCTTGAGGTTGTTCCAGAGGTTCACAATCCGGTTCGAGAAGAAGTTAGATCTTGCTCCAGTCCTTGCGTGAAGCTTGTGGATACATTTTGGGTTTCCTCGTGTTATTGGGAGGGGTCAATTTCCAGGAGCTCATTTTCTTGATTGGTTGGGAGGAGTTTATGTATCTGGATCATGTCCCCTCGTTTCCGCTTGTAGACCACAGCTTTATCATCTAGGCAGTTCTGCAAGCTCCTTTTATTTCTGGGACACAGCGTGGGAGCCACGCGGCCTGAGTTGGAGTCGGAGCAAGCGGTGTGACGTATCACTCTACGCGTAGGAGCACGGGCACGGAGGAGGCGCCAGGTTCAGAGCTCTGTGCCAAAACTTAAATGGAGAAGATAGCAGCTTGCAGAACTGCCCTTTGGAACTGCCTAGAGGATTAAGCTGTGCTGTAGACTAAGGAGGGGAGGTTGAGTTCCCTCAGCCGCTCACTGTAGAATTTGTTTTCCATACCGGTGATCAGCTTAGTGAACCTTCATTGGATTTGCTCAAGAGCTGCCTTGTCCTTTTTGAATCGGGGGGGGGGGGGGACAGTATGGTCCCCACCTCCAATCTGGGTCTTACTTATCGTTTGTAGAGCTTGGTGATCACGTGTTTACTTCTGCTGGTAATGCTGTGTTTGATGATGCTTAGGGCTCTGCTAGCATTGGCTGAGATGTTCTGTGAGCGGATGCTGAATTTCAACTGGGAGTCAACAATAAGGCCAAGATCTCTCTCCTCCTGAACCTGCTCCAACGTGGTGACTCTATGAGGTATTGTTGCTTGGAGTTGTTGTGTCCGAAGTGTATGACCTTGCATTTTTCAGTATTGAATTCCAGCAACCATCTTTTGACCCACGTGCACACGTGGTTGAGATCAATTTGGAGGGATTGGAGGGCAGATCACTCCGGACACTCCGGACACTCCGTTCACAGCTGGGGTTTAAACTGTGGACGCCCGAGAAGAAGTCGCGGACTGGAAGAGTGACCGTGATCGGGAAAAAATGGATTTAAATCCACCAAACCGATTTTCCTTCTCTACTCCCCTGTCTTTTCTCTGTTTTGTTTTACTTCCATTTTCACTTCCTTCCATTTGACTCCCAACTCTCAGTCATTCAAGCAATGGCTAAAGAAGAGTTGCACCTTCCCACCCCCTCTCCCCCCGCTCCCCAAGTGTCCGGCGTAGCAAATTATGACGGACTCTCTGAAACCCCGTTCCTACCGTTTTGAACGAGTTTGTTCCTAAGTTTGAAGACGCTTTCAGCGATGAGTTTTAGTCTTCGTTATATTTTTTTTTTTTTTTAGGTTTTACTTATACCATTTCAGTCTATATAATTATAGGTTACTGTTTTAACTTGACGTTGCTGATTTGGACATTATGTATTGTGACTTAGTCGCCAGGCCATTTGAAAAACACGATTTGTGTTGGTATTAAAGGTTAACTTCAGACATCGAGGTTGTTATCCTGATATGAAACGAGATAGAGGTATGTTAACTATTATAACTTTTTCGAACGGACTTTTTCTTTAGGTAGTAGCCTACTCAATCTACTTTAGTTGCGTTTTTGATCGAAGTTTTGTTCGCCGTTCGCTTAGCCGGTTGCTTAATTTCCGTTTTTGAACGCCGTTGAAGTTCACCGTTTGCTTAATTAGTGTTTTTACGACTCTGGCGATCCTTGCCAGGTCGACGTTTCTTCGACGATTCAAGCAAACTTCGAACTTGCTAGCGCACGAAGTTCGACGGTCATAGTTTGAAGGACGAAGGAACTGTGACCGGTGACCAAAAACGGTATTTAAGAAGAGACCTTTGAGGTTGAAGGTAACTTCAAACTTCGATCAAAAACGCAACTTTTGTTTGGTAGTACTTATTTGCTACTTTTGTAGGGAATTTTCGTTAAGTGAAATGGCAACTCCAGCCTGTGAAATGTGAAAATGACTACTGTTGTGACCCGTGCATTTCATTTTATAACAGTACAATCCTTGTCCAAAACCATCTTTTTCATTTGTGTCGTAGCAGATTCCATCCACCGGCGGGCTCGCTAGATAGAATTTGTCAAGACAGAGAGATAGAATTAATCAACCTTAAACCGGTGTTGCCACGGGTTGCAGATTTCTGTCATTTGTCATACATTTTCGTTTCTTCGACAAAGCGATCAAGAACTCTGCGACCGGTTCCTTACTAGTAAATGCAAAAATGAAGCATAAAAGTTGAGGCGTATAAGCATGAAGATGACAAAGCGACATTTCCCGTTGATAGTTGGGAAAGGACCAAGTTTCGTGGGTGCCAGAACGTCATTGGTTTTTTTCCAGCCAAAAGTCACAGGTTTTGTCAGAAAAAGTGGCAACACTGAATTTTTTATTAATGGACTGTTTATTCAGAGCAAGGTCAAGAAAAAAGACAGTGTAATTGCTCAATAGCTGCCTTGTGGGGAGTACAGGAAATAAGTTGAAGTAAGCTGGAAGTAATGTTGTTTCAGTTGACAAGTTGCATTTTCATTAAGAATGTGATTGTGACAAGGTATGTCCCAGGGTGGTTGGCTAGGAAAGCAACATTTTTTTCAGTTTTGAAAATTTTTTCTCTAATGTTTTTCAGATTTTTTTCTGGATTATCTTTAGTGTTTTTTTTTTCTTTCTGAAAGGAATATCTTTTATTTCTTTTTTGGAGGTCAGGTTCTACTTTTCAGTAGTTGAGGAAAAGTGCTCGATGAACTTCTACGGAGGTTGATACGGCTTCGTATCATCCTCTCTGGAGGCTGATACGATATCGTATCAACCTCTACAAAACTCATTCATGATATAACTAC
Source organism: Branchinecta lynchi (assembly GCA_023053575.1). Lineage (NCBI taxonomy): Eukaryota > Metazoa > Arthropoda > Branchiopoda > Anostraca > Branchinectidae > Branchinecta > Branchinecta lynchi. The sequence goes on along the minus strand of JAKZAP010000003.1, from coordinate 2,682,168 downwards.
CTGTGGGACATAGGAAGATATACACTGCATACCTGTTCCAGAAAAGTTATTATAAAATAAACTGAAACTTAAAGTTATTATAAAATAAACTGAAACTTAAATTACCTGTATAATATCAGGTACTGCGTAGCCAGCAATTTTCTTCTTGACAAGCTTCTTTAAGTCGTTGACAATGACATCTTCATTTATTTCACTGTCTTCCCGCAGAACGACGTATGCGTAAACGGCTTCGCCCTTGATTGGGTGGGGGTAGCCTACGACGGCAGACTCGGCAACCGATTGATGCTCATCCTAGAATCAATAGTTGCGTTTTTCCATGTACCATGGTTTCTGATACCACGGTTTAAAGTCGTTTTTGCAGTTATCGTGGTATCAGGACAGTTATCATGGTATCTGACATTCAGGTGCCATTCCAGCGACTTATTATTAGTTACGATCGTTACTATTCTATTTATTATTGCCGTTTCAGAGCCCGCCGTAATAGTAAATTGGCTCCTCCCACTTATTATTTTCGTTCCACGTTTGTTACGATTGTTACAATTTACTTATGACGGTCGTGAGCATCATAAGTGGTAATAACTATCGGTTATGCAGGAGCTCTCGTAAGAGTGATGAGGTATGTTCTCGTTGTTATTATTTTCATTCGAGAGGCATGATAACTACGACAATACGGCGCTCGCCCCTCCTCTTATGGTCGTAACTTTTAATAACTTCACTGGAACGCTACCTCTGTCCAATCGTGGTAACTGATCGTAGTATCTGAAAAGTCATCTGACTTTCATCAATTTGTGTCTAATTGGTGAGAAAGAAGTTTGGCACTTAGTGATGTTACTGAAAATCAGTTTATCTTTTGGGATGACTTCGCAAAGCGCAATTTTTGGCAATTGTCGTTTTTGCAGAGCAACCGTATATCAGATACCACGATAACTGCAAAAATGACTAATTGCAGATTCAGTTACCGTGCTAACAGATACCATGGTATCTGCAAAACCGCAATTAATGTCGCTAGTTCAGGTAATGTTCGCTTTGGGATCCCAAAAGTGGAGGTGGAGGGATACCTATGACATCGCAAAAGTTGTCCGTCTGTCCATCCGTCCGTCCGTCTGTCTATCAGAACCATAACTCTCGAAGGGAATGAGATATTTTGATAGGCTTAGTGTGAAGATTCGTCGAGTCAAGGGAAAGATCGAGTTCGTAGATGGACCTGATAAACAAATTTAGGGGAGGGGGAGGGGTTACAAATTAAGGGGCGAAACAAATATTTCTTAAAAGCTAATGAGATAGTCGATTAAGAGGTAAGACGAGATGCTGAACACGAATACGAAAACCATTTTCTCGCCGGACAAGTTGTTCACCCGGAATCCACCCAAAGCTGGAAAGTTTGTTAAAAGAAAAAAGTTTATCTGAAGTTGATTAGATGTCGGAAATAGGGTAAGGAAACATGCTGAATCCGAATATGAAAATAATTTTCTCGCAGTAGTTCGTAGTTCGCCCGGAATCCGGCCAAAACCGGAAAGTTTGTTAAAAGTAAAAGTTTTATCGGAGGTCGATTAGATGTACGATTTAAGGATAACGAGGCAGGCTGAATCCGAATATGAAAATTATTTTCTCGCCGGAAAAGTAGGCCCAAACCCGAAAATTTGTTAAAAGTAAAAGTTTTGTATGAATTACATTAGGTATTCGATGTACGGGTAAGAATACATACTGAATTCGTGTGTGACAATCGTTTTCTACCTGGACACACAGTTCGCCACGAGTCTGGCTGAAATCGGAAAATTTGTTAAAAGTTTAAGTTTTTCAAAGTAGATATGACGCAGGCTATAGGGGTAAACACACATGCTGAATCCATATTTCAACCTGGTCTTCTCAGATGATTACTATTTGCCTTAATCTGTTTCTAAATTTTATTAGATAAGTGCTCAAGGAGTCTGACGAAGACCGGATTTCTGCAAGACCCGATTGTCTGGATCAAATATTACATTTTTGGGATCCCGAACCTTTGGTCGTATTACTCTTTCACATCAGCACAATCGCTCGAGTATGTCTAAACTATGGTGTTAGGTTCAGGGGCGTCGCAAGTGCATTTTCGGGGGGGGGGGGGGGGGGGGGGTGCAGAGCCAAAGTTTTACCGAATCTTTCAAAAATTTTACCAAATCCTAGAACCAAGAATTCGAGCTTTAAATTATGGAACAGAAACGATTACATAGGAAGAGTAACAATAAAAGGCAGAATGAACGATGATAAGCCAACTATTAGGCGGCGTTTTGGCGAAGCCCACATGGAGAATATATTGCCGGGCATGATTGCAGTAACAGCTACTATCTGTTATAGCCAATAGCAAATTAAATCGAGCGCCGCAGGCGAAAATTTTCAAAATCCATTTGTTTTTGTAGGCGAAAATTTAACTGCTTCTCTTACAAATTTACTATCATTTACCGTTGATGTAATACCGAGAACCAGATGGAGCGACGTTCCGGCAGCAACAGCAACTGTAGTCTAGTCAATATACTACCTATGATCACATAAAGTGAGCGCCGCAGGCGAATTTGTTTTTTTGATTTTTCCTTCCAAATTTAATTTACATCCAAATTTTAGTTTTTAATGTTTCGAAATCTCAATCCTAAAAGTGGCTTAAAAATGACGTGACAAATGACGTCAATGACGCGCCCTTCCACAAAATAGAGAATATTACGAAAAATGCTGCAGGCGGAATTTTCGAAATATTTATGATTAGATATTCTTTTTGGGATCCAAAATAAAAGTAAGGACTATCGATGATATCATAGATCATCACTTTTGTCTGCGGCCAGTGCTTCACTCGACTTCGTCGTTGTAACTTCCGACTCCTGGCAATTACAACGAATAAGTTACTGAATCCCAGTTATTATACCGAATAAGTTTAGACCGATAGCGTGTTCGGGATTCTCTATAACTACCGTATCCCGGTTATTATGCCGAATTGTTTTGGTATCGAAAGACGAAAGACTAAGAAAGAACAATATTCATATTCGGTATACTTTCGTCGAAACTGGAACAAAGTCAGGATTCGTGGTTAACTTCCTGGAAATTATACTGAATAAATTACCGAATCCCAATCATGATACCGAATAATTTCGAACCAATAGCTTATTCGGGAGTCTGTGTAACTGCGGAATCTCCATGAATATACCGAATAGTTCCGGCATCGAAAAATTACCAAATGATTTCAGTAAATTCTCTCACCAAATTCGTGATAACTACCGAATACTGGCAATTATACCGAATCGCGATCATTATACCGAAGAGATTTGTACAGATAGCCTATTTATGATCCTGTATAACTACCGAATCCCCGTAAACAGAAAAAAAACACCGAGCAGTTTTAATAAAATTTTGGGCCTCCGGCCCAAAATTTTACCGAATCTCAAAAAGGTGGGGGGGGGGGGGGTGCTGCAACCCCCGCACCCCCCCCCCTTGCGACGCCCCTGGTTAGGTTTGTGTCCCTTAAGTTGCGTTTTGTCTTACTTGCGTTTTATTGAGTTCTTGTTTCCGAAAAGTCAAACTACACCAAACTACGTCGGCGAGGTAGTTTGTAGTTTGAGCTCCGTAGTTTCAGGTTCGAAACTATAATACAGCAAATGGAATGGACAAATAAAAAGGCTTTTAAGCGAAACCACGCCGAAACCATATGCTAACTCGATTCGTAGTATAGATTTTAGTATTATGTTTAGTGCGTGTACATATCTTCTTTAGTTTCTTTTCTTCTTTTCTTTTTCTTTATGTACTCCGCTTTTTCCCTTTTGTAAGCGGGCAAAAATAAATATATATATATATATATATATCTGTGCTAATGTTCGGAAGTATTTCCTTTCCATTCAAATCTTGCGATCCCCAGTCGCTCTTCCCGAGCCCTTGTTTTAGCGTTGAGCATTAACCTAGCTAGGTGCTGACTCATTAGCATTGACCTAGCAAAAAATAGTGCAAAAAATAAAATACTGTTTACAGGAGTGTTGCATGAAGCTGCCCTTACTATGGCACCGCCCACCCCCCAATTGGCCATGGTACATGATCCTGCCACCTTGGATCATGAAGCTGCCATCCCCAGAAAAATCATGCAAATTCCAAGAAAACAGCAAATTTTGTTATTTGCAAAAGGTCAAGGAACTTCTCTGACCAAACAGCTGGCTTCTAACTTCACCATGTAGCAAAATACCATTTTTAGGAAAGTGGGCGACTTCATGATCACTTGGGTGCCTATATTCTTTTGTGTTCTCCAGCTTAGTCTTGAACAATTACAAGTAAACTATGGTACCAGCAGAAAGCGAAGGTTCTAAGCTTCCTTTCAGGATACTCCACTGAATTTTATTTCAGCCTTTACTCTTTTTCCCTAAGTCATTTCCCCAAAATAGGAGTTTAGGGTGGCAGCTTCATGCAACACTCCTGTACCAAACGATACAGTCTCTTGATTTCCAAGGGCCCATAATCATTCTTATCTTATCGGGTTTTCCCTACAAATGATCCAGCATTGCAAGGGCCAAATAAGCTTCTAGCTCTTACTGAATGTCTGGCAGCATTGCCAGAAGATGTTTGAGCAGAAATAAAAAATCAGATAAGTGATTGAAGGAAATCGACACTAACAAATATGTATCTTTGATTTTGGTCCTAGGATCAAATCTGAGAGTATTCAGTTTTGTGCTTTTGAATTGCGCAACTAGAAAATCAATCAGTCGTTTATCCTAAAATTAAAGCCGGATGCACCTTATAGTTGGTTTTCGGCTGTTACAAAACAAAAAGAATATTTAAAAAGTACATGTTTTAAATTCTTTTTACGTAGATCAGAAGCTAAAGCCTAAAAAACGACTATTTTTGCATATTTTTTGGGGGGAGGGAGGTTGCGCACCCTCTAGCCCCCACCCCCACCCCGGATACGGTCCTGCTGTTCAGACTAAATTTGATGCTGACGCGGGTTTTCGGCGCACGACTTTTCCAACTTTGTCATTGCGTGTTTTTCACTTTTTCTTTGTTATATTTAGTATTTTATTTGTTTTTTTTTACTCTTGGGCTTTCTGCCAACCTGACCATTTACCTTCTTCTCTCTACTTTATTTCTTAGACACTCATTGCTACTGCAACAAGGCCATCTGGCAAGTTTCGTTTCTTATGCCCTTCGTGGTTATTCTAGAATTAGTGAGAAATATCAACAGGTTTTTCAAAAAAAATATATAATTCGACCAAATAAAGTAGTTGTATTATCATGATTACTTTCACTATTTTTATCTCATTACACCACTGTGTACACTGCGAATGTGAAAATCTTTCCAATTTAATTTTTGAATTCTGGTTGCTTGGAAATGACTGCGAGTCTCGGTTCAATCCCGAAAAGTTGGGACCCTGCCTGACGTCATGTTTTGAGAGATTCCGAAAATTGATACGCTGTTTTCGAAACACTGTACAAACTAACAGGACTGTTCGTCTCAGTTACACGTGGTAATTAGGAATCCGAGTTCAGCTCTGGGGACCGCTGCTGAATATCTCATCCCTTGGAAAGGGGTGGATTTTGGGAGAGGGCTGGCTTTTTAAGGAGGCCCAGAGCTCCCATGAAAAACTGATGTAAAACCTAGTTGATGAGGAGCACAAGATGATATTAATTACTTAAAGGACCCCTCGCACTATTTTCTAATCAATTTACAGTCTTTTAAAATACTTGAATACTTTCAAACTAGGCTGTGCTTTCAACAAATGACCCACGGTTTTGGCTGTTTTAAGCCTTTTCCGAGACCCGTTGACTTACAGAGATAAACAGGGAAAATAAATTTACATAACCGGTTTTGCTGATGGAAAAACTTCTCGCAGACAACCGTCGACAGCGTGATACACATCAATAGTAGGAGAAAAATAAGTTTTGACCAGGAAAAAATTGGTACAGAAATGGTTTCTTCACCATCCGGACCGGAAAAAAATGCTTAACAACATATCAAAAATCTAAATCTCTAGCTCGATGCGAAATTGTTTTTTTTTAATGTTTTTTTATTTATTTTCTCAAAAACCGGGAAAAAAATTAAAAACGTAAACTATAATGTTTTACACATCTTTTTAGATCAGCTTTTGGCTCTGAATTCATTTCTGATACTCATTTCGTTACCTGACCAAAAGAAAAATATTTATCAGCAAAAAAAAAAAATGGGGAAAAAAACTGTGTCTTTGGGGAAAAAAACTCTTACCAGCGTTGTAGTCTATTTGGCTATGTAAACGAAAGGCTTAGAAAAAAAAAAAAAAAAGACTAAACAACAATAAACAGGAATGACGAAACACCTCAGCGCCAAACACCATGAGACAAGGTAGGTTCTAACTTAATGTGTTCAGAGAAAAGCTTTTATCTTATTTTTCAAATATATAAAAATTTCACATCATCAAAATATAGGAACTAGATTTTGCATCATCACAGTTAACTGTTATTCTTCTTCACTAAGTTCTTCTTCTTGAAACTTCGAATTGTTGCACGAGCTTCCCTTACAGGTACGGCAGGCTATAGTACACTCAAGTCCGTTTTTCTTACAGGTACACTTTTCACTATCACGGCCGTCAATACGACACGAGCATTTGATAATTTTCAGCAGCTGAGACGGAGCGGCAGGGAGATCTGTTTTTATTGGCGCAAAAACTTCGTTATCCTGCAGTTTCCATCCCAGGCGTAAAGGGTCTACTGGGTTCCCGAGCCAGATTTGAACTTGGCAGTAGACACGTAGCGAGTGGTACTTCGCTGCTGCCTGAGTCGGTGGCAGTTCTTGTGGATGCACGAAAGTGGTGGCAGTGCTCACTTTTCTGTGAAAGATTAGCTTTCTGGCAGTGTCCAGGTTCGAAACATCAGGGCAACCGTACAGTATCAACAATGCTCGCTCTCCTGCTGCCACAATATCGTCAAGCGATGCGAGCTTGTCGCCAAATATAGCAGCGCTGTCCCTGAAACTCTTGTTGGAAAGTAGCAGCTGAACGGCTTTGCCCTTTCCTATTCCGTAAAGGTGAGAGGTTGTGTCACAACCCAGCACGGCATGACAGAACGGTATCAGATTGCTGACATCTGTTCCTAGCTTCTGCTTCATCTCACTAATATCCCAAGCTGAACTAGTACCGCCAAACTTAGCTTCAGGTGAGAAATATAAACGCCCGGAACGCGAATCTGATCGACTGATCAGAAGAACCAAGATGTCAGTATCATCAGCAACCACGATTGTGTCTGTAAGACTAGCAGCTTCTACGGCTTTTTCTACAATCAGAACGTCGGCGTCTCCTTCCGAGTGGAAAATTCGGAAACCAACGGCTTCCAAATGGTTGCCGAGCAGCTTCAGGAAACGTCCTTTGTTTGTCTTACATGAAAGAAACTCTTCTTTCTTCATGCCGAGGGTCATCTCTTCGGTGAAAAAGACTTGGCGGCCAACCATCCTTGCTCGACGTAAATGGGTAGCATCTTTGATTGCTGGACCACCTTCATATCCGTCAAACACAACGATCGCACTAGGGTACCTTGCTTGTACGGAATGGACGTATGAAGCAAAGATGACCTTGAAGGTTGACCCTACCTTCCATGGAACTCGATGTAGAAGAGAACCAACATCCAAGACGATGTTACACGCAGAAGCAGGTCTTGGGGGTGACTGAGTCTCAATCCCGCAAGCCTGAAAGATCGCTTTTGCAAGCTCTGGCTTATTTGCTTTTCTCATAAGGCCATCGCTTTCGAAAAGAGAAGGAGGAATCGTACAAAGTTCGTACTTGAAGTATTCTTCTCGGAGGTCAGTTCGTTGGGCTACTATTATAAACCGCTGGAAAAGGAGCGCCGGATCTATGTGCGCTACCCCAGAGGACCCCGCCTTTTTGGCATTCATTAGGGTCACTTGGTCTTTTTTCTTGAAGACTTGCTCCTTCAAGGTTTTTCCCGTCATCTTACTTAGAATCAACTTTCCAGCCACATCGGCCTCGTCAACATTAACATCTTGGGAAGAAGTTATGCCGTTGGCAATGTTTCTAAGCTGATTGTCACCTCTGAACGGAGAAGATTCTCCGAAGTATCCGACGAGCTTCTGGGTATCGTCGAAGTCACGCTCCTTTCTACTGGAACTCATGTCGCGGTGTCGCTTGTTCTTCAGACAGATGGCGCTGATAAAATATGTGTCAGAAAAGAGAGGTAGGACGAGCGTAGAGTCTTCTTTCCTTTCTATATTTCCTTCCTCCGATTCCTTTCCGCTTCCTAGTAGTTACGTTACAAAAGCATCGGCAAGAAAAACAAACAAAAACGCACCTGTGTTAAATCTCTGCTTGGACTCCAAAATACTTTCCATCTGAGGAGTTTTTTTGCAGATAGGTGGCTCTACAAGGCTCAGCAGACTGAAGCAACTTTGAAAAGAGTGTGAGATCAAGGCATGGTGTAACAGAAAGTGAATATCAGAAGGGACTTTCCAGCTGGTTGAAAATGTCATCACCAATAAAGGAAAAGAAATGGATTCGGAACGCCGGTAGGCTATTTGTTCAGATGGGGAAAAATGAACAGAAAATTCGTGCTCCTCTTCGAAAAATACCCCGTGATCGTGTGTCGCTTGATTTTTTTTTTTTTTTTTTTTTTTTTACTTCATACAAAAACAAAAACAAAACATACAAAAAATTTAAATGATTAAACGTGATGTTTCTGTCTAATAAAAGAGCACAAAAACTATCGTTTCTTAAAAGGGAAACCATCAATAAACTACTTTTCTTTTCACGGTTCCTCATTCTCGGATTCTGGAAATATCTAAAAAATAGGCGCAAAAAACGTGAAAAAAAGGGAATTTCGCAACGGGATGGAGATTTAGATTTTTGATATGTTGTAGAGCTCTCTTTTCTGAACACAGTGGTGCAAAAATAATTTCTGTACCAATTTTTTCCTGGTTCGACCATTTTTTTCCGTATCTTTCCCCTACTACAAAGGTAGCAAAACAGGGCAAGTTTGAAAATCAGCGATATTTTGTCAGAGGGGTTAGAATGCTCGTACGAAATTGGGGTTTCCGGGTTTAGAAATATATGGAATGATTATGGAAGTAGGTTGTATTTGTATTACAGGGAAGACAGGTTTTTTAATAGTTTGCAGGACCATGAAATACTACCTACGGACTTCGGATCCGAATATTATAAGTGGTACAATAGTAAAGAAGTCTACTAAAAAGTTGCAATGAGACTACATTATTATACAACTTCACGGGGGTAGCTGTAGCATGCTGCTAGGGGCCCTAAAAATTTTCCATCGGGATGTTAATTACTTAAAGTTTAACAGAAAAGTCAACTTACTTTGGTATCGTTTAACTGCTTACACTGCATTATCTGGATTACGTAAGGAGGAACCCAAAATTAAAACATTTTTGTGAACTTGAGTCGACACTAAATACGGACCGAAATACGGAAATGAAGATGATTTCTGCCCATGAGGTGTCTTGTCCAAGCAATAAACGATACCCCAATAACAATGCCAATTTTTTCACTATTTATCTACTATTACGTTCAGAATATCTGTGGCCGTCCTCACAACGCAAAGAGCTTGGTCACACTGGGCTCATTTCCTGGCTTTTAAGGTTGCAAAAGTAGAAAAAAGAAAAAGAACAAGATACAAATCATTCTGATGTTGTCGTTTTAAATTCAGGAGATAAACTGGAGCAAAACATCGTGTATAATTATGTTACAGGAACCCCTATTGACCCCTAATTGCAGTCTGCTCATTATCCCCAAGCAGTCACAAAGCCCGTCAAATCTCACGTCACCTATGGATTTTCAGTTGTTTGTCGAATAGGCGGGTTTTTGAGCCCAGTGTGACCAAAGTGTGACCAAGCTCAAAGTTTTACTATGCTGTGGAAATTTTGAATATCTTTACAAACGCGGCTTTTCAGTGGCCAGTGAGCTCCCTTCCTGAGCACTTATTTGTCAGAACGAGAAGACATGCTGTTGCAACTTTCGAACATAGTAATGATAAACAAAAAGTGTATGCGATCAGTTTCGTCATCTCCAAAGTCCCAACCGGCATTTACTGGGTCGAAAAGTCAGAAAGCATCCGACAACTTTCTGGTTATTCGTCAAGCATACAACACAGAACAAGCGCATAGAGGTTCCACAAACACGACAGAGAAAGAAGTCCAGTAGATGAAAATCGATTGTTCTGATAGAGGAGCAACAAAGTACTCTATTTTCATCGGGTCTTCAAGCCTCTTTAAATGGTTCAAGGTTATCTTTATTTACAAAAAAATCTATCATTATCACTTTCCGCTGCTGAGAGCAAAGCTGGACGACACGAACAAAGAATAAAACCAAATTAACTTAAACACGACGAACCATACCCAATAACATCCATCCACTCAATAATCTTATAGCTAACGGAAAGCAAGGCCAAGGCACAGTCGCAGTTAAACAAAAATAAATATAAATAAGAAATAAAAGTAGACACAGGTGGGAATGTCGATAGACTTAATATACATAGCAAAATAAGAGAAAACCGGAAAGTCAGAATCACTTAACTTCCGTAATTCTCCATCAGCATTCTTATAAACCGTGATTTTATGGCAGTAATGACTAAGTAATGGGTAAGTAAACAAACCTATCTCAACCCTTTTCGGTTATACTTTAAGCATTTCGGTGTCACCTATTTACGATGTACGCTAAAAACTGCGACGCCCCGCTTCAGGTCCCAGCAAAATGACACCTTGTCCTTGAACTATGAATTTCGACGTTCTATATTGTTCACTTTTCCTTTCATATGTTGTTAATCACTTAAGTATTTTCGGTTTCATTCATGTAAGATATACGTTCACAAACGCGATTGGGGCCCGGGGCGACGCTGTTGTCCCCCCCCCCTTAGGTTAGGCTAGAAATGAAATGCTTTCCATTTCTAGTAACACCACCGTTGCCGTGGTTGTATAAAACTTAAAATCTTGAAATTTCTTCTGCGCTTATCTCTTCAAAAATTCCCTTACTGTAACCAACCTCATCGTGAAAAAAAAAGAGTACAAGATGTGCTCATATTTAGCAGAGAAAATTAGATTAGTTTATGATTGGGTAAGATGCAACGGTTTATTCTGTTCTGCTCTGTGTTAATATTTTTCAACCATGTTCAAAACCATTGTTGTATGATAGCGGTTTAGGATATAGTGCGATTATCACCGTCAGAGGCGCTTTGTCGTCATTCATTACAGGTATTAAAGTAAAAATTGAAGGAGGTTGAAATCTGTAAATCTGTTGTTGTTTTTTTTGTTTTTTTTTAGCTTTCAAAAGTGGGTTGTGTTTTGTTGTGTTTTTGTTTTTAAAAAGGAAAAAATTGGGATAGTTAGAACGTTCTGCTTTGCGTAAGTGTGTTTTGTTATGTAAAATATTATGAGTACAGGTTGTAAAAGCAGAACTTCGTAACTTTTTATTTTTATTTAATTTTTGGTAGGGCAGATTGTTTGGTTTAGTAAAGAAAAATAGGTGTTTTTGTTGTTTTTTTGTTGGTTTAAAGAGTTTTAATAATGGCTGTGATGGAAGGGTTGCCCTATGCCGGAAGGGCACCCTGAGATATCGATGTGCCTTTTTTTAGTTTTTTTGTGGTTTGCCCTATTTTTCGTTATTAGACTATGTTTTGACTGCTCAAAAGGTAAATTAAATTAAAGTTAAATATAAGTAAAGGAAAAAGAATGTTATTGAGATGAGTGGAGGTGAGTTTAATATTAGTGGATTTGAATTATAAGTATTTTTTTAAATTTGAAAATTAAGTTTTAGTTTTAAAAGAAAAAATTTAAAGGAAGGGATTTAGGAAGGTTGAAAGATAGGATGGAAGTGTAAAGATTAGAAAGAATGGATGAAAAAAAATAAAAATATGAAATTAAGAAAATAAACATAGAGATAGAAGAAAGTGTAGGTGACGCTAAATAAGTAGGCCGGTCACGCGTGATCACGTTTTAAAAATTTAAGATTGATAAGACCGTTGGCGTCACGGAGGGTAAGTGGAAGCGTAGTTACCTGGCCAATACATATTGTACGGGAAGAACAGAAAAGATACTACGAGGCATTAACATTTAAAAAAAAAAAAAAAAAAAAAAAGGACCATTATACACTGGGGGGGCAATGGGGGCTGGTTGAATGTGTAGCGACTGTCAGAGCTTGCTTGCTTGCGAGATCTTGCCTGACAAACTACATACTATTAATTTATGCGCTGCCACATTGGAGGGGTCTTCCCGAGAATTCAATGAAAATAGTATTTTGTTGGTTCTAGTTCTTTATTCAATTGTTATTATTATTTATCAATATTAATTTTCACATGTAAATTAACCGGTGAGTAGTCTACCACTATTTTTCTTATCTTCTGAAGATGGTAATTGTTTTTCACATATCACCCTCGTGCAATTCGTGCCTTCCTCTCTCCCGGATTACTCATGTTTGTAGATATTATAAATAATAAAAGAACATGAACATGATGTGGAATAACATGGTTGAAAGCCCGAGGTCTCAAATCAAAAAGAAAACGAACAAACAACTAATCGAACAAAGCCTAACTACAAAGAAACCTTCCCTGTGAGACCATACTTTATGCAAAAACCTTCCAAGTTGACTAGCCCCAAAAACCTTTGGTGCTTAAATTTTTCAACGAAGAAACCCACCCCAAAAACTTGCTGACCAGATATTTCAACTTATAACAAGTATGTGAGGAAACGAGGCATGATTAAAAAAGCGATTCTCACGCTGGACTCGAACTGGCCTTTCACATTAATCAGTCTCTAGCAATTTAAAGCGTTTATAGTTATGTGTTACAGCTGGAAAATCTGGGCTGTCTTGGGTCGTCGTTATACATTTTGTACTCAGGTTACGTCATACTTCCGCCAACAATTAACTCTCCGGGAATAAGGAACAGTGTGTTCAACTGAAGAGCGCTACCTATTAGACCAATTTCAGCAGAACGGCTTATAACATCAGAAGAAACCCCGATAGAAACTCTTGACCCATTCGACCCCAATTATTGGCAAATAAAAAAAAATCGTCCATGCAAACCTACACTGGTCAGAAGTAGCCGTTAGAAGTAAGATCTAAACAGACTCCCTAGTCCCAAATGACGACAGTCAGACTATTCCAAATGGAAGGTCCTAGAGGCTAGATTGGCTAGACGATGAACCAAACATGACACATAATAAAATTTAGCTACACATACCAGCGCGTCTTCCACTTCTGCAGTCCCTAGGCGATGTCCAGTAACGTTGATGACATCATCTAGTCGACCAGTAATGTGGTAATACCCATCGGAATCCCTGGAAAGGATATCATTATTAATGACACCGCCGACTGCCTGATAGGTGCGGACTGACAAGTCGTAAACACCAGGGACGAGATAAGGGAAGCAAGGGAGAGGGAAAATGTACTTTGACGTTGAAAAATTGGTCCGCAAAAAACGGAGCAATCACAAGAACATCTAGATGATTATTGATGACTTATAAGCATTGTTCAAATATGTATAATAAGCTGGGTGGCGCTATAGGTTGTGTTTACATCTTAAGCGCATCCTTGTTCGATTTTCAGGTTTTTAAAGTTTAACTGAAAGGCAAACTTATTTTTGTATCATGTAACGGAACACACTGCATTATTTGGTTTGTGTTTTTTTAATTTTTATTATTTTTCACGTTTGCTCTAGTATGATGTTCAGAATATCTACGGCCGTCCTCACAACGCAAAATTCTACTATGACGCGGAAAATTTAAATCTCAAAACGAACGCTGCTTTTCAGTGGCCAGTGATCAGCTCGGGGAAGGTAGCTAACTGCGTGAAACTTATTTTTCGTAAATCGTTTCCATCAAGCATACAACACAGCAACAAGCGCATACAGGTACCGCAAATCCGAAAGGGAAATTCCACTATATAAGAATCCATTATTTGTGAGTAGCGGAGCAACAAAGTAACGCATTTTCATCGGGTCCTGGAATCTCTCTAAGTGAATAAGTGATGTATAACTAGATTGTCATATCTCAGCCCTTTTCAGTTAAACTTTAAACATGCGATGTCCAGGGTTAGCATACCGGTAAAAATGTTCGTGCTGCTAGATCGAAAAGTGTTCTTTTCATAAAAAAAAGTACTATTTTAACAAGAGATACAACAAATTTGATGATCATTATGTGTAAAATTAATTACTAAAAATTAACGAATGCAGAGCTGGATTTGACAGTTAGCTGAATTTTTCGAGCTATATTTTGGCCCTTCTTGGCAAGGATCCTCTACAGGCTCCGATCCGCTCAAGTTGGAATAAGACCAAAGGTTTCGATGGGATCCCAAAAATGTAATATTTGATACAGACAATTGGGTCTTATCTTAGCCAGACTCCTTGAACATTTTACTATCAAAATTTAGAAAAAGATCGAGGGCAAATCGCTAATAATTTGAGAAAACCTAGTACAGATATGGATTCAGCATGTGTGTTAAAGTCGTACTATTTTGAAGAAACTGATGGAAACTTCCTGTCCTACTTCTGCAAAATTTCCGGTTTCCGGGTGAACTGCTTATCCGGCAAACAAATAAAGCTCAAAAAAGAATTCAGCGTATCACCTTACCCCAATATCGAAGATCTAATAAACTTTAATGAAAGTTAGAAAAAAAATCCGGTTTCAACCAGATTCCAGGCTAAGTATATTGCCTGGTACAAAATGATTGTCATATAACGAATACAGTATCTCTTCTTACCCGTAAATCAGACATCTAATCAACTTGAAATAAAACTTTTGATAAAAAAAAATTCGGTTTTGGCTGGATTCCGGGCGAACTACTTGTCCGGGTAGAGAATGATTTTCACATAAGTGTTCAGCATGCCTTCTTACCCCTTAATCGAACATATACTCAACTTCAAATAAAACTTTTACTTTTTTTTGGACTTTCCAGTTTTGGCAAGAATCCGGGCGAACTACTTGTACGGCGGGAAAGTGGTTTTCATAATCGCGTTTAGCATGTCTTCTTACCCCTTAATCGACTGTCTCAATAGCCGTTTAAAAATATTTTATATGCCCCTTAATTTGAACCCCCACCCCTAATTGTAGGGCTATAGAGCCCATCTACAAACTCGACCTTTCCCTTGCACAAAAGAATCCGCACACCAACTTCCATCAACATATCTCATTCCGTTCGAGATTTATCGTGCTGACAGACGGACAACTTTTGCGATGTCATAGGTATCCCTCCACTTAAACGAAGCTGTGGAAAAAAGCTTTATTGAAGTTCCATAGCATATCTTTCCCATCTGGACGTCAGAGCTGAACTTATAGCATGAAGATCAGAGGCGACATCCAGTCTTATGGAAAAGAACTCAGGCAGGATGAACTTTTGTTCTGGAGGGATAATAGAATGGAGAGCATTGTTCATCTATATAATAATACAAACAATGGATAGAACGGATACATGAGCTACGAGGCTTTGGCAGAATTTTGAAATATTATTAGGATAACTTTCAGCAGAGTAGACTAGAAATTGTCTGCTACTCATCGCAACCCTGGCAACGTTCCTTTATTTCATCGGCTTGTGAAGAACCCAACCAAGCGATCCGATTGGCAGCTATATAAGACAAAATAGAACCAACGTCTATTCTGCTTCAGCAGCTACTATACTAGCGCGTCTTGGGGAAAAGCTATAACTGTAGACGCCGTATTACACCTTATTCTTTAAATGGCTTGAAAATATTGTTCCTGGTCTAAACCAATCGTTCTCGGCGTTTCGTAATATAACTTTTTCCTGCCACCAAAGTTTCGTAAATTCTGATAAAAGTGCATATACGTCAACTTTCTTCAGACTGATTAGATTCAAATATCTACGTTTTCAACTGTACCTTCCTCCTTCTACCGAATCATATGGAGAAGTTTCGTGTCTTGGACCGAACTGTCGAACTGAGAGAAATAGGTGAGCATCATCTGCCATCATCCAACCGCCTTCCTGCCCATTTCGCATTGCGCCAGCTAATGCAGTAAATTTATTAGTTGCGTTTTTGCAGATACCATGTATCATACCACGGTCTAAAGTCGTTTTTGCAGTTATCGTGGTATGTGGCCAGTTATCGTGGTATCAGATATTCAGATACTACGGTCCGACCGTGGTAACTGGTCGTGGTATCTGAAAAGTCATATCACTCATCAAATTTTGTCAGATTGGTGAGAAAGAAGTTTAGCACTTAGTGATGTAACTGGAAATCTGTTTTCCTTTTGGGATGACTTCGAAAAGTGCAATTTCGGCAATAGTCGTTTTTGCAGAGCAGCGTGTATCAGATACCACGATAACTACAAAAACGACTAATTGCAGATCCAGTTACTGTGGTAACAGATACCAGCAAAAACGCAACTAATGTCCTAATTCCTGATTGGTTGTTTGTGTTTATCGATCTTTTGCTGTTATTTTACATCCTGTGATAATACCGCTCTGTATTTCTTGTTTAAGTGTTTATTTACTTGTTTTTCTGTATATACTGTGCAAATGCCTTATAATTAGGCTGCATATAATACATCAGTTCATTCATTCATAGTTGGAAGCAAGGCCGTATTCGGGGGGGGAGGGGGGGTATGGGGTCTAACCCCACTCCCCGAAACATACAAAAATGCTCATTTTTATAGGCTTTTCCCTCTAATCTTTGTCTTTTTTGTACCTTTTTGTCCAACCCGCAGGCAACCCCCCGACCTGAAAGGCCCCCCCCCCCCGAAATAAATTCCTGGATACGGGCCTGGTTAGAAGTATCTAACCCTTTTAAGCTCACCACCTTGTATCCAGTCTCAAGACACCGAGTTTTTAAATTCCTTCCGTGCACATAATAATTCATCAGTGAACTTTGAATTTCAGTATGTAACAAGTAACCCTTTCGAATATTTTGAATGTTTCATATGTTGCGGGCCAACTGTCTATCAGTGCATAGAAATAGTTATTTTTTGAAGAGAAAAGATGATGACACAGCCATCCGGGTGTGCTTGCCCTCTATGTGGCAAAGGAGTTGGATGATTTGGTCCATGTTCTGTGCCGGTGTCCAGAGCTTTCTGGGTTAAGAAGGGAATTATTGGGAGGTGAGGTTATGTTACTTCCTGACATCTTAAAGAGCACGACGCCAAGCGTTATATGTAAAATTTGCAGATTTGTTGATGGTGTGGCGAAATTTCGGAATGGCAAGTTTAGTTCATGTAAAGTTATTTTGTTTTGTTGTTATATATACTTTCTTGTATACGGCCTTTGGCTTTGAATACAATTATTGTTATTGACCTTAATCGGATGAATAATAGAGAAAAAAAATACTAGATCTTCTTGTTGAAAGCAATTAGCGTACTGTCGATGGCTGAACAGATAAAAAGCGGATGAAACTCAATTCACGATAGACACGGTTTCTGTTCTAATATTTTTTAACATACGTCACTACTTAAAGCTCTACCAAGTTTCTCAAAGATTACAAACCAGTCAAGCTTCGCTTTCTCTCCTCAGTTTTGATGAGAAACATGGATAGATTTCGATAAGCGGGAGCCTGAACCGCCTCGAAAAGTATAGTTTTACAAGCATCATTTAAATTTTAAGGTTCTTTTTACTTGAGGCGCATTCTCGACGTTCCCCGTGGACTCCTCGGGGAATCGAAGGGAACGGCGAGAATAGAGGGAGTCACTCCACGCGGACTCCGTCTACGGAAAACAACGAGAACACAGGGAATGCTTCTAAAATGGATTTTGTTCAAACAAAAATATACACTTGACAAAATTCGTCAGGATCCACTTTATGTTTGGTTTCGTTTATTCTGGTTCTTTTTAATTAACTTTACGTTGCACCAAAATCATTGTACCAACAGCATAATCGGAGTATTCCCCGTCCGTGGGGACTTGCGAGAATACGAGTCCCTGGGACATAAGGCGTAATCTCGTCGTTCCCCGAGGACTCCACATGAGGAGTCTCCGCGTTTTTGTTTGTTCCGGGGACTCACTCCCCGTATTCTCGCTAGTCCCCACTGACGGGGAGTGTTCCGATTATCATCACCATCATCGGAAAGGACTCCCTTTCATACTCGGAGGGGAATCAATTTTTGCTGGTGTTGGTGCAATGTAGAATTAATAAAAAACAGTCACAAGGACCAAAACCAAAAATAAAGTGTATCCAGACTAATTTCATCAACTGTATATTTTTGTTTTCGAACCAAATCCACTGTAGAACCATCCCCCCTGTTCTCGTTGTTTTTGTACGCGGAGTCCGCTTGGAGTGACTCCCTCTATTCTCGCCGTCCCCTTCGATTCCCCGAGGAGTCCTCGGGGAATGGCGAGAATACGCCTATACAAAGCGCGGGGACTCCTCAAGGGGAGTCCTCGGGAACGGCGAGAATATTTTGGAAAGTACTACAAATACCTTCCAGCTCCGTCTCCGGTGAAGTAGTATCCCGGAAAAGGTGAGAAATATGTATCCCTGAATCTCTTGTGGTCACCGTAGATGGTTCGAGCCATGCCGGGCCACGGGGTTTTGATGCAGAGCGCCCCCGGTTCTTGTGCTTTTGTTGGAAGTCCACTTGCGTCAAGAAGAACCGGTTCAATGCCGAGCATGGGTCGCATGCACATGGCAGGCTTGATTGGCGCGCCAGGTGAGGACGGGCGAGGTGACATACAGACGCCGCCGGTTTCTGGAAGAACAGCCGAGTAAGACCAGGAATGAACATTTATGGGATAACGATGCTGAAGCGAGGATGGATAATGAAAAGAACTCCCGGAATTATTATGCATTCTGGTCCGAGAACTACCCGGAAGAGGTCCATTCGATTCTTGAGAAGCATGGAAGAAGTGGAAGTAGGAAGATTGGGCCTTGGGTATGGGTATGGCGATAAGGTAAGGTAGGAAGGTTTTGGATGCCGGAAGGTATGTGATGAATAGTGGGAGAGAGTGGAAGGAAGGGGTACCCACGGGCTTCCTTCTCCCCATATACTAAACCACCTCGGCCGGGTTGGTCTCGGGTCTGAATATATTACTACTCTGACCCGAGAGCAACCCGGAGGAGGTCCATTCGATTCTTGCGATGCATGGAAGAAGTGGAAGTAGGAAGATTGGCCAACAAAGCTCGCCAGTTTAAAAAAAAAGAAAAAAGATTATATATATATATTAAATATAAATTATATTTATATTCCAAATAAATTTTAGAATATCAGTGAAGTAAGAGAAAAGAATATAATTTATATTTAAAAAATATCTGTATACCGTATATATACATTTTTTTTATTTTTATTTTTAAACCTGGCGAGCTTTGCTGGCCAATCTTCCTACTTCTACTTCTTCCATGCATCGCAAGAATCGAATGGACCTCGTCCGGGTAGCTCTCGGGTCAGAGTAGTAATATATTCCGACACGAGACCAACCCGGCCGAGGTGATTTAGTATATAGGGAGGGGTTCTCACGGGCTTCCTTCTTCCATCCATCGCAAGAATCGAATGGACCTCGTCCGGGTAGCTCTCGGGTCAGAGTAGTAATATATTCCGACACGAGACCAACCCGGCCGAGGTGGTTTAGTATATGGGGAGAAGAAAGCCTGTGAGAACCCCTTCCTTCCACTCTCTCCCACTACTAAACACCGTCCTTCCGGCATCCAAAACCTTCCTACCGTACCTTATCGCCATACCCATACCCAAAATTGAAGCAAGGAAGGGGTTCTCACGGGCTTCCTTCTCCCGTATACTAAACCACCTCGGCCGAGTTGGTCTTGGGTCGGAATATATTACTACCCAATCGCAGACTCGAAAATAGGGGGTACTTGTCGCAGACGCGCCAAATAGGGGGTACGTCAAACAACTTTAACATGCAGTAACAATTAGTCATGTCGACAAACTCATCTTTCATAGTCGATCTAATAAAACCTACAAAAATAAAAGCTATCTCGTCTTCACCTACTATACCTATCTCGCGCCACGAACATGGCGCTACCTGGGGCACGATATCCGTCTCGCGGAAGATAAACTCCCCGTAATTGTAATGGAGTGACAGACTGGAGTTAGTGGGTGAAAAATAATGGACGCGCTCTTGCTCGATTCTCCTCATTTTTTTTGCGACCGTTCATTTCCAATGTTTCTGTATGTCCTCTCTTTAGGAAGAAGGATACTGTCGATTATCTCCACCTGGACATCGGAACGAGAATAGAGTTTGGAAGTTCAGTTTCCAAGATAATCTGGAGAAATTACTAATACTGCACAGACGCAGGAAGCTGTCGTGATAGTTTTTTTTCGCCACTCCACGCCTTACTCCCAAATGTTTGCATAGTTGGTTTTGGTATTTTATTTTACTTTATTTACTCCACTACACTGTCAGAAGTTTCATAACAGATTACGCATAACACTTTCAAGAATAACACCTTTTCACTTAGAAATAAAGTGTTATGACCAATTAAGTTTATACTATTTCCTGCCTAGATCTCCAACAACACCTTCAATAGGTAAAAGTACTACACTGTCAGAAGTTACATAACGACAACAGAAGGATGCGCGGTTTCAACCGATAACACTTTGGGATGTTATCTGTTATGTTTCTTTCGTTCCCGTTAGTATTTTTTTTTACCAATTGAAGGTGTTGTTGGAGATCTAGGCAAGAAATAGTGTAAACTTAATTGGTCATAATACTTTACCCTCAATTCCATAGAGAATAGCTGCACTGTCAGAAGTTTCATAACAGATAACGTATAACACTTTCATGAATAACACCTTTTCACTTAGAAATAAAGTGTTATGACCAACTAAGTTTATTAAGTAAGCCTAAGTAACCAAGGCCACGCTGCCCGGCCGCCGGGGACATCTGAGACACGAGGTCTTTCCAGATATCAAGTTTCATGAAGATCCGATAACCCGTTCGAAAGTTATGCATGCCACTAAATTCTGGATCCCCCCCCCCCCCCCCGCGATGGTCGAATCAGGCAAGTGACTATTTCCAAGTTAATCTGGTCGGGTCCCTGATTATGTCTGCCAAGTTTCATCGTCCTAGAACATCTGGAAGTACCTTAACTCGCAATCGTGGGACCGACCGAGTGAATAGCGATTGGTATATGGCACTTGGCTGAAGGGCAAGTGCCATCATAGCCAGGCTTCTGTGACGGTGGTAATTTAAATAAGCTTATTTTCAGATACCACGATAACTGCATAAACGACTTTAGACCTTGGTATCAGATACCATGGTATCTGCAAAAACATAATTCTTGTGCTATACTCTATTTCTTACGAGGATTGGAATTTCAGAAATACGAATGGATGGAACGATGATGAATTAGGGTGAATCAGTAATATAGATATGACGGTTCCTTAAAGGGTGTAGTTGTGTTACGAGCGCAACACTTTGGTTTTGTCTATTTTTTTATTTTTTTTTTCGATTTGCGCTTATTCTTAGAAGTGTAGACCTTAGGCCGGATTGATGAATATGACATTACATTTTGGAAAGCTCCGTAGAACTCTTGACTGGGGCCAAAAAGGATGGTTTTTGCTTGTAATTGAGCCAGAGCCTACAGTGTGTGAACTAAAGTGGAGTTGTATAGCCTATGTCAGAGAGGACTATCTAAAGCTATGCAGCCAAGCTTTTGTTTCATCAAACCATGTTTCTACTTTCGAGTGGAAAGCTCCGTTCTAGCAGGCAAGCAGACAGGCACCAATTAACTGAAGATGGACTAAAATCTAGAAGTGCGAAATATGTACGACAGTTCCTTGTCCCCGCAGCCAATATATCTACCTTGAGTGATAAATTCAAAAATTTACTGAATCAAAAAGTGTAAGTTCCCACGGGTCCGAAAGTGCTGCCATCTATTGTTTCTACCCGTTTCCGTTCGTGATTTCAGCTGAGTTTATCATTCCATTTCTTACAATTGGGAGTTAGTAAGATAAATGATCATGGGCCTCCTAAACTTTAAAAGTTCTCTCACTGCTAAAGAAATTAGAGCTTATACTTTGGTCCTTTCTAAGTGGTGAAATTGGAAAGTTGGCCTACGGCAAAAAAGTAATACAGATATGATTTTTTTTCGAAGGCACTCGGTAGGTCTCGATGAGCTGGTCAAAGTATATGCCATTTGTTTTTTGGTAAACAAAATCCTTCGTGAGTTTTGAAGTTTTGAACAGTTTGAAAATCTCGAGGGATCGACAACTTCAGTAGTGAGGTACACACTGAAACCAAAAATAGGCCGATCCCAATCGTGAGACATGTAGGTAGGCTACTTGTAAACAACAGTCGGCTGTTAGACCATAATCATCTTTGGCGATGAGGGGCTACCAACGTTGGTAGTTGGTGTACCTATTAATCCTATTATTTCTTTCCGGTGTTTGAGGACAATTTTGTACCATGTCTGTCACGGGGAGATGGACTTCTAAGTAAGAATCGGTTGCTAGAAGGGGTTCATGAGGGGCTACAAACTTGTGGAAATTGGTGCACATTTTCTTGATCTCTATAAATCTGAGGGTAATGAAATTAGTCTCCTTGGTCTATCCCTGTAACATGGAGTTAAGTCTTTGAGGGGTTGATCACTTTAGTGGTAGGGTACAAAATCAAAGAATAGGCGGAACCGAATTGTGAGACATGTCAGGGACTTGTAACTCTTATAAGTAAAAATCGGGTGTTATACCATACTTATCTTCGGCGGTGAGGGGTTTCCGACCGTTTTATCCCAACGGACACAAATGGTAATGTAAAACAACAACACAGTTTCGAAATAATTAGCAGAGTGGCATCTATGGTATTTTGACCCTGAAAAGTTTCGGATAGCTTTATAATACCAACTAGATTATATAAGATAATGTTCCAAGTTTTCACTGGTCACGATGTCTACGATTGAAAAGAATAAAGTTCAACTGTCTGCAAAGTCAATTTAGTCCCTACCTCCGATATTCTGTTTTTTTTTTTACTTTTAATTAAAAATCGACTGTTAGACCATACTCGTTTTCAGCGATGAGGGGCTTGCAACTTTTTGTTGTACCTATTAATCCTATTGTTTGTTTCTGGTGTATTTGAACTGAACACAATTTGGTACTAATGTCTGTCACGGGGAGATGGACTTGTAAGTAGGAATCGGTTTCTAGAAGGGGTACATAAGGGGCTAGAAACTAGTACAATTTCGTGCAATTTTTTTTTATCTCTTTAAATCTGAGTGTAAGAAAATGAGTCTCTATGGTCTATCACGGTAACTTATAATTAAGTCTTTCAGGGGTTGACAACTGTAGTGGTAGGGTACACACTCAAACAAAGAATAGGCGGAACCCAACTGTGAGACAATTCAGGGACTTGTAACTAACAGTCAGCGACTGGCCCATAATCATCTTCGGCGATGAGGGGCTTCCAACTCTTCCTAGTATGTGTACCTATTTTGTTTCCGGTGTTTTTGATGATAAGAAAAGTTTGGTTCATGTCGTCGTTTAAGAAGCAGTTCCTAAAGCATTGACATTTTCATGAGATGCTAGACTGGTCTATGGTGATGGTCTGTCACTGTAACCTAGAATTAAGTGTTAACGCAGAGGATACAAATGATAATATAAAACAACGATATGTTTCGCAATAATTAGTAGAGGTATTTTGGTATTTTGAAATAAAAAGCCATGGATAGCTTTGTAATGCCAACTAGATTATATAAGATAATATTCCAAGTTTACACAAGTCACGATGTCTACGATTGAAAAGGATGAAGTTCAAATGACTGCAAAGTCAATTTAGTCCCTACTTCCGATATACTGGGTTTTTTTTTGTTCAACGCTGAGGGATAACCATGTGATTACAGATTGCGTCATCAGTTTCAGACAAATATTTTTCATGGATTGGAACATACCATTTTGAAAACCTCGATGGATTGAAAAATGCAGCATTTAACCGTTAGCGAACCAAAGTGTTGCTCCGCAATACTTTAGTCGGGGAAGCCGAACAAAAATTGCTGCAAAACATCACGTTGCCCAGGCAACGTAGGTCTAGTTTTGTTTTTGTTTTTGGACTTACCTGTTTGCCACCAGGTGTCGACTAAATCGCACCTTTCTTCTCCCACAACTCTGTGAAACCAGTCCCACGCTTCATGGTTGATCGGTTCGCCCACTGATCCAAGTGTCCGCAGACTCGACCGATCATACTTCTTTACCCACTTATTTCCATGCTTGAGTAGAAGTCTCAGAGCCGTAGGAGCACAGTAGAGCTGATTGATCTGAAGCCTTTCCACTGCTTCCCAGTAACGCCCTACAAAACTTTGGAGTGTTAATTTACATTAGTTTTGATTTAGAACCAGTGTTGCTACTTCTCTCTGAACGACCTCTGTGATTTGATTGCAAAACACATGACAGCCTAGCGTCTACGAAACTCGATCCTTTTTACCAAGTATTATCGATAATTCTAGCTTTTTCAGTTTCACAATCTTATTTATTTATTTATTTCCCTCAAAACTGAGAAGTAAATTTTTTAATAATAATAATATAATATAATGCAAAAATAAGGCACATGGCCTCTACAAAAATGAACAACAAATTATAAACTAAATTTCTCTTCTAAACATTTCTGGTCTAAATGCCCTTAGGCCATAGTAGCTGTCGAGCCTGGATTTGAAAGCGTCAATGGAAAGTATAGCCTCCCTAATCAACTGATTAATTCAACGAAGCTTTAAATTCTGTAGAAAAATATACACAAGGTTCGAACAACTAAGTTACGAAAAATAACGTCTTAAATTATTAACTTGTGGAAGAATGGGTACGGGTTGTGCAAAAGATTTCCGTGATTGCTCCAGCGAAACGACTATAAGGTAAAGCAACGGCGGTGAACAATGAGCTGAGGAAATCTTTTCTGTATCGTCCACAACAAGACCAAAGGTTTCGATGGGACTCAAACATTCAGACAATTCGGTCTTGTAGATATCCGGTCTTCGCCAGACTCCTTGAACATTTTTACTATTGAGATTTAGAACAGAAGAAGGCCAATGGCTAATCATCTGAGAAAACCAAGTTCAGATATGGATTCAGCATGTGTTTACTCCTAGGCTGTACGTCATATCTGCTTTGACGAACTTGATCAGATCTTTCTGCTTTACTTCTGCCAAATCTCTGGTTTCAACCGGATTCCGAGCGAACTAGTTGTCTGGCAAAAACTAAAGCTCAAAAACGAATTCAGCGTATCACCTTACCCCTATATCGAACATCTAATCAACTT
Source organism: Branchinecta lynchi (assembly GCA_023053575.1). Classification (NCBI taxonomy): domain Eukaryota; kingdom Metazoa; phylum Arthropoda; class Branchiopoda; order Anostraca; family Branchinectidae; genus Branchinecta; species Branchinecta lynchi. The sequence goes on along the minus strand of JAKZAP010000003.1, from coordinate 2,657,057 downwards.
CAGATAAAACTTTTACTTTAAATTTTTTTTTCCGGTTTCGATCGGATTCCAGGCGAACCACTTGTCCCACTAGAAAATTATTCTCATATAAATGTTCAGCATGTCTTCCTATCCCGAAATCGAACACCTAATCAGCTTTATATAAAACTTTTACATTTAACAAACTTTCCGGTTTTGGCCAGATTCCGGACGAACTACTTGTCCGGCGAGAAAATGGTTTTCATAAGCCTGTTTAGCATGTCTTTTTACCCCTAAATCAACTATCTTATTAGCTTTCAAAAGAATGTGTTCGACCCTTATTATAAACTGCCTCCCCCGCCCCTAAATGTTGAGCTACAGAGCCCATTTACGAACTCGACCTTTCTCTTGACTCAAAGAGTCCTCACATCAATTTTCATCAAAATATTTCATTCCCTTCTAGAGTTATCGTGGTTACAGACGGACGGACAGTTGGACAACTTTTACGAATTGGTAAGTACCCATCCACCTATGTCTTGGGATCCCAAAAATTAATTAGAAGACCAAATGGCTTAAGAATTCCATCTTGAATATGGTTGAAATTATGGACTGAGGAACCTCGGCAGACGATCTGGACGGGATCTTTAAATACGCCGTGTGCTGGAAAAGTAATCTCGTTCCCCCAATCGAGACAGTCATTTTCATCCATTGCACTATTTACAACGAAGAAACTGACGTTTACCAACTCTAACGGAAAGACCCTTTTAAACGTATAGCAAGTAAATTAAGTAATTTATTTATAACCCGCAAATTTTAAAAGCGGAGTAAGTAAAGAAAAGAAATAAACGTAGAAGAAACACAGCTAAAAAGAGACACATAGCTTCGCCCAGGAAACAGTGGGTTTCGAACGGATAGATGTGTTTACAAGCTCATTTTGAACAACCAAAAAGAAAGTTTTCGACAGTGAAGATTTGAATTTTATGCCAAGCCGTCGTAAGGAGTCTGTCAAACTGGTGATGAACGAACCAAGAGTGATCAAAACACTGGATTTATTTGAACCATTTGACGAAGGGTCGAAATGCAGGTATTCACATTTTGAGAGGTTAACTTTGAGGCCAATTTTGAGAAGCTCAGATGACAACTTACTGATATTTTTGGTAAGCTGCGGCTTCAGAAGACTAAGAGTAAGTCGCCCGCGTAAGCGATGTAGCTGAAGGCATGGTCTTTTTAGAAGTAAGTAGGGAATAAAAAATAGAGACACGAAGATATAGCCGATTTGAAGATGTAGAGAGACAAACCCGGGCGAACACCAATTTGAACAGGAATAATCACCGATATGCAACCTTGCTATTTGGACCTTACTATGCCTTCAATCATTTTTTTTTTAATATTATAATAGTAATGACAATTATGACGAATTATTTTGTAATTGTTTTCAAGACTTGTCATTTTAATTCGAGTTCCTGCTTCGATGAATTATATTTTAGACCGTGAATTGTATATATAAATGATAGGTTACAACTGTAAATATGTCCCCTAGTGGATCTTTTTAATTGTGTTGGCATGTCCAGCACTATTTTTTGTTTGTAAAAGATATTTATGGATAAGTAAACCGAGTTTTAATTGGAATTGTAATGCGTTTGCTTTTTATATGGTCTCACCAGTTGAAGATTACTAGGTCGATTCGTCTAAGACGTCGGAAACAAATGACAAATCGTAGAAATTTACGACCGGTGGCAACATTGTTTAGGACAGAAGTTGCAGGGCTTTTGTGTTTTTAGTTTCAATATAATTGGGTGCTTGTTGCCAGGGTGAGATATTGTTAAAAGGAAAGTTCGATTTGGAAGGAACGAGTGTTTTTGTTACAAACTTCGTCATTTAGCCTCAGGAAATGAACGAGAGTGGGCGGATTTCCGCGAGTCATATAGATCAAAACGCACTTAAGGCCCAATTCGCAGAATCTAGCTATTCGTATAGAACACTTCCGCTACTGTAAATTCCTCCTCTACTTGCCAATTTGGTATAAAAACTGAAAAATGATAAATAAATTTCTCAAAGCAGAGAAACCCCTTGGCCAGTCTCCTGCAACTCCCTTGGTTTTGTTGAAGAACACGGAAAAACTGGCAAAATTGGATTATCGAATCAATGAGCTCCTCAGGTGAAGCGGGAGCTTGATCCACCTCAAAAAGCGGCCAACGCAAAAATCTGTCAAGTATGGTGGATAAGGATTAGCCTACATTGTAAGTTCAAAATCTTGAAAATTATAAGATGGAACGATTAGAGACAAAGAGTTAAAACACACCTGAACAATGAAACCATACTTGAACACACCATGGAGAATGTATTTACAGACATGGCCATGGAAAGCATTCTTCTCCTGAGCGAGACGTTTTCAAAATAGGGATGTTCATATTTGGAAGTTTGCACATGCAGACTCCAAGACAAAAAGCGCAATTCATTCAAATCTTATACAGCGCTAGCCGGATCGTATTCTAATTTCTTCTAGATATACGTATGGGCTTAACTGGTTAAAAAATATTCCAGAAGAAGGGTTGATTGGAGACATTACTTCATTTCTAAAATTCTTCGGTACTGAAATAAGGACAGATGCAAAATGGAGCAAAAATCATAGCTTGGAGGTTGTGGTTGTGGCAACACTGGCAGAGGAGGTTGTGGCAACACTGTACAATACACGTGTCATAATTTACCTGTGTTTGTGCACTAAATTAGTGTAGGACAGAGGTAGTTTTTCGCATTTGGGTTGTGTTGTAAGTGTTGGCTAACTTGTGTTGAATGTGTGAGTGTTTTTTTCCCACCGAAAAGGCTTTTTTTTAGCCTGGAAAGTGCGTGTTTGATTTTTTGTTCGTGGGCAGTGTTGACAGATTGGTTCACCAAGTTGGTTTTGGGCGCACCGCAAAAGTGGAATAAATCGCCAAAAGAGTGAGGTTGATTGAGTGTGTGAATGATCGTGATTAGTGAATCTGTGCAAGCTTTTTGTGTTTAGTGTAGTAAAAAAAAAAAAAAAAAAAAAAAAAAAAAAAAATGTCTCGTTCAACTTTGCGTTTCAACTTCAGTGCAATGGCTGAAGATGAGCTTAGAGAGATGATTGATGATGATGTGCACTTTTTTTTGGGAAGCCTAGGCTTCTGTGAAGATAACGTGCGTGCTATTGATGGCGATGATCTACGGAAATTTGGAATAGTCCAAGTCACCCTAAAGAGCCCAGTACTTGCTGATGATTTCGCGCAAAAATTAAAGAAGATGGACCTGAAATTTACGTTTGAAAATGAGATCTTCCCTGTATTTGTGGATAAGTCGAACAAGAGGCCAGTAGTGGTCATGTTAAGAAAGATACCTGGAGAGGCAACGATCGATGATATAAAAGCGGCCCTCCAGCCGTACGGACAAATTATGAACGTCAGAAGAAAATCTTACGAAGGAAATGCTGTGATTCGCGTTCTCACAGGACGCGCGACAGCTCTTATGTATGTCGACGCACCTATACCCCCAGCGGTTAAGATCTGGCAGGATGAAAAGATCTTCGTGTATTATGAGGGGCAGCCTAAGCTTTGCTATATATGTCATGTGGCAAGCCATGAAGCTGGTGTTTGTCCTCAGAAGAAAGGCCCAAAACGTGGAAAGCCCAGTGTTTCAACTACCGGGAGTGCTAAGCGGAATATGGCGAATCCATGGGGAATCCGGGGAACTGGAATCCCGAACCTTTTTGGTACACCAAACCCGAATTATGGCACTTGCAACTCATTAGAAGGTATAGCAGCACTGACGCCATCTCAAGCTGTTAACCTCGTGCTAGGGTCTATCGGAGAGAGTGGACAAACCGATCTTGTTGAAAAAGGTGCAAACCAGCATGTCCCAAAAGAACAGGGTAGCAAGACAGAGAAGCAGCCAAAAAGCCCGAATAAAGGAAAAGAAAATAAAACGCCTCAGGAAAATAAAAAGATTAAAACCCCATCCACAGAGCTTAGCAAGTTGGACAGGCCTTCAAAAACACCAACTCCTGGAACCAGGTCCTCGAACCGGTCTGCAGGATCGACTCCTGGAGGTTTCACCAGAGAGACGCCTAAAAGGCAGCTAAGTGAGGGATCACTGAACTCGGAGGAGTCGGTGAACACCAGCGGAGGAAAAGGAAAAAAGCCAAAAAACTCCCAAAACTTACAAACTAAATGAGGATCGGAACTTTAAACGTAAATGGAGTCAAGCAGGAAAAAAGACAGAAACTACTAATTGAATTTGTGGTAGAGAAGAAGCTAGATATTTTATGTCTTCAAGAAGTGGATACTTGTAAGCTACGATATGCAGAAGAAAAAGGTTATGACTTTGTACCTGGTGGAATTAACCCCGACACAGGGTTTTTAGTGAAGAAATGCCTGAAGGTTGATAAGGCGAGTTTGCGGTTTGAAGCCGATGGGATGATTAGCAGTTTGAAAGTTGGTAGCACCGTGATTGTTAATGTCCATTTACCGTCGGGCACAAATAACGCCAAAACACGAAGTGACGCTATACAAGATAAGTTACCCTGTTACCTGACTTCTGATAATTTTTTCCTCTTGGGAGACTTCAATTGCGTGACAGAGGAACAGGACGCAAGTAGTAGAAATAATAAACAAGATAAAAGGAAGATTAGCCCCGAGTTAAAAGACCTGATTAAAGCTTGGAAGTTAAAGGATTTGTGGACAGAAATACAGACCGTTCAGGGGTATACCCGAGTCGATAAAAGAGGTGCTAGCCGTATAGATAGAGTCTACAGTACTGAGAACCTTCAGAATAGTGTAAATAGTATATGTAACATTGTAGTTCCTTTTTCTGATCATACTGCAGTAGTGGTAGAGGTGGATAGTGCTGCCAAATCGCCTCGGCCCAAAAATCCTATCTGGAAAATGGATCCGCGATACCTGAAGGATAAGGACTTCAGCCATCAGGTTCGCTCCAAGATTATGGCTCTTTTAAGCACTAGGAGGGAAAGCGAGGACCCAATTGAATTTTGGGAAGTCTTCAAGCAAGAGATTGGTGCTTTCATTCGGGGACAAGAAAAAGAGGTCGAAAGAGCAGAGAAAGCTTATAAGCGACATTTGTACCGAGTCCTGGCCTGTCTAAAGAATAAAATAGACAAAGGAGCGCAAATCTGGCATGAGTTTGAAGAGGTAAAACTTCAAATAAAAAAAATCGAAGGAGAGGAATTTGAAAGCTTCAAACTTAAAAGCAGGCTGTGTGAGATTTTTGAGCCAGGGCAAATTAATGTGGCAGCGATGGTAAGAGCAAGGCGGCACGCTGAAGAGAACAGTATCACAAAAATAAAAGGAAGAGGAGGACAAATAGTTTCAAACCAGTCCCAAATTCTCGAAGAAGTCTCGGCCTTTTATGAAGAGCTATATAGGCTGCCTAATGGCCTACCTTCTCGAAAAGAACAAGTGAGACAGATGATGGGTGAGTTCGAAGTACATGGAACCGTCACTCCGGAAGAAAATGAAACCCTAAGGTGTGATCTAACAGTAGAGGAGGTGACCAGAGTGATAAAAAATTTAAAGAGCGGTAAATCACCCGGGAGTGATGGACTGAGCTACGAGTTGTATAAACACTTTTGGTCAGAGATAGGTGAAGTTTTCGTGGAAGTGCTTAATGAATCTCTTTCCCGAGGTTGGGTGAACGGGGAGGCGCTCATTTCGTTGATTCACAAAGGGGGTGATAGGGCTGACCTACAAAACTGGAGACCCATTGCACTGACAAATTGTGATTTTAGAATAGCGTCGAAAGTAATGGCTAAAAGGATCGAAAAAGTGCTCGGGAGACTACTTGGTGAATATCAGCATGGTGGACTGAAAGGAAAGAAAGCCCAACATATTTTGAGCATTGTCCGCGATCTTGTGCTAAGGCGAGATGAGCTAGTGGCAAGAAATCAAATTCTATGGGAAATTATCGCCGTTATTAGCGCAGATATGGTAAAGGCGTATGACTCGGTTGTGAGTTTACTACTTTGGTGGCTTATGGAAGACAAATTCTGTTTTCATGAAGAAGTAGTTAAGAAATTTCAGAATCTGTATAAGAATGCGAATATTGCCGTCCGGGTAAACGGTCAGAAAACCCGAAGAATAAAGATGGAGAAAGCGCTCAGACAGGGAGATCCCTCAGCACCATATCTGTTCGAGCTGTACATTGACCCGTTATTTAAGTACGTAGAGCAGCGTATAACTGGGCTGATGACGGTTGATCAAAAGTTTCTGAAGTCGGCTGCATTTATTGACGACGGTACATTTTTCACGGACAATAATCAAGACGTTCCAAAAATACTCCAAGGACTTCAATGGTACGAGGAAAATTTCTACGTTAAGGTGCACAAGACGAAGAGTAATGTTTTAGCACTAAAGAGCGATGCAGAACTAGACGAGTTCTTAGAGCGAAGCTGGATACCGAGAGCTGAAGTTTCGAAGATACTAGGAGTTAGGTTCTGTGGAGAAGGCGACGGTAAAAAGTATTGGGAAGAAAAAGTCTCAAAAATCGTAGGAATCCTCTCGAATATTCAGAACCAAAATTTTCTCAGAACAGTTTGGCAGAAGGTGACCTTTGTGAATACTTATTGCATGCCACTGTTGTTTTATGCCGCGCCTATCTTTGAACTTGAAGAGGCAACAGCAAAAGAGATTGAAAGGAAAATATGGAGATTCGTGTGGCATGGAAAATTAGAGAAACTAAGTATGAGAATGATGTATGCTGGCAAGGCGAGTGGGGGATTGGGTGTACTTGATTTCAGGTTAATTTGTCAATCACTATTCACTCAAAATGCGGCTGAACGGCTGGTGAGGGAAACCGCGGGTGCAAATTTTTTAAGACATTGGCTTCTGCCTCTCATAAATGAAGAAAACGAAGAAGAAAGAAAGAAGGTCGCAATGAAAATACCAAAAGAATACGGTAGAAGAGGGGAAGCCCTGTATGAGCTGAAAAAAGCTGGATATTTAAATGAGAGGCCCCAAAAGGAAGACATGAAGAGATTTGTCAGAAGTCTTTTAGATAAGAGTGAAGAACTCACGTACGCAGGAAAAAGACGTGAACCTACCTTTGATTTTGACCGCTGCTTTTCGCTGCTGCATGAGCTGCCCATTCAGAACTGGGAAAAGGAAGTTATGTTTCTCTTGATACATGGAATGTTACCCTACAGAAACAGAATCAGCCGTTTCATACGAAATGAAAGCCCACAGTGCCCTTTGTGTGGTTCTCTTGTTGTTGACGGGTTGTTACACGAGTTTTTAGAATGTCGGTGGAACCAAGGTGTGTTTGAAGAAATTCTTGAATTGTGTGCAGAGGAAGGTGTAAAGGTAGAAACAAGTGAAGAAAAGAGCAAAATCCTGAGATTGTGTGTTGGGACAGAGCTCGAAAGGAAAAAAGAAATGTCCATATGCTTTGTTGTAGTGAAGCTGTGTGTCCATGTTTGGAAGAGACGTAAAAAAGAGAAACGGTTACATTATCAAAGTTTAAAAACGTCGTTGGATAAAATGGTGACTCTGAATTCAGAGAGATTAGAGTGGAAGAGGAAAATGGACCGTGAATTTTTAAGAAAGTTTTTTGAAAAACAATAAATTTTAAAGAAATTGGTTTGAATATTGAAGTAAAAATAGAAGGAAGTTAAAATTTGTAAATATAAGATTAATGTTTGATGGTAAATTGTTTTTTATGTTTTTTTAAATTTTTTTTTTTGAGCAGTCAAAATTGGTTTTTGGTTTGTTGTGTGGTTTTGTTTTTAAAAAGGAAAAAATTGGGATAGTTAGAACGTTCTGCTTTACGGAAGTGTGTTTAGTGATTTAAAGTATTATGAGTATAGGTTGTAAAAGCAGAACTTTCTAACTTTTTATTTTTAATTTTTATTTAATTTTTGGTAGGGAGGGGGGTTGTTTGGTTTAGTAAAGAAAAATAGGGTTTTTTGTTGGTTTAAAGAGTTGTAATAGTGGCTGCGATGGAAGGGGTGCCCTATGACGGAAGGGCACCCTGAGATATCGATGTGCTTTTTTTTCGTTTTTTTGTGGTTTGCCCTATTTTTCGTTATTGGACTATAGTTTGACTGCTCAAAAGGTAAATTAAATTAGAGTTAAATTTGAGTAAAGGAAAAAGAATGTTATTGAGATGAGTGGAGGTGGGTTTAATATTAGTAGATTTGAATTATAAGTAAAAAAAAAAAAAAAAAAAAAGGAAATGTAGTTAAAGAATTTTTTTTACAAAATACAGATGAGAGAATTATTTTCCAAGTATTAGGGGAAAGAATAGTAAATAAAATATGGGTTTAATTTTAAAAGTTAGGTGACGTGAATATTTAAAATTGGGTAAAAATAGATTCAAATTAACGTCACTGAGGGATGGAGGAGTAGCCACAAAAAGTACGAAATCTGATTTCTTAGTTTTTAAATAATATAAAAATAAATTAAATTACAAAAGATGCTACGGGATTAAAAAAAAAAAAAAAAAAAAAAAAAAAAAAAAAAAAAAAAACCGGCCAACGCAAAAATCTGTCAAGTATGGTGGATAAGGATTAGCCTACATTGTAAGTTCAAAATCTTGATTAAAAAATCTTCGATTAGAGACAAAGAGTTAAAACACACCTGAACAATGAAACCATACTTGAACACACCATGGAGAATGTATTTACAGACATGGCCATGGAAAGCATTCTTCTCCTGAGCGAGACGTTTTCAAAATAGGGATGTTCATATTTGGAGGTTTGCACATGCAGACTCCAAGACAAAAAGCGCAATTCATTCAAATCTTATACAGCGCTAGCCGGATCGTATTCTAATTTCTTCTAGATATACGTATGGGCTTAACTGGTTAAAAAATATTCCAGAAGAAGGGTTGATTGGAGACATTACTTCATTTCTAAAATTCTTCGGTACTGAAATAAGGACAGATGCAAAATGGAGCAAAAATCATAGCTTGGAAACACTATTTCGTATTTGGATTGGGTTTTCTGCAGGCAATGTTAACGGAACTAATACAGATAGGGATGATGCTTGGTACTCTTCATGCAGGTGTCCTTTAATAGAGGTGTCTGTAGATATAGTGTAAAGGTTAAATGGCCTTTTAACAATTCCCAAAGTTGTAGCCTGTTGTAAAATCACAGAGATTTCGCAAAAATACGCAAGAAGATTTATTCATCTCTATCCAATAAGAAAAAAATCTGAAACCGTCTCTAATCCCGGTTCGGTTAATAAGCTCTAGGTTTTTAAAAATTTCTCTGCATTCCACTTTGGTAAGCGTTATTATTGCTTTAAATGACCCCGGACCCTTGGCGGGTGATGTTTTGTGGTCTGGGTCCCTGCAGAGAAGTCATTTGATGGATAAATTGTCAATCATACCTGGGTCAGGGTAAGTAGGCATAGACTCGAACAGAACTGACGTTACGCCATTCGCTAGTGGTCCGTAGACAACGTAGCTATGTCCAGTAATCCATCCAATATCTGCTAAGCATCCAAAAACATCGCCCTTCCTACTGTCAAAAACGTTCTGAAAAAGAAAGTTTCCTTGAAAGTTTTCCTCAGTTACTCAAATATTCCTTGAGCCCAAGCTGACTTTGAAACAAAAAAAACTTTAATCTCTAACAAGGATATGTCAGCTACGATGCTTTGGCAGCGATATTCCGGCCCTTCTTGGCAAGGGTCCTCGTCAACTTCGGAAGGAAACAAACCTGCAATCCTCAGTTACTCAGAACGTGTCCTAAAGCTCCGAAACGAACGAAAATGCGGCATTAATTCAGCATTGTATGCAGCATGTCGCTTTTGGACTTAAATTTTCGCTCGGTTAATGCATCATTAGTTCAGCATAAAATTCATCGACAAATTCAGCAAGAATGCTAAATTTTATGCTGAATTTTCAAGAAGAAACTGGTGAGTACGGCGATTCTCTCAGTGTTTTTGGCGACAAACATAACAAATTCAACAAGACAACTGACAATTTGGCAAACATTCCAAATTCTAAGACAACTGGCGATCATGGCCAACGAAGAAACTAAAGATAAGAAGTCGGATGATCCATTTGTCAGTTTTACCAGCTAATTCTTTTTTTTTCTTCTTCTTCCTGACTTAAATTTTGGTATTCTAGAAGTGTCAGAGAACAAAAAAAGATAACAGCTTTCGGACAAAAATAGAAAAGAAAATGCAGCATTAATGCAGCATTTACAGCACCAAAAAGCTTTCGGATACGTTCTCAGTAACTCGTGTGAGTTGCTCGCTAGATTTGTAAATTATGCCGGACTCTGCGTTAAAGGTCGGGGTCGGGGTCCAACTGGGGATGCCCCGCGATTTATTTTTTTTTACTTCGACTTTCACTTCCTTCTCTTTTATTCTCCCAACACTCAGCCATGAACCATCGACGAAAGAAGAGTAATAACCCACCCGCTCCCTACGGGTCCTGCTTAGTAAATTATGACGGTTTAAACAGGGGACGCCCGCAAATCCCTCTCTACCCTTCATCACAACCTAATAAACCCTTTTTAAGACAGACCCCCAACCCAACACCCAAAAAGGGGTAGGGGTCTTACTTCCTTCTCTTTGACTTCCAACTCTCAGCCATTCAACCAAAGACGAAAGAAGAGTTATACCCCGCCCGCTTCCTACGGGTCCGGCATAGGATAGTCATGCTATTTAACTGTCCGTCCGAGACGAAAAAAAATTACATCTGTGGTCTGAAATTTAGTGATATGTTAAAATAAAAATGTGTGTCAAACATTTGTCTTCTTTGAAAGACAGGACGTACTTATTATAGTTATTCATTCTACTTCAGTAGTATTTTCATTCATTCTGGGTCCTGAGATTTTACTTTTATAAGTATATTCTATTTCCTCTGGTGGTATTACACTAATTATCACTCTTGCCCTTTAACGTGAGGTATCAGTCTCCCAATTATTGTTTCCGAGAAGCTTATTGGCCAGAAGACCGGTTATGCGAATCTTGCAACGTTTCTCATCCAAGGCAATGAAATTAATGCAATGAGGGCGTTTTTGGCCACGGAGACGTGTAGTCATGGGGACGTTTTGCCACGGGGACGTTTTTGCCATGGAGACGTTTTGTCATGGGGAGGGTTTCGCCAGGTGATGATTCATTGGGGACGTTTCGCCGCCAACCCTTCGCTTCTTCCCCTTCAGATAAGTTCTACCTGGATCTAAAGTGTGATTGTTATTGGTTTTCTATAGCGCATCTCGCGGCAGTTCGTCATTGGATTATAGGAGGGGCCTGTGCAGGAAAAGACATGGAAAGGTAAACTCACCTCATGAGTAAAGCTTGTGTAGAGGATATAACCTGCTTGGGTATGTACAACTCCCTTGGGCTGACCTGTGCTGCCTGACGTATAAAGTAGAAACAGCGTGTCTTCACTGTTCATTGGTTCCGGGGAGCACTCTTGGCTCTGGTGGGATAGCTCCTAAATTAAAAAATTTAAATCGAATAGCTTTGCGTACCCTTTTCGACTGTTGACTCTAACATCACTATGCCCCACAGTTTCTTCTTTGCTTTCATACCCTCGATGCATTTTAAAAAGTGACCTTCACCCGTTCTGAATGTCTGTAACAGTTTGGTTGGTATTTAAAGGACCCCTCGCACTATTTACTCTGAAATTTCCAGTATTTTAAAATACTTGAAAAACTAGGCTGCGCTTTCAACAAATAACCCACGCTTTTGGCTTTTTTTTAGCCTTTTCCGAGACCCGTTGACTTGTAGCGAAAACAGGGAAACAATTTACAAGACAGATTTTTGTGATGGAAAAACTTCTCGCAGACAACAGTCGACAGCGGGATGCACATCCAAGGTAGCAACATATGGCAAGTGAGAAAATCAGCGTTGTTTTGTTTGAGGGATTACACTGTACCGCACGAAATCGGGGTCTCCGGGTTTAGACATATATGGAGTGCTTATGGAAGTAGATGCGTTAGTATTATAGATAAGACAGGTCCTTTAAGAGGTTTGATTTTGATCGCAAAGAAATCTTCTCTTTACCCTGGTTCCGACTGCTACATTAAATGTGGCAAACATTTTCTTTGATTTTCCGACGTACGGCAGAATCTCATGAATGGCCACATGGCAACAAAGACGATACAGAAAGTTAAGCTTTTTTCGTCAGCTCTTTGGCATTAGGGCTAGGAAACCCTCGGAGATTCCCTTGTCACCCACGAACAAGTTAGTTTCCTGGGATTCTTCAGTCGAAGTTTATCTCATCAGTCAAATCCGGCTAAATGGAAGGCTTACTGACAAGATTTTTCTCAATTCAACTCAATTCAGTTTAATTCAAATTCAATTCAGTTCAACCACTGTAAGGTTAAAGTTCTTCTTCAAAAAGGTAGAACAAAATTTAGCCTTGATAAGTGAACTGATCGTTTCTTTCTTTTTTTTGCCCCCATCATTTGAAATATTTCAACGCATTCGCCTTGTTCCACTTCAGCGCGCCAAGTGGACTAGTTTCTGTTAATCCCCCCATTCGCCATATTCCAGGTCAGTATCTCCAGTCGTAGACCCCGATGCCTCACCTTCAGCACAGCACAGACATAGTAAAGTAGGTCCAGAGGTTGATGAGTAGAAAATCTGCAATCTGCCCCTCCCCCCCCCCCACCGAAGTTTGACTATGGTTCTAACAAAATGTTTTTATTTTAGCAGGCATATGGAAAAAGTGTAGAAAAATCAAACTAATTATTCGCATTAGCGATTTCTTCAAGTATTTTGTTTTCTTTTTGTTATCTTGTTAATTTTCGTAAGTCCAAAGAAGGGGGGGGGGGGTAACTAGGTCAAAATTAGCTAACGCCGTAAATTATGCTAGATTTGTTATAGTGATTTCTTGAAGATTGTGAAACAGAGCTAAATAATATTCAGCTTCTGAGACCAAAAAATCTCAAACTGGCCGATTATTTCTTCTTCCGACTGAACTAAACGTCCGCATGGTGATATATTTAGTTGTTTTGATCTTCTTACATTCCACTCGATCTTCTCGAAAGTCTTAGTAACTCTTTTGACCTCCGCCGGGAGATCAATGAAGGGTTAATTAGCAATGGTGACCTTGTTTTCAAGAGTGAACTGTGTTCAAGTAATTTGTGGGTAATGTTGGCTACCGTGAGGATTTTGAAGAAAACAAAGGTAACAGTGTGTTCGTAAAAATCCTACCCATCGAAAAATGATGGTAAACGTGTCCGAAAGCTTTTTGGTGCTGTAAATGCTGCATTAAAGCTGCATTTCTTCTTTTTTTTTGTCCGAAAGCTGTTACCTTTCTTTCTTCTCTGACACGTCTAGAATACCAAAATTTAAGTCAGGAAGAAGAAGAAGAAAAAAGAATTAGCTGTATAAAGCTGACAAAATGGATCAGCTACTGATCCATTTTCCAGCTCGTTGGCCATGATCGCCAGTTGTCTTAGAATTTGGAATTTTTGCCGAATTGTCGGTTGTCTTTTTGAATTTGTTACGTTTGCCGCTGAGAATACTGAGGGAATCGCCGTACTCCCCAGTTTCTTCTTGAAATTCAGCATAAAATTTAGCATTCTTGCTGAATTGTTCGATGAATTTTATGCTGAATTAATGCTGTATTAACTAAGCGAAATTTTAAGTCCAAAAGCGAAATGCTGCATAAAATGCTGAATTAATTCACCATTTTCGTTCGTTTCGGAGCTTTCGGACACGTTCGGTGTTTCCCACCTTCTTGGCCCACATGAATCAAAGACTTCAAGGATGCTTTGCATATGTCGCCTCAGTAACAGAACTGAAAATTACCCACTACCTTACGGGTTCCGAGTTTTTACTATCTGCACACAAGTATTCAATATGAGACAATGGGGGATTAACAGATACTCTTCCACTTGTAGCGCTGAAATGGAATAAGGCCAATATCACCGTCACTAAGAGGAGGAGGAGTCGTATCTAGAAAAAGGCTATACGTGGGAGAACAATTGAAAAATATCAGCATTTTATTATATTCGATTGATTCCGACAGGAAATACATTCCCGCCCCTCTCGGCGTCCTCACGGCACTCCCCCATTATTTTTCTTTCAACTAGAAACTGATACTCTAAAGTTGCGTTTTTTTGGATTTAGTTTCGGCGTAGTTTCGCTTAAAAGCCGTTTTATTTGTCCATTCCATTTGCTGTAGTTTCGAACCTGAAACTACGGAGCTCAAACTACAAACTACCTCGCCGACGTAGTTTGGTGTAGTTTGACTTTTCGGAAACATGAACTCAATAAAACGCAAGTAAAACAAAACAAGAGCCAAACTACAAACTTTGACGAAACAAAAGTGAATCCAATAAAACGCAACTTAACCTTGTCGCTTGTTCTGAATCTGATAAGAACTAATCTGTGGACGGATTCCACTACACTGAACAGTAGCAGAGATATCTGTGCTACTTCTATAGAGGGGTTGCACCCCTGACCAACGGAAATGGATTTGAGCCAACTCCTGGCTGTACTGCCCGATACTCTTGATGACTATCTCACCTTGCCGATGCAAATCTTCAACCTCTCCGGTTAGTTAGCGGAAGAAAAGGCAGAAGTGGTGTCAAAGCTGCCGCTCAAACATCGCCGTGATTGGTTAACACAGGATTTGAGTCGTTAAGTTTGACTCGTACGGACACGCTTACTCCTTCTTCCTGAGGATCACTGGCGTGTTTTAAGAAGTATTAGGAAACCAGGCTTTTGCCTGGTTATTAGAGGATTTTAAAGCCATTAGAGTTATTAGAGGACTTTAAAGCCTTCAGGATCTCATTTCTCCAGTACCGTGACTAAACAATCAAGGAAGGATCGTAAGAACTATCTAGCTTTTTACAGGTTTAGAATGGCTAACAAACTCCAATTACTGAGTCTATTTGTCGAAATCCTATGGATTAGTCTGTTTTTATTTCTTTTTATTCTTTCCCGAAAAAAAATGTCAATTTTGATTGGGTAGCCATTAGCAACCATAGACAAAAACAAAGAGATAGAAAAATAATTGTCACTTACCTCATCAAGGCAAACGTCTCTCGGGTACTTCATAGAGACTTTTTTTCCTGTTCGCTTAGCAACCAAGACTTTTTTCACACTTGGACATTTCTCTAAAGCTGCATCGACAGTATTTTTCAGTTCGATGATCTTACCACCTCTCACAGCGTTATCTGATGTGATGACAGCTACAGCGCCAGCTGAAATAATTGGAAAGATAACTATAACAGTCCTAGATGTTCCTTCAGCCCAAGTTGACTGCGAATCATATTTTACGGTGCAAAACCAATAAGTGAGCTACATTTTTATTAGAGGTAGATTTCGGCCCTTACTGGCAAGGGTCCTCTTCAGACTCAAGCCGCTCAAGCTGGAAAATGAACATGTGGAAAAACAATTAATGCACAACTCTTACTAGAAATGATCTTTTCCCTATGACACGGACCAGAAAAAATACATTCGAAGACTTTCCAACTGAAATTAGCAGTTTTCTTGTTAGCGCTTGTTGAATATATCCAGCCTTCCTGCTCTCCGACGCGGCGGCTCGGCGCAAAACATTTGAAAACTGAACGCACCGTGGGTAAAAAGTGGGAAAATTAAGCAAATAAAAGAAGTAATAAACAGAAGATCGCACATCCCTCGGCACATCGTTATGTGTGAAAGAGTTGTCAGCGGACGTCGAAGATTCCGGAAAACTGTGTGACGGACAAAACTCGGCAAGGCCGAAAAAGCGCAAAAATTCGTTGGCACAAAACGAAACAGTGGCGAAAGGTGGGGATTTTAGAAACTTATAATTCCATAAGGGAGCTAGGTAAGTTATAAAAGGCAGAATAAGCAAGAGGGGTCCTTTAAAGATTCTTCCTTAAAAAATTCTTCTCTGAAAATTGGTTGGAGGTAAAGCTGGTGCTGTGATTTTAATCTGGACACGGCTGAAATCACTCGAAGTAGAAGGGCCGTAATATAGCTCTAATAAAATTGTAGCTGACTTATCCGTTTTGCATCGTCAAATATAACAGTCCACTGAATTACACTTGCAAGAAATAAAGATCCTGTAGTCTAAGGAATAGCGTGCAGTTGTTGATGGTGATCACTTCCAAGCTATAGCTTCAGGGGTACTCTTATCGTGTCTCCAAGGTTGTGAGTGCCAGACTTCGTCAAGCAGCTTTTTCATCCCCTCTGGTACCTCGCTGATTGGTATAAATAAGGGGGTCTGGAGTCCGTAAGTCCTACCCTTAGTACTTACAAAACAACAGGCGAACACAACCGTACAAGACATAAAATGATCATCCCATCAGAATAACCAATCATTGGTTTAATAAGTTTATTTAACCCTTAGGGGTCGAACAATGTTGTAAAGCCTGCGAGTCACGGAACCATCCCGACTAATGTCTAGGCATAAGGTGGTTTGTATATTTAAAAACTTTCAAGGTGGCAAACAAATAAGCACAGTCATGTACGACAGTTTGCGGCTGATCCGATTCGTTGGTTAACCCATATTTTGGTTTCTATTATTTTGATAACGGTGTCCTTTCATAAGGCATTTCTAGTTACGTTTTTACTTGCTTGATAAGTACATATTTGCACAGCTGACAAGTCTGCTCGACATGATATGGTTTGTATTTATACGAAATTAAATAGTTGTCATTCAGGATTAAAGAGGGAAGGAGAAATTAGAGTTGAAGAAGTTTAAAGGCCACTAGCGTGCCCCCCCCTTTCGCCGTTGCAAGAGAGCGTTGGCGGTTTCATATTAATTTATAGACCTTAAAAGAGCAAAGTCGGTTACTACGGCAGTGCGGGCCCGGGCTGTCGGGGTATATAAAAGACGGGTGGGGCTATACGCGGATATAATACATTCCATGAAACTTAGTGCGTAAGTTTACTGTTTACTTACTGTGTGCAATGTCACTGGCAATGTATCTTTTCTATGAGACTTTAATTTCGAACGTGGCTTTTATTTCAAGTTGAAGGAATCACTGGAAGTCTCGCAATGTAGGACCCTATCGGAGAACTATGGTTCCTTTATCCCGTCTAAAGGGCTCTCATTCAAAAGCACGCATCCATTTGACTAAAGAAGGTCATGGACCTCATGCATGACTGATGTCATTTAGATATATGTTCTTAATTAACTCACTTAATCTAAAAAGCCACTATCCTTTAACGTGCCCCAGCACGACGGGGGATTAGGACTGTTTTCATTAAAATATCAGAGACAAAAAGGACAAGATTTTGGGGATTGCAGTACAAATAAGAGCAGTACAAATGCAGTACAAATGGAGGTAAATAAAGTGCGACAGAAAGTATGGAGTTTTTGGGATCCAAAAACGTAAGTCGAGGGATACCTATAACACCGCAAAAGCTGTCCGTCGGTCCGTCTGTCTGTCTGTCTCTGAGCACGATAAGTCTCAGGGAATCGAATATTTTGATGAAGCTTGGTGTGAGGATTCTTTGGGTCAAGAGTAAGGTCGATTTTGTAGATGAGCTTTGTAGCCCTATATTTAGGGCTGGGGAGGTGGTTTCAAAGTAAGAGGCGAAAAAAAACTTTTTTTTAAAAGCTATTGAGATAGTTGATTTAGGGGTAAGGAGACATGCTGAACCGGAGCATGAAAGTTATTCTCTTGCCGGACAAGTAGTTCACCGGAAATTCGGCGAGAACCGGACACAAAATTTGTCGACCAATTTCCGGCTATAGCAGTCCCTACCCCTTTATTCTCAAACTAGTACAGTTCTGCGCGTGCGTAAACAAATGAATATCTATTCATTTGTTTATTCTATGGACATCTGAGAGATCTAGTGTAATCGAAGGTCGATTCTTATAGAAAATCTGATTATACATGTAATCTGTATTTATATTGGGTCTTCCAGACTATTCAAGTGAATAAGTGATGGGTAGATAGACTGTCATATATCTCAGCACCATTCGGTTGAACTTTAACTAACTTGTACCCCTGTTCAGTAGCAAGGCTGACACAAAATCTTAGGACATGAACATATACAACCCTGCTAACGTGACGAACAGGATAGCCCTTAGGGAGCTAGGGTCTAGCCGTCAGTCTTGAATATAGGCCCACTGCCCATAAGCTATCACGTGTTGCCTGCCCGATGAAAAATTTATCTCAAACTAGTAGCATGAAGTTGTACGAAAAAGTAGCATGCAGTACGAACTCATGCTACTACATGCTTCTATGTCAAGGCTATCGTGCTGCTGCATTCTGCTGCATGCTACTGTTAGCAAGACAGGATTCTACTGGATACTCCTGCTTAAGATTGGCCCAGTCTGAGATAGATTAAATAATAGTATTCTGTACTATAACATATCATTCAATACATGCAACGTTTGCGTACAACTATCATATAACTACACAGGCTACAGATTTTTTACCGGGTGGGTATACGGGCTGGCGGCATTCTTTCCGACAGATAGGATATTTGTCCTCATTTAATACCACCCACGGTTCGGAGGTTAATCGTTCGTACTTTGTCCGTTCATCGCCCATTTTATCGTCACTATTGATTATTATATGCATTATATGATTATTATATCACTATTGATTATCATATGCAGTAATACAGTCCTATGGCTGTTACTCTCTATTCATTCTTGTTTGTAGCCCAATTACTGCCCGATGAAAAATATGTAGCCTGCGTAGTAGTATGGTAGTAGTACGAAAACGTTGAATGTAATACTATGTAATAGCATACTATCATTTAGTACGCCTTAGACTGGTCCAATCTTATGTAGTAGTATCCAGTAGCATCCTTTCTTGCCATAGTACCATCCAGTCTTACTAATAGTAGCATATAGTAGTATGCAGTAGCACGGTAGCCTTGAAGTAGAAGCATGTAGTAGCATCGTTAGTACTGCATGCAAATTTTTCGTACTATTTCATAGTACTATACTGAGATAAATTTGTCATCGGGTGAAGCGTTGTTAGTAACGAAATTTACTTGCAGTGCATTTCTCGATAAAACCATAACCAAGATAAAACTATCTTTGTCAATTACCGTCTTTAAGATGACAAATTTACAAAAGAAAATATTTCTTACAAACGGTCGTTTGTAAGAAATATTGACAAACTTTCCGGTTTTTCCCGGATTTCGGGCGAACAACTTGTCCGGCGAGAAAATGGTTTTCATAATCGTATTCATCATGTCTTCTTACCTCTCGATCAATCTACTATCTCATTAGATGCTTAAAATATTTTGTTTGCCCCTAATTTTGAACCCCCTTCTCCCACTCCTAAATTTGCTACAGATCCCATCTACGAACACGACCTTTTCCTTGACCCAAAGGATCCTCACACCAAGTTTCATCAAAATATGGCGTTGCCTTTGAGAGTTATCGCGCTCACAGACGGACAGACAGACGGAAAACTTTTGCTACTTCATAGGTATCCCTCTAGTTACGTTTTGGGATCCCAAAAACGTTTCCAATTACCTATAGGTGGAGAACGTTTTCCAGATTACACTCAAAGTAGAAAATTCCACAGTTTGCATCGTTAAACTATTCGTTTTTGCTATTTTCAATGACGGTGGAGAAATATCCGTCTCCTTTGTCTAGGCTGCAATCTCTTCATATTCAGCTTTACCTTACCGTCATTGATTCTGCTAGCCAAGGCGTCAGCACTGAAGCCGGCGAAGACCACAGTGTGAACGGCACCTATTCTCGCACATGCCAGCATGCTAGCTACTGCAGTTGGTGAAACTGGAAGGTAGATGGCCACACGGTCACCTCGCTTCACTCCAACGCTTTTCAGAACGTTGGCCATTTTACATGTTAGATGGCTCAGCTGTTGGTAAGATAATTTCTCATGTTGACCTGGCTCGTCCTTTTCCCAAATTAAGGCGGTGGCGTCGGGGCAGGATTCCACGTGCCGATCGAGACATTGCACTACAAAGAATTTGCTATGAGAATATGAAACACAAAATCTATAAGGACTATCAGGCTAAAGCCGCTTTCACAATGACGCGTTGAAACTTTCACAGTTAGCTACACAGCCTCTGCGTCGCGCATGCGGTGCGCAACACAGAGCTTACTCAGACAAATAAAACACATCGCAAGAATATAACCAAGTTCTATTCTTGCGTTGCGTCAACGCATAAGCATCGGATTTTTTAGTGAAAATGTAAGTTTTTGATTTTGATCACTTTACGATTCGACTTTCCCCGGATCCGGAAGTCCGGAAACTAGGAAGAATGGTAGCAAAAGGAAAAATGTCTAAATGTGGTAACCGACGTTCTCTGTCATGGAAGTCCGAAACGCTAGTCAACTGCGTTATTCAAGCTTGTCTTTAGAGCCGACTGAGGGATGAGTAAAGCTCAAGGATTTTGGTCAACAGAAATGGTAAACTAAGCTTTTATTTGATTGTGTTCTGCTTTTCCCAAGAAAGTAAGCTCCTTCTGTCCTAATTATATTTTGATACTGTTCCAGATTGGGAGTCCAAAACCAAATTAACTTGGAAACAATCACTTCCCATATCCGGCCATAGTGGGGGGAGTGGAGGGATGGGAAATCCCGAAACTACTAATAAGTATAACTTTGGAAAGGGTAATTAGAAACTTGACACATGTCAAGAACAAGTGTTTCGGATATTCTCAAATCCGGACCAGATTCGATACCTCGGGGGGGGGGGGGGGCACCGGAAATCTGGTGAAACACTTCCACTTAAGCTAGGACAATACAACTTGGAAGGCATATGAGGGAACCGACCAGTGATTATTGAAAATAATCACTTTTCCGATCCAGCCATCGCGGGGGGAATGGAGGGATGGGGAATCACGAAACTAGAAATATGAATAACTTCGGAACGTGTAATCGGACATGCATGAAACTTGACAAGTGTGAAGAACAAGTGTCTCAGATTTTAAATTTCAAATCTGGCCCGAATCCGAAAATTGGTAGTGGGGGGTAGAGGGGGACCAGAAATTTTGTGAAACGCTTAGTGTCGAGGGATCGGGATGGATCTTGGAGGGAAGAACGAGCATTAACCCTAGATACTTTATTGACAAAACAGGACCGGTTCATGTCGCAGTGGAGGGTGTCGGAGGGGGTTTCCTGGATTTCTGGTGATCACGAGTTAGGGTACTTCCAGATTTACCAGGACCGTGAAACTTGGCAGACATATCACGTACTCTTCCAGGTCCACTTGAAAATAGTTCCTTCCCTGGTACGATGATCTTGGGGCAGTGGACGGATGGGGAATTCAGGATCTAGTGACATGCGTAACTTTAGAACGGGAGTTCGGACGTGAATGAAACTTGACAAGTGTCAAGAACGAGTGTCTCAGATGATCAGTTTCAAGTCTGGAAAAAATCCGATAACTGGGGGGGGGGGGGGAGCTGGGAGTGAAACGCTTAAAGTCGAGAGATCGGGACGGGGTTGGGAGGAAAAAACAAGCATAAGCCGTAGAGAAAATATTAAAAAAACAGGACCGGATCATATCATAGCTGGGGGAGTTGGAGAGGTTTTTCCACAATTCCGGTGATCACGAGTTGGGTGTACTTCCGAATGTGCTATGACCATGAAACTTGGCAGGCATGTCAGGGATTGGCTTAAAAATTGAAAGGATTGGCTTAAAAATAGTCCCTCACCCGATCCAATCATCGTTGTGGGAGAAACGGTTGTCAGTAGGGGGAATAACCATTTCAGATTTTCTATATCAAGCCCATTTTTTCTGTTGAAATGAGTATCAGGAAACAGATTTAGCCTTGACAACTGCAAACCGTATCTGACAAACATGAAAACTGTTCTTACAAGTGCCATACCAGCTTTCAGCTCTTGTTTTTTCTCCAAAACTCGTTGCCTCCATGGCACCCTTCCAGACTTCAGGATCTGGGGTATTTAGCATATTTTTGATATGTCTTCACATTCCTGTTTCACCTCGACGAAGAGGACTATGGAAAACAGAAGACACATCTGGAAGGTGAAGCCTGGCTTTTACAGTAGAAGTAAGCTATTTGCAACCGTTTAGTTACATCGACAGTGCAGTTCTGAGGTAGATGGTAAGCAAAATAAAAAGAACACGCACTTGGACAACTATTCCTTCTGCCGAAGCTCACTACGAATCTTATTTGACAGTGGAAAACGTCAGTTCCACTCCAACGCGAGCTCTACAGTACGGTCATTTGAATTGTCATCAGCTCCATTTGGATGTTTTTAGCAGCCGTGAACAAACTGCCTCGAGTCACAAATGGTTAAGAAACTAAGAAAAAGTATGTGAAAATTAATGTAAAGTGAAGTTGTTGTTTTTTTACTGTCCCTGCAGGCCCATTCGGGCTTTCCTGCAGTCAGAAGTATCAGCTACATGTATAAAGGATGTTTAGAGGGTTAGAAAAGGTGTGCTCGTGTAGTTTAGCACGCGAAAGTTGGTTTGTATAATAAAGAGTATTAAACTCAAACTAAAAAAAATAAAGATAAGCCAACCTCGAAAGAAGCCTACCTCTGTTGTGCCGCAGGTTGACCCCTTCGTTTCCATTAAAGATGGAGAACGCCCACTTACGAATGTTTTTTTTTAACTAAGAGGTGTTACCAGTATATTTATATTTTTATCGGTATTACTGAGGGCGTTTTCGGGGCGGTCTTTTTTCAAGGTGGGGGTATGGTTTGATATTTTTCATAAGACCGACAGAGACCGCGATCGGATCTTGTTTGCTTGTTAATCATGCTAATGACAAATTTAAATGGATTTGCCAGTAGTGTTGGTGATAATAAGTAAGTATTTTAATAATTCAGACACGTATTTAGCTGCTGAATGAATGAAAAGTAGCTAAATATTTGGCAGTATATTTCTTTCAGTATTTTTTCTTAAGTTTTATAACTAGTATGTGTGGACTAGATTAACGGAGTTGTTGCTATGAATGGATTGTTTGAAGCTTTGACACTCTTGTTAGTTGCGTTTTCATGGCACTTGCAGCCTCTGGATGAATTGCCATATACCGATCACAATTCCGTCTGTCGGTCTGTCGGTCGGTCCGAGTTTTTTGTCACACTTCTTCGAGTTAGGGTACTTCCAGATGCGCTAGGACAATGAAACTTGGCAGGCATATCAGGGGCCCGACCAAACTAGCTTGGAAATAATCAGTTTCCCGATCCAACCATATGCGCTGTTGTGGAGGGTGCTGGAAAATTTCAAATTTAGGGCATTTTGTCACACTTTTTCGAATTAGGGTACTTCCAGATCTGCTAGGACCATGAAACTTGGCAGCCATATCAGAGACCCGACCAAGCAAACTTTGAAATACTCAGTTTTCCGATCCGACCATCTTGGGGGGAATGGAGGGCAGGGGAATCCGGGAAATTAAGTATTGTGTAACTTTTGAACGGGTGATCGGATTGTAATGAAACTTAATAACTGAATAGATTAATATATCTGGGATGTCCCGTTTAAAGTTTTGACCGGATTCGGTAGCCACGGGGGAGTTGGGGGGTGGGAGACCGGAAATTTCAAGAAACGGTTAGAATGGAGGGATCAGAGTAAAACTTGCTGGGAAGAACAAGCATTTGCTCAAATCGTTTAGATAATTTTACTGGATCCGGATCCGGAGGGGTGGAGGGGGTTTTCCGGAATTCCGGTGATGGCGGTTTTGGACATTTTCATGATGAAACTTGGCAGGCATATCAGGGAACCGATCAAACTGACTTCAAAATAAAAAAAAATGTCCATCTGATAATGGCGGGGGGAGTGAAGGGAGGAGAATCCACAATATTCAGTCAGGCGTAACTTTGGAACGAGTGATCGGATTCGAGTGAAATTTAAGAATTGAACAGACGGCATTTCTCTGGTGATCTTTTTCATATCCGGCAATAGTTGCCGGATCCCCCCAATAGTTGGATCCGGCAACTATTGGGGGGGGGGGGAAATACGTGACCCGAGAGATCGGGATGGAACTTTGTGGGAAGAACAAACAGATGCTCTAGGTATATCATTTACTGAATCGGATTGGCTACGGGCACCGTGGGGGAGTTGAGG
Organism: Branchinecta lynchi; assembly: GCA_023053575.1. Classification (NCBI taxonomy): domain Eukaryota; kingdom Metazoa; phylum Arthropoda; class Branchiopoda; order Anostraca; family Branchinectidae; genus Branchinecta; species Branchinecta lynchi. The sequence goes on along the minus strand of JAKZAP010000003.1, from coordinate 2,633,194 downwards.
TGGGGGGGGGGGGGAATCTGGAGAAACGGTTAGAATAGAGGGATCGGAGTGAAACTTGCTGGGAAGAACAAATTTCTGCTCCATGTAAATCTTTTACACAATTTGACTGGATCCGGACACTTGAGGGGGGGGGGGGGAGGGGTTTTCCCGGAACTCCGGTTTTTGGGATTTTCACGACGAAACTTGACAGGCGTATCAGGGACCCGGTCAAACTGACTTGGAGTACAAAAAAGAATCATCGATATGATAACCTTGGGGGGGGGGGAGTTGAGGGAAGGGAATCCGGAATATTGAGTCATGCGTAACTTTGGAACGGGTGATCGGATTCAAGTGAAATTTAATAATTGAACAGAGGACACTTCTCTCTGGTGATCTTTTTCATTTCCAGACCGAATCCGACAATTATTGGGAGGGGGGGGAATACTTGACCCGTTTAGACTGGTGTGATCGGGATCGAAGTTCGTGAGAATAACAAACAGACGCTCTGGATTAATTATTTATAGAACTGGATTGGCTCCGGGTATTGTGGGTGGAGTTGAAGGGGGGGGGGGTCTGGGATTCTGGTGATCACGAGTTGAGGTACTTCCAGATGTGCTAGAACGATGACACTTCGCTGGAATATTAGAGATTCAACAACATTTGCTTGGAAATCACTACTTCCCAAATCCGATTATTCCTTAAAGTACTAATCTTGACCGCACAGTAAAAAAAATACTTTTAAGCAATATATGCATTTCCCTGATGCCCAGAGCCTCTTATCATTTTTGCCTCAAGGGTTTTGCTTACAAATGGAGTTCTAGCTCCCTTAGAGTGCACATCTCAACCGCAAAGTCGAAACTTACTTTTGATCAATCAAAACATCTTAACCCAGCAAGTGCCATATGAGCTTCCAGCTCTTGTTGCATATACCATGATATCTGATATAACGATAACTAACGAGGATTCGAGTCAGGTTCAAGATATCGTGACTAAAGTAAAAATTCAAGCTTTGAAATCTAATATGACTGTAAATAACAGTAAATCGTGCACTATGACAATTTCATTTTTTAAGTCTTTCATTCCTACTTTTTCACCTGAAATTTCGGATTCTTTGAAAGTGGAAAAACTTAAACTCCTAGGGATAATCCTAACTAATGATTTAAAATGGGAAGCGCAGACGACTAGCATGATAAAGCGAGGGAATGCCGAACTTCAAATGCTAAAGCTCATGTCTAGGCATGGGGCACCCACTACACACTTGTTCCGAATATATGTTTCCTTTATCCGACCAAACCTAGAATATGGAGCACCTGTTTGGCATTTTGGCCTTACGGTCGAACAGACCGCTAGACTTGAAAAGATTTAAAAAAGAGCCCTGATCATAGCGTCAAAGGTGGCCGAGAGGTCTTATGAAGAGTTGCTGCGTGAATTTAAAATCACTTCTCTACACGTTCGATCGAAGACTGAAACTCTGCATGGAGTTTGGTGTAAAATCCCTGAACCACCCAGTCCATAAAAATATTTTTCCTTTTAAAAAGCTGGCGAGAAGGCTCCCTCGCAAGGTAGCTACTGCGGTTGAAAAATTGCAGCCAACTAAATGTAACCTCCAGAGGTTCGAAAAGAGTTTTGTTCCGTCTTTTGTGAAGTTGTTTAACGAGGTAAATTGAGATGTTATTCATTTTTAATGTTATTTATGACTGTTGAAGTACGCTTACATATTAACTGACTATACCAAACAAATTTGGCGTTAGCCACGATAAGTTTTTGGCGAATAAAAAGATTTATCTACCATCTATCTACCATCTATCTAACTGAATCTGCATTTTGTCATTTTTGAAAACCTCGAATTGCCGAGATTTCTTTTTTATATTTCCCAAAAGAAATACTTACATGATGATGAAAGTAAGTTTTTCAGACACCACGGTTGTAGATACAGCTGTAACTGGCCAGATACCACGGTAACTGCAAATCAACTTTAGACCGTGCTCTCAGATACCGTGGCATATGCAAACACGCAATTATTCTTTTTCAGTTAATGTGAGGAAGAGATTGACGGACTCGCTGCTGTGAGGGTTAATTAAATTTCTGTCATTCAAGAATGTTCTTAGCTGGAGTTAGGGTTTTTCAGCACGGAAAGATTCAATTTTCTTTACAGTTATTATTCTTACATGTCCCGACTACCCACCGTATCACCTATCTCCTCCAAGGGTTTAGCTGAGCCATAGACCGTACTGTAACCAAGGTGTACTTTCACCAAGGGAGTTCACGACACCTTGGTTTCTATAAGTTTAATTCCGCCAGGTAACAACAGGTTCCTGGCGATGAATAACCTGAGCCATTCAAGTTTGAATTGGGGCGAAATTTAATACAATGCTGGGCAGTCTGTTTTGAGTGGGACCGGTGAACGGTCGTTGCTGGAGATGTTAAAAGTTAAGTGTTGAGTTTTATTTATTACCTGCTATCTATCGCCATTGTATTGAAAATGTAAATACACGAATATGTTTTTCTACAATTGACCAACGAGGTAGAGTTTAGTGGGTGTTTTTATTTTGGTTTTGTTAAGCATGGTCCACACCGCTCGGGGACCATGTCGTAACAGATAACTTTCCGTAACAGTAGAGAGATTAAAGACGTAGTAAAATTAACGCTTAGTAACAGCTAATTAACGCATTATAACAGTGGTCGCAGCGAGGGATATTGAACCCCAAATTTTTTTTTTTTTCTTGAATATGGATTGTTGAAATATTTTGTTTTGTTTACGGGAGGGAATTACGGGATGTCTTGCCTCGTTGATTAGTTGTGGGAGAACTATTTGTTAGGCCTATTATTAATTTGTTCCTTTACAGTTGGTTTTCAAAATGTCTAGTGATGAGGGTGACACGAAAGACGACGTGAGAGTTAAGTTAAATGCCGATAATTCGAGTCTCGTACTGAAATTGTTGGGTTCGCTTCCTGATTATGGAGGGAAGACGGACGTATCGGAATTTTTGAAAAAGGTGGACATTTTGACGAAAATTGTGGATTGGTCGCTGTTGAAAGAGTACTTAGGTCTAAAGCTCAGTGGCGATGCATTTTCATTTTTTGTAGCTACAAAGGATTGCGACTTTGACTCGTTCAAAGAAGGGTTCGAGACCCGCTTTGCATGTACGACTCATCGAAGGAAATTAAAATACGGGCAAATCGCGTTGGAAGCCGGCCAATCATTACTCGCGTATTGCGGCCTTGTAAAAGAAGCATGCGTCGAACGTTTTGGTGAGGATGTGAATGACAGCGTAGTAATTCACGAGATCCGAAATGGTTTACCCGATAAGTACGCGAAACTCCTGTATGAAAAGTCGCCCGCTAAATTGGAAAAGTGCGTCGGGATTTTGGCAAATGCTGAAGAGGTGGAAGCAGCTATGCGTATGCGGTCGTTGGTAAAGGCAGCAGGTGCGTCTAATAACGTTTCGGCTAGTCGTGGTGATTCGCACGTTCAAAATTATCGAGGCGGTTATTCACGCGGTCGCAAGCATAATGTTTCTGTTGCCAATGGTTCGAGACCGGCACAGAACAAGTACTCAAAAGATGGAAAGCCGATTTGCAATCGCTGTTCCAAAGTGGGACATATCGCCGTCAAATGTCGCGTTCATTTAAACTCGTCCGGTCGCCAGTAAAAGCAGGTGCTCGCGACCCGTCGGTTAAAATTTTGCCTGCAGCCAAACGTGTAAATGAGGTTTATACCGGAAATTGGCAAGATCTGCCAATGATTAAATGTTTTGTCGCGAAGGATCGAAGCATTTTTTCACTTTTTGATTCCGGTGCGGCGAAATCTCTGATTAGGTCTAGTGTTTTTAGGAAACTAGATCAGTCGTGTGTGGTGGAACAAGAGAAGGAGGAGGGGGCTTTTAGGTCTATAACAGGCAATTCGCTAAGATATAGTAGTCGCGCTGTTATTAGTCTGATGTTGAATGGAAGATGTGCTACATTTGAAGTTTATGTTTGTGATGAGTTGCCGTACCCTCTCGTAATTGGTTTCACCGATATGAAGCGTAATAAGTTGATGTTTGACGCGGAATTTTGTGAGGTTTTCTTCAAAGACAGATTGTCTAAAGACTCACGAGATTGTAATGTTGTGGCTGTAGAGGCAAAAGTTGAGGCGAAGAAATCTGAATTAGGTTCGAATCCTAACGTCAGTGCTGGATTTCATTCCGCTCCGGAAAATGCCAGTTCCGTAGAGCCACCGATTTTGACAGACGCGACCGTTTTCGAGGCTTGTAGCGAGCCTATACCGGTTACTGATCGAGTTGTTGTTATCATATCAAACCGTGTTACCGTTAACCCTTCGTAAATTTCCCGCATAGATGTTTGTTTGAAAACGAAGAAAGCTACACCTACGTTAGGCTATTTTCCTGGGAAACAGTATAAAGGTTTAGATATTGAAGATCAAGTTGTTGAGGTTTCCACGAGTGGTCGTTTCTGCTTACTCGTTAACAACACATCAGATCAACCTGTTTCTCTTCGTAAATCAGAGATAGGCTACTTAGTCCCGCTATGCGAGTCAGACATTCATTCTGATGCGCAAGGGGTTATTAACTATGTGTCTGGTTTGATAAATAGCGTCGCTGTTAGCAATACGAGTACTAAGCCTAGTGATCTATCCGTTCCTAAGGACCCTAAGGATATGACGAAAGAAGAATTCACCGAACTGTTCGATTTGTCACATCTGGAATCAGAACAAGTCAAGAATCACTTCTTAGATTTAGCGTACAAACGGAGACTAGCTTTTGCTACGCACGAATCGCATTTAGACGCTTGTGATCTCATTTCACATGCGATTAATACGAATGGTGCACCACCCGTTAAGAGTCGCCCTTACACTGTGCCCCATGCACAGCGTGAGATACTGAAGTCTAAGATAGATGGTTTGCTAGAATCTAAGATAATAGAAGAATGCGACGGACCTTACTCTTCACCGGTTATTTTACTGAAGAAGAAGAATTTGGGAGAGTGTAGAATGGCTGTCGACTACAGAAAATTGAATCGAGATACGGTGAAAGATTGCTACAATTTACCGAATATCCAAGATATGCTGGATCGCATGTCTCTTAGTCGTGTTTTTTCGCAGTTAGATTTTTTGTCAGGATTCTACCAGTGTTTAGTGGAGGAAGAGGACAGGGATAAAACAGGTTTTATAACTCCATTTGGCCTGTTCCGTTTCATTCGAGCGCCGTTTGGTCTGTGCAACATGCCAGCAACCTTCCAACGCTTGATGGAACGAGTGTTTAGATCCCTGTTGTTCAAGTACCTAGAATGTTTTTTAGATGATGTTACGGTTCACACACGAGATACGAAAGATCAGTTAGATTGTCTAGAGGTTGTGTTAGATAAGGTAATTGAGGCTCATCTAAAACTACGTCCTTCCAAATGCTCGTTTCTAGCTACTTCAGTTACGGTGTTGGGTCATGTTTTGTCGAATGGTACAATAAAACCGGATCCGAATAAAATTGCCGCGATTAAAAATCTGAAATATCCATCGAACATAAAAGAAGTTCGGTCTGCGGTCGGTTTATTTTCGTGGTTCCGGAAATACGTACCAGATTTTTCCCAGATCGCCATGCCTCTTACGGCATTGATGAAAAAAGGCATTCCATTTAAGTTCGAAAGTGTTGAAAAAGCAGCTTTTGATATTCTTCGACAGAAACTTATGGTGGAGCCTATCCTTGGCTTAGCTAGACCAGGAGAAGGTGGTTACATACTATCTACAGATGCTTCAAAAGAGGCAATTGCTTGTAAGTTGTCGCAAATGCAAGATGGGAGGGAAGTTGTATTGCATTATGGTTCTCGTCGTCTTAATAAGGCTGAGGCTAATTACACAGTTACGGAGATGGAAGCACTTAGCGTAGTTCATTTTATCAAGCAGTTTCGTCAGTATCTTTATGGTACCCGCTTCAAAGTAGAGACTGACCATAACAGTCTCCGTCGGCTTATGACGACAAAAGAGCCTACTGGAAGACTAGCTCGTTGGGCGCTAACTCTGCAAGAGTATGACTTTGAGATTGTTTATCGTCCTGGACCGATGAACGTTGTCCCGGATGCTTTAAGTCGTTTGCCCACGATTAATTCTATTTCTCCACAGCCTAAGTTAGTTTTCCCAGTGTTACCGCCATCTATTGATTTATCGCAGCTTCGGAAAAGTCAATAGCAAGATAAAGATTGTCTTGCAATGATTCGCTATTTGTCTCAAGGTGTACAAATGCCGTACGATTTGGAAAGAAGAGTTATAAGGGAAATTCAGAATTTTTTTGTTGAGGATGGAATTTTGTGTCATGCGTCTGTGCCGTCTGGGAAATGTCGAAAGTCTGATGTCGTGTTAGTCCCAGTAATACCGCATGCTATGATTCCTCAGATTTTGAATGATTTTCATGAATCACCTTACGGAGGTCATTTTTCATCATCAAAAACGTACGCAAAACTTCGTGATCATGTTTTCTTCTTTAAGATGCACTCAGTATGTAAGATGTTTTGTGAATCGTGCGAAAAATGCCTAAAAAGGAAACCGATGAATGTTACTCCGAATGCTCCTCTGCAGGAAATGCCTGTCCCTGCAGGAGTACTTGATATGGTTTTTGTTGATTTAGTTGGACCATTTCCGAAAACGTCCAACGGTAATACGTACATATTATCGATTACGGATTATTTTTCACGTCATGTACATCTAGTACCCATTGTGGACGCTAAAGCCAATACATTTTTGAGAGCTTTTGTTGAGAAATATTGTCACATATTTGGGTTTTGTCACACACTGATGTCTGATAATGGTAGTCATTTCAAAAATTCAGAAGTTGATGTTTTTTGTAAAAACATGAATATCGTGCACAAATTTTCTAGCGCGGAACATCCTGCTTCAATGGGAATTTTAGAGAGAAGACATAGAGACATAGCTTCCATTTTGTCTCAGTTTGTAGACCAGTCACATCGAGATGACTGGGACAGTTGGCTTTCTTACGTTTCTTTTTGCATGAACACCGCTTTCCATGAGTCCTTACAGGATAACAGCTTTTTCCTCATGTTTTTGCGTGACGCCGTTCTGCCGGTAGATGCCCTCATGAAATCCAGAACCTTTTATGATTCACACGTATCATATAAATCGGAAATGCTTGGAAGGATGCAGAAAACTTACGAACATGTGTGGAAAAATATTGATGAAAGTAGGGATACGCAAAAGTTTCAGCATGATAAAAAGTCACATTTTAAACCACACGAAGTGGGAGACGTGGTTTATTTAAGAATTTTGAAGAAGGGAAGAGCACATAAGTTGAATGACACTCATTTTGAAGGACCTTATCGTGTGATTGCAAAGGTCGGAGTAGTCGATTACGTCATAAAACATATGCATAAAAAGTTGAAGCAAAAGACGGTGCACTACGATTTGTTAAAACCGGGAAAAACTCGTAATCCTTGGGTGGTTGACCCACCTGACCAGGGGGAGGAAGAAAGGGAGGATTCCGATTTTGGGGATGGGGAGGATGTAGTTAGAAATAGTGACGTTAGCAACCCACTAACCCAATCTAATGATGACACAGACTTGGAAGCTGCAGATCTGTCTGTATCTATTCCTCATCCTCGCACTCCCAATGACGGTAATTTGACGACAAGGACGGATGCTCGACCAACTTTGACTAGTACGCCACTTTTGACTCGTACTGAGACACGCACACAGACACCACGTCACACGCCATTTCATTCATTTTTAAGTGCAGAAGATTCTGGACACTTACAGCCGCGTGCGCTTTTCCCAGAAAATGATACAGATCGTAGTGAATTGGTGCTGGAATTGTCGGAATCTCCAGAGGAACCGGCTGTTGAGGATAGTCCGACGGTTGACCCACCAAATTTGCGCCCTTCACGAATGACGAAACCACCGGAACGATTGGGATATGATCGCCCTGGCGGAGTAAACGCCACAGGCATTGATAAGGCGATGGCCTTGAGCATTTTACAGAAATTGTTGGAATGATCTTGTATCACTCCAAAAATTACTGAAGAAACTTGTTGTTTTTATAGGAAATAGGATGTCGAATAAGAATTTTTTTGGGTGTGTGAAAATTATGTTACTTGTGATATGTTGCTAGTGATTTCCAGCTTTTGTAAATACCTTGTCTACCGCTATGAATTTTGCAGGTGATGATTTTTGTGATGAGTTATGTCAACCACCTCTGTCGCTGCCATCGACTGCATCGTCAGGTCACACCCTCTACAATAAACCGCGAAGAAGATGTCATGCCCAGCAATTTGAAGCAGCGTGTTGCAGCCCAAAGTCAGCCTAAGTCTCAGCTCGTATGGGAGATGTTTCCCTCGTCAGTTGCCGTTGTTGCGCGTACAGTTCAGTACGTCGCCGAAGGAACTGTCTGCTGTTGCTGTGTGGTGGCGTTCAAGCCACAGGTGTGCTCGATACTGAGCAGTTTGAAGAAGATAAGCTGAGCAGCTGCATTGCCAGGGGCAGGAGTAACACGGCTGCCTGCGTTTGTCCGCGTTTGTCTGCGTTTGAAAACTTCAGTTTGCGCATCCTCGCGTTAATCCACGTTGTTGTCATCAACCTACGCATCCTTGCGTCAATCAACGATGTCGTCGTCAACCTACGCATCCATGCGTTTCTGCGTTTGTCGTCGTAAACCTGCGCATCCTTGCGCTCCGACGTTGGTCGACATCACCCAGCGCATCATACATTTATCTGCGTTTGTCGACGTCACTGCCACCCCCACGTTATGTGCATTTGTCGACGTCATTTTGCGCATCCTTACGGTTATCAGCGTTCGTCACTTTCAAGCTGCGCAACCATGCGTTGCTTACCTACGATTGTTTACGTTGACTGCGTTAGACTACGTTTTGCTCCTCCAGTCAACTGTAACCTACTGTCAGTCGTCGTCTTGGTATGCTCCAGTCGACGCCCTACCAGTCGTCGTCGTCGGCATCAGGAGCAGCGAAGCTGAGGATGATCGTGATCGTGATTCGTGTGCGGTATAGACAATCGGCAAGAAGGACTTGAGGTGTGACTACGGTGCAGTGCGATAGGTCGAATTGCGTTATCACTTTGATACGCTTTCTGAAAATGTTATATGTCCGTATCGGTCGGATACGTGTTATTGTGATCGGAAAAACAACTTTAAAAGTTTTGTTATGTTTTGGCAACATTTGCATTTGTTTTGTGCTGGGAGGTATTTTAGATAGGGGGTTGGATCAAGGGAGGAGTAAAATAAAATTGGGGCAGATTAAAATTGAATTTCAGAACTGAGGTCAGTTCTTTTTGGAAGGGGGGAGGTGTAACCAAGGTGTACTTTCACCAAGGGAGTTCACGACACCTTGGTTTCTATAAGTTTAATTCCGCCAGGTAACAACAGGTTCCTGGCGATGAATAACCTGAGCCATTCAAGTTTGAATTGGGGCGAAATTTAATACAATGCTGGGCAGTCTGTTTTGAGTGGGACCGGTGAACGGTCGTTGCTGGAGATGTTAAAAGTTAAGTGTTGAGTTTTATTTATTACCTGCTATCTATCGCCATTGTATTGAAAATGTAAATACACGAATATGTTTTTCTACAATTGACCAACGAGGTAGAGTTTAGTGGGTGTTTTTATTTTGGTTTTGTTAAGCATGGTCCACACCGCTCGGGGACCATGTCGTAACAGATAACTTTCCGTAACAGTAGAGAGATTAAAGACGTAGTAAAATTAACGCTTAGTAACAGCTAATTAACGCATTATAACAGTACGCAGGAGTAGGACTGCGAAAGTGAATACTCTTTATGACTAACTCTCCTTGCCGATGCAAAATAGCCGTGGACCTAGCTGTCCCGAACGAGCACCGTGTTTTGGTTGACACATGATTTGAGTCGTTAGTGAGACGTTTTCTTGTTTTTCCTCGGGATCACTGGCGTGTTTCATATCATTGGACATAGTCAATCAATCAATCAATCAATAATTGATTGATTGATTTTCTATACTGCACATTTCTATACTGCATTGATTTTCTATACTTTCTATACTGCACTATTTTCATCTTCTTCAGTAAGTAAATAAAATTTCATCATCATAATCTTCTTAATCCATCTAAAATTGGCACTGAACGTGCCCGTACGGAGTATATGAAAAATAATAAAGGAAAGAAAAAGAAAAGAAAAAGATCCGACTAAACTAAACGAAATACTATACAAACGGACTATATACGTAAAAAGTCGGATTTAAGGTAGTGGCTAATTTTCACTTCTACTACTGGGACATCTGCAAAACCTCCATTACCTTGAATCTCCTTGACACCTCCTTGAACTTGAACCTAGGAAGCCGATTGCAGATTTTCTACTGATCAACTTGTGTACATATTTTACCATGTTTGTCACAAGGGCTAATAGTGTCCTATTAGTGTCCTAGTCCACTTGGAGCGGGATCGACTAAAAAGAGGCACGGCACGGAACAGCATGGCGAAGAAGGCACGAGTAATAAAAAGAGATTAGCAAATAGACAAGTAAGTGAGAGTGAATCAGAATCAGAATCATTCTATTTATCCCAATGTTCGTTAAAATAGCCTGGATGTCAAAACGTTAAAGGACCCCTCTTGCTTATTCTGCCTTTTATAATATACTTAGCTCCCATACAGAACTATAAGCTTCTAAAATACCCACCTTTCTCCATTGTTTCGTTTCGTATCTATGAATTTTAGCGCTTTCTCGGGGTTTCCGAGTTTTCCCGTCACCCAACGAAAAGTTTGCCGGAATCTCCAATGTCCGCTGGCAACTCTTTCACATATAAGGATGTGATAATCTTCTGTTTATTACTTCTTTTATTTGCTTAGTTTTCCCACTTTTTAATCAATGCACGTTCAGTTTACAAATGTTTTGCGCCCAGCCGCCGCGTCGGAGAGCAGGAAGGCTGGGTATAGTCGACAAGCGCCAACAAAAGAATAGCTAGTTCTAGGTGGAAAGTAATGGTATTTCCAAAAACGCTTTTTCTGATTCATTTCATAGGGGAAAAGATCATTTCTAGTAAGAGATGTGCTTAACTAAAAGCACAAAATAAACACATTATGAGCACTATTGGTTTCTATCCACTGTTGTGTGATGATCTTGTTTGCTTTCTGCTGTACTGCTGGCTGTGCTTAGTCGGTGATTTCTGGGTCGCAGCGTTTTAATTTCTCTGCCCGAAGTGTGCTGCCGCTAGGAGTTGAAAATTGTGGACAGCATTATTGCTGCCCCTCACTCTGAAGCCTGAAAGGGCCCTTTCAGTGTTCGTGTCTATTTTTAGTAACACTATGTCATGCCGTGCCTCTTTTATTACTCATGCCTCCTACAGTATGTCTGTCCGTGCCTCTTTTTAGTACTCGTGCCTCCTACAGTATGTCCGGCCCTGCCTCTTTTTAGTACTGGTGCCTCCTACAGTACGTTGTGCCGTGCCTCTTTTTAGTACTCGTGCCTCCTACAGTATGTTGTGCCGTGCCTTTTTTTAAGTACTCATGCCTCCTAAAGTATGTCGGGCCGTGCCTCTTTTAGTACTCGTGCCTCCTACAGTATGTCGTGCCTTGCCTCTTTTAGTACTCGTGCCTCCTACAGTATGTCCGGCCCTGCCTCTTTTTAGTACTCGTGCCTCCTGCAGTATGTCTGGCCGTGCCTCTTTTTAGTACTCGTGCCTCCTACAGTATGTCCGGCCCTGCCTCTTTTTAGTACTATTGCCTCCTACAGTATGTCTGGCCGTGCCTCTTTTTAGTACATGTGCCTCCTACAGTATGTCTGGCCGTGCCTCTTTTTAGTACTGGTGCCTCCTACAGTATGTTGTGCCGTGCCTCTTTTTAGTACTCATGCCTCCTACAGTATGTTGTGCCGTGCCTTATTTTAAGTACTCATGCCTCCTAAAGTATGTCGGGCCGTGCCTCTTTTAGTACTCGTGCCTTCTACAGTATGTCGTGCCTTGCCTCTTTTAGTACTCGTGCCTCCTACAGTATGTCTGTCCGTGCCTCTTTTTAGTACTCGTGCCTCCTACAGTATGTCCGGCCCTGCCTCTTTTTAGTACTCGTGCCTCCTGCAGTATGTCGGACCGTGCCTCTTTTTAGTACTCGTGCCTCCTACAGTATGTCGGACCGTGCCTCTTTTTAGTACTCGTGCCTCCTACAGTATGTTGTGCCGTGCCTCTTCTTAATACTCGTGCCTCCTACAGTATGTTGTGCCGTGCCTCTTTTTAGTACTCGTGCCTCCTACAGTATGTCGGGCTGTGCCTCTTTTTAGTACTCCTGCCTCCTACAGTATGTTGTGCCGTGCCTTTTTTTAGTACTCATGCCTCCTAAAGTATGTCGGGCCGTGCCTCTTTTTAGTACTCGTGCCTCCTACAATATGTCCGGCCGTGCCTCTTTTTAGTCTATCCCGATTGGAACTGCTAAACTAGAATATGAAAAATTAACACTGCGCGGGCTAGTGATAGTGCTGATAGTTCTGGCTAGAGGAGTGAACTGATGTGGCGGGAACAACGGAAGAAACCCTTACGAGTTGACAAAAATGACTATTGTTAACTTTATAGTAGCTTTTCTTCTTGAAAATTCTAGCAACGGCCAAAATTATTCACAAATAAGGAAACTGAATCCACCCTTAATCACAGCGAGTCAGTCATTCAATTCGCTCATGAATTATCAATGGGGCATACTCTATACTCTAGCTTACTGGACACTCATTTTTTTCTTGAAGACACGGCTAAGTATTAGATAGAATTTATTTAAGTTTTTATTCGTATAATAGTATGTTTTTTTTTCTTTTTGGTCTGATCGGAGGATCCCGAAGGGTTAGAATCGAACCGCACTAGCTGATACAACGCTGATGCTTTGTCCCGGATTGAAGTCGCAACTTTAAATTTTAGCTCCTCATTGCGAAGTATAGTTAGTTTTACGTTACACGAAACTTCATTTCGGTTTAACACCACATACAGCAACCAATTGAACTTAGTTTTTGGCTTGGGGGGGGGGGCATGCTGCCTTTTGACACAAAAATCTGTCTTTCTCACCACTGACATTCAGTTCACCTCCTTCGAACCACTGAATCTTGGCCTCTTCTGGGTTATACTGCAGCACGATGTCGAAATCCTTGGTCCATCGAAGTCGTTCTCTGGCAACAGTGCCCCAGAACTTGTCAGGCTGCAAATGTAGATATTTTCTTTCTAAATTTTTCTTTTCTTCTCGTAGTATCAGTAGCAATGATTTCCGAATGTCAAATACTAAAGTTTACTATATAGCATTCAGATCCTAAACACCTTTCCTTTTCTCGAGACTAACGAAAATATTCCTACCACCCTGTCAGAAGCTATAGCAGATAACACAAGGATGCGCGTTTTCAACAGAAAAACTCAACAAGACAACACTTCGGATGTAATCTGTTGTCGCGAAAAACGTGATGCAGGACATGTTATGCAGAACAAGCATTGCCAGGAAGAGCAGAAAAACTGCGAAAAAGCATTTGCTACCTTTTATTTTTAAGTAAGTAACGAATTTATTTAAAAAAAACACTGTCATGGCAATGCCAAATTTGGGTATTACGTCAAGTATACGTCACATTTTATAATATACGCCTTACTCAATTAATCATCAATTTGTCATCACATACCTATTATAGTATACAAATTATAAAGAAAAACAAAACACGGACGTTGGAATAATATCAAAGACAGCTACCGCCGTCATTATAAATTTTCGTGAAACCCGGAACGAAGCTTTTCTGGTACCGCGTATGTGTTGCAGGTACGGGAGACAACTTTGGAACCTTTGAACTTGCGACCCTCTCCTGTCGGTTTCTTGTGTTTCATACGGGGAGGACCTTATAACCAACCGCTAAGCTCAGCCGCAGCCTCCGACTCTCAAGGGTATCCATAGTAAACTTTTTTGGAGAGCAGAATAGGGAACTTTGGGCTCACGACTTATTATTAGGAGTGCACGTTTCTGTATTCTTTCTATTTGTTGGGTCTGTTCGACAGTAAGGGCAAAGTGCCAAACAGCAGCCGACTATTCCAAAGTGGATCGAATGAAAGAAATGTAAATTTGGACAAGATGGGAATTAGGTACTTGGAACTTAGCCAGAAATTTTGACAGCTGTACACCAGCGCTTGCACGCTTTAGCAGTACGTTGGTGTTGTCCTCCCATTTAACCTCAAACGTGATTTTTACAAAAAGGAGCTTTATCTTCTGTACCTGTAAACCTAAGGGAGTGTTTCTTCAAAGGAAATACTAGTTTTGAGGTAGGAAAAGGTTAAAATTGCACTTTTGTCTTCGTTTACCTTCATGTCCAACAACCTGGCTTCATTTTTAATGTCTTCTATTATGCTTGCAGCTTTGCTTTCAATATTTCTGTAGCATACTTCGGTCAAGCTTTGTCGTCAAGACATCGGAAAATTCCGCAGATGTTTTTGGCGGTTTTCCTGCTCTTCCTGGCAATGCTCGTTATGCACGAAATTTCATGCATGATGTTTGTCATGACAACAGATTGCATCCCAGTCATTGTCTATTGAAACCGCATGTCCTTGTTTTGTATGTTATTAACGTTCTGACAGTGCAAAGTCAATTTCAGGCCGGTAACCCTTTTCCAGTAAACAAATTTGTCTTTTGGCTGCTGCTACGCCAATTTACTTTCCGTCTCAAACCACGGGACACTTGACAACACTATATATGTATGTATTGTTAAATCTTTCAACTGCCCGATCCACAGAAGTATAGTCCCTTCCGAAAAGCTGGCGAAAGCCACCGCAACGTAGCTATTGCGGTTTAAAACGCTGCAGCCAATCAAATTTTCCCTTCTTTTCTAAATGTGTAAATTGAAGCGCAAGCTTAACATTTTAGCCTGCTAGGTAATGCTGCTATTTATAACGTGATGTAGATACGTATTTGTCTATTCTTATGATACTGATATGAAAGAATTATCTATTGTTATGGTTGACATGTGTTCTAATGATTTGTAATAATATTAACAAAACAAATTTGGTGTGGAGCCATGACAGGTTTCTAGCGAATAAAATGATTGATCTGTCTATAGATTATGTATGATTATAACCCATTGAACAAATAATACAGCATATGTCCGTTTTTGATAGTTAAAAACAGGTTGCAGAGGAGAATGACATTTGCCCACTTTGTTGGTGTGGGCAGGACTCCGTTGACCACCATTCTCTTGGAATCGCTTTCCGAAAAGTAAAGCGAGAATCCGTCGAGCGCAAGAACAAGCAAAAAGTCGCTGAGCCTCAGTTGCACCTTTACAACTTCTCGCTGACTTGCCGAAATCTCTTTCCACTCTTGCGAAGTGGATTCATTTTGGCGGAAAACGAGCGAAACGAGCGGAGCGCGAGAACAGCTTTGGCAAGCGAATCGACTTTTAGCCGTCACAAGAATAGCTGGCGCATAAGGTCGAGAAGCTTTCCATACCACCAGAATCGCCGTGATCATGATCTTTTCCCTGGTATCTTGCAATAAACAAAAGTGATATTCATGAGCTCGGTTTGAATGTACTGAAAGCAGAAAATAGTATGTGTTGTTATTTTTGTGGTCTGAATATTTGTTGGCATCTGTTATATAACCATATTTGGCTTTTTCAATAAACTGTCATTATAATTATTTAATCAAACCACTAGACCCTGTCACTGGCTGCGCTTCAGTTCATTTCATTGGCTGCTTTTCATTGGATGAGTGCATAGGTCAGAGTATTGTTTCTCTTATTGGGGAAAGATGGGATAAGAATAAAAACAAAAATATTTTGAACCGTAACTTGATTGTCAACGTCAGGGGCGTCGCTAGCCAAAACTCGAGGGGAGGGGGGTGGCAGGGCGCGAGGGGGGGGGGGGTCCGTTTCAACTTTTCGTCTAATATGTGATAATAAAACTGGTGATAACTGCTAGCGTTGAAGACTGAAGATTAGAAGCCTGGTTGTATCTCGGAGCTCAGAAGCGGTTTGGAGGGCTCGAGCAGTGAGGTGAGTATTTTAAAATATACCACTGGCAGATGTCCGGAAAGCCGAAGAGTCATACCAGTTAGAAACAATCGCCCAGAAACACAGTATATCCGCAAAACTTTATATCAGACAGAATGAAAATGAGCGCCGCAGTCGAAATTTTTGAAGTGGGCCATGACTTTTTTGGCGCAAAACTCTACTCCTCCGTAACAAAATCTACATAGCTTTTAATGCGGCCCAAGCCCCGAAGTTTCAAGCCTAAAACCCGAATGAAATGACCGACTTTCCAGTAGATAGAGCCTACTAGGAAAGACGCCGCAGGCAAATTCTGTGGAATCCTGAATGACCAGACTGCCTTTTCGGATCCCAAATGAAGGTAAGGGCTACTTACCAGGATCTGCCCGTCTATCTTTGTTCACGACGATTCCAGAAAAATGTGAGATATTTAGCTGGAAGTCAAATAATGTGCTTCACTTCGAGCCTTTCCAAAAAATAAGTACTGAGTCATCCAGAAAAAAAAAACAAAATGGAGTTGGCTTGTTCTGAATTTAGAGTTCAAACACAAAATAAAAATCAAACGACGTGTAGCAATAATCAGACCCGTCATTTAATCTTCTCTCATTGCTCACGAAGCCAATTTATTTTTTAACGTCAGACTGGACAAAACTTCTTATTATTAAATGCTTTTCTACTAAAATACAAAGGATGTTTAAATGAATCTAACAAACTAATGGAAAGGTACGCCACAAGCGAAATCAGCCTGGTTTTTACTTGAATCGAGAGATACTAGTAGACAACAGATCGCGGTAAAACTTAGATTAAAACTGTGTGCTGCAGGGCGAAATTCAAGATTTGTCTTCTGTCGGTCATGGAAGTTCTAAAGGAAGATCTAACAGTTATACTTCTCATTCTGACAAAATATGAATAAAACCTCTTCGTATCTGAATGACTAGAAATAGCCTGCCTCTCGAAACATACGACTAAGAACGCAATTCCTGAAGTTTCCCACGCTCGAGAACCCAGAACAGCTGACGCCTTAATAACCAGCTTTTCTGACTTTTCCGGGCGCACTGCCAGCCCCCCATTTAGCTTTTCTGAGCGCCCAGATGAGCTGAATTTCCGTTTTAGCCTTTTCCTTTCTTCGAGGGGGTGTGGACCCCCCCCCCCCCCTTAGTGACGCCCCCTGGTCAGCGTAAGCCTTTTTTTTTCTTTATCAATATGGCCGTTTTTTGTGTATCGTTCCTATAAGAGCCTAATGCTTAGAGAAAACGCATGTTCATTTCCAATATAGAATTACTTACATTCTTGATACTGAACTTATACAGTTCCTCGTAAGTTTTCACATCGGGAAATATCCTGTCTAACTCCTGAATTCCCACACTTCCAGCCTTCGATGCTAAAAATCTGAATCCTGATTCTGCTGGCTTTCCTAGTAACAATTTTTTCACAACCATCTTCAGTAGAGGCAAGTCTGTTACTAACACTCGTCCGAATTTGTTAACCATACTTCTGATCCTGTTTACCTACGAAATGGTTGTCTAAAATTAGCCGTTGGCAGAAGCGTCCATAAAAGAACGTACTTTATATTCAAACACGGTTGTATTATGCAAGAAAACGAAGTTTTAGAAAAGTTTGATTTTAAATACACACGTCTCGAGAACTCCTTTGTTTGGAAGCAAGGCAGTAATATGGTATGTTTAAATAATGTATACAACGGATATGTCAGCGACGGTGCTTCATCAGCGATATTTCACGCTGATGAAGCATCGTAGCATTCTTAGCTGACGTATCCGTTGTCTACATTATCTGAATATATGTTTCAAAGTAAACTTGGGCTCAAAGAATAATTATAGTAATATGTTAATATTTAATCTATGTCACGGTAACCCGTCATTACGTCCACCCGTCTTATCGCCCACCAGTCACTTCGCCTAAAAATTCCGTGAGTTCGAGTGACAGCGACCCGTCTCTCTATCAAATTAAAGAAATTAATTGATATGAAAAAAGGGGTAGGGACTATTACCAGTCAATCAATACAGTCAATCTAGCGTCAAATATGACTTGACCGCAAACATATTGCAATAGAAATGATTTTTACACCACCTTGTACAGAGAAAAATCTGTACAACATATCAAAAGTTGAGAAACCTAGGTGGGCGCAAATATTTTTCATAAAGAGTTTTCTTAATATTCAAACTTTTTTAGCGTTTTCAATGTTTTTTGTTGTTTTAAGCAGAAATTCTCTAGTTTCTTGAAGGACCTGTCTTACCTATAATACTAACGCAACCTACTTCCATAATCACTCCATACAATTCTAAACCCGGAGACCCCTATTTTGTACGGTACATTCTACCCCCTCTAACATAACTACTCTGATTTTCTCACTTGCCATGTTTTGCTACCTTCTATTTGTATCACGCTGTCGCGGTTGTCTGCGAGAAGTTTTTCCATCAGAAAGAATGATTATGTAAATTGTTTCCCTGTTTTTGCTACAAGTCAAGGGGTCTCGGAAGTAGCTTAAAATAGCCAAAACCCTGGGTTATTTCTTAAAAGCACATCCTAGTTTTAAAGTATTCAAATGTTTTAAAATGTTGAAGAGTAAATAGAGCGAGGGGTCCTTTAAGGCTTAGTGTTTACTTCATCTGAAACACATTTCTGAAGTAGTTTTGTCTGCTGAACTCGAATATCACATCAGGTTTGCGCCACGACCAAAAGTTTTTTCACATTCAACACCATACAAGAAAGTAATGGTTCTTTTATTCAAACAATTTTTACACGGATACGTCAGCTCTGATTTTTCATCTATAGCACAGTCGTTTCACCGCAAACAAATCGCAACAGAAAGAAACCGTCGTCTAGAGAAAAGGAAAGCGTTCGACGTGTCAAAAGTTGGAAACCTATCTCAAGTAAAAGTTATGTTTTATGTCGTTTATTATTTATTTTTTTCAGCTGTTATTTTCGATTTTCTAAGAGCTTGCCGTTTGCTTCATGGGTTACGTCATGTTCTGAAGGTAATTTTCTGCGCTGATTTGAAATATTGCCTCAGATTCAAGAAATATTCAACCTACAAATGTTTCACATTCATCACCATAAAAGAACTTTCTTTTGAACCCAATTACTGATCGATTGGATACTACCATATCAAGTAGAATTCTTCAAAATAATCTTGTTCATCGTCTCTCAATCATTAATTACAAATCGAATCACAGATAACAACAATTACTTTGGTAAAAGGCTGAGAAAGTCTAGGCCTACCCCTTCCAATCTAGTGCAAGGATATGTACATTTTGTTCCATCACTTTACTTACACGTCATCTAGAGTGCTATAAGATGGTTTTCGCGAGATTCGGGAAATATTGGGAAAGAGATTCCTGGAACCTCTGTCCAGGTTCCTCTGGAACTTATGGACCTACTGGACAGATTGCAAAGTCGCATGGAAGTCTCAAATCCCCTGGAAATTGTTGAGCTCTGTATTTCAACAGTTTAAGAATTCCCACCTAAGCACTCAATTTCCCGCGGAGCTTTCAACTAACTTTCTAAATTTACTATCCGGGGTAGCTCCTTCGGTTACCAACCAGCGCGAAAACCATTGGAAAGTGGTTCTGACTTTGCTTTCCAGCTCGCGAAAACTTTTCTTACATTTGCTTTCGTTGGAGTCGAGAGTTGTCAACGCTCCATGCAATTGTTTTCAATGGAGCGGCTCAAACCTAGAATCCTAACCTTAGAATCCCTAGACGAGGTTAGCAAAACCATCCGTCGTCTCTGACCTTTCGAAATTAAACCATCATGAAGTTGAGACGATGAACACAACGAAAAAATCGGCCTATACCAAGAAGACAAGGAAACTAAAAGTTGCCTTTTTTGCGGGTACCATGGTATCTTTCACCACGGTTACTGGATTTGCAATTAGTCCTTTTTGCAGTTATCGTGGTATCTGATATACGGTTGTTCTGCAAAAACAAAAATTGCTGCAATCGCGCTTTTCAAAGTCATCCTAAAAGAAAAACTGATATTCAGTCACATCACTAAGTGCCAAACTTCTTTCCCAACAATTTGACAAAAAATTATGAAAGTGAGATCACTTTTTCAGATACCACGATCAGTTACCGCAGTTGGAGCGTAGTATCTGAATATCTGATATTCAGATGTATTATATGTGTATTATAGTGTAATATGTTCATTGGCAACTGTGCCCAAATTGCCCAACGACTTAAGATCGTAACATGACCAAGGCTGGAGTTCCGACGATGAAATTCGTTGTACCTATAGACCCTAAGTTTGGGAAGAGACTTTTGGATACATCCCCCACCCTCCACGTTCATGAGCAACTAGGCCCGCAAATCGCCCAATGACTTAATATCGTAAATTTACCAGGTTTGGACTTAGGACAGTGGAATTTCATGTACCTTGATCCTAGGGTTAAAACTATAGTTTGGGATTTTCATCTCCCCCACTCTCCCTGTCCAGGGGGTAACTTTGCCCAGATTCCCGCGAGTTAAGTTAGTGGCTTTCCCAGGTATCAAATTGAAATCTGGTAACTTTCTTAGACTGAGGCCTATTTGAGTATGAGTTTATTACTCAATCCCAACAGTCTCAGGGATCGCGAGTTCAAACTTTGCTCTCAGCGATTCAAGAAAGACGTCGGCAGCTGGAAGTTTGGAAATCACATCGTGGAGGCTTGCAACGAACTTCCGTCCCACGCCGTTGCCAACCCATCAGTCGATGCATTCCAAAAAGCACTCGACTAACATGATGGACCCGACAAGTGTTGTGTTAATAATTTTCGTAGAATTTGTAGCGGCGTGCCTTTCTTTGCTGTTACTGACACCCTGGTCACACTAGGGTAAAAACAGCGCAGGTTGGAGAAACAGCACTGATTTCGCTATTGAAAACTTGTCTACATCTAAATCTGCGCTGTTTTGAGCTTCGTGTGACCGTTGTCTTAGATAAATGATGATAGTGATGCTAGTTTGGAGTCTAATAGGTACTAAACCTTGTAGTGGGTCTGGACTGGAATGTGGAGAATTACTAAGGTGATTATTTGTTATCGTGCCTTTGCTTTTATCATGCTTTGGCTGATGTAAAATTTGTGTGACTGGGTATGATTATTTATACTTACTTAAGTTACTGAAAGTTGTTCAGCCCCATCCGGCAGTTCGCCTGCCTGTTCGATGCTCTGTTTGTCTGATGAGTTTTTAATTGGTTGATATTGTAGCTATTTTAACCATTCAGCCAATGTGTTGAACTTGCTGTTGTTTTCTTCCCAGAACTTATCAACTCTGTTTTTGAAGCTGTTTATATTTGGTACCTGGACCATGTTCGGGCAGGTTTTGAAGTTATTTTTTGTGTGCACTCGAGCGCTGCGATCTGAGCAACATAATTTGTTTTAGGACATATTTACATTTGTAAAAGAAATAATCTTTAAAGTTTAACTGAAAAGGCAGCTTATTTTTACATCTGATATTTGGATACACTGAAATATTTTGACTCGTCATAGGGATTTGTATTTTTTTTTTCACCTTGGGCTCTAGTAATAACGCGCTGCTTGCATAACGACACGAAACCATCCAGACGCGGAGAATAATGCTTTGGCCCCACTATAGTCACACCTGGTATAATAACGCCGGTAATAAGACCGTCTTACGGTCGAAACTGGGAAGAACATTCGCCGAAACCGTAAGATAGTCGAGATGGGAAAATCCATCTCCGCTATTTTGAAACGTATCTTTGGAGTCTTTGGACCAATCACAGACCAGAGTCACTAGTTGTGTTTTTGCAGATACCATGGTATATACACGGCCTAAATTCGTTTTTGTAGTTGTCGTAACGGTCAAAAGACGTTTTTGCAGTTATAGTGTAGTTATAGTCAGATATTCAGATACTACGGTCCGACCGTGGTAACTGGTCGTGATATCTGAAAAGTCATCGCACTTTCATCAAATTTTGTCAGATTGGTGAGAAAGAAGTTTATCACTTAGTCCTGTAACTGGATATCTGTTTTTCTTCTGGGATGACTTCGAGAAGTGCAATTTCGACAATTGTCGTTTTTGCAGAGCACCGTGTATCAGATACAACGATAACTGCAAAAACGACTAATTGCAGATCCAGTTACCGTGGTAACAGATACCATGGTATCAGCAAAAACGTAACTACTGACTTTAGTCAGTTTTGTTTACCTTTGAGTGATGATGGTGGTAATATGTCTCCGACTTTCTTCGTTCCAGGTGTGACCAGGATGAAACGTAAGAGTGGGTAATAACCAAATTAGCGAACCAAATTACGTACAGATGTGACTAAATGTGGCAGGGGCATAAAGCAAAGACCTGTATTTCCAGAGACGCTAATCTCTATCGGACAAGTACGACTGTAGTAAGTAGGAAAATGATGTTAAGATATGTCTTACAAAGAATCGGACATTTTTATTTAATTTTTTGCCAGTGGCTTACATTTGTAGTTGTTAAAGTTTAACTGAAAAGGGCAGCGAAGGGACAGTCTTGTTACCTCACTTATTTACTTAGAGAGGCTTGAAGACCCGATGAAAATGCGTTACTTTGTTGCTCCACTATTCACGAATAACCAATTTTCAAATAGTGGAATTTCCCTGTCAGATTTGTGGTATTACCTGTGTCACATGCTTGACGAAAATGATTTATGAACATTTTTTTGTTCAGGCACTAAGCAGTCTTCGCCAAGCTTATCACTGCCCACTAAAAAGCCGCGTCTGTGTGCCGATTCAAATATTCCGCGTCATAATAGTATTTACGCTGTGGGATAGCCGTAGATAAGGATAACCTCACTACGAGAGCAGATAGTGGAAAATCAAAAAATCTCTTAGCAGAATCCAAATAACTCAGCGTATTCAAGTAAATGATGCAAAAATAAGTTTGCTTACTTTAAAGGACCTGTCTTATCTATAATACTAACTGCGTCTGCGAGAAGTTTTTGCATCAGAAAAACCGGTTATGTAAATTGTTTCCCTATTTTCGCTAAGTCAACGGGTCTCACAAAAGGCTTAGTACAGCAAAAACCTGGGGTTATTTGTTCAAAGCAGAGCCTAGTTTTACAGTGTTCAAATATATTAAAATACTGTAAGTTGAAGGGTAAATAGTGCGAGGGGTCCTTTAAATACTTAAAGCGTAGAGAGACAAGCACATAGAGGTACACAAATTTGAAAGAGTAAGTTCATTGGATGAAACCGATTATCGATAGAGAACAGACAAACTAAGTGACGTCGTTTTTCAACCGTGTTTTCGTCAACTGTTTCGGGCGTGTTTTTAGGGGGAAAAGTGATGTGTACGTAGACTATAGGAGGGTTTTCGCGAGATCTCGGAATCACTTTCTGGCGAGGGAAGCGCATTGCGAAAACTTTGGGAAAGCGATTCCCGGAATAACTTTCCACTTTCCCGCTTGACTGATTGCGAAAAGACATGGAAAGCTGACATCGCCGGGAAAATGTTAAATTACAAACTATTTCTAATAAATTTGGTTCACTTAACGGTTCTTTGATTCTCATATATTCTATCGAAGCCACCCTAATAACGCTTGCCATTTTCTTTATTTATTAGTGATACTTGCATTGTTTTTTCCACACCTTTGAAATTCCCGCCGAAACATTCAACTTTCCGCGGAGCTTTCCACTATCTTCGTGGAATCCCCTTCCGGGAAAGCTGCTTCCGAAGCGCAAAAACCGGGTTGGAGAGCTCGGCAACTTTCCGAAGTAGCGCGAAACCCATTGGAAAGTGATTCCGACTTCGCTTTCCAGCGCGCGAAAACCCTCCTTATCTGATCTCTGTCGGTTAAACTCTAATGCGTTGGACCATCAGGAACCCGCGGACTGAGATTCCCGATTCCTGCCAGGATTTTTAGCACCATAATCAGGTTCTAACGGAAAAGCTTAGATGACGTGCAGAAATCAAACTGGGAAACCCTGATTGTGATTTTGCTTCTTTGCGCCATGGGTGGAACAATTTAATCGACTCTCAGCGAAATATCGCGGCAATCTTGTCACAGAGATCGTAGTTAATAATAGTTTTTAATTGCCGTATATCTTTACAGATACATGAGCAGCGTTTACAGACAAAAGTTGTAAAGTCACGTTCAGTGGCATTCCACAGCGAATAGACAGTCGCTGTTCACATGTTCAGGTGATGTACTAAAGTATTGTCTGAACGAGCGTCTGTAATGGGAAGACACTGTTGCTGTACATAGTACAAACTTGTTTTGGTGCCTTGCTCTATACCTATAGGCTGTTTCTTACCACGCTCCCCGGCGTGGTAAGCAAGTTACAATTCCTTACTATTTAATTACTAACTTCTCACGAGGTTAGAACGAAAACAGTAAGTAATAATAAGTTAAGGGATGATTCCCATCTCCGTGAGCTGACTCACAGCTAATGCCAGCGTGGGAATATGCTTATTTGAAAGTTTAGTGACGTTAATCCTGTTATCAAAGTGTGATTGTTTAAAACTTTCTGCTACCAGTCTTTTGAGATTTCTTTGTCATACAATAGTACAGCGAAATCTAGGAATGTGCTTGAAGCGTGCTACAGACGGATTTTCCGTCGTCTGATCCGCCTCGATCCCACCCGGAGAGAACATTAGTCAGGTGTTTGTGCTCAACCACTGTCATACTTTCGACGAGATAGTGAGGAAATCTTGAGCATCGTGGCTGCCTTGTGCGATGGCTTCACATCCGCTGTACTACTCTCTTCTTATCTGGCGACATCTGTTAAGTGATGATTAATTAGTGTTTTTGTATTTGAAGTTGAATAAATAAAATAATAATTACTGTTGTAAAAAGGGGGAATACCCACATGTTTGTTCATCTTTCCAACGAAATCGGATTCAAGGCGTTAGATATGGGATCGACTAAAACGAGACACTGCTACTTACGCTATTTCAGCTTTTAGCCGATGTTGATACCCGTTTACTCCTCTCCCGTCTTCGCCATTGCTTATCGCACAAGAAATAGTGAAGGAGGTTGGCAGGAGGCATACTCCGCGCGCTGACCCGCTCTGGAGCGCCTCCATAGAACTTCAGCTTCTACTCCTACTTTTCCTCACCAGCGACTTAACAGCGACTTAGCTTTTTGGAGGTATTGAAAGGTCATGTGGCGCGAAGCTAGTAACCTCCGCTCGTTTCG
This sequence comes from Branchinecta lynchi, assembly GCA_023053575.1. Lineage (NCBI taxonomy): Eukaryota > Metazoa > Arthropoda > Branchiopoda > Anostraca > Branchinectidae > Branchinecta > Branchinecta lynchi. The sequence goes on along the minus strand of JAKZAP010000003.1, from coordinate 2,608,137 downwards.
TAGCGGACAGGATATGGGGAAATATTCGACTCCGCATCTTCATATTACACAGATAGGGAGACGGGCGTTCTGTCAGATTATTTGTTCTTGGGAGGAGGCACAAGTACTAAAAAGAGGCACAAAAAATAAAAGGGCGTTCAGTGTGAGGGACAGGAACAATACTCTAACGCGCCTTCTTTTAGGCTCTGGAGTTACGAGGTACTTACTTCTCTATACCTACTACTTCCTAATCTCTGTTTCTTATTCGTGCCTCCTGTGCCGTGCCTCTTGTTAGTCAGTCCCGTTAGATGTCCTTGGGAACGAGTTCCGCAGAGGCACTTTAGAAGCTTTTTCCCCCAGATGCCCCCATCACTCTCTATCGATCGGAGGCGGGACGGAGATAAATCCTATGGTGTTCCCTATGGAGATTACAGACTATGTCATGGCTCAGTCATGCCCTATCGAGGTGAGAGATCGAACTGAAATGCTTTTTAAAGAATGAAACGTCAGAATGTTCGAACTTTATCTTTAGTGGTCTGCACGTTCACCTACTTGTTGATCGGAGCAGCCGTTTTTGATTTTCTCGAGTCGGAAGCCGAAGTCAAAAGATGGGAGATTCTTGTTGGTACGTATTGTGAGAGTAATTTTTTCAAGATACGGTTATAGTGGAGGTATGCTACCTGAGAGGCTTTTTTAGAGGCCTGCTCAAAGTTTACTTGTGTTTAGACCATTTGTATTCTTCATTTTCCGATACAAGTAAAATGTGTTCTTTCCGAAATAAACGTCGACAAAACTGCACACTCAGTAAATTTGTACGAATTAATAATTACAGAGTCCTTCACTTTTTCTCCCGATTCTACGACTCGAAAATTCCTTTCAGGAGTTTAAAGAATCATCTGTGAATATGTAATACTGATTCTAGAGTTTTGGGTATCAGCTTGCAAACAGTTAATTCTTGCGAATAATCTTGAACGTCTTCTTTCATTTTTATTTTCTTTCTTGTGTGGTACCTTAAATCTTGCCTCACCTTTACGGTGGGCCAAAGCCATTGCCATATCCAGGGAGGGGGGGGGGGGGGGGGCTTGAACCTCCCATAATCATGCAAAAATACTCGTTCATAGTCTTAAACCTTTGGTCTTTCTCCTTGTATTACTGTTTGACATGGGACAGGTCTGACCCTCGGGTAGAATCCTCCCTCCCTGATACAGAACTGGCCAGAGCAGACGTTGAGCTTGTTCAGCAATTGGTGAACATTAGATCAGGATCGACAAGTACAGGTTTGCAGAGGTGTTACTAGCCAAAATAAATTTCTTTTTTTTTCTTTCTTTTTTTTTGGGGGGGAAAGGATTTACCGACTGGTTCGTCCTTTTTCCGATTTTTTTTTGCAGATAAAAACGACTGTTACTGAGAAAAAACAACTGTGTAGACAAAAAATCGACTGATTTTAAGAAACACTACTATCTGTAAGAAAAATGATTATTTTCACGAAAAACCGACTGATTTAAAAAAAATCCACTGTTTCCATGAAAAACTGTTTGACGAAAAATCGCGTGGCTTCGCACCGACTGGGCTATTTTGTACCCACTGGCCGAAAACATTTGGGGGGGGGGGGCGTCGCCCCTAGCTTGATGCCCCTGCAGGTTTGTATAAGGTTTCAACCGCTTTCGACGATGAAACTCGACTTTTGGGGAGAAGAACTTCGTTGAAGTCTTCTTAAACATTTGTATGGGTAGGGGAGCTCGGGGTTGGATCGGACACGGGGTTGGTCTGGACACCCGCAAAACAAATATTAAAAGTTTTCGTTAAAATTGGACACAAATACATAAGATCTGCCTTCTAGTGATCCAACTTTGTACCAGATTTTCATGGTACTTGCTTTTCTGGTTTTGACAAAAAGTTGAAAAAATTGGTTTTCTTGAGGTAGAAGTTTTTAGCTCATGGTCGGTTGAAAAACTGTACGCCGAAGATTAGCGATAATTGGAAGGCGATTAAATGACAATAGAGAGTTTAGTAATTGAGGTGTGTAGCCTGCTTAGTATTAAAAAGATAGATCAGTTAATTTTTCTGTAGTACGCCATTTTGTTATTTCAGTCAGGTTGGTCCGGACAGTTTTGAAGGGGTTGGTTCGGACAGTCTTTCCCTAATGATATGCCATACAAAACCGAAACTGACTTAGAAAAATGCAAAAAGATGTTATCAGAATCCTTATCGTATTATTTTTTAACAAAATTAGTTTGAGAAACTAACGAGCTAAAAAGAGATGGCCACAACCGAAGAAAACTAGCTAGTAGAATGTCTACAATAAAGTAAAACACTAATTTCTTATTTATTTAATGATTTAATATAATTAAGTATGCTTACTATATTTTCAGGAGGAAAAAGAAACACGAATTCGTCCTTATGAAGTTATGTTTGGGAAAATGTTCTTATGTCGGAAAGTCGAAAGAAAAGGAGGTTCATTGAATAAAAGTTCGTTGTGGGGCTTGAAGATATTCTTTCTGCGTACAACTGGGCGTAAAATCATCTTTCTGTAGAATCGACCGAACTTTACTGATAGAAGTTTTAAGTTACCAAGCCTCTGGAATTGCTAGGTTAACTGAAAGGACAAATGAAGGATGTTCAATTTAATGCACCTCGCCTCTAGAAACATTTGTTTTCTTTAGTTTTGTGTTTACTTTTGATCTGTAACATCATCACTTTCTAATATATTCAAATATAGTCGAGTAAAAAAAAAATCCATTACAAATAATGTCCGAACCAACCCCATGGGTACGGGGTTGGTTCGGACAAATTGAAAACCAGAAAAAAATGCTTACTTAAAAACCTGATGTAGAAAAAAATCGGAAAAAATTACCAGCTATTCTACCAGACATTCTACACGTTTGACAACAAAAAGGATGTAAATCTGCAGAGAAATGGCGGCCTAGCAAGAAAAGGAAATTTAGTGTCCGAGTCAACCCCGAGCTCCCCTATTTTATGTTTCTTTTCACCAGTTCCACAGAAACCGCCTGACGTAACGTGTTATAACGAGTGTCGTAAACGCATGTATGTACAGAGGCGTTACGAGCCAAAGTATTTTGTTTTGTTTCTTTGGATGGGGGCAAGGAGTTTACCGACTGGCTGGTAATTCTTACCGACTGTTTTTGCAGAAAAAACGAATATTTTCAAGAAAAAAAGTACCCCCCCCCCTCCCTCCCTGCAACAAACTACTGGGTCCGGACCTGTCAATTAAGAACAGGAACAAAGGTTTCGGCGATATCGCATAGAGGAGATATATGTATTACTTCTTTGTCCAGAAAATCGGGTCATAGACACTTCCGGTCTGTGCCAGATCGCGTAGACAAAGTGTTATTCATCTCCAGTCAACCCCTTAACCAGATCCCCTTAGGTAATCGTTTTCTCTCTTGATTGATTAATTAGTTCACAACATAGGTACGCTCTTGACCTCAAAATAAACTATCCCATAAGTTTGGTCAGATGATGTTGTTCTTTCCAAACTTTGTCAGTTTACTTCAGATTCCGGTCATCACCATTTACCTAGTAGGGAAAATTTCCGACCTGGTAGTTCCCGTGAGTAGGCGCTGACAGATGGGTCAGTCGTCTTACCAACCCTATACCGACGCGAACAACTGGACAAACACATTATTAGAAATTACGAAAGTTATCTTTGTCTCCGGATTCCGGCGAATACGGCAGAACTACCAAGTTGATGGGAGAACTAAGCTAGTGGATGGATTTCCTATGTCTTTAAATAGTAAGACGACGATGTTAAAATATTTCTTGCAAAGATATAGCTACTCAGGTAATGCATAAAATTGATAAGTCAGCGACGATGCTTTGGCAGCGATGTTCGGATACAGAATCGGATATAGATTGAAAGCCTGACGAGGACCCCCGAGGAACCAAAATATCGCTGCCATAACATCGTAGCTGACGTATCCGTCTTATGCATTCTCTGAATATTTGTTTCAAAGTCAGCTTGAGCTCAGGGAAGCAAAGAATAAAAGAATCGGATATTTCTATCTTGATTCAAGAATTATTACAGGCTACTTGATCAACTATACATAGATAGATAGATAGCCTTTACACACAAAAAAAACAACAAGAGCTACGAGATGGCACTTGTTACGAGTAGGCGCGGCTCGGTTATGTCAATGATATATCTAGTGTTTGCTAGGTGTCTTCCCACCAAGTTTCATCTCGATCCCTCCACTCATAGCGTTTTCCAATATTTCCGGTTCTCCCATCCAGCTCCCCCCAAAAGTCACCGGATCCGGTCCGGATTTTAAGTGGGTCGTCTGAGGCATGAGGCCTTTCCAAATATCAAGTTCCATCGAGATCCGATCACCCGTTCAAAAGTTATAAATACCTCAAGATTCCGGATTCCCCCTCCCTCCACTCCCCCAACAGTGCCCGAATCGGCTCGGTCATGTCAATGAAGTATCTAGTGTTTGCTAGGTGTCTTCCCACCAAGTTTCATCTCGATCCCTCCACTCATAGCGTTTCCCAAGATTTCCGGTTAACCCCTCCAGCTCCCCCAAAAGTCACCGGATCCGGTCCGGATTTTAAGTGGGTCGTCTGAGGCATGAGGCCTTTCCAAATATCAAGTTCCATCGAGATCCGATCACCCGTTCAAAAGTTATAAATACCTCAAGATTCCGGATTCCCCCTCCCTCCACTCCCCCCACAGTGCCCGAATTGGCTCGGTTATTTCAATGATGTATCTTCACACCAAGTTTCATCTCGATCCCTCCACTCACAGCGTTTCCCAAGATTTCCGGTTCCCCCCTCCAGCTCCCCCCAAAAGTCACCGGATCCGGTCCGGATTTTAAGTGGGTCGTCTGAGGCATGAGGTCGTTCCAAATAAAGTTTCATCGAGATCCGGTCACCCGTTAAAAAGTTATAAATACCTCAAGATTCCGGATTCCCCTCCCTCCACTCCCCCGACAGTGCCCGAATCGGCTCGGTCATGTCAATGATGTTTCTAGAGTATACTAGGTGTCTTCCCACCAAGTTTCATCTCGACCCCTCCACTCATAGCGTTTCCCAAGATTTCCGGTTGCCTCCTCCAGCTCCCCCCAAAAGTCACCGGATCCGGTCCGGATTTTAAGTGGGTCGTCAGAGGCATGAGGTCAATCCAAATATCAAGTTCCATCGAGATCCGATCACCCGTTCAAAAGTTATAAATACCTCAAGATTCCGGATTCCCCCTCCCTCCACTCCCCCCCCCCCCACAGTACCCGAATCGGCTCGGTTATGTCAATGATGTATCTAGTGTTTGCTAGGTGTCTTCCCACCAAGTTTCATCTCGATCCCTCCACTCATAGCGTTTCGGATTTCCGGTTGCCCCCTCCAGCTCCCCCCAAAAGTCACCGGATCCGGTCCGAATTTTAAGTGGGTCGTCTGAGGCATGAGGTCGTTCCAAATATCAAGTTTCATCGAGATCCGATCACCCGTTCAAAGTTATAAATACCTCAAGATTCCGGATTCCCCCTCCCTCCACTCCCCCCCCACAGTACCCGAATCGGCTTGGTTATGTCAATGATGTATCTAGTGTTTGCTAGGTGTCTTCCCACCAAGTTTCGTCTCGATCCCTCCACTCATAGCGTTTCCCAAGATTTCCGGTTGCCCCCTCCAGCTCCCCCCAAAAGTCACCGGATCCGGTCCGGATTTTAAGTACGTCGTCTGATGCATGAGGTCTTTCCAAATATCAAGTTCCATCGAGATCTGATCACCCGTTCAAAAGTTATAAATACCTCAAGGTTCCGGATTCCCCCTCCCTCCGCTCCCCCCCACAGTGCCCGAATCGGCTCGGTTATGTCAATGATGTATCTAGTGTTTGCTAGGTGTCTTCCCACCAAGTTTCATCTCGATCACTCCACTCATAGCGTTTCCCAAGATTTCCGGTTGCCCCCTCCAGCTCCCCCCAAAAGTCACCGCATCCGGTCCAGATTTTAAGTGGGTTGTCTGAGGCATGAGGTCGTTCCAAATATCAAGTTTCATCGAGATCCGATCACCTGTTCAAAAGTTAAAAATACCTCAAGATTCCGGATTCCCGCTCCCTCCACTCCCCCCACGGTGCTCGGATCGGGGAAGTGACTATTTCCAACTTCCTAATCGTCCTAGCTTATCTGGAAGTGCCCGAACTAGCAAAACCTGGACAGACCGACAGACCGACAGACCGACGGACGGACAGAAATTGCGATCGCTATATGGCACTTGGCCGAAGGGCAAGTGCCATAAAAACAAAAAGGTAACTTAAACAATCAGACTCCTTCTCAGTTCTTAAAATGTGTCTATATACACGCCCACTCGAGTAATAACGGTAGGGTTATTATTACTCAAAATTTCGGGAAGTGACAAAATTACACCTCTAGATACATTTTTCTTAAATCAGAAAGCTTCGGCGCCAAGGATTTTTTTGTGTGCCGAATTCCAATCGTAAGGGGCCAAACATATAATGGTGATTCAGCATGTCTCTCACTCGTGAAGCAAACCTTAGCTTTAAGTTTTACCCCTAAATTTAGGACTACAGTACCATCTATGAAAGACCTGTGCTTTTGACGCAAAGAAGATGAAACCAAGTTTGAACAAGATAGCCTACCTAACTCATTCCAGAGTTCTCATACTAACAGATAGACAGACTGGCAGACACACTTCGCTGTTTGTAGATCAATCCGTACCAGGGAACACCAAGGAACACACTATTTGGTTCTGGTGTCACTCATGTTCTAAAATGTTTATTTATATAAATAAAATATTTTCTTTTTCGAAATGGCGGGTCACAAATAAACTACTCACTTACTTTACGAAGATATATAGGTGTCCCGTCACAGCGTTTAGGGATCCCCAAAACCTGACTTGATATATCCTCTCACGTCGGAGCTATGTGTTGTTTGGTTTTACTGCTGGTTTGTGTAGTTATATTTGGCTTCCGCTCTAGAAGGGTTTTTAGGTCTAACAAAGACAAGAAGGAAGCCTGCTGTTCCGTCTTCCTGTTCCAGTTCGGAGAACCTTTTGTTGACGTTGTTGGTTTGCCTCACACATGAGAAGTTTTTCCGCGGCCTATTTGTGTCCCACACATCGTGAGTGTCTGTCACGGAAAAAGTTGTGTGTGCTCAGTAAAAAAATCTTGCAGTATTTGCTACTGGGATTAATCTTGTCTTTATTGAGATAAGATTACCCCTAATTCGGATTAATCTTAACCCAGTATTCGGAGAAACTTTTTACAGTGTGGTATACACTCTACTCAAAAGTTGAAACTCACGGAAAGGCATTTTTTCTGTTTTTTTTTTGCGGTTGCTTATAAAGCATGAAAACAAAAATAAAATACAGAGAAAATCTCAGTCAGGCTGATGCATTTCCAATTGTTTACTAGAATGATCCGTAGTTATGTCAATCTGCGTGACTGAGTAGCTAAACTACTGTTAGAACTGTAAGCTAATTTGACTTTAATTTGAATTTCCCGCATATTCAAAAATCCACCCAATCGAAAATTATCTCGAGAGTTTTTTGTCAAAAGCGAACCACAGAAAACTTGTTGGTAGAGGAACAGACTTGTGGGCCACACAACACTGTTTGGATCCATAGCTGAGCCACACAGTATTGCCAGATTCGCGGATTTTACGTCAAACCTGGCGGATTTTGTCAGACAATGGCGTAAATATTTTTGCAACTGGCGTGTCGCGTAAAACACGGTTGTTTTTATTTTTAACTCGTGTATTTTTTGGCGTGATGTGAAAAATTAACTATCTTCACAAACAAGACCAAAGGTTTCGATGGGATCCCAAAAGTTTGAATTTGATCCACACAATTGGGTCTTGTCTAGGCCAAATCCAATCTTCCCCAGACTCCTTGAACACTTTTGATATTGAAATTTAGAAACTGATTAAGTCCAAATAGCTAATCATATGAGTAAACCAAGTTCAGATTTTTCATTCAGTATGTTTGTTTACCCCTTTAAGTCGTATCTATTTTTACGAAGCAGATCGAAACTTCCTGCCTTACTTCTGCCTTTTTCCGGTTTCGGCGGAATTCCGGAACTGCTTGTCCAATGAAAAAATAAAGCTCAAAAACGAATTCAGCCTGTCTCCTTACCCCTACATCCAACCTCTAATCAACTTCAAATTAACTTTTACTTTTAACGAATTTTCCGGTTTCAGCCGGATTCCGAGCGATCTATACGTCCGGTGAGAAAATGATTGTCATATGCGAATTCAGTATGTCTACTTACCCGCAAATCGAACATCTTATCAAATGTAAATCAAACTTTTACTTTGAACAAATTCTCCGGTTGTGGCCGGATTCCGGCCTAACTAATTGTCCGGCGAGAAAATAATTTTCCTATGCGGACTCAGCACGTTTCCTTGCCCCTACATCGAACCTCCAATCAACTTCATATAAGTTTTCACAGATTTTCCGGTTTTCGCCGGATTCTGGGTGAACTATTTGTCCGTCGAGAAAATAAATTTCATATTCGGATTCAGCATGTCTCCTTACCCCTAATCCGACTATTTTATAAGCTTTTAATTTTTTTTTGTCCCTTAATTTCAAATCCCTCCCCCACCCTTAAATATACAGCTACATAGACGGTCTTCGAACTTGACCTGTACTTTGTACTTAAGAGTCCTCATGCCAAGTTTGATCAAAATATCTCAACCCCTTCGAGAGTTATCGTGCTAACAGCCGGCCGGCCGGCCGGCCGGACGGACGGACGGACAGACAGACGGACGGACGGACGGACAGACGGACAACTTTTGCGATGTCATAGGTATCCCTCCGCTTACGTTTTGGGATCCCGAAAACCGTATGTTTTTCTGGAAAATTTATTGTTTTTCAGAAAAGTCGACTGTTTGTACGACGTTGGGATCGTCGCGACCGAAGTCCGGAAAATTTTGTGGGGGTCCGTGTTGATAGTCACTGAGATCTTGGGAGGTATAGACTTTTCTTGCGTATTTTTCAAAGGCTGTGGCCTTTTTCTTTTACCACGATCTGGCAACACTGGAGCCAAAGTCTCTTTGTACCCGATGACAAATTTATCTCAGAATAGTAGTATGAAGTTGTACTAAAAAGAAGCATGGAGTACTAATTGATGCTACTACATGTTTCTACTTCTAGGTTACCGTGTTACTGTATTCTACTGCATGCTACTATTAACAAGACAGGATGCTACTGGGATACTACTACTTAAGATTGGCCCAGTCTGAGGCACATTAAATAATAGTACTCTTTATTATTACACATTTTTTTCATCGGGTAGAATTGCGGAACAACGCCTGTAGTCTTTTGAATAGTCATTTAAAGTTCCTTTTTTTTTCCAGAAACAAAGGCAAGACTTATGAAGCAGTATAACATGACTGAGACGGATTACGAGATAGTGAAAACGGTTTTGATCGAAAGCAAGCCCCACAAAGCAGGACCCCAATGGAAATTTGCCGGGGCTTTCTACTTCTCAGTGGTTGTGATCGCCCTTATAGGTGAGTAAGTAGAAGAGCTAGTCGCATAGTGTTGCCCAGAGTAAAATAACTCTGGAGTCAAATGGAGAGTCGTTTTTGGGATCCCAAAATGTAAGTGGAGGGATACCAATGACATCGCAAAAGTTGTCCGTCCGTCTGTCAGCACGATAACTCTCGAAGGACATGAGATATTTTGATGAAACTCGGGTCAAGGGAAAGGTCGAGTTCGTAGATGGGCCCGATAGCTGCATATTTAGGGGAGGGGAGGGGTTTCAAAAGAAAGGGTGAACTAAATATTTTTTAAAACCTAATGAGATAGTTGATTACGGTGTATGACGACATGCTGAACACGAATATGAAAACCATTTTCTCGCCGGACAAGTAGTTCACCCGAAACCCGTCTAAAACCGGAAAGTTTGTTAAAAGTAAAAGTTTTATCTGAAGTTGATTAGATATTCCATTTAGGGGTAAGGAGACATGCTGAATCCGAATATGAAAATGATTTTCTTGTCGGTCAAGTATATCGGCCGGAATCCGGCCAAAACCGGAAAGTTTGTCAAAAATAAAAGATTAATCTGAAGTTGATTAGAGGTTCGATTTAAGGATAGTGAAACATGCTGTGACGTCGTTGGTGACGTCATGCGTAATACCTACGGTAAGTAGGATCAAGAAAAAGTTCTTGGTAGGATAGAACAGGCTCTGGATGGAGAGATAAAACAAAAGAATTAGAATTGGAAGATATGGGACTTTAGACTTCGAGTCTAAATTATCGGTGTTTGGTAATTATTTTGGCATGTCAGTTGCTGGAAAGGCAAGTCTGGCTCTTTCTTGTTTGTGTAATCACATTTTTGGAAAAAAGAGTTTCCTTGGAGAAAAGAGCTTCAAGGCTTCAGAGTTTGAACACAAAAATCGGATCTCGCATCCTGTTGGTCGGTTATGAATGAATGAATGAAACAATTTATTTCCCATCTAAATTGGACCGAGAGGACCTAGACGGAGTAAACAAAATAGAAAAGAAGAGAAAAAAACAAAAAACAACAACACGCAGTACAATATTTTAACTCATATGACGCGTCGTGCAGAAACCGATTAATAAGAAGCAAAGTTTGTTTTTGTCCTAAAAGTTGTAAAAGTGTAGTCCTGTGAATGAGGACTGAAATGGACTGGACATGGAGGATGCTTAGAAAAGAAGAAGCATTCAATCTCAAACAAACTATTTATCCCTTTGGCGTACATTATCTGAACAGTCTTATGAGGGGGGGGGGGGGGGGAGGGAGGGCTGACATGAACTAAGGTAGCGTTCCAGCGACGTATTATTAGTTACGATCGTTACTATTTTTGTTATTATTGCCGTTCCAGAGCCTGCCGTAATAAGTAAATTGAATCCTCCCACTTATTATTTTCATTCCACGACTGTTATGATCGTTACTATTTACTTAGGTAGCGTTCCAGCGACTTATTATTAGTTACGATCGTTGCTATTCTTTTTATTATTGCCGTTCGAGAGCCCGCCGTAATAAGTAAATTGGCTCCTCCCACAAATTATTTTTGTTCCAGGACTGTAACGATCGTTACAATTTACTTATGATGGTCACGAGCATCATAAGTGATAATAATTATCGGTTCTGCGGGAACTCCCGTAAGAGTGATTCCAGAAAGAGTGATAACTACCACGATACGGCGCTCGCCCATCCTCTTATCATCGTAACTTGTAATAACTTCACAGGAACGCTACCTTTTATGATGGTCGCGAGCATCATAAGTGATAGTAACGATCGGTTCTGCAGGAACTCCCGTAAGAGTGATGACGTATGTTCGCGTAGTTATTATTTTTGTTCTAGAGAGCGTCATAACTTGCACAGTACGGCGATCGCCCCTCCTCTTATCATCGTAACTTGTAATAACTTCACTGGGACGTTACCGAAACTTGATGGTTGCTCTGCATGTGGAGATTACAATAGAATAATGCTAAATTTTGTATCCCGCAAAACTTTCCAGACCATCTATTCTCATTCATCCTATTTATCTCTTGGACGTACATTGAAGGAGCGATTCTAACCGCGGTCACAAGCATGCTTAGCCAAGCACAGGTTTTTGGGATCCCAAAACCCTAGTGGAGGGATACCTATGACATCGCAAAAGTTGTCCGTCTGTCCGTCCGTCCGTCCGTCTGTCAACACGATAACTTTCGAAGGGAATGAGATATTTTGATGAAACTTTGTATGAGGACTGTTTGGTTCAAGGGAAAGGTCGAGTTCGTAGATGGGCCCGATAGCTGCATATTCAGGGGAGGGGGAGGGGTTTCAAATTAAGAGGCTAAATAGTCTATAGCTAATGAAATAGTTGATTATGTGGTAAGACGATATGCTGAACACGAATATGAAAACCATTTTCTCGCCGGACAAGTAGTTCACCCGGAATCCGGCTAAAACCGGAAAGTTTGTTAAAGTAAAAGTTTTATCTGAAGTTGATTAGATATCCGATTTAAGGGTAAGGAGACATGCTGAATCCGAATATGAAAATGATACCTTGTCGGACAATTAGATCGGCCGGAATCCGGCCAAAACCGGAAAGTTTGTCAAAAATAAAAGATTAATCTGAAGTTGATTAGAAGTTGATTACATTCGTAAATTGTTTTATAAATATGCTAAGTACCTACTCGGCCTTCCCCCATGGGCTCGTAACCGCAAAGTTACGCAGCTTTACGGCGTTACTGATCCGTTTGTGGCTGTGGCCCAACGCCGTGCCGAGTTTGATTCTTCTCTAGACAGGTGCCATCCGTATTATAGTGCGTTTGTATAGTCATTTCGCTTAGTTTAGTCTCATCTTTTTCTTTCCTTTATTGTTTTTCATATACTCCGTATGGGCATGTTCTGTGCCATTTTTATACGGGTTAATAAAATTATTGATTGATTGATTGAGAGGTTCGATTTAAGGATAGTGAGACATGCTGAATCCAAAGATTGAAAATTATTTTGTCGCCGGACAAGTAAAGTTGTATATGAATTTCATGAGGTGTTCAATTTACGGGTAAGAAGGCACGCTGAATTCGTGTATGACCATCATTTTATACCTGGAAACATTTCACTACATATCCTGCTGAAATCGGAAAATTTGTTAAAAGTTGAAGTTTTATGTGAAGTTGATTATGGAGATATGGATGGTATGGAGATACGCTGACATGACAGACGTAGACATGACGCAGGCTATAGGGGTAAACTCACATGCTGAATCCATATTTGAACTTCGTCTTCTCCGATGATTACCATTGGATCGCTACAAGAACCGATTGTCTGTAAATATTACATTTTTGGGATCCCATCGAAACCTTTGGTCTTGTTAGGCACGCGCCTAGGTTACACAGGTGTTCTAGAGCCTATAAGTCCGCACCTGGCCCAAAATGTGTGCCAAGGCATGGGTGTGAATGGCAATGTTAGGCACGTGCCTGTGGTTGGCTGGGCATGCCTATGAATGGAGGGGGGGGGGGGGGTGCCCACCATCTACTATGTCCACCATCTACTCTCGTTCATAGTATCTATCTCTTCGGCGTATATTGAAGGTGCGATTTTAAGGTTTGCCCATTTTCTCCAGTGGCGACTTGTTCTGTAACAAATGTTTCCTACACTAGAGCCATTATCGTCTTGGAACTCGAAAGGATAATAAACATTAGAACGGTGCTTGTTCCTCACGAGATATCCATAAAGCACGATAAAGAGTATCCGCCTCGGAAATATATAGACAGATAGAGAATGCATTTAGTTTGTCTGAATTCCTCTTAATTTGGGTCTCTTAAAGGCACAAAACTTGACTACGTAACTTTCGGCCATCAAACCGACCAGGGGGCTTAGCTAAAGATACAGTGACTTATCGTCGACAGGACCCCCCCCCCCCTTTATTTGTTATCTCGAACCCTGTCCTTAGTGTTCCCAAAGCTACCTGGCAGGCCCTTGCCCCTTCATGCACTGTAATTATGCACTTTAAAGCACAATGGACACTTCTAATGCTTTATTTTGTATTAAATGCTTCACAAATAAACATTTCCGACTTCCTTTAGAAGGCGCTACGAAAATCGGCCGTTTTCTTGTTATCCCTTGTCTTCACCTCTCTGGCATTTCGGCGATCCAAATCTTAGGAGCTGGATATCGTGGCAGGAAATTCAAAAACTCCCAGCAACGCTTGATAGAAAAGGATATATCTGAAATGTCACCAATAAGTCAAGCCGCAGATGCAGTTTACCTGATTGTTCTAGCGTGTCATCAGAAATTCCATTTTTTAAGTGCCTATTAAAAGTTTTTCTATGTGGAGTGAAGCTTGATTAACTTGCTTTGTAAAATGTACCAAAATATGCAATAAGTTTATAAAAAATAACATAGCTACAAAAATCATTCAAAAACAAATTAGACAAGCTGAGTTATGCATAAAATAAAGATCTACTAAGCGCTATAAGAAACATCACTTTTATCTTTGTCCAAGCTAGTAAATTGAGCATGTACTGGCCCAAAATATTACGCTTTGAAATATCACTGTCGGAAAAGCTGCTGAGCTAGGGGGTAAGCAGGCCCATTGAACTTTAAAAGCTCGCCTTTGGCCGTGTTGATTAACACATCGGGATAGTAGTCAAGAGGTCGTATGTTCGATTCCTACTCCTGGCACACAAACCTTTTGCTTTGTTTTCTACCAACTCAAAAGTCTGATTCTCGGAAACTGCAATGGTTGTAACGAGAATTTTTCTTACTCTCGATATCGACTCAGGGTACATTCTTGATATGTCAGCTATCTCCCCGAGTCAAGTTTGAGTCAAGTTTTCTGTTCCTTTAATATCGATTCTCTCTTCTTACAGAATAGGCACACTGTAAAAAGTTCTTCCTTATAAAGATTAAAGTTAACTGCAGTATTTGCTACTCGGATTATTGTTATCTCTACGCAGACAAGATTAATACCAAATAGAGATAAGATGAATCTGACTAGCAAACACTGCAGTTAAAGGAACAGAAAACTTGACTCAAACGTGACTCGGGGAGCTAGCTGACATATCAAGAATGTACCCCGAGTCGATATTGAGAGTAAGAAAAATTCTCGTTACGACCATTGCAGTTTCCGGTCAGTTTTTCGAGAATTCGACTTTTGAGTTAGTAGAGGAAAAAGCAAAAGGTTTGTGTGCCGGGAGTAGGAATCGAACGCACGACCTCTTGACTACTGTCCCGATACTATGGCCGAAACACGACCAAAGGCGAACTTTTACAGCACATAAGTGCATAACTATAGTGCATAAGGGGCAAGGCCTGCCAGCTAGCTTCGGCAACACTGAGAAGGGGATTCGAGATAACAAAGAAGGGGGGTCCTGGTGACAGTAAGCTCTGGTATCTTTATCTAAGCCCCCCAGGTCGCTCTGATGGCCGAAAGTTGCGTAGTCAAGTCTTCTGTGCCTTTAACTTTAATATTTAGACGGAGAAACTTTTTACAGTGCATGCTTGTCCGGATATTTCTATCAGTCTTACACCACATTGGTTTACTTTTTCACCGCTAATGAAGTCAAAGCGAAGCAACAAACTGAAGGAGTTCATTATCTGGCGTAATGAAGGGAAGACTCGTTGCCAGTCTGTTGTACACATTTTATTCTCTCTGAAACCTTTTAGGACCACATCCGTAAATAACATAACAAATACTGGACCCTTTGTGACAATTCAAAGCCGTCCGGTTAGGAATTATTGAGTGATATGCTTGTTACGACGACTATATTTGTATCTTCTTTGTATGTGAAGAAGCACTCTCAGCCTAATGTTATGGCAAGGGGTGTAGTTGGCTGGGCAGAAGGTGGTAAGTGTCCATAGATACAGTCATCGAAGTTAGGATAGCCTAGGTCGTCAAGATGGCTTACTACACGTGCAGACTTCATGGGTTCATTATGGATTGTCCAGGTCAAATACTCTATATGACACGCCACGGATCCTCAGGAAGAAGGAGTAAGCGTGTCCGTACGACTTAAACTCAACGACTCAAATCCTGTGTCAATCAATCACCGCGATCTTTAGCAGCAGCTGTGACACCACTTCTGCCTTTCTTCCGCTAGATACCCGGAGAAGCCAAAGATTATGCATCGGGAGAGATAGTCATCAACGCATTCACACCATGGTTTGCGTATCGAACAACAATAGGCTATGAACCACCCACCGCACACTAGGCCTTACCGGCCAGCCCACTCTAAAGAGCTTTAAACAACCTAAACATAACCTATGGTCCGTAAGTAAACCAAAAGTTTTATTCTCTCGTATGTACTTACAAAATGAACAACCTTTAAGTAAAAAGGGTTGTTAGTGAGTCAAGGCCCGGAAAGAAGCTCAACGGAAGGTGACTGATGCTCCTGGCATGACTCATAATAACCTAGAGCTAACAAATAATACAAGAGTACGGATAGCAGACAGTATAACAGATTAAACGTAATAACGGAAAGGGAATCGCGCTGCCTAGCAGCGGCAGAAGTTAGCAGTGTGAGGTGTAGATGGCACCACCGTAACATACTATAGCTTGACGAATAAGGACTCATTCAGCTCAAGCTACCTGAAATCAATTTAATAAAGACTCTTCCTTGTAACTTTGGCTCTTATAAACCTCATAATCATTTATTTCTTTTGTAGGGTTTTCGTATACTAGCTAAACAGCCTACTTTTTGTCTGACCCTTCAAAGACCTATTTTGAGCTTCCCCATGTGAGTGCTTTTGGATTGCGCCACTAGATAGCCTGATCCCATGGTCGTACTCATTCCTATTTTGAACTAGAGACTGCAGATTTAACTGATTTAAGAAAGTAACTCAAAGATCTTTTGATAAAAAATTTAACTTGAGATCATTAAAAAGCCAAGAATTATGGTGTAACTTTTTGTATGATCTTTTTCTTCTATAAGTATAGCCTACTTCGGACGGTTGTGCTAGGGATGCTAAACAGTTGTAATTCTGTAGATGGCGTTTCCTGACGAGGAAGGAAAGGCCAAAGGGTGCAAAAGTGACTGAGTTCACAAGAGCAAACAAAAATAATGACTTTAACTTGAATTTATTTATCTTGAGTACTTATTTGCGCTCAGTACTGTGATCTGCTAATATTGAATTGTGTGATGTTCTACGGTACTGTTTAAAAAAGGTGACATGAAGTAATGTGCCGGTGCGGGCTGGCAGTGGTCGACAATTCCTGATAAAATCTTTGGCACCATCGGCGACTCGACCAGCGCCGTGTTAATTCCACCATGAGCAACTCGGTAAGGAAACGTTGAGCTTTCCAACAAAGAGAACGATTTACGTGGACGGCGCCGTTCAACGGGATAAGCGATAATCCCGAAAAACGTTTCGTTGTGTATATCATCCACCTCAAAGGCATTTTGCGTGAATAGCCTGATGGGTGAGGTTAGGAACTAGTTATAAGATCAAAGGCGTGCTCCGGTGCACTGTGAATAAAATTGCATCTCCCGTCCCCAGTAGAAGGCATCTCCGCATCTTCCGACTGAACAATCATCTACGCGAAAACCTTTCAGAAGTGAAGAAGCGTGGCAACTCGCAAGGTCTGTTGGCAGCATCACAGCTGTTGTTGTCGCCAGTTTGCGCTTCTCTGACGTACGTCACGCTCTGCGAAAAACGATGATTAAAACAAACTTCTGCAATCGCTAGAGATATGTTACGCTTTTCATCGAAGTTCGGTTCGCCGTTGGCTTAGCCGGTTGCTTAGTTTCTATTTTCAAACGCCTTTGAAGTTCACCATTTGCTTAAGTAGTATTTTTACGACTACAGCGATCCTTGCCCGGTCGACGTTTCTTCGACGATTGAAGCAAACTTCAAGCTTGCTAGCTCACAAAGTTCAACGGTCACAGTTGAAGGACAAGAAACTGTAACCTCCGACCGGAAAACGGTATTTAAATAGAGAGCGATGAGTTTGAAGATGACTTCAAACTTCAACTAAAAACGCAAATAACGATTGATTAAAACGAACTTCTGCAATCGCTAGAGATATTTAACGATTGATTAAAACGAACTTCTGCAATTGCTAGGGATATTTGTTCATAAAGATATCTATATTTATATTTACATATTGTGTCTGTTTCTAGCCTGTATAACCGGAAAACGATGTATTATACGCTATGTTTTAGGGACGTCTAGTGTTCATCTCTGCTGCCTAGTGGACAGGCCAACGGTGCCAGCTGAAAGGAATCTCTTTTCAGTTTGCACTACACCATGTTTTTCTTATACCGTTGCCTATCTTTAAAGAGATGTTGTCATGTACAGAAGAGGTATGTTAATTTGAACAGTTACTTAAATGTGAACAGTGCACTTTTGGGCTGAATGATAGAATGAGATCCGAAGTACATACTCAGGTGCTTCAGAAGGCCCTTAATGACCTACTTTGGCTAACTCATAGTTAGTGCAGTCACAAAAAATGAACAAACGTTCACATAAGCATACCTCTCTGATACCTGTATGGTAGTTGTTAGTCTTCGCTTGTTTCAGTTTCAGGACACGTTTATTTCCCTACTTAACGACTTGTTGCTCCTTTGAGACTTAAAATTGTTCTGCCTTGAGCCAGTACTTTCTACCTTCAAGGAAGACTTCTTACATGTGCCGAAGTACATGTACGTCAAATAAGGAACTGGTACATCAAATCAGGACTACAAAGCGGGTCTTTCTCAAAACACTCGTACGCTATGACGTTTTAAACATTGATCGGTTTCCAAAATAGTAATTCAAGATTGCTTGGATTAGCTTATCGGATTATTACCAGCACTTCTGGTGCAACCTACTTCCCTGACCGCTCCATTGTAAAACCCCGGACACGTAAGTTTATCGCAACTCTCGTACCTCCTCAACTAGATCTCACTTTTCTTGGATTGTTTCGCTGCAAATAATCTGACAGAACCTCCGTCTACCTATCTTTGTGACACGACCATGCATAGTGAAGTATATCCTGGAGAACCCTACCCGATGCAAACGAGCGAAGGGGATGAGGTACGCGGAACATCATAATTCGTTACCACTATAAACGCTATATCCGTAGTCTAAGAGCCCTGAGGAAGAAATCTGCCGTCTGGATCGTTCTCCACAGCTGATTGGTTGTCTGCGACTGTAACGTCATGTCGGACTCGCTCCCACGCCTGTAGACATGCTACAGGGAAGTAGACAGGCATCAGAGCAAAATAACTCGAGAGAGTAATGCGAAGACCTATCCTTCCCATGCATCAAAAATGAGCATTTGTCGCAGTGCCTTCTAGCTCGCTTTGTTCCTGCGTAAAGTGGCGGACATAGAAAATTCTAGCAAGGCTAAGGTTCGGTGCTGGTTGAGTTTCAGTAAGAATGTTCGTGTCCTTTAGGGGAGCTAGTGTCACTGCAATTTGACTGTGTGTCACTTTTTCAAAGTTCACGCATTACTCTCTAGAGTTACTCTCTGACGGGCATCAACTCAAAGCTAACAGCAAGTACCTCTAGCTCCGTTCAGTTTTGTCGAAGTGTCCTGACGTAGGTCCTGTTGGATTATTTGTCCTGTCAATTCATCAGCCCAATTTTTACACTGTTTCATTCCAACATTTATTTCAGGTCATAGCTTGTAAAGTATATTAGTTATTTGTTGTTGTTTTTATGTATTTCGTAAATATCTTATTCACCTTTTCTATGTAGTTCGTACATATCTTATTGAACTGTATTAATAATTTTTACAAACCCATCAGAATTAGTGAAGCACGTTTTTTATGCCACTGGCATGTCTGATGCTTTTAAGAAACACCAGGTTTATTTATGTTTGCCGTTAAAATTGTACCTTACCTTACCTTACCTTTTTACCTCTCAGCTGTAAGCTATTTGTGATTAAATTTGATTGATTGATAAATTAAGAAGGCCAGGTTCAAGCTAGTCGAAGTTTGTGTACATTTGTTGGAAATGGCAACAAACATTTCAATTCAGACGATCAGGAGAAAGTTCAAAGAGCGATGTTGAGCCAACTTTGACGGCTTCACTCGTCTGAATGCAAGGATTACTAAGACTCTGGCATCCTTTATGAAGTACGGAAGTATAAGCAGGAGATTGAGATTCTGGATGCTCATCCCTTCCACACAACAAAGGCTGATAAAGTTTGGCCATACTTTTTGCGACAGGTGCCATCTGTTCAAACCTTCAGAGCTCAGTGGGAAGTGGCAGTGATGCTGTTCTTCTTTTCTTCCAGCGAAGAGACAGGACCCCTGTTCTGATTTTCATTTCTTTCTTCATGTAGAATTTGAGATACAAGAGCCCTATTCTGGTGCAGCTATTCTCCTTTTCCCTTGACAAACGTAGACGTTTGGATCCTGGGTTTAGCAACGTTAACCGCATTGTAATTAGACCTGCTTTTAACTGTCAACGAACATGGCTCGAACTGTAATTGTAAAATTGCCAACACGGCCTTCAAGCCTTGACGCTTTGGGACGCTGTAGTAGCTAAGGTTTTTAAAGAAAGCTAGAACGTTTTTATCCTTACAGCTAATCATTGAGCAAATACATGCAAACATTAAAAAGGTCCTGATTCTGTTTTTTTCTTCTTTTTCTTCCTGAAGAGCTGAGAGACAAGAGCCATGTTCTGGTGTAATAATACCCTTTCTTCCTTCCCACGTTCGTAGCCTGGCATTAGCGAAATTAAAATATGGTAATATAAATAAAATAACAAATATGGACATCAGAAGCTTCAAAGTATTTTTTCGGAAGACGTGGTAGGCCATCAGCATCAGGTCTACCTTCTGTTTTTCTACTCTTTTCTTTGCTTGGTTTTCCCACTTTTTAACCACGCTGTATTCATTGTTCAAATATGTTGCGTAGAGCCACCACGCCGAAGAGCGCGAAGGCTGGATGTAGTCGACAAGCGCTGACAAAAAATTAAACTTGTCAATTAATGGTATATTCGATATACGATATTTCCGAGCCGTTTCATGATGAACAGACCATTTCTAGTTCTTTGTTCTGAGAAAAGATGACAGCGACAAGAAAAGTAAGATATTTCACTTCTCCTTCAAGCGAAACTGACCTTGACTCTTCAGACGTGTGTTCTCTTCAGACACAAGTTCTCGATTTCTCGTTTTAATTGTACTAACCGAACCATCTGTTTCCAGGCTATGGTCATTCAACTCCAGTAACTGTCACCGGCAAAGCTTTCTGCATGGTCTACGCGATAGTTGGGATACCATTAGGAATCGTCATGTTCCAATCGATTGGAGAACGCCTGAATAAAATGTTCGCCATCGTCATTTATAAAATCAAGGTACGTATTCATCGTAATTTGTAAGAATCAAGGTACGCATTATAAGGTATAAGATCTTAATTTGCTGTCAGCTTTGGTTGAAAGCTTGGTCAGACTGAGCTCATTTCCTGTTTTTTGGGGTGGGCAAAAAGAAAAAGAACAAGATACAAGTAATTCTGAATGTTGTCGTTTCAGATTCAGGAGATCGATTGGAGCAAAACAGCGTGTATCATTATGTTACATGAACCCTAATTGACCCCTAACCGCAGTCTGCTCATTGCCACAAATCCCATCAAGTCTCACGTCTCCTGGGGATTTTCAGTTGGTTGTCGAATAGGCTGGTTTTTTGAGCTCAGTGTGACAGGCTCTGAAGGAATGTCTTGGAAAAGCGACCGAATCGACGTCAATCCAGACGGCGGGGCTATACTAGCAGATGTGTGGGAATTCTCTGGTGACCATTAGCGATTAGAGAAAGGAGAAACAAAAAGCTTGCTTACGCAAGGATCTTCTGAACATAATGACTCAGCAGTGATTATTTGGGGAGCCAGAGGGACTTTGGGGGAGACCTTCGCAATTTCGTTACTGTCTGTTCAGGCAGCGTCCCTCGAAACTAATGACTTCTATGATTGTGGCGCGAATAGTATTTTCTAGAGGCCAAGTAACCGAAGAATTCGATGGGATGACACAACCGTTGAAAATAAAGCGCTCCTCACACCAACGTTGCCTGTTGGGCAGATTTTTATCGGTTAGACAAAATGACTTTCTTATTTTGGAATTTGAGATTGTATTTGTTTGAGTTATCATTTTCGAACTTCACTTTCATTTTTTTTTTGTTGAAACTTACTTGGGTCTTGATTGTCTTTCATTGATTCCAATACTTGAGCTTCTACCTATTTTTATATTATTTTATAGTAGTCGTGACGTGGCAGAAATATACCAATTTGTCGGCCGCGTGTCAGTTCATGTGCCTTAACGTCGGCAGATTTCAACTTCATGTATTTTATGAATAAAACCGTCTGCCCACAACTCCGTCGTGTCTGTCGTGAACCAAACCGTCGGACGACGTCGCTGAATTTTGGTCATGAGCCAAATCGTCGGCCAAGGCTGAAATCGCCGAAATGGCGTTTGTGAATCAAAATGCGCCGACAATTCCGAAATGTTGTCCGTGAATGAAACCGTCGCCGACGTCAGCCCGTCATGAACGAGACCGGTGGTTGATGTCGCCTCTCTCTCACGAAACATATCGTCTGATATCACCTACGTGTCGGCCTTGAACCAAACCGTGGGCCGACTTCGCCGACATATCGGTCATGAACCAAATTGTCGCCTGACTTCGCTGACCTGTCGGTCATGAACCAAACGGTGGGCCGACTTCGATAATGTGTCGGCCATGAACCAAATCACGATTACGATTTGGGGAGCCAGAGGGCTCCATACTTTCACAAGTTGCTACTGTTTGCTTCCTCTTGAAGCTAACAGCTTCTGTGATTGTGTTGCGAATAGTTTGTTTAGAGGCAAGTAACAGAAGAAGTCGACGGGGTGGAAAAGTGTTGAAAGTAGAGGGCGCACTTATCGGCTCGGCAATATAGAATTAACATTTTGTAATGATTTTAAATTTTCAACTTTAATTTCATTTTTGTTTCCCATTAAAATTTGTTGTTTCGTGAATATCTTTAACTGATTTGGTATATGGATTCTTTATCTATTTCTATGTTTGGCTTCGCCATGTTCATGTGCAGATTAGTCGGTCGGATGAATAGAAGTTTGGAGTTGTATTTGCTCCTGCTCTGGTTTTATTTTTCTAACTTTCATCAACGTTTTGGGATCCCAAAAAGAAGCAGGGTCGCAGTTCTCCATCGACATCGGAGGTAGCCTTGAAAGCTTCTTCGCAAAATGAACAGGTATTGACGGTTCATGTTCTGGAGTAAGAACAGTGTATCGTCCAAAATAGTTTATTTCGATCTTTTTGTCGCGATCATACGATCAGGGAATGTATTACCATCATCGTGGTTGAGCACTGAAACTAGGTCATGTATTGCTTTTGCGACCTCATTCGTTCTGTAGAAATCCTAGCGGATTTCTACTAAGAATGGCGATCGGAGTGGTGTCGATCTTGTTCACGCAGAAGCATGGGAGCTCGCAGACGAGGTGTTTGTCACAACATCATACAGATCGGCCTACTGCCTAGAAGCTAGACTTACTGGCAAGGGAGGCGATAAAAGTATCCAGGTACAGCCCCTCGCTTACAACAAATGTAGGTTTTAACTTCACAAGATGGTAAATCCAAAATCCTAATTACTAGATCCGACGTTTCACCGACGTCTCATTTCTTTACTGTGATTTTGTCTCTGAAATTCCCATTTGTTGGTACAAATCAAACCAAGCGAGTTTTAAGGCGTTTTTCTGCGACACAATTGTGTGCCACACACTTCTGAGTGTTTGTCGCGGAAAACCGAATGTGTGCCACACAGTCGAGCCGCAAGTTGAGACTCACGGAAACTCCGTTTTGTCTATTTTTTGGGCGGTAAATTCAATGTCTGAAAGTAAAAACAAAACTGACATAAAATCTCAATAAATAGATTTTCAGGCTTTCGTCCTTACCATCCTTTGCAAAAAGGATCTTCAGTTTTACGTCTATAAGCTTATGAACGTAGTTAATTGGGATCCCAAAACGTAAGTTGAGGGATACCTATGACATCGTAAAGGTTGTCGTCTGTCCGTCCGTCCGTCCGTCTGTTAGCACGATAACTCTCGAAGGGGTTGAGATATTTTGATCAAACTTGGCATGAGGACTCGTTAGGTCAAAGTACAGGTCAAGTTCGAAGATGGGCTATGTAGCTCTATATTTAGATGTGGGGGAGGGGTTTAAAATTAAGGGGAACAAAAAATATTTTGAAAAAGCTAATAGAATAGTCGAATTAGGGGTAAGGAGACATGCTGAATCCAAATATGAAATTTATTTTCTCGCCGGACAAATACTTCAACCGGAATATTTGTGAACAGTAATATGAAGTTGATTGGAGGTTCGATTTAGAGGCACGGAAACGTGCTGAGTCCGAATATGAAAATTATTTTCTCGTCGGACAATTAGTTCGGCCGGAATCCGGCCAGAACCGGAGAAAATGTTTAAAGTAAAAGTTTTATTTAAATTTGATAAGATGTTCGATTTGCGGGTAAGTAGACATGCTGAATTCGAATATGACAACCATTTTCTCACCGGACGTATAGATTGCTCGGAATCCGGCTGAAACCGGAAATTTGTTAAAAGTAAAAGTTTAATTGGGTGTTGATTAGAGGTTGGATGTAGGGGTAAGGAGACATTCTGAATTCGTTTTTGAGCTTTATTTTTTCGCCGGACAAGTAGTTGGAATTCCGCCGAAACCGGAAAATTGGCAGGAGTAAGGCAGGAAGTTACGATCTGCTTCGTCAAAATATATATGACTTAAAGGGGTAAACACACATGCTGAATCCATATCTGAACTTGGTTTTCTCATATGATTAGCTATTTCGCCTTAATCTTTTTCTAAATTTTAATAGTAAAAGTGTTCAAGGAGGGAGTCTGGCGAAAACTCTGGCGAAGACTGGATCTGGCGAAGACAAGACCCAATTGTCTGGATCAAATTTGAACTTTTGGGATCCCGTCGAAACCTTTGGTCTTGTTTTTTGATGTTTTGACATTATTTGGCTGCTAAATTTAATTTCCTCACCAGAATCGAGCCACAAAATCGACAATCACCTCGGCAGTTGTTTGTTGAATTCGAGCCACAAGAATCTTGTTGGAATCTTCAGCCTTGCGGAAACATACTTGTGGGCCGCACAATAGACCGCGGAAAAACTCTCTTTGAGCCACAAAATGAGAAGAAGATATCATACAAGTTACACAGGAGAGCTTATGATCGTTTCAGTGGTCCACCGCCAGAAAACAGTAGTTGCATTCCAATCCCAATTTCCCAGAAGAAAAAAAAACCAGATCTGCTCCGATGAATTATTTCCTGTCGACGGTGAAAGTACGCAAAGTACTACACTGTAGAAAATCTTGCAGGATTTGCTACTGGGATTAATCTAAGTAAGTAAGTAAGTAATTTATTTCTAACCCATCATCTCGAAAAAGCGGAGTAAATAAAAAAAAGAAATAAAAGACATGAATACACAGAAAAAGACACTAATTTTCAGTCTTCGGCCAGGAAGCAGTGGAGAAGGTCGTGCGCTGGTTGGGCTCTGTTGTCAATGATTTTGATAGCGACGAAGAAACATCCAAAAGCGCAACACTTGCATCTTGGATTTTGAGCTTCTCCATGAATGTATGGTTATGGCATAATTTCGAGAAGTGGAGCAGGTGCTTTGCATATTTAAAATTATCTCTAATTCAGATTAATTTCATCCCAATTGAGATAAGTGCAGAAATACTGCACGTAACTTTAATCCTTACTCGGAGAAACTGTTTACTGTGTACGTGAAGTCTTGATCAGCATGGACCAACAAAGCGAAGTTTCGCTGATTGGGTTGTACAGTCTGTACTTCAGACTGCACCAGTGACAATCGAAACGAGAGGAGAGGCTTAACTATGAAAAGACCAGATTTGGCTAGAGAACGAGAATATGAAAACTGATGTAAAGGGAAACTTAGCCTGACTAGCGAAGGCGCATGTCATCGAGGAGAATAACGGAATAGTACTAGGTTTCAGTCATACTTCAAGTCATTCGTCGTTGTCTGAAACACCTTTAACAATTTTGTTTAAAAAAATAGGAACTGAATAAAGTACTTTATGCTACAAATGTCGCAAAATGCCACATTGTGGCAAGTTGTTCGTGTGTCAGCTTGTCACTGTGAGAAGTTGTAGGCCTGGCGACCTATAACTGTGTCAAGATCTTGATGTTCCAGGCTATCGGTGTGGCGAGATATCTGTGGGGAGAGTATTCGGCTCCCAGTTGTCGCTGTAGCGAGTTGTCTTGTAGCGAGATGTCCTGATATACGAGCTCTATAGTCTACGCTACTTGAGTATCTCCTAAATTCGGAGGCCTGTCTACATCAAGCTGATTAAGGTCATCTTCATGCTTAACCACCTCGAAAGATACCTTCGATCATGACCCATATCACTCAGTATCATGTACCAGGTACAGGTATCACCAGTGCACCAGAACACATGTGTTTTTATGGCACTTGAGCTTACTCAACAGTATCAAGAACAAGTGTCTTGGATGTTCATTGTCAAATTCGGGTCGGATACGATAACGGGGGGGGGGCTGTAGGGGGACACCCGAAATCTCTTGAAAAGCTTTTTCTAGTTTTTGTCAAACCCCTACCCCTTTTTTCACACTAGTATAGCTCTTGGCCTGGATGAGTCATTCTTTCTTTACACTAGTATAGCTCTGCTCGTGGATGAGTCATTATTTGCTTAATTTCGTTCGGAGAGAGCTAGAGCAATCGAAGGTCGAAGGGGCTGGTATAATATGTTGTTGAACCTTAGTAGGGGTTGATATAGATTAGGGGGTGCTAGGATGATGAAACTTGGCAGGCGTATCAGGACCCGACCAAACAAACCTGGAAATAATCAGTTTCCCGATCCGACCATCTGGGGGGGGGGGGGTAGGGTGGGAATCCGGAAAATTGAGTGGTGTGTAACTTTCGAACGGGTGATCGGATTGAAACGAAATTTAATACCTAAATAAATGACATATCTCTGATGTTCCATTTGAAGTCCGAACTGGAATCGACAGCTCTGGAGGAGTTGGGGGGGGGACGGAAATCCCGAGAAACAATTAGAATGGAGGATTGGAATGAAACTTGCTGGGAATAACAAGCATCTGCTTCAGATAAATCGTTTACAGATTTGGACTGGATCCGGGCACTTTGGGGGAGGGGGTGGAGGGGTAATATTTGACGTAGCAAAACGGATTAGTCAGCTACATTTCATTAGAGCTATATTTCGGCCCTTCTTGGCAAGGGTCCTCTTCAGGCTCAAGAGGACTCTTGCCAAGAAGGGCCGAAATATAGCTCTAATAAAATGTAGCTGACTTATCCGTTTTGCTCCGTCAAATATGATTCGCAGTCAGCTTGGGCTGAAGGATTGCTTAGGTGGAGGGGTGTTTGTGGCGGTTCAGAGGATTTTCACGACGAAACTTGGGAGGCGTATCAGGGACGCTATAAAAATGACTTTTAAATCAAAATTTACTATATCCGATAGTCGTGGGGGAGTAGAGGAAGGGGGAATCCGAAATATTGAGTCGTCGTAACTTTGGAACGGATAATCGGATTTGAGTAAAATTTTGAATTGAACGGAGGACATATCTCTGGTGATCTTCTTCATGTCCGGCCGGATCCGACAACAACTGGGGGGGGGGGGGGGGGAATACGTGACCGGCTTAGAATGGAGAGATCGGGATGGAATATTGTGGGAATAACTAACAGATGTTCCGGATAACTTATTTACAGAACCGGATTGGCTCAGGCGACTGTGGGGGGGGGGGGGGAGTCCGGAATTCCGGTGATCGCGAGTAAAGGTACTTCCAGGTGTGCTAGGACGATGAAACTTCGCTGGAATATTGGCTTAGAAATCACCGCTTTCCAAATCCGAGCGTTCCTTAAAGTACCAATCATGACCGCAAATGAAGAAAAATATGTTGAAGCAAAATATGTATTTTCATGATCCCCATGAGTCCATTACCATTTTTGCCCCAAGGGTTTTGGTTACAAATGAGGTTCTAGCTCCCTTACAGTGCTCCCTCACCGCAAGGTCGAAAAGTACTTTTTATCAACAGAGCTCTCGTGACTAGCAGGCGAAACCCTAGACGAAGCAGAGGTCCGTCTCCTCGAAACGGGGAATTACGCAGCAACAATTCAAAGAAGAAACGTACTTGATATAAATGTCGAAACCATATTGAAGAGAAGAGGAGCTCTAGAAATGTCTTTTACAGTACTTTCTACTCACTAGTGTATAATAAAATAATATTCGACTCTGTAAAAACTCCCAAACAAAAAACTCCCGCCAACGTTTTGCCTATTCTTGCAAGTGCCATATGAGCTTTCAGCTCTTGTTGTGTATAATTAACTTGATATTTTTTCATGAAATTTTTCAGACAATCATTGGATGTTCAAGGCGTGATGCCACGGAAGTGGAACTGCTTGGAGTCAACGGCGCACTTTTGTCCTTCATGGTGCTTGGTGGTGCATATGTTTTTTCCAAGAACGAGTTGTGGACGTACGCAGACGCTCTGTATTACTGTGTTGTGACCCTTACTACGATAGGGTTTGGAGACTTGGTAGCTTTACAAGTAAGTCATGTTTAAAGCCTCAAACCACTGTTTCTGTTTGTTTTCAATCGCATTTGTCTTCACTGTCAGAAGTTTCAATGCGCGGTTTCAACGCAGACAATGCGTAACAGACAAACACTTCGGATGTTGTCTGTATTGTGTTTGAAAAGGTTATGCAGAACAAGCGTTGCTATCAGGAAGAGCCGAAAAATAGCCAAAAAGCATCTGCTGAATTTTTAGACATCTTGACGACAAATAAAAAAGGCAGTACATTCTTTTTGGCTCCTCTTGGCACTGCTTGTTATGCATAACATTTCATGTGTAATGTTTTCCAACAAAACAGATAACATCCAAGGTGTCTGTTGAACTGCGCATCCCTCTGTCATCTGTTATGAAACTTCTAACAGTGTAACACTTCCATACAAATTCAAAACTGAATTGCGTTAAATACCTGCAAGAAAGATCAAAAATATGTGATTGGATAGCGATGAACAATAATCAATAATAGTTAAAAAAAAAAAAAATCAGAGCTGACTCTTCACTGAATATACCAAAAGAAAAGAGAAGAGAGACAAATTTAACCTACTGTTGATCTAAACCACGGGCGTCATTTTGGCGCGGCAGGGGAGGGGGAAAAGTTTCTCCGTACAAAGATTAGAGTTAACTGCAGTATTTACTACTCAGATTCATCTTATTTCTATTTGGTATTAATAGATAAGAATAATCTGAGTAGCAAATACTGCAGTTAACTTTAATCTTCATACGGATAAACTTTTTATAGTATAGTCAGTGGAAGCTGTTACGGTGGCTCAGTCTCCAGCGAGTTCCTGCGAAGTGGTGCAGTATATTTTTTGTCCATTATTTCAAAACCGTTTAACTCTTCAGCCGTGTTGGATTTCCGACAAGTATGCCCCCCCCCCACACCCAAGCACTTAAAACCACCCCTGAGTCCCGGGGCCGCGAAGGGGGCCCGGGAAGCCGCTGCTGCCCAACCTTTGGTTACAGTGAAATGACACCTCTAATCTAAAAACCTAAAAGGGCACTTTCAAGGATAGGTAGCCGCTATTTTAAGGCTCAAATCATCGTGTAATCATTTGAAACATGAAACTGTGTGGTGTAATCTATGATGCGCACTTTAACGGGGATTACGAATTCATACGTAAACAAATAAACCTTTGAGGCACAAGTGACCATGGGACTTTAGAGATCACGAGAACTTATCTTTTGGTCAGAAGAAACTGAGTAAAGCAATGGGGAGCTCTCCCCATTGCTTTACTCGGTTACTGGGGAGCTCTCCCCATTGCTTAACTCGGTCACTGGGGAGCTCTCCCCATTGCTTTACTCGGTTTATATTGACGCTTTGTCTGCGTCTGTCTTCGTGTATGGTTGGATGGTACATTGCCGGAAGATATATGAACCACCTGCTCTTTGCAGACGACCTACCGGTACTGTCGCCTACGTGTTATGGGTTAAATAAGCTTCTGCCGAAATACAACCCCCTTATTCTGAACTTCTGGTTCCGGAACCAAGAAGATAGAAGTTTGAGGTAGCATGCTGGTACACTCCTAGCACGGAGTATATCAAGCATCGTCTTATGGTTAACCCGATCAAAAGCTTTACTCGAGTCTATGAAACAAGCAAACACGGGTGAAGAATATTGTAGGAAATACTCCACAATAAAACGAAGTAGAAAAATAGCAAATTCTACACCACAATAACGTTTAAACCCAAACTGGAACGATGAAGTCTGTAGAAATTCGCGCAGGATGTCAGCCAAACATCTCTCAAATATTTTTGAAATCACAGTAGGAAGAGCTATGGCACGACAATTATCAGAACTTATAATTATAGAATAATTATCGATAATTAACAGGGCAAGCACGATTTTTCAAAATTGGAACCAAATTTACTGACATTAGGGAATCCGGAACAAACCCGTGCACAATAAACGCACTGAACAGGGCACATAATACTGCACACTTTCTTTCAGAAGCAAATTTGAGGTGCTTAGCAGACACACCGTCTGTTCCCCCCGATTTAGCAGTATCTAACTTTCGTATGATAGTAGGCTACTAACTTCCATCTCAGTTACGTGTCTGATCATGGCAACCAAAAAGACCAAAAATCTTTTACTTTACCCTTTAATAATGATTTTGCCATCGCATCAAATCTCAGACTTTCGCAATGAGATCTACATTGCTTGAGCCTTAAATTGATTTAAAACAACGTTGTATTCAACGAATTGAACACAACGTTATATCAGAAATCAGCAGATTCCTCGACAACGTTTTTCGCTAAAATATCGTTACGCCGTATTTTGCTGACTGCCATACTCCGATTTAATAGCTTCGACAAATATAAGCGGAGTTTCTTTTCACTGAGAATTCCTTGTAAGCTCAGGAATCAGCTGCAAGTAGGTAGGTTATATTTGTATTTGATTGTGCAAAACGGATACGTCAGCTGAATTTTATTCGAGCTATACTTCGGCCCTTCTGGTCAAGGGTTCTCTTCAGGCTCAAAACCGCTCAAGTTGGAAAAACGAACTTGTGGGAAACACCGCAAGTTCGGTGTTTCCCGCAAGTTCGTTTTTCCAACTTAAGTTGTTTTTGAAGAGGATAAAATTTAGCTGACGTATCCGTTTTGCACTATCAAATTTGACTCGCAGTCAGCTTGGGCTGAAGGATTAGTTATATGTGTACATTTTTTCGGTACTACAAACAACAGAAACTTTCATCATATAAGACTGTGGAGCAATCTGCCAGCTACAGAGACGGTGTATTTTTAGCACAGATGGCACTCTCATCACTCAGCTCTACCAAACGATTGAGTTTCGTACATACCCGAGATTTTGAATTTCCGCGCCTTGCATTACCATGCTCTGAAATCGTCTCCACCGATAAACCGAAGAGTCAATGACAAGCGATAACAAGAAAACGGCTTATTTTTGAAGCTCTATCTATAGTGGAAGTCGGACATGTTTATGTGTGAAGCATTTTACAAAAATTAAAGCATACTTACTGCCCATTGTGCTTTAAGGCAAAAATGATCATGGGCCCTCAGGAATCGCTAAAATACATATTTTGGTTAAAAGTCTTTTTCTATTTATTAGGCATATACTTGAAGGAGAAATGATCATGAGCTCTAGGTGATTATGAAAGTGTCTCGTTTCTCCGAAGCTCTCCTCTTGTAAACTATCAATTTTCATTCAGATCAGATCATCCCTTCAAAAGTTTTGTATGACACAACATTCTGGATTCCCCTTCCCTCCACTCCCTCCAAGATGACTTAGTTGGGGGCTACCTTCAAGACCATCCCACCGGGTCCCTAATAGACCTGCCAAGTTTCGTAGTCCTAGAGCTCCCGATCGCCAGAATTTCAGGTAACCTCCCCCCCCCCCAGTCCGTCGATCCGGTCCATATCTGTCAAAAATGTATCTTGAATTTTGTTGTCTCTTGTCAGCTTTTTATGTCTTCATTCTTCTTTTCTTCTTCTTCTTTTTTTCTCTCCTTCTTTTTCTTAAATTTCTTTTTTTGATTTATTTGGTTTGTTTCCCTTAAGACTATATGAACAAAAAGTATGCCCCGCCCACTGCCAGGCGTTATGTTAGGACTTATGGTGGGGCCATACACAGTTAATGGTGTTTTTATTTTTATGAATAAACTGAAACTGAACTGTTACAGCTATATGTTGGCCCTTCTTGGCAAGGGTCTTCTTCAGGCTCAAGCCGGTCAAGCTGGAAAATGAACTTGTGGAGCAAACAATCATCTGACTTATCGATTTTTCACTACCATGTATGATTTGCAGTCAGCTTGGGCCGAAGGAATATTTAATTTCCGGTCCTCCTCCTATCCCCCCAGAGTTCTTAGATCCGGTCCGGAAAGGAAATGGGAGATCCAGAACACGGGCTATTTCTAATTGTCTACTTTCGTTCAGATCCGATCCCCCGTTCAAAAGCTAAGCTTGGTTCAAGATTCCCCCTTGCTGCTCTCCCCCCACGATGGTCGGATCTGAGGTTGGACCGAAACGACTAGTCTTAAGCCAACCTGGTCGGATCCCTGATACACATGCCAAGTTCTATCGTCTTACCCAGAGCAAAATAACTGTAGAGAGCAGGCCCGTATCCAGGAATTTATTTGGGGGGGGGGGGGGCTTTCGGGGGTGTGTGTGCCTGCGGGTCGGAAAAAACAGTACAAAAAAGACATACATCAGAGGGAAAAGACTATAAAAATGATTATTTTGGTATGTTTCGGATACGGCCTTGCCAGATTTTAAATGGGTCGTCTGAGGTCCGAGGTCTTTCCAAATATCAAGTTCCATCGAGATCCGATCACCCGTTCAAAAGTTATAAATACCAGAGAGTAATGCAAAGACCTATCCTTCCCATGCATAAAAAATGGGCCTCCGTCGCAATGCCACCCAGCTAGCTTTGTTCGTGCGTACAGTGGCGGACGTAGAAAATTCTAGCAAGGCTAATATGCGGTGCTGGTTGGGTTTCAGTAGGGACGTTCGTGTCCTCTAGGGGAGCTAGTGTCGTTGCGATTTGACTGTGTGTCACTTTTTCAAAGTTAGTGCAAATTCCCGATCACCCTCCAACTTCCCCTACAGTATCCGATCTCACGATCAGCTTCGGTCGCTTCTGGCGATCTGGAAAGCTTTTCTAGTAAATGCGTCGGCTGTTTTTTCAACTTCGGCTTTCTTCGCTTTCTAGAGATGTTTTGGCGGTCCGCTAGTTTTGAAAAGCGATCAAACTATTTTTAGAAGCAAACCCGCAAAGAGGACGGAAAGTGATCCCGGAAAGTTATAAGCGCGGAACGTCTTTCACTGAGTTCTTGCGCGTGACGTATTTCAGAAAGCAAACACCAGTCTGCGCGTTCTTGGTTGGAAAAAGGTTAGCTGTCTTTTCCTCTGCCAATTATCCTTCCCCCTTATTGCTGACGTTCCACATCCATTCTTCTCTCCTTGCCCTACTTTTCCCAGAAGCTGGGGACACGCCACTCCGACAAGTTGCTTCGTCCTGACGCAATATTTCCCACTACGGACAAGGCTAGAAAGAATGGCCTTTGAAGAACTTCCTTGCTCAGAATCCCTTCTCTTAGACAAGAAGGAATAGTCTAGTAGTTCTTTCTGGAGATAGATTTCCGTGGGACCTTGTCATGTCATGGTAAATTGAAATGGAGTGTCACGGTGTTGCTTCCATGTGTTATTAAAGTACGCGCTCTCAGAGCTTCGTTTCAGTGTCAAACAGTGATTTCAGCAATCGATAAGAAAGTGGCTGCAGGAGTAGTGAGGTACACCTTCTGACCCGAAACTGGGATTCACCCAAAAAGTATAATACTTTTACAAGGTCCTTCATACACTGTCAGAAGTTTCATAACAGATTGCGCATAACACTTTCAAGAACAACACCTTTTCACTTAGAAATAAAGTGTTATGACCAATTAAGTTTATGCTATTTCGTGCCTAGATATCCAACAACACCTTCGATAGGTAAAAATACTACACTGTCAGAAGTTACATAACGACAACAGAAGGATGCGCGGTTTCAACAGACTTTGGGATGTTATCTGTTATGTTTCTTTCGTTCCCGTTAGTATTTTTTACCAATTGAAGGTGTTGTTGGATCTAGGCACGTACTTAATTGGTCATAACACTTTATTTCTAAGTGAAAAGGTGTTATTCGTGAAAGTGTTATACGCTATCTGTTATGAAATTTCTGACAGTGAAGTAGTCACAATTATAAGTATTCCTTCAGCCTAAGCTTCCATTCAAAGACTTTAGCTGCTGCTGTATTGACTCTTGCTGTTTTGACATTGTGCTTTAACATAGTCAAATTTTCATAAATTACACAACAACAAAATAGCAACAAACTAAACCGCTAAACTTTAAACATCAACACAAAAAAAGGAAAAGGGTTTTACTTAAAATTTCGCATTGAAAAGACTCCCAAAGGAGGGGACAAAACTTCTTTCATACCGCGCATGAGTTGCTCGTATGTGTAGGATCTTAGGAACTGGTTCTGCTGCCATTCTCTGTGGCCTTATACGGTCAGGAATGTGGGGAGGGGGAAGTATGTGACGATGGGTGGGGCCTTCCAGTAGCTTCGTAGAAAGTTGGTATCTGTGGTTTTTCGGTGAGACCAAACTCGTTAAGAAGGGAAATGTATGGGATTTTGGAAGATTTTGACATTACTAGTAAATAACGGTACTGGATCCTCTCGAATCGTTCCGACTGCTCCCGTGTTAAACCGTTTCTTCCGTCTGTTAACACGATAACTCTCGAAGGGAATAAGA
Organism: Branchinecta lynchi; assembly: GCA_023053575.1. Classification (NCBI taxonomy): domain Eukaryota; kingdom Metazoa; phylum Arthropoda; class Branchiopoda; order Anostraca; family Branchinectidae; genus Branchinecta; species Branchinecta lynchi. The sequence continues at coordinate 2,573,929 of JAKZAP010000003.1, read as the reverse complement.
TATTTTGATGAAACTTAGTGTGAGGATTCTTTGGTTCAAGGATAAGGTCAAATACAAAATATTTTTAAACAGATTATGTGATAGTCGATTCTGGGGTAAGAAGACATGCTGACACGAATATACAAAACATTTTCTCATCCGACAAGTGGTTCGCCCGGAATCCGGTAAAACCCGGAAAGTTGGTTAAAAGTAAAAGTTTCATTTGAAGATCAGATTAGATTAGATAATTTTATTGCTAAATTACATAATAAGCCATCATTTATTCAAACAATGTTTCAAAGTCAGCTTGGGCTTAAAGAGTATTTATAAGCCATCATGATGGGTAACCGCCCACGAGAAGACATAAATGCACTGGGACTGGGCGGTTACCACAAACTACTTCAACTTAACTTAAACAATAACTTAATTTCATTTCAACACTAACTAATGTTTTTTTTTTCCATATAAGACACAAAAGTAAAAAGAAGAAGAAAAAAAGAAAGAAAAACTAAATAAAGAAACATTTATTCAAGCACTGTATACAACGGATACGTCAGCTATGATTCTTCATCAGCGATATTTCGGCCCTTCTTCGCAAGGGTCCTCGTCAGGCTGTCAATCCTCCGGTTCAACTTCGGGGAAGGAAATAAACTTTTACAGGTTTACCTAGATACCTCCCGAAATCAACCTGTTCGAGAGACTTACCAGATAATAATATTCGCCCACAGAGATCTACGGTTGTGCCAATTCGACTAATAACCATAAAGTTTGTCCTTTTTACATTGACTGCCAACATACTTACAGTTGTAAACACTTTTAAATCATTTAAGACTATATTTACTTTATATATCAAATCATCCACAGAAACACCACACAAAGAAATAGCCATGTCATCAGCGAAAGATGTAAGACACGAATCACGAAGGTAAAATCTCGTAGTATCGACAAAAACCAAATATAAAAGCGGACCTACAACAGAACCTTGAACCTTGAAGAGGGATAAGAAGATACGGTGAATTCGACTCTGAATTTTCTTTTATTGCTGGACAAGTAGTTCGCTCGGAGTTCGGCCGAAACCGGAAATTTGACAGAAGTAAAGCAGGAAGTTTCGGTCAGTATCTTCAAAATAGATATGGCTTATAGAGGCATATCTGAACTTGGTTTTCTCTAATGAGCCTGGCGAATGCTGGATCTGGCTAAGACAAGACCTAGTTGTCTGGATCAAATACTAAATTTGTGGGATCCCATCGAAACCTTAGGTCTTGTTCCCTGTCGACGTTTTGATATTGTGGACTGGTGGCTTTTGCAGAACTGACCGAAAAGATAACATTTTTGTGGCGCTACATTCCAAAATGTAAGTGGAAGGTGCTAAGCTTTCCCCTTACATTTTGGAGCAACAGGACTGGGATGAAGCGTGACAGAAAATCAGGTATAAATCTGGTCAACTTTTATCTGTGAGCTCGATTTGCCTTTTCTGAGCTCTCCCCTCATTTGGCTTCGAGCTTTCTCCCTGCTAAATCTCGTGCTAAATTCGCCCTTTATGATGCACTTAGTTTATTAATACAGAGATTGAACTTGAACATGCTCTCCTGGTTCAAGAGCAACAGGGTACATAGTCCACAGTGACTCCAGTTCACTTAACAACGGTTGGAAGTTGGACGATGAAATGTCATAGAATTACAAACACTACAGTCTGGAAGTGCCCTTGGGAGTTTACTTTTACTTCTTTGTTAATGGGCAATACTCTTGATTACTAACTCTCCTTGTCGATGCAAAATCGCCGGGTACCTAGTGGAAGAGCCAGAAGCGGTATCACCTCGGATATCGCAGGTGCTCCCGAAGATCGCCGTGATTGTTCGACACAGGATTTGAGTTGTTGAGTTTGAGTCGTTAGTGAGACGTTATCTCGTTCTTCCTGAGGATCACTAACGTCTTGACTCACAACGGTTTCCTGTTTGGACAACGGCTAAGTTTTCAGTATGGAAGTTCCCTTGTGAGTTTCACCTCCCCTGTACCTCTTTGCTTAATGGGCAACCGGGCGCATATTTTCCCTGTGATTTAACGTCGTAACTTCACAACGGTTTCTAGTTAGGACAACGGCTACGTTTTTGGGACGAAAATGTTTTTGTGCTTAGTGGATCCAAGCTGGTTACGAGTCGAAAGGGTCCCACCTCTATCGCTGTACTTTTTTTTACCTGTATACTCCACGTTTGAGCACTTGCATTCTTCTTGCTTTAGAGTCTAAGATCTTAGTATATGTGGCTCTCAAATATGTAGTGCACTGGACAGTTTTAATAACAAGATTAATAACAGATTTATTGCCAATCATAATGCACAAACGTACAAAAGATGGAGTAATTAAATGATGAAGAAGAAGAAGAAAAAGAATAAGAAAGAAATGAAAAAAAAGAACGTTACTGTCAACAGAATTAATGGAAAGAACACAAGAAACTTACAAAGAAAATCCTACACACTGACAGAATATACACTGAGTAAAGCATCTGCTGAGCTACTTTAAGGCTGCGCTTAAAGTGCTCTCGCCTTTCCCGAATTGAGAGAAATTATTTATTACAAAAAGTTTACATATGTGAACAGGGGCCACCCCATAAAGCTTTCGCATGTCCTAAGGGGTCACCCCAAATTAAACATTGATACATAAGCACTCGTCCAAGACGAACATGAGACAGATCATATGAAAAAAAGAACGGCAGGGAGAAAACCAAGAAAAACACATCAAATCACCAGGATCGACCATCCAAACAAAACCAAATGTTTATTTTTTATTTTCTTTTAAAAAAATCATATTTGTGAAATAGTATGGGTTTCAAAAGATCCTTAAAAGTACCCAGCACTTCCTCACTCTGGATCAACCCCCCAGAGCATTCCAACTCCAAATACCACGGAACAGATATAGGTCTTGCTACTCCATACTTAGAATACAAGCTGCTATTACTTGTCCTAGGTGAACCCTTAGCAGATACTTTACGTATTTGTAAAAAGATTTACTGTCTGTCATTTCTGAGCAGGAAAACCCCTCGACGTAACTGTTTTTACTCGCGAAGATATTTCGGGAGAAATAAATTTAACTGAATTGCGTGCTCTTTCTAAACGAAATAAGACAAACCTTGCTTACTTTGAAGCCTGTTCCCGGAGAATCTTTCCCAAGGTACACCCTTTTGGAAAATGTCAATACGATTTGTTTGCCTAAATATGAAGGAAATAAGTTGTTCTTTGATAGCAACCTGACACTAAGTCGATTTTGACGTGCCTAGTCTGATAAGTCGTTTAGTGAATTGGTGTGTTACCGTCTTGGAAGTCGGGAAAATAACCAGGAATAAATTAAGCCTTCTTACTGGACCTGTCTTAGCTAACTTACTGATCCACTCGACGTCCTTGTTCGTAGCTGAGATTTCTCAATTGTCAACTCTCGGGCACAACCTGATTTTTCCTCCGACGTCCCGAATACCCTATTGGTCAGAAAGACCGGTTATGCAATTTTCTCCGCGTTTCTCATCGGATCTAAATGATCGTTTACACGTGGGGTATTTTCCTCCGGAGACGTGAGGGGAAGATGTTCACACGGTACCCGGGTATTTTTCAAGGGAGAGTAAGCTCAAGAAATCTGTCTACAATGACCACCAACATGTGTCCATTTGGATCACTTCTTATATAAACATAATCAAAATTATTTCTCGAAAATCCGACTTTGTTGTTGCTAACGTCAAACAATGAATCCCCGGGTAAAAAGTCCAAAATACCCGTGGATTTTTTGCTGTTGTGAGTGAAAATACCCGTGGAGTACGGGTAAATACCCTTCGTGTAAATGTAGCGTAAGACGTGGACGCGATGGGTTTGTAAGTTGGGATCGACTGAAAACGGGAAAGGAAAGAAAAAGCATGGTGCAGGGGGGAAAGACTACTGGAAAAAAGAAACCTGATAAAACAGGAAAGACCACTAAAATGGGAAAAGCTCCATCAGAGAGCATCCTAAACAAATAAAATTCACTTCTTTTTTTCTCCTTTCCCTTTCCTTTCCTCCTTCTTTTGGCTCCTGTCAAGGGAGAGACTGCTAACAGCCTAAACCGTGTAATATTCGCTACCAAGTACATCTTTGGACCAACTCAGGACTAAGTATACACTTTCATGTTCACCAAGGACCGAGAAAGGCTGAAACAGGGAAAGCTGCACCAAGAGGAAAGCATATAGGCTAATAAAAAGAGGAGAGATGCAGCGTTGATGTTCTCTTTTTAGGCTCCTGAGAAAGGATAGGCTGCTAGCCCCCTTAAAATCTAAATATTTGTTTTTAAACCATCACTGCACTGTCAGAAGTTTCATAACAGATTGCGCAAGAATAACACCTTTTCACTTAGAAATAAAGTGTTATTACCAATTAAGTTTATATTTTTTCGTGAAAGAAAACCCCGAAAATCACGGTTTTCTATTTCTTTATTATTTCATGTCTAGATCTCCAACAACACCTTCAACAGGTAAACTGTCAGAAGTTACATAACGACAACAGACGGATGCGCGGTTTCAACGGGTAACACTTTGGGATGTTATCAGTTATGTTTCTTTCGTTCCCGTTAGTTTTTTTTTACCAATTGAAGGTGTTGTTGGAGATCTAGGAACGAAATAGTGTAAACTTAATTGCTCACAACACTTTATTTCTAAGTGAAAAGGTGTTATTCTTGAAAGTGTTATGAAACTTCTGACAGTGTGCCAAATGCAAATGCATCTGTTCTGAAACTTCTGACAGTGTTCCATATGCACTTTAGACCAATTATACACTTTCAGTTTCCCCAAAGAGCGCGTAAGGCTGAATTAAGGAAGCTGACCAGGACGCAAGCGTAGGCTAGCAAAAAGAATAGAAATGCCCGGTCCTTTTGTCAGGCTCCTGTAAAGGGACCGGCTGCTGGCCCCCTTAAAACGTGTATCATCACTACCAAACGCATTTTTTTTACTAATTAGACACTTTCATGTTCCTCGATTACCCAGGATCTTTTGTGTCTAGAGAGTTTATCTTACAAATGACTTCCCAGCACACAAACACTTTTGGCCAAATGTGACATTCTAATTCTCGCCAAGAAACCATCAGCATTTTTGCCTCAAGAGGTTTGTTTTCGAATACATTGTCCCTGCTCGAATATAGGCATGACTAGGCACGAGGGGCACGGATGGTCTCGTCCGTCTATTCTTGCAACTGCTATAAAGAGTAAAGTTCCTGGGGCAACACATACTGGGGCTTTCCTTCTTTCAGGCTCTGGCGGAAACAAAGGCTACTAGTTTTGCGATCTCCGTTATAAAAGGCTCGTTTCCAGTAAGTGAAACCTTCTTTCCTTTCAGAACGACAACGCCTTGCTAAACAGACCTGGTTACATCGCCTTCTGTTTCTTTTTTATCCTGTTCGGCTTAGCTGTGATCAACGGTTCGACCAACTTGCTCATCCTACGCTTCATGACAATGTAAGAACGATTTAAAAAAAACCCTTTTTTTTTTACCTAATTTCTAGCAAGCCTTTTCAGTGAACTCGCACGCACACACAAATTCTTAAGGTCAAGCAAACAGTTCCGACTTGTCATTACCTGCGTTCGTTGCACTCCGGGCTGTCTCTGGTGTTTTGTCACCAGTGTCCGGTTCTTCTCTTATCACGCGTTTTTTTGTTCACCAGTGAGTTGACGAAAACTTGCTAACTCCCCGCTGAAGCCGGGCTCTCGAGCAGGCTCTGGTTAGTCCGCACCGGTGAGGTAAAACCGGACACCGGTTAGTTCAAAAACGGGTTATAAGACTGGTGAGTAGTCACCGGTGGATACAAAATGGCTTATAAGAAAAACCGGATTCCACCGGTGACAATTCCCGTGACAAAGAACTCAGCTATTAAACGAGCTAAATAGAAAGCGTTCTAGCATTTGCAACTTCTAGATTAGCCCCATCCAACTCATGATCCCAAATCGGGACTCGGTTTGACCACGGTATCATCTAGTGGCGAAATTTCTGTGAAGCTCCTATGGGCAAGGTCAAAACAGGTCTTAACCAGGGGTGGTTCGCAGGGCTTGGGCATGGGGCTGTCAGGGGGGGGGGGAGGGGGGTTGACCTCAAAATATACGACTGGCTAAAACAGCACCACGCTTTGGTGCTGTCACCAAGTTTTACAACGTTATGGAAAATGCCATTGTAGTAATAAGTAATAAACAAATAAGTAACAGGATTTAGACGATGCCGTCTATACCAAATTTTGCTGGAGAGAAGATAAGTCTCGGTACCAATTTCTCTTACATATACTGAAGACAAACTTAAACTAAGCGCCGCTGGCGGAATTTGTCCATTCCGAAGAAAATTTAACTATCTATACAGCTTCTACCTTTTAAGGCGTATCCTCGCCGTTCCCCAAGAAATCGAAGGAATCGAATCCCTCGGGGAATCGAAGGGAACGGCTAGAATAGAGGGAGTCCCTGCATGCGGACTCCGCGTACAGAAACAGCGAGAACACGGGGAATGCTTTGAAATTGGATTTTGTTCTAAAAAAAAATATGTAGTTGACGAAATTAGTCTGGATCCACTTTATTTTTGGTTTTGTTTATTCTGATTGTTTTCAATTAATTTTACATTACACCAACGACAGCAAAAACTGATTCCCCTCCGAATCTGAAAGGGAGTCCTTTTTGATGATGGTGATGATAATCGGAGCACTCCCCCTCGGTGGGACTCGCGAGAATAAGGGGAGTGAGTCCCCGGGACAAACGAAAACGCCGGGACTCCTCAAGTGGAGTCTTCGGGGAACGGCGAGAATACGCCTTTAGTTTAGCTTAGACCCCAAATCTCAAGCTTAAAATCGCACCTAAGTGACGAACACTTCAACTAAACAGAAGTAGGGTAGGATTAGGAAAGACCCGCAGGAAATTTTTTTTTTAAATCGGCCGTCATTCGGCAATTCGACTGCTTCCCACACAAACTCTTGCTTTTAACGTGGCTCAGATCCAAAGCAGCAGCTGTCAACGTATGTATCCAAGTTAAATTTACTGAGAGCCGCAGGCGATGTTTTTTGTAATCCGACCGTTTTATAGCTTGTAGGGTGGCTGAAATCTTAGGCCTAAGACCTCGCATACATTAGTTGCGTTTCTGATCGAAGTTTTGTTCGCTGTTCGCTTAGCCGGTTGCTTAATTTCCGTTTTTGAACGCCGTCGAGGTTCACCGTTTGCTTAATTAGTGTTTTTACGACTCCGGCGATCCTTGCCAGGTCGACGTTTCTTCGACGATTCAAGCAAACTTCGGACTTGCTACTGCACGAAGTTCGACGGTCAGAGTTTGAAGGAAGAAGGAACTGTAGTTGCGTTTTTGATCGAAGTTTGAAGTTACCTTCAACCTCAAAGGTCTCTGCTTAAATACCTTTTTTGGTCGCCGTCACACTTCCTTCGTCCTTCAAACTCTGACCGTCGAACTTCGTGCGCTAGAAAGTTCGAAGTTTGCTTGAATCGTCGAAGAAACATCGACCTGGCAAGGATCGCCGGAGTAGTAAAAATACTAATTAAGCAAACGGTGAACTTCGACGGCGTTCGAAAACGGAAATTAAGCAACCGGCTAAGCGAACGGCGAACAAAACTTCGATGAAAAACGCAACTTATGACTGGTGACCAAAAACGGTATTTAAGCAGAGACCTTTGAGGTTGAAGGTATCTTCAAACTTCGATCAAAAACGCAACTATTATCGACCATTATAATAGGCTACTACGTACATAATACTACCTATACATAATAGGCTACTACGAATGACGGAGCAGAAAAAGTTTTGGGATTTATGATCTGAGTCTTTTTTGGATTCCAAACGAAAGTAAGGGCTGCCTTCGATATCACAGACCAGTCCGTACTCCGATAACTCCCAAATGGAGTGGGATATTTTCTCGGGAGTTCGCACGTGGTACTGCTTTGAATTAGACAAGAAGGAATCGTGCAATCGTCAGGCCCGTCATACAATGCTTATAAAGTCCATTTGCTTGCAAACCTTACTCCGCAAGCCAAAGAAAAGGTGTTTCTTTTTCAATACTAATTTTGCACAAAACCAGATAGATAATATTGAAATGTTGCACCGCAGGCAAAATTTTCGAAAATTAGCCTTTTTTCAGTGCCACCGAGTGAAAATCACGATTTTGTAACCGCATTTATGTCACTCTGACAAGTTCAAAACATACGACTGTCATTATAACAAGCTAAAAACACACGATATTTTTTCCTTCAGCCCATGCTGACTGTGATTCATATTTGATGGTGCAAAACGGATAAGTCAGCTGAATTATATCAGAGTTATATTTAAAAGTCAAGTTTTCCCACAAGTTAATTTTCCAGCTTGAGCGGTTTTGAGCCTGAATAGCACCCTTACCAAGAAGGGCCGAAATATAGCTCTAACAAATTCAGCTGACTTATCCATTTTGCACCATCAAGTATAGGATATTTTGTAAAGTATTGACTTATAGACCATCTCCGTACAACCAAGCAACCAGAAATAACTCAAAATTTACCTAACTGACTCATATGGCAAGCTTAATACTTACGACTGTCTCTAATGTACGACTAGAAAATCTCATCGTAAAATACGACAAGAAAGGGGTCATTTTCAGGGAAAATTCACTGCTGATGACATTCTGGGCTCTGGCAAGTTCAGACATACGACGGTTATTCTGACAAACTTAGAACACAGAACTGCGAATCTGACAAGCTTAAAACGTACAACTAAAATCTGTATGTAGCAATAGGACCAGAAACAGGTCATTTGAAGGCGAAGTTCGCGATTAGCTAACTGCCTTGTCTGGCAAGCTCAAACATACGACTGCGTCATTCTGAAAGATTCAGAACACACAACTGTGAATCTGAAACCGTGCGACTATAAATTTCTTCGTATCCATACGACTAAAATGTGATTTGTTGGCGCAATTCACATTCGGTAACTGCTTGTATGTTATTATGAAAAGCTCAAAACACGAGTGTCGTACAGACAAGCTTAAAACAAACGACTGAGAGTAAGTTATCTGGAGCATGGGGGGGGGGGGCAGGGACTTCGCAAGTGCATTTTAAGTGTGGGGGTGGGGAGGGGGTGCAGAGACAAAATTTTACCGAATCTTTCAAAAAATTCACCGAATCCTAGAACTAAGAATTTGAGCTTTAAATTCTGGAACAGAAACGATTACGTCAGAAGAGTAACAATAAAGGGCAGCATGAAAGACGATAAGCCAACTATTAGGCGGCATTTTGGCGAAGCCCACATGTAGAATATATTGCCGGGCATTATTGCAGTAACAGCTTCTATCTATTTTAGCCAATAGAAAACTAAATCGAGCGCCGCGGGCTAAAACTTTGAAATCCATTTTTTTTCTGTAGGCTAAAATTTAACTGCTTCTCTGAGAAATTCTATCAGCTACCGTTGAGTAAATACCGAGACTCTAAGAAGTTCCAGAAACCGGATGGACCGACGTTCCGACAGCAGCAGCAACTATAGTCTAGTTAATATACTACCCATAATCACATAAAGTTTTTTTTTATTTTTCCTCCCTCATTTAATTTCCATCCAAATTCTAGCTTTGAATGTATCAAAATCTCAATCCTAAATCTCAATCCTAGAATTTGGATTTCCATCCAAATTCTAGCTTTGAATGTATCAAAATCTCAATCCTAAAACTGGCTTAAGACCCCCGTCAAATGACGCTCCCTTCCACAAAATAGAGAATATTACGAAAAGTGCTGCAGGCGGGATTTTCGAAATGTTTATGATTAGATATTCTTTTGGGGATCCGAAATAAAAGTAAGGACTATCGATGATATCATAGATCATCCCTTTTGTCTGCGAACCAGTGCTTCACTCGACCTCTTCTGAGGTTCGTGGTAGCTTCCGAATCCTGGCAGTTATTACGAATAAATTACCGAATCCCGGTTTCTATACCGAATTGTTTTGGTGTCGAAAGACTACCGAACAATATTCTTATTCGGTATACTTTCGTCGAAACTAGAACAAAGTCAGGATTCGGGGTTAACTTCCTAATCCTGGAAATTATACTGAATAAATACCGAATCCTAATCATGATACCGAATAATTTTGAACCAATAGCTTATTCGGGATTCTGTGTAACTACGGAATCTCCATAAATATACCGAATAGTTCCAGCATCGAAAAAGTACCAAATGATTTCAGTAAATTCGCTCACCAAATTCGTGATAACTACCGAATACTGGCAATTATATCGAATCTCCATCATTATACCGAAGATATTTGTACATATAGCCTATTTAGGATTCTGTATAACTATCGAATCCCCGTAAATATACTGAACAGTCCTGCTATCGAAAAAATACTGAACCATTTTAGTAGAATTTTGGGCCTCCGGCCCATAATTTTACCGAATCTCAAAAAGGTCGTGGAGGGGGTGCTGCCCCCCCCAACGCCCCCCTTCGAGCAGCCCCTGGTGTTAACAAGAAAATCGGACAAAAGAAAAATATTTATTTACAGTATTTCAAGAAAAAGTGTACGTTATTTGTAGTCAGCTTGAGCTTCGTAAAGTGGGTCCCGTACATTCGCAGAAGAACGATGCCTCTAACATATGAAGAACTTTACCTACCTGAGACAGGTAAAAACACATTTTAACTAAAAAGACAACTTATTTTTCTGTCGTTCAGTTGAGTGCACTGAAATATTTGGATTCTGACAAGGGATTTTTTTTTGTTTTCACTATCTACTCTAGTCATGATGTTCAAAATATCTGCGGATGTTCTCACAACGAAATTTCTACCATGACGCGGGAAATTTCAATCTCAACACAAACGCGGCTTTTCAGTGGGTAGTGGTGAGATAGGTGAAAATTGATTAGTGCCTCTACAAATAATAAATACAATCTGTACATAAATCTTTCTCGTAAGGCGTACAACAAAAATTCAAGTGCATAGAGGTAACACAAATCATAGGGGAATTGGCCATATTGCTGTTCAGCGCTTCCAAGCGGACTAGTTTTTGTTAATCCCCCTATGCATCTCCGTCAGCACTTGGATCAGACATGGTAAAATAGATCCACAGGTTAGGGAGTGGAAAATGTGTCATCTGTGTCCCAGGTAATGGAGGTTTTGCATATGTCTCAGCCGCAGAAAGTGAAAGTGACCCACTACCCAATGGATTCGACTTTTTACTAATAGTTGCGTTTTTGATCGAAGTTTGAAGTTACCTTCAACCTCAAAGGTTCTTGTTTAAATACAGTTTTTGGTGGCCGGTCACAGTTCCTTTGTCCTTCAAACTCTGACCGTCAAACTTCGTGCGCTAGCAAGTTCGGAGTTTACTTTGAATCGTCGAAAAAACGTCAACCTGGCAAGGATCGCCGGAGTCGTAAAAACACTAATTAAGCAAACGGTGAACTTCGACGGCGTGTGAAAACGGAAATCAAGAAACCGGTTGTTTTACGACTCCGGCGATCCTTGCCAGGTCGACGTTTCTTCGACGACTCAAGCAAACTTCGAACTTGATAGCGCACGAGGTTCGACAGTCAGAAGTTGCGTTTTGATCGAAGTTTTGTTCGCCGTTCTCTTAGCCGGTTGCTTAATTTCCATTTTTGAACGCCGTCGAAGTTCACCGTTTGCTTAATTAGTGTTTTTACGACTCCGGCGATCCTTGCCAGGTCGATGTTTCTTCGACGATTCAAGCAAACTTCGAACTTGCTAGCGCACGAGGTTCGACGGTCAGAGTTTGGAGGACGAAGGAATGTGACCGGCGACCAAAAACGGTATTTAAGCAGAGACCTTTGAGGTTAAAGGTAACTTCAAACTTCGATCAAAAACGCAACTAATGTCTACACAAGTATGAGGCATTGGGGGACTAACAGAAACTAGTCCACCTGGAGCGCTGAACTGTAATAGGGCCAATTCCACTATTTTAAAACGATTATTCGTGAATAGCGGAACAACGAAGTAACGCATTTCAGCGGATCTTCAAGCCAAGTTCAGTGAATAAGTGATGGGTAACTTTTGGTATATAAGTTGTCAACTGAAAGACAGCAATGCTCCTCAGCCGGTACTTGAACCCAGGACCCTCTGCTTACAAGGCAGGCACTATAACCATTTGAGCTACCGAAGGGCTTGTGAACAGAGTTCGCAAAGCACTACAATAGTCAGGTAGAAGCCGGCCATAGGAACAGTGATCCCGCCCGAAGGCAAATTCATCTAACCAGTTCACATCCCCATGTCACGGAAATTAATAATAAACATAGATGGCACTTTACACAAAGGACTTGTACCGTGACCAATAAACTAGAAACAGTTTTTTTCGAATATGATATTTAATTTTTATGAATTTTAGAAGTCTAGGACTCCATATTATCGGAGCCAAATAGACATACCAGGACCCACAAAGCGGGGTCTCATGGTGAAAACCGATTCAATTCAATTCAATTCAGTTTGTTTTCAAAAATTCGCTCACGGACGAAGCCAAATATTGAATTTCTTCCGTCATGTATAACTTAACAATTAAAAACAACTATACCTAATGTTATTCATTTGGTCAATGTACATGTACCTCACAATAAGACTCTAAGTAAAACTTTTAATCACACGTAACACGTCATCTTATCAAAACATCTAATAAAATCAAATACATAATTTTAATGGGGCCCTTGAGATGGAAACATTTTATAAGTTGTTAACTGAACGACAGAAAAGCTCCTCAGAACTAGATGTTCCTATCCCAGCCCTTTTCGGTTAACACGTGTAAGAATGCCAGATAGTTCAAACCAGTTTCTCCACTGCGTATGCTTTTGCCCTCTCTGCATTGCAGGTCAGAAAATAATTTTACTTGTTCTAGTGTCTGGTAGTAGCTCATAAGCTATTCTAAGCTTGAATTATGAATTATGTGCCTGAATTATATATCCAGAGTCTTATACTCCTAGCTTTCAACGACCGATGTTGGAAGAGACGAGCTCGAAAATTTACCAATCCTAAATTTAAAACTACGAAAATCCGACTGGGAAGGTTCACTGTTTGAAAATCGATTATTCGTGAATAGGAGCAACGAAGTAACGCATTTTCATCGGGTCTTCAAGCCTATTTAAGTGAATAAGTGATAATAATAATAATATATTGCTAAAAATCAGGCCACAAAGCCTCTACAAAATTCGCTTGAAACTGTTAAGTTTAAACATTTCTTCCTGGAACATTCTGTCGATGTGACTCTTGAACATGTTGAGTGACTGGCAATTGGCAGTTTCCTCCGGAAGGCTATTCCAATGTCCTTGTGGAATCTCTCAGTAACTAGACTGACCTGTATCACCCCATTTTGATTAAGCTTTAAGTTATTATGAAGAACTAGGATGGTTATCCCAGACCATCCCCCCAAAAAAGTACAACTACTAGAGGGTACTTAAGTACTCAAGTAAAAAATCGTACTACCAAAATTTCCAAAGAACTCACAGATAATGTGATAGTCGATTATGGGGTAAGAAGACATGCTGAACACGATGGTGAAAATCGTTTTGTCATCGGAAAAGTAGTTCGCCCGGAATCCGGCCGAAACCCGAAAGTCTGCGAAAAGTAAAAGTTTTATTTGAAGTTGATTGAAAACCATTTTCTTGCCGGATACGTAGTTCGCCCGGAATCCGGCCAAATCCGCGGAAAGTTTGTTAAAAGTAAAAGTTTTATTTGGAGTTGATCACATCTTCAATTTAGGGATAAGAAAGCATGCTGAACGCTTCTGTGAAAACAATTTTCTACCCGGATAAGTAGTTCGCCCGGAACCCGGCCGAAACCGGAAAATTATTAAAAGTTATAGTTTTATTTGTAGTTGATTAGATATCTGATTTAGGGGTAAGAAGAGATGCTGAATCCGTGTATGACAATCGTTTTTCACCCGGACATAAAGTTCGACCGGAATCCGGCTGGAGCCGGAAAATTTGATGTAAGTTAAATTTTTATTTGAAGTTGTTAGATGCTCAATATCGGGGAAAGAAGATATGCTGAGTTCGTTTTTGAGCTTTCTTTTTCCGCCGGACAAGTAGTTCAAAACAGATATGACTTATAGGGGTAAACACACATGCTGACTCCATATCTGCACTTGGTTTTCTGAGATGATTAGCTAGTTGGCCTTAATCTGTTTCTGAATTTTAATAGTAAAAATGTTCAAGGAGATTGGCGAAGACTGGACCTTGCGAAGACAAGACCCAATTGTCTGGATCAAATATTGAATTTTTGGGATCCATCGAAACCTTTGGTCTTGTTTGCCAGGATCCGTGTGAACCAGTCGCGCAGGTAGAAAACAAAATTATTATCTAGTTTCAACGTGTCTCTAACCCGGAAAGTAAAGAACGCACTGAAACCCTCTCCCTCACCTCTAAATATAGAGCTACTTTGACCGACCCCACCCTGAGATAGAGGACTCGGGACCCATCCGCGAACGACCTCTACATATACCCAATATCCCTCACATCAAGTTTGAACAAGATGGCCTACCTATCACTTCAAAAGATATCGTGCTAACAGATGGACAAACATTCAGGCGCACTCTAGCGAAGTCATAGTTTTCCCTCTACGAATTTTCCCACATCGAAACCTTTGGTCTTGTTTGCCAGGATCCGTGTGAACCAGTCGCGCAGGTAGAAAACAAAATTATTATCTAGTTTCAACATGTCTCTAACCCGGAAAGTAAAGAACGCACTGAAACCCTCTCCCTCACCTCTAAATATAGAGCTACTTTGACCGACCCCACCCTGAGATAGAGGACTCGGGACCCATCCGCGAACGACCTGTACATCTACCCAATATCCCTCACATCAAGTTTGAACAAGATGGCCTACCTATCACTTCAAAAGATATCGTGCTAACAGATGGACAAACATTCAGGCGCACTCTAGCGAAGTCATAGTTTTCCCTCTACTACCTTTAGGATCCCAAAAATTCGATTTGATGTACGCCCTCACACGGACTAGTGATGTCTGTCCTTTTTCCTTGTTGATCTTCAGGTTCAAGTTTAAAATTTAAGTTCAAGTTTAAAATTTAAGTTCAATTTTAAAATTTAAGTTCAAGATCTTCAACTTCAAGTAAAAATTTAAGTTCAAGTTTTTATTTTATTTTATAGACAAATACAAATACACAACACAAGCACTGTGGAGAACACAAATTCGAACATGTAATTCGAACATGCTTGTTACAAATTTTACTATCATAACGTACCCTATAAATCTAACAAAAATAATATAGCTTAATTTATCTGACCTGTATAATACCTTAATTTAAATTACCTGCTATCTACTAAATAAATAAAAAACTACCCTCTTGCGTAAAATCTTTCAATCAGGCATGTTATTTTACAAGCCCAATATAATGCATACCTAAGTAATTGAGTATTTAAGTACTGAAGTAGATTTTTTGAGAAGTGCTGAATACTTATTACTTAAGTGAATCATAGAAGTGCCTGGCAGAACACTAATCCCAACGCCCACGATTAGAAAATTTCGACAGGGAATAAGAACATATCTAAGTAGCCTAGAGGCGTTACTAGCCAAAATGTTTAGGGGGAGGGGGCAAGGTATTTACCGTATGGCTCGTCATTTTTACTGACTGCAGAAAAAACTACTCTTTTTAAGAGAAAAACGACTGTTTTTAAGAAAAAAAATACTGTTATTAAGGAAAAACTACTGTTTTTAAGGAAAAACTACTGTTTTTAAGAAAAAACGACTGTTTCCATGAAAAGATCGACACGAAAAATCGCGGCTCTTCGCACCGACTCGTCTATTTATTACCGACAACATGGGGGATGGGGGCGTCCCCCCCCCCATACGTGACGCCCATGAAGTAGCCTTCTCAAAATTAGTTCCAGAATCTTCTTTATTTACTGTCAAGTATATAGTTTTTGATGTATACGTCATCTAGCGTATTCCAAGCATCGTTGGCTAGTCTTTCCCATCTCGCATCCGACCGAAATGTTAAGGTTGATCCCCTGGAGATGTCAGCCCTTGACTTTGGAATAAATAGATCTTAGAGTTCTTCAAAGAGATCAAAGACTAGGAAAAACATTTGGAATTGAAGGGAATAGGAAAAGCAGTTGACTAGACTGGATAGGCTGCTTCGTGCATGTTGAAAGAGGGACGTAAATATCCCTGTTTTTTCTTTGAATCACCTCCTCCCAAAGTATCATTATAATGGTAACCTTTTCCTTCCACGGAAGGCACACAGGAAAATGAAACCCTTCAGTTGGTTAGCCGCAAGTAGCTAACCCCTTTACTTGCCATCTAAATCTGATCCGGTGACGCCGGAATTCTTAATTTCTTTCCATGAGCGCAATGAATTATCACTGAAGGATGAGTAATGTGGTATCTGCAAAGGTTGATAGCAGCATGAATGTGTGAGCAAATTCATTCACAAACTAAACTAAGGCTATGGTCGGTGTTGCCACCGGTTGCAGAATTCTGTGATTTGGAATACATTTTTGTTTCTTCGACGAAGCGATCAAGAACTCTGCGACCGCGGTTCCCTACCAGCGTAAAACTATGAAAGAGATAAAGCGAGATTTGTCGTTGATAGAAGGTGAAGAGGTTCGATCAGAAAAAGTGGCAACACTAACTATGGTTGGAAAGCCTATTAAATAACTCCACCTGAGATTCCAGTGCGTCATGAACAAAACCTACATCACCTGCATACGTATCAGAAATTCAAGGCTGTCAAGCACAAATAGCGTTCTATTAACATTAAAAGGATACCTGCAGGGCCCGACAAAGCAAACATGCACAGATACAGCTGATTGGAATATCGGACTGGACCTTTAAGCTGTCATTACTGGAAAATTTGCCTCCGATTTTTTTCTGCTTTCAAATCTAAAGTACAATCAGACTGCTGGATTAACGGATTTGCTCTAAAAAAAAATCCCATGGGCCATAGTTGTGCTGGTATCGTTCCAGCGACTTATTATTAGTTAAAATTGTTACTACTCTTGTTATTATTGCCAATCCATAGACCGCCGGATAAATGATTATTCTGTGATAATTTTTTTTTATTGGAGAAGTTGAAGGTTAGATACAGAATAACCTATATAAAGAACTATAAAATTACAAACTTTGAAACAATACTTCTCAACTCAAGTGCTTTCCGCACAAAATACTGAAAGAAAGAATTGCTCTAGGTAAAGTATTTCGTAGGATATCAAGAAGATGCTCATCATTCCTACAGAGCTCTGAGCTGTGTGCTAGTAGAAATTTGTAAACTTGCGGCGCGGAGTGGGGGGTCTGCAACTTAAAAACAGTGCAACGGTGATTGGCAGTTGAAGAAATTTTCCTGTCTCTTTAAAACCCAACTCAAACTTTTCCACTTTCCTTTCGCAGAGACTCACTTTACTTTGACAGCTAAACCTTCTGCAATTTTCAACATATCAGACACGCTGTTCAATCCCAGTCTGCAATTTGCTTGCCTGTAATAGACATAAAAGAGAAACTTTTGAGTAAAGTTATAATGCGGACTTTTTTTTCGAAAGTTCGGCAAAAAAACAAAACTTGTCCACTGCATTTCTTGGTGATGGTAACGTTAGGTGATGGTAAGAGTTTTTTTGTTTGACATTCAGGCAACAATTGTCAATCTAGCTTAATTTTACTATCCCTTCTCCCAACCAAAACCACTTGGCTGACTCAATGAATGAATGAATGAAATTTATTTCCCATTTTTAAGACACAAGTCACAAATGGAGTATGAAAGAAAAGACAAGAAACAAACTTGAGTCACATGATTAGGCTACACCAGGCTAGCCAGTAGAATATCGTGCAGTTATCTACTTCGATTGATGAAACGACTGGTTAGCTCATTCATTTTTTCGCTTATTTCAAAAATACGATACTTTTGTGATACGTGAGAGTTTTGGAACCATTTGGGAATTCCCAGCAAATATTTTGCAGTACCGGAAAAAATTAGAACGGACTTGTTTACGCTCAGTTTTATTCAATGTGGAATTCCACAGAAGGGTTAGAAAGAAGACTTGGGGCACGAACATGGCATTGCATAGACGGCCAAGCGTAATTTTATCAAATTGGCTTTTAGTTCGTACTAACATTCCGTAAGTCTTCCGTAACTTTTCTTTGAGAGCCGCGATAACTAAATTTTTAGTGGCTTTAATGGAATTCCCATAAAGGAGTCCTAGATACTCAAACGTATCCTTTTGGACAACTGTCTTGACACACACAACAACCACACGGATTGGCTGTATTTCTTCGTTCATAACGGCAAATTCAGTCTTGAAAGGCTCTATGCTTAGACCTATGTCGCCAAGAGCAGACGACACTCTATTAAAAGCTTCTTGTAGGGATTCTAAATTATCACTCATCAGAAGTAGTTCATCTGCGTATGACAGTACCAGACAATACCATCTTCTATCAGGAACTCTTCAGTCGATCTTGTCGCAGAACGTAGCGCATTATTAAATATTACGTGGCTTATGACTGAACCCTGAAAGTTGTCCTGCAGAACGATTTCTTACTTGGGACTTTCCATAGCAATTCCACAAACATTTACAAACGTATGAATCAACCCCTGCCCTTAGTAGCGATAGGATTGCTTGCGAATGTAGGACAGGATCAAACGCCTTATAAATGTCTAATTTTTACAGGCTATTACCCTCTGATCTATGTGTTTTTTGTGCTTTTTTGTCTGACCAGCAGGCAAAAACCCTCCCCGAAAAGCACCCCCCCCCCCCGAAATAAATTCCTGTATACGGGCCTGTCTGCAAAACACACATTTTGTTTATGAAATATCTGTACACTTTGCCACCTTTTTGCCTGTCTTACCTCCTTGCCACGATCGTGCCTGTTCTGGCATCTGATGTCATCATCCAACACACAGGGGGAACTTTCCATTTCCTTTACGGTTGGACAAAAAAACTACAAAAAAAGACATAGATCAGAGGGAAAAGCCTATACAAATGATTATGTGTGTATGTTTGGGGGGGGGGGACAACCCCCTACCCCCTCCCCCCGGGATACGCCCTGTTTACAAGACTTAATAGACAGGTAATTGGAGTTTTTCAATAGCTTTCGGAACCCAAGAAACACTGTAATAAGATTTAGTCACAACCAAATACGCTTTGTTTCTGGTTCGTTCTGGTGTGGCTGAGGACTTCAGGCGTATTTTCGCCATTCAATCAAGGGGAAAGGTGAGGATAGAGGGAGTCACTCCACACGGATTCCGCGCACGGAAAATAATAAGAACACGAGGAATGCTTCAAAAATGGTTTTGTTCAAAACGAGAATATACAGTTGACAAAATTAGTCTGGATCCGCTTTATTTTTTGTTTTGTTTATTCTGATTGTTTCTAATTAATGTTAAATTGCACCGTAGCAAAAATGTATTACCTCCGAATTTGAAAGGGAGTCCTTTTTGATGATGTTGATGATAGTCGGAGCATTCCCCCATCGTGAAGACTCGCAAGTGTCGCGAGAATTTAGGGAGTGAGTCCCTGGGATAAAGACGAACGCAGGGACTCCTCAAAAGGAGTCCTCGTAAACGGCGGGACTACGCCTTTAGAAGACGTGGCGAAGCACCTCCAAGTGAAACTTTAAAACTTTACTTTCGAAATATGATTTGTGCATTTAGAGAACCACTGACATTCTTGCTTAGTTTTACTAACCCTTTATTCCGCAAAGGCGTATTGTATTTTTTTTTGTTTTTGTTTTTAGAAAAATGAAATGGTATTTAAATGTTTGTGTGTGTGGGATGATTTCAGGGTGTTCTATTACCAATGTTTTGTTTTTTGTAATAATAGAGCATATTGAAATCATTTTGTTTGTTTATGGGAAAATTTAAATAGAATTTTTTTATTTAGTGTACAGTTTTAAAGTTGGGAGGTTGGTGTGTTTGTTTTTTATTGTAAAAGAATTCGAGTCTTGGTTTAGTTTTGGATATAGTTGTTTTTGCCACCACAGTAGAGGTGCCCTATGGCGGAAGGGCACCTTTCGGCGTGGGTTGTGCTCTTCTGTTTTGTTTTTTGTTCGGTTAGTGAGTGTTTTGACTCGTTTTCATGTTACAATAATCATTTTGAATGCTTTTCATTGATTTTGATTTTAACAGTTTTTTTTTTATTGTAAAAAGTAAAGGTGAAAATATTAAGGTAATTGTCAAGTTATGAATAGAATTGTAAAGATAATATAATTTTAAAGTAAAAATAGAAAAAGTAAGTGCCACTGTCACTGAGTGGAGGAGGAGGAAAAAAAAAAGGCGTATTCAAGAAACCGATCTAAAAATATATATACTATATACAAAGTTGAAGGAGGAAAAAAGAAGCGTGGAAGTATATTGGACGTGTAGCAATTATATTAATGATTAACTCTACATCTCTAACTGTTCTATCCGGTCATACAAAATTATGATTTCGTGCTATATAAATATGCCAAGCACCTGCTCCATTTGTCAAATTTTTGCCATAACTACACACTAACGGAGAAGTTCCATGTCGATGACGGAATCTTTAGCCTAACCTTTTCGAAGTTTCATCGGGTACACCAAAACATCTTGGACAAGCACAACCTGCCAACCACTCTATTTCTTAGCCAAAGATTGAGAAATCGTGTTTCGGCTACTTTTCGTCTAGACACTCCGCTTCCGATGTCGTTTTCACTACCTCGATTACTTGCATCTGAGATGTCTAGTTCTTTTCTCGGCAGGTCAGGCTCGGTGTACAACTCCTACCGATTTGTCATGAGATCTCACAATTTTTCTCAAATTTTCACGATCGGAAACAAAATCTCACGATCTCATGATAATCTACCGGTAAATGAAAATAATCCAGTTTGCGACTATTACCAACGACATTTAATGTTCAGCAACTTGAGATACTTCATGATATTTAACCGAATACTTTCTTCAAATTAAGAATATCTTAAACTAAGAACCCAGCAACACATCGTATTTCTGTGTGACTGTGTTTTATTCTGTAACAGGCTATCTTGTCATATTCACTGCTCAGGTTTCTTTACGTGAATCCTTACTTGAACTGAAGGAAATTCTACTTATTTGTAGATGAATGCATAGGTTACTTATGAATTACCTAGACATTAAGAGAAACTGTTTCAGCAAAGTCAGCATCGATTTTCTCTCTCGATATTTTCTTCGCGTCTACCGTTAATCTTCTGACCTTTATGAATGAATGAATGAATAATTTATGTCTCACTGCCCAAGGGCGTAAGTGCTGTAGAAATGACAAAGAAATATGAAATAATCGCAAAACATTTAAAATATATTCCCATAAAAGTTCGCTAATTGTGTTGCGAGAGCAACACTTTGGTTTTGTCCTCGTTTTTTTTGTTTTTTTTTTGTTTTTTTCCTATGACTCCGATTTCATTTTATTCCTGGTAACTGAGAAGGGTCTAACCTGTGCGGTTTTTACGGAAAGTGTGGACCTTAGGCCGGATTGACGAATATGACATTACATTTTGGAAAGCTCCGTAGAACTCTTGCCTGGGGCCAATAAGGATGGTTTTTGCTTGTCATCGAGCCAGAGCCTACGGTTTGCGAAGTGAAGTGGAGTTGTATAGCCTATGTCAGAGAGGACTATCTGAAGTTGTGTAGCGAACCTTTCGTTTCATCAAAAGATGTTTCTGCTTTCGAGTGGAAAGCTCCGTTCTAGCACGCAAGCAGGCAGGCACCAGTTTCAAATTGAAGATGGACTAAAATCTATAAGTGTTAAATATATGCGGCAGTTACCCGGCCCCACAGCCAACATATCTTCTTTGAGTGATAAATAGAAAAATCTGCAGAGACAAAAAAGTGGCTTTTTCCCACGGGTCCGAAAGTGCTGCCATCTATTGTTTTTGTCTATGTCTCCGACGATTTCACCTGAGTTTATAATTTTTTTTTTTTGCACTTTGGTTTGTGGTAGAGTAACGGTATCAGATGTGCCTCTTAAACTTTAAAAGTTCTCTCATTGCTAAAGAAACTAGAGCTTATCCTTTGCTCCTTTCTAAGTCGTGACGTTAGAAAGTTGGCCTACGGCAAAAAAGTCAACTTTTGAACTAAGACAGGTAGAATTTTTTTTTCGACGGCAATCGATAGCCATTGATGGGCTGATCAAAGTATATGTCATCCATTTTTTGGTACAAAAATTCCTTCATGAGATACACCAGTTTGAAAATTTCAAAGGGGTTGACAACTTCATAGTAAGGTACATTGAAACCAAAAATAGGCGATACCAGTTATGATGCATATAGGGGACTTTTAAGCAACAGTCGACTGTTAGCCCATAATCATCTTCGGTAATGAGGGGTTTGCAGCTTTTGCTAGTTGGTATACCTGTTATTTGTTTCCGGTGTATTCGATGGTAAGAACAATTTGGTTCCCAATGGTAAGATATGCAAGGGACTTGTAAGTAATAATCGGCTGTTATGCTACAATCATCTTCTGCGATGATGGGTTTGCAGCTTTTGCTAGCTGGTGTACCCATTATTTGTTTCCGGTTAACTTAATGTATATCACGGGAGAGGGACTTGTAAGTAGGAATCGGTTCACGAGGGGTTAGGAATTTTTGCAAATGGGTGCACATTGTATTAGATTTCTATAAATCTGACGGTAAGAAAGTTTGTGTCGATGGTCTATCAATGTAACCGAGGATTAACTGTTTACACAACGGATACAAACGAAAATGTAAAGCAATGAGGTAGTTTCATAATAATTAATAGTGTCATCTATGGTATTTTAATCCTGAAAAGTTACGGATAGCTTTCTATTACCAACTAGATTATATAAGTCACGATGTCTACGATTGAAAAGGATAAAGTACAATTGACTGCAAAGTTAATTTAGTCCCTTCTTCCTATATTATTTTGTTGTTGTTTTTACAACGCTGAAGAATACCTTTTGATCATATTATTAATTTTTTTAGAACATCCCGTTTAAAAAGCTTATGCTATAATCATCTTCAGCGATGAGGGGCTTGCAACTTTTGATAGCTGGTATATCCATTATTTGTTTCCGGTGAATTTGATGTCAATCACGGGAGACGGACTTGTAAGTAAGAATCGGTTCACGAGGGGCTAGAAATTTTTGAAAATTGGTGCACATTGTATTCGATTTCTGTAAATATGACAGTAAGAAAGTTTGTATCGATGGTCTATCGCTATAACCTAGGATTAACTGTTTACGCAACGGGTACAAACGATACGGTAATGTAAAACAATAAGGTAATTTTGTAATAATTAATAGTGTCATCTATGGTATTTTAATCCTGAAAAGTTACGGATAGCTTTATAATATCAACTAGATTATATAAGATATTGTTCCAAGTTTTCATCCGTCACGATATCTACGATTGAAAAGGATAAAGTTCGACTTCGACGGCAATCGATAGCCGCTGATGAGCTGATCAAAGTATATGACATCCATTTTTTGGTAAAAAAAATTCCTTTATGAGATACACCAGTTTGAAAGTTTCAAGGGGTTGACAACTTCAGTAGTAAGATACACACTGAAACCAAAAATAGGCGATACCAGTTTTGAGACTTTTAGGGGACTTGTACGCGACAGGTGACTATTAGCTCATAATCATCTTCGGCAATGAGGGGTTTGCAGCTCTCGCTAGTTGGCGTACCTGTCATTTGATGAACAATTTGGTTCCCAAATGTAAAACTTGCAAGGGACTTTTAAGTAATAATCGGCTGTTATGCTACACAAATCTTCAGCGATTATGGGTTTGCAACTTTTGCTAGTCGGTGTACCCATTATTTTTATCCGGTGAACTTGATGTCTATCACGGGAAAGGGACTTGTCAGTAGAATCGGTGCACGAGGGGCTAGAATTTTGTGCAAATTGTTGCAAACTGTATTCGATTTATATAGATCTGACGGTAAGAAAGTTTGTATCGTTGGTCTATCGCTGTAACCTAGGATTTACTGTTAACGCAACGGGTACAAACGATACTGTAATGTAAAACAAGGTAGTTTCGTAATAATTAATAGTGTCATCTATGGTATTTTAATCCTAAAAAGTTACGGATAGCTTTATAATACCAACTAGATTATATAGGATATTATTCCAAGTTTTCATCCGTCACGATGTCTACGATTGAAAAGGATAAAGTTCAACTGACTGCAAAGTCAATTTAGTCCCTTTTTCCGATATGCTTTTGTTGTGGTTAGGGCAATCGATAGCCCTTGAAGAGTTGATCAAAATATATACCATCCATTTTTTTGAACAAAAATCCTTCATGAGATAAACCAGTTTGAAAGTTTCAGGGGGTTGACAACTTTAGGAGTAAGGTACAAACTGAAACCAAAAATAGGCGATACCAGTTGTGAGACATGTAAGGGACTTGTAAGCAACAGTCGACTGTAAGCAACAGTCGACTGTTAGCTCATAATCATCTTCGGCAACGAGGAGTTTGCAGCTTTTGCTAGTTGGTATACCTGTTATTTGTCTCAGGTGTATTCGATGGTAAGAACAATTTTGTTCCCAATTGTAAGACATGCATGGGACTTGTAAGTAATAATCGGCTTTTATGCTATAATCATCTTCAGCGATGAGGGGTTTGCAACTTTTGATAGCTGGTGTATCCATTATTTGTTTCCGGTGAATTTGATGTCAATCACGGGAGAGGGACTTGTAAGTAAGCACGAGGGGCTAGACATTTTTGAAAATTGGTGCACATTGTATTCGATTTCTGTAAATATGACAGTAAGAAAGTTTGTATCGATGGTCTATCGCTATAACCTAGGATTAACTGTTTACGCAATGGGTACAAACGATACGGTAATGTAAAACAATAAGGTAGTTTTGTAATAATTAATAGTGTCATCTATGGTATTTTAATCCTGAAACGTTACGGATAGCCTTCTTCCGATATTGTTTTGTTGTTGGTTTTACAACGCTAAAGAACATCTTTTGATTATGTGATTATTCTTTTTAGAACATACCGTTTTAAAAGCTTCGATAAGTTGACAATTTCAGCATTTAACCGACAGCGAAGAAACAAAACCAAAGTGTTGCTCTCGTTACGGATAGCCTTCTTCCGATATTGTTTTGTTGTTGGTTTTACAACGCTAAAGAACATCTTTTGATTATGTGATTATTCTTTTTAGAACATACCGTTTTAAAAGCTTCGATAAGTTGACAATTTCAGCATTTAACCGACAGCGAAGAAACAAAACCAAAGTGTTGCTCTCGCAACACTTTAGCCGGCGAAGCCGGACAAAGGTTGCTGCAACACTTCACGTTGCCCGGGCAACGTAGGTCTAGTTTAAAATCACATTGATGGGATCGTGGACAGGTAAGTTTCCAATCGGAGAATACAAATTAGGGGAGACGGCTTAAAGCGTCAACAATGGGTCGGAAATTAACAAACAACTGATCAGGTAGCGGTTCCGCCTGCGCCGTGGTAGGTAGAGCAGAAATCTCAGATATCTGAAGTATGTCGAGCTTATGCGTCGAAGGTCCTTTTTATGGCACTTGCAGCCTCTGTCTGCCATATACCGATCGCAATTCCGCTGTCGGTCTGTCCGAGTTTTTTGTCACCCTTTTTGAAATTAGGGTACTTCCAGATTTGCTAGGCCAATGAAGTTTTGGCATATCAGACCCGACCAAACTAACCTGGAAATAATCACTTTCCCGATCCGACCATATGCGGGGGAGTGGAGGGCGCTAGAAACTTGAAAATTGAGGGCATTTTGTCACACTTTTTTTTAGTTAGGGTACTTCCAGATGTGCTAGGGCCATGAAACTTGGCAGGCATATCAAAGACTCGACCAAAAAAGCTTAAGAGTAATTAGTTTTCCGATCCGACCATTTTTTTGGGGAGGGAGTGGAGGGCAGGGGAATCCGGGAAATTTCAAGAAACGGTTAGAATGGAGGGATCGGAGTGAAACTTGCTGGGAAGAACAAGCATCTACTCTAGATAAATCGTTTAGGCAATTGCACTGGATCCGGACACTTAGGGGGGGGGGGGGGGGTCCCGGAATTCTGGTGATGGCGGCTTTTTTTGATTTTCACGACGAAACTTGGCAGGCATATAAGGGACCCGATCAAACTGACTTCGAAATAAAAATTTTGTCGATCTGATAATGGTGGGGGGAGTGGAGGGAGGGGAATCCGGAATATTCAGTCATGTGTAACTTTGGAACGGGTGATCGGATTTGAGTGAAATTTAAGAATTGAACAGAGGACATTTCTCTGGTGATCTTTTTCATATCCGGACCGGATTCGGCAACTATTGGGGGGGGGGGGTACGTGACCCGCTTAGAATGGAGAGACCGGGATGGAATTTTGTGAGTAGAACAGACAGATGCTCTAGGTAAATCATTTATTGAATCGGATTGGCTACGGGCACCGTGGGGGATTTGGAGGGGGGAGGGCGGAAATCTCGAACTTGCTGGGAAGAACAAAGATCTGCTCCATTTAAATGTTTTATGCAATTTGACTGGATCCGGACACTTGAGGGGGGGGGGGTCCCAGAATTCCGGTTTTTGGGATTTTCACGACGAAACTTGGCAGGCAGGCATATCAGGGACCCGGTCAAACTGTCTTGGAATAAAACAAATCCTCAATATGATGATCTAGGGGGGAGGGTTGAGGGAGGGGAATCCGGAATATTGAGTCATGCATAACTTTGGAACGTGTGATCGGATACGAGTGAAAGTTAATAAATTGAACAGAGGACATTTCTCTCTGGTGATCTTTTTCATTTCCGGACCGAATCCGACAATTATTGGGGTGGGAGGCGGAAAATACTTGACCGGCTTAGCGTGGTGAGATCGGGATCTAACTTCGTGGGAATAACAGACAGATGCTCTGGATTAATCATTTAGAGAACCGGATTGGCTCCGGGTATTGTGGGTGGAGTTGGAGAGGGGGGGGGGTCTGGAATTCCGGTGATCTCGAGTCGAGGTACTTCCAGATGTGCTAGACGATGACTCTTCGCTGGAATATTAGAGATTCACCAATATTTGCTGAGAAATTGCGACTTCGCAAATCCGATTATTCCTTAAAGTACCAATCTTGACCGCAAAGTAAAAACCAATACTTTTAAGCAATATATGCATTTTCATGATGCCCATCAGTCCATTGTCATTGTTGCCTCAAGGGTTTTGCTTACAAATGAAGTTCTAGCTCCTTTAGAGTGCGCATCTCAACCGGAAAGTCGAAACTTCCGAAACGTCCAGTTCCTTTAGTGGCTGATTTTACTGTTTCCTTGCAAATCTTTTCGCATAGTTTGCGCAATTGTTATCCCAAGCCGTCGAATTTTGTCCTCGGTTACGAGCAAATTGCCTCTAACATTCAGAGAGGGTTTCCGAGCAGCAGCAGGAGCGTTGAAACAAACGTACTGACATTTACTAGCGTTGACTGATAGGCCAATCTCGCCAAGGGATTGGTTCAGGCTAGCAACGTTTGTTTCAAGGCCTTTCCAGGATCGGCTGATAAGGTCGGCATAGGTCAAGTAGCTGAAATACAGTTTGTCCGATATATTTTACTCATTCAATCAATAAGAACAAGACAAAAGGTATCGATGGAATCCCAAAGTTTTAATATTTGATGTAAACAAATGGGTCTTGTAGATAGGCTACTCGGTGGTCGTCAGACTTCTTAAACATTTTTACTATCAAATAGAAACAGTTTAAGGCCTATGGTAATCATCTGAGAAGATCAAGTTCAGATATGGATTTAGCATTTATGTTTACCATGTAGTCTACGTCAAAAAAGGACCCCTGCGAAGAAAGACCGAAATATAGTTCTAATAAAGTTGAGCTGACCTATCCGTTTTGCATTGTCAAATGTGTTGTATTTGTTGGACATCTTGATCCAGATTATGAAATGTTGTAGATGTTCGAGTCTTCGCCAAAACCCCTTTATTAGTTTGCTATTTATTCATGAGAAACTGCTTGAATAAATATTATAATTGCCGATTAAGAAATAGAAAATAGATAACATATACTTTTCATTGACCATTAAAAACTTGTACTACATCAACTAGGCGAAAAAGTATCTACAAATTCTATGAGCTACTAAAATTCTGCGTTTAGCCGGGTCCCGCCGGAAGATCGGTCCGTCAGGTAATCACGTAAAATATCCTTTCTAGGGTATTTTCTTACCTCTAATCGACTTCAAAAAAAAATTATCTTAAGGAAAAACATCCGAAAAAACTTTTCCTTAAAACAAATTTTCTTATTTCAGCCGGATTCCCGGCGAACTAAATGTCTGCTTAGAAAATAATTGTCATATAAGGATTCAGCTTGTCTTCTTAACCCGAAACTGAGCATCTGATCGACTTCAGATAAACCTTCTACTTTTAACAAATTTTCTGGTTTTGGCCGGATCCCGGGCCAAAACAATTTTCAAATTCGTGTTCAACGTGTCTTCTTAACCCTAAATCGACTATTTCATAAGCTGTAAAAATATATTTATTCGCCCCTGAATCTGAACCCCCTTCCCCACCCTTAAAAGTAGAGCTACAGAGTCCGTCTACGACCTTGACCTGTCCCTGGACGCAAAGAATCCTCACACCAAGTTTCATCAAAATACATCATTCTCTTCAAGAGTTACCGTGCTCACAGGCGAACGGACAGACGGACAACTTTTCAGTCATAGGTATCCCTCCAGTTACGTTTTGGGATCCAAAAAACCAAGATGCGTCTGTAGTTTCGTTAAAAAGACAACTCAAATTCACAGGATATCGATAGGTTAGAATATTGGAACAGAAACTGTCTGCTAGCCATTACAACTTGTGCTCTAAGCAGAAGCGTAACTAGCCAAATTTTTTTTTCTGGGGGGAGGGGGGGGGTAAGGTTTCTACAGACTGGCTGGTCATTGTTACCGACTATTTTTGCAGAAAAACTACTGTTTTCAAGAAAAACGACAGTTTTGACAAAAGATCGACTGATTTTCGGGAAAACCGACTGTTTTTGAGAAAAAAAACTTAAAGCACAATGGACATTTCTAATGCTTGACTTTGTATTAAATGCTTCACAAATAAACATTTCCGACTTCCCTAAGAAGGCGCTATGAAAATCGGCCGTTTTCTTGTTATCCCTTGTCTTTACCTCTCTGGCATTTCGACGATCCAAATCTTAGGAGCTGGGATATCGTGGCATGAAATTCGAAAACTCCCAGCAATGCTTGATAGAAAAGGATGTATTTGAGATGTCACCAAAGTCAAGCCGCAGATGCAGTTTAAGTGATTGTTCCAGTGTTTCATCAGAAGTTCCATGGCTTAAAGTGCCTCTTAAAAGTTTTTCTTTTTGGAATAGGGTTGTGAAGTTTGATTACCTTGCTTTAAAAAATGTATCAGAATATGCAATAAGCTTATAAAAAAAAAATATAGCTACAAAAATCATTCAAAAACAAATAACTTATTCAAATCTGAATTATACAAGCTGATTTATGCATAAAATAAAGATCTACGAGGTATTTCAAGAAACATCACTTTTATCTTTGTCCAAGCTAGTAAATTGAGCATGTACTGGCCCAAAAAAATACGCTTTGAAATATCACAGAGAGGAAACTGTTGAAAAAGCTGCTGATCTAGGGGGTAAGCATTGTTCCTGGGTTGTTACAGAGTGGGATGGGGGTAGTTTGATGTGCCCATTGAACTTTAAGGATTTGATCAATAATCGACTGATTTTGCAGAAAAACCGACTGTTTTCATGAAAAATCATCTGTTTTTACGAAACACCGCGGCGCTTCGTACCAATTCTGTCATTTTTTACCGACTGGCCAACAACATGGGGGGGGGGCGTCCCTCTCCCCCATACGTGACGCCCCTGGCTTTAAGTGTTTTTCCTTCAAGATCTCCAAAGATCCCAGATGATTAAAGCTTACAAAAAGAACGATTCTTTCTACCTCCAGGTTGAAAAGAAACATTTTGTGAAAATAATATAATGACACTCCAGATCCTAGAAGGATAATATCACCTGAAAAAATTGCCTGATACTAGGAAGCGAAAGATGATATCTTGAGAAAAGGAAAGGCTGCAAGAAAAGGGACTGAAAACTCTTGTGTTAGCTTTTAGTTGTCCGTCTGTTGCTGGGATCTTCGGTTGTTAAGGGGACTTTTCACGTGGATGGCGTTGTTCAACGCGACGAGCTATCGTCATGATATGCCTTTTGTCGTGGACGCAATTAACCTCAAAGTCATTTTCGAATGAAGGGAGAAGTCATTGTCAAATTCAAGACACAAGGGAACGTTTTCGATTTGCTGGTTGTTAAGCTCAACGAAGATGCCATCAACAGGAAAATGTCAATGAAAACGACAAAATTTATTGAGCTTGACAAGAGCACCACAGAAGATGCAGTTTAGTTCAGCAGTGCACCGATGAACGTTGTCTTGAGCTCAGTTCTTACGTCAACATTAAGCTCTTCACGCGAAAGCAACGACGATGAGGTGGATGACATCCACAATAAAATACATATCTGTATTATGGCTTGTCCCCTTGAACAACGACGTTCACCCGACAACGTCCCAATTGTTGAGCTCAGCACAATGTCCTCATCCATTGACATTTTTTATGAATGGCACATTCGGTTGAGTTCAACAACCATCCACGCGAAAATGTCCACCAGCTCCAAATTGCACACAAGAAATTGAATTCGTACACGATCGCGTAAGAGAAAAAGGGCAGGTTCTGATCGCTGGCGCTGTTTCAGTCCAGCACCCCAATCAGATTAATATCTGTATATTACAAAAGTCCATCGCACGTAGACATTCGAAACAAGGAAAACGAGTTGAATCCCATCATTCGTCACACTCTACTGGATGGAAAACGGAATAGCAACCGTATTTCTGAATACCGTCCTCACCCCGTTGTGTTGGATTAGTTCTTAAGTAAAATTGCAGAGATGGATAAATTCATCCCATTTGGCGAAATTAACAGAAAGTATTGAAGAAGAAAATGGTGTCATAGAATGGACCCTCCTATTTTAATTGACTTGGGAAAGAAGATTCAAGGAAGTGGTCTTCAGCATGAATGATAAGGACATGTAGTATATACTGAGTTTTTGAGTTAACAGCCATTCGATTTACAATTTTGCAATAAGTGTTTTTTGTAACTAGTTAAACGGAGAACAAGTTTAATGTTTGTTTCAACAAAAAACGGGTTCTATAGAAAGAATGGCGTAAGGAGGCTATAACCTGTGGTGATGTGTTAAGGGGGATAATAGTAATTAAACCGCATGGTGGTTCTGAACTGGACTATGGAGAATACTGCACGGAAAAGAGTTTACTAGGTAGTCGTTTTATACTAGCTCTATAAAATCATTTCACTTAATTCCGTATACAAGGAATTCGCACCAACAGATTTGGACTGGGGATCACCATAGTTTCAGAGGTCTTGAATTCGGTTTCCCCAACCCGTATGGAAATAATTCATGGGACGTTTTTCCAATCGTAACCAATTGAAAATAATTAAAAACGATCGTAGACAATTGTTTTTTTTACCATTGGAAACAGTTGTTCCAACGGTTGTATTTTTAAGACTGGAAACAATTAGTTTCAATCGTAAAAATATAATCGTTAACAACTGTTTACAATCGCATATTACAAAATATATCGCACAGAGACATTCTACTGGATGGAAGAATCGGAACCGTATTTCTGAATACCTTCCTCACCCCGGTGTATTTGATTGGTCCTTTAGTAAAATTTCAGAGATGGATAAATTCATCCCATTTGGCGAAATTAACAGAAAGCAATAAAGAAGAAAAGGGTGTCATGGATTGGACCCTCCTAATTTCATTGACCCAGGAAAGAAGATTCCAGAAAGTGACCAATGCGAACAAGGAAGTGGGCTTCAGCATGAATGACAAGGACATATACTATGCAAATACTGAACTTTTGAGTTAATAGCCCCTTGATTTACAATTTTGCAATAAGTGTTTTTTGTAACTAGTTAAACGGAGAACGAGAACAAGTTTAATATTCGTTTCAACAAAAAACGGGTTCTGTAGAGAGATTGGCGTAAGGAGGCTATAACCTGTGGTGATGTGTTAAGGGGGATAATAGGAATTAAACCGCATGGTGGTTCTGAACTGGACTATGGAGAATACTGCACGGAAAAGAGTTTACAGGGAGGCTGTGGCTCAGAATTCCGATGCGTCACGCCTTTTGCCTGCACATCTCACTCATTTCACTTAATTCCGTATACAAGGAATTCGCACGAACAGATTTGGACTGGGAATCACCATAGTTTCAGAGGTCTTGAATTCGGTTTCCCCATCCCGTATGGAAATAATTCATGGGACATTTTTCCAATCGTAACCAATTGAAAATAATTAAAAACAATCGTAAACAATTGTTTTTTTACCATTGGAAACGGTTGTTCTATTGTTTCCAATTGCTTGTGACTGTAAACAGTTGTCAACGATTTTATTCTTACGATTGTAAAAGGTTTTCAACGATTGTATTTTTAAGACTGGAAACAATTGGTTTCAATCGTAAAAATACAACCGTTAACAACTGTTTGCAATCGCAAACGATTGGAAACGACTGGAATCAACTGTTTCCAATAAAAAAAACAAACAATTGTTTACTACTGTTTCCAATTTTGTTCAGTTGTTTGCGATTGGAAAAATGTCGTACAATACGATGACTTGAATTATTTCCATAAGGCTTCCAGCACTTTAACTAAACAGAGAGTAGAACAAGATACAGGGAACAAATCTAGTTTGGGAATCTATTTACTCTTACCTTGATAGAAGTCGACTGCTCGTGAGTCTTTGCAAGTCCGCGTATAAGTTCTATGAAGAACATCCAACTGATGATATAGGTTTTATTGTATTATTTAGAATTATTGTATTACTAGAATCCTAGTCTTGCGTTGCGTAGATGTTTTTTTGCAAAACGTGTGTGCAACGCTGAATTGTGCAGAGTGGCTCTGATAGTGGTTTGCACTAATCTTAGGTAGCGTTCCAGTGACTTTTTATTAGTTAAGATCGTTACTTTTCTTGTTATTATTGCCGTTCGGCCTTAACAAGTAATTGGCTCCTCCCACTTATTATTTTCATTCCACGACTGTTGCGATCCTTACAATATGCCCCTCATAAAATTCCTCTCAGATTAGTTCTTTTTTGGCCGCTAGGAGCGCGATCGTAAAGAAAACAAATGACACGTTACTTCTTGGTGTACGTTTATCCAGGTTTGCTTTGCTATTTTAAATTCCTCTTAAGCCTAACCATGTTTAAAACTTTTTAAAAATGCCTCTTCCCCTCTTTTTGCTTTACCCAACTTTGTTCTGTCGAGCTTCATCAAGTTTGTTATTCCTGGCTTCCGACTTCAGTGCTGAGTGCTGGCTGACTTTTCCACGGGTCTAATGTGCGACTCGTTATGAAGCGAAAGCCTAATCACTTATTCACCCGTCAGATAACTTATCCCCAGATCCCACGTGTGATTGTTATTGTTCCTCTAGTGCGTCTGGCGGCAAATCATCATCGGATTTTATGAAGGACGTATTTACATATGATGGTCGCGAGCATCATATGTGACAATAACTATTGGTTCTGCAGGAACTCCCGTAAGAGTGATGATGTTCGCGTGTTGTTAAATTTCGTTCGTGAGAGCGTGATAACTACAACAATACGGTGCTCGCTCCCTCCTTTTATCATCGTAGCTTGTAATAACTTCACTGGAACGCTACCTTAAAGCACGCCTCGCACTATTTACTGTGTATGTTCCAGTATTCAAAGCAATCTGAATACAGTAAAGCTACACTCTGCTTTTACAAATTATCCCTGGCCTTGCCTGTTTTAGGTCTTTTCCCGGGCCCATCAACTTCTGGCAAGATCTCGGCAAAATTCAGAAAACCAGTTTTACACATTAGTAGCTTGATACACGAACACTCGTCCGGAGCATAAATGTGCATGGAAACGTGTGAATCGCTGCAAGTGCAGAAATTAGTGAGGGGTCGTTAGCGAATTCAGAATCTAACATACGAAATTTGAATCTCCGGGTAAGAACTAATGAATTAATTTACGGAAGTTCGTTGCATTGAAATTATAGGTGCGACGGGTCCTTTAATGTCGTGAAAAGAAGGACGTGAAAATTTGGAGTGAAACTTCTAGCCGACATGGTCCTGCCCGTCATCTGGACTAGGATAACCGTCAGTTTGAATTTACCTCGTCTTCTTGAAATTCCTCGAAGCTTCTCCTTAAAGTTGATTATTGCCTTTAGCTTTCAACTTGTGCTGGATGATAGTTGTCATAAAATCGTCCGACCGTCCTTTACTTGGTTAACTTTGACAAAGGATGCATGATGACCGTTTTCGTAGGACTAAGCTGGAAAGTTTTCAAGAAAAGATAGCTTAGCAGCAGACGTTGACGCCACTCTATACTCTTGATGACTAACTCTTCTTGCTGATGCAAAATCGCCGGGTACCTAGCGGAAGAGCCAGAAGCGGCACCACAGCTGTCCCGAACGAGGGCTGTGTTTGGTTGACACATGATTTGATTTGTTAGTTTGAGTCCTTAGTAAGACGTTTTCTCGTTCTTTCTGAGGATCACTTGAGTGTTTCGGACTTAGTCATATAGAGTATTTGCTTATACCACATCGTCAGCACTATTTTTGTTCGAAAATTTGAACGGATGGAGGTTGCCGAACCATTGTTTGCATTGTTGATATCACAAACGAAACACACACCGCCGATGACCATAATTTTTTTTTTTCCTTATTGGCGCTTCCGTGTCCTCATCTGTATCCATATCGGTGCTTGACACATGATTTGAGTTGTTGAGTTTCAGTCGTTATTGAGACATTTTCTTGTTCTTCCCGAGGATCACGGGCGTGTTTTGGACATACAGAGTATTTGCTTACAGCACAGCGTTAGCACCATCTTTGTTCGAAAATTTGAACGGATAGGAGGTTGCCGAACAACTGGTTGCACTGTTGATTTCACAAACGAAACACAGACCGCCGGAGCGTCGTCATCTGTACCCATATCGGTTCTTGATTGACGGTAGTCAAGATATTAGTTGCGTTTTCGCTATACCATGGTATCTGATACTCTGGTCTAAAGTCGTTTTTGCAGTTATCGTGGTATCTGATACCACGGTCAAAAGGTGTTTTTGCAGTTATCGTGTTACCTGGGCAGTTATTGTGATATCTGACATTTCGCCTATTTTTGTCAAGTAGGTCAGAAAGAAGTTTGGCACTTAGTGATGTGACTGAATATCAGTTTTTCTTTTGGGGTGAATTCGAAAAGCGCAATTTCGGCAATTATTGTCGTTTTACGAGGCAACCGTATATCAGATACCACGGTAACTGTAAACACGACTAATTGCAGATCCAGTTACCGTGGTAACAGATACCATGGTATCTGCAAAAACGCAACTATTCTAACTTCCGGCTCCATTTTGTGTTTGATGTTAATCTACTCAGTAACTAAAAGCCCGAGCTAGGTTTATTTGCCTCAGCTCGAACGAATCTACCCTCGATCAGATTCGAAAAACAACGTCGTTTTGTGTCGTCGGTTTTACTCCTCCCGCAAAGTCTTATATGCTAGTTCTTGTTTTCCTATTTTCTTTCCTTTTCGTTTTATTGCTACTTACATCAATCAACACCAGTATGTAATTTGAATTCTAACACACACAAATCTAAAAAAAAAAAACAGGGCTCTGGAGTGGCCCGTTGGCGGCTACAAAGAACAAAAAACACTATTGTTACTTTCCTTCAAAAAACTTATTCGCTAACTTGAACCACTTATCTTATTTTTCATTTTTCAATAAAAAAACTCTTAAAGGACCCCTCGCACTATTTACTATTCAACTTACAGTGTTTTCAAATATTTGAATACTTAAAAAACAAGCTGTGCTTTCAACAAATAACCCGCAGTTTTAGCTGCTTTAAGCCTTTTCCGAGACCCGTTGACTTACAGCAAAAACAAGGAAAAAATTTACATAACCGGTTTTTCTGATGGAAAAATTTCTCACAGACCACCGTCGACGGCGTGATATACATCAAATTTAGCAAAAGGTCAAGTGAGAAAATCAGCGTTGTTTTGATAGAGGGGTAAGAATGTACCGTACGAAATTGGGTTCTCCGGGTTTAGAAATATATGAAGTGATTATGGAAGTAGGTTGCCTTAGTATAATAGGTAAGACAGGTCCTTTAAGATGTTTCTTCAAGGAACTAAAGATTCAAGACTACCTGATCTCAGCCGGAATTGAATTCCAGGCTACAGTCACGATTAGACGAAATTCTGAACGCACTGAGGGAGTGGAAGAAACCAGTTGGTCATCCTGATCTCTTACTGCATAAGGGGTGACTTCACTAACAAGTTGAAACATCCAAAGTAGAACCACCCATAACTAAAAGGTCCTTGTGTGTTTTACTAGTTGAAAATAATATCAGTTACAGCTTTCTCAAACTCTCGTGTAGTTTGATTCTCGTTTTTTCGATTCTCTTTTGTTACGTCTCTTGGATGCTGAAATTGAACGCATCGTTCGACAAGAGACCTTAGATCCCCGTAAACAATCAATGGCGCGGGCGTCAACAAAGTCTCTCCACCCATCGCGAGGCCATGCGTATGTCTGAGGCTTCTATCTACGA
The DNA here is from genome assembly GCA_023053575.1 of Branchinecta lynchi. NCBI lineage: Eukaryota > Metazoa > Arthropoda > Branchiopoda > Anostraca > Branchinectidae > Branchinecta > Branchinecta lynchi. Next base: position 2,537,459 of record JAKZAP010000003.1, on the reverse strand, counting down.
GTCAGGTGCAGGGAAATCTATACGGAGGCTCTAGCAAGCCTATTGGTCAATCGCCTAGCCTTTCACAACCTGGCTTGGGACCGGCTGTGGCGAAGCTACTTCGTCAAAGAACAGGCGATACAGTCAGAAATCGACTAAATAGATGCAGGGCTGGCATAGTCTTTGACTTCCTACTTCCTATTCGCAGGCCTATTTTTAATTCTCGACAAGTACATTTACGAAATCACGGTGTCTTTACCCATGTTCTGACGTGTCTCCTTTTATGCTCTGGATTTTCGAACTCCCTTTCCATTCCTTCTTTCTCGTGAAAAGTAGCGTTACCCTTCGACCATTTTCACACTGGCATGGCGAAAACTCCAAGACCCTATTTTCGTTTACCGTGCTTCTTCTTAGTATTCGTGCCATTCACCTTGTCGTGGCTTGTTGATATGATCCCAAAATATTTGGCGGTAAGAATGATCCAACAGTTTCCTCAGTCATGCCGGCGAGTTTGCTTTCGAAATGGCGCAATGACCTAATTTATTCTCCCGTGTGTCTAGATGTCGCGCCGTCAGTTTCCTTCTCGTGGGGAAATTTGTAAAATGCTAAGTATCTACTAGACTAAATGTCCTTTCTTCTTTTATTACAGGACACCGGACGAAGGCGACGTGCTCGGCCCCGCCTCCAGGGGTGTAATGACCTTTGAGGGGGAGCTTCTGTCGCTGAACGGGAAGCTGGGGATATCTGCTATGAACTACGAGCTGTACTACGAAGCAGATCAAGTGTCAGTTTGCTCCTGTACTTGCTACGGAAGCAGCAAAGGTGGAATCGCCTCAATTCTGTCCCCTACAGGTAAGCCAGAGCAAAATAACTCTAGAGAGTAATGCGAAGACCTATCCTTCCCATGCATCACAAATGGGCCTCCGTCGCAGCGCCGCCCAGCTCGCTTTGTTCGTACGTGCAGTGGCACGTACGCCGCCCAGCTCGCTCTGTTCGTACGTGCAGTTGCAAATTTTAGCAAAGCTAAGATGCGGTGCTGGTTGAGTTTCAGTAGGGATGTTCGTGTCCCGTAGGGGAGCTAGTGTCGCTGCGATTTGACTGTGTGTCATTTTTTCAAAGTTCGCGCTTTACTCTCTAAAGTTAATTTTGCAGAACAGGACAGGTTTACATTTTTTTATTTGATCTGAGATGGCCTTGTTCCATATCCTTGTAAAAAATAATATTGTGTAGTAATACAAGCATACCCTTGCTGTAATCTCATTAGACGAAGAGACAGTCAGTATTCAGATCAAATGTACACCTGCCTCTGAAGGTGTACCATTCCCTCGATAGAAACCCCCGTTGCGGCGGCTACCCTGTCGGTAGGATTTACATAGGCAGGATTGACACAACCCAGAACAGGTGTATCTCTATCTGCTGTTGTCAGAATGATAAGCGGAGAAACGGTGTCGTATGGTGCTGGCCGATACTGCCGGCACCGGGCATCTTCTGCTCATCCAAATATTTAGTGGGAAACCCCTCGACACTTGCCATGGTTTTTGCAAACACAGTCTACATGTTTACTGTTCAACTGCTCAACTGTAAGACAACTGTAGAACTTCAGACACTACCTAGCCAGGGTTGCCACAGAGAGTGAATTGGGAGTGAAATTTGTTTTACGAAAAAAGGTGAAATGGTAACTTTTGGTCGGCATTACCTCTGCAGAAATGACGCATCGTAATTTTATTTTCAAAAGTGACTACGGAGGACAAGAGTGACAAAAACAAACTAGAGTGACAATTCACACTATCGTGCGAAATGTGGCAACCATGTACCTAGCACTGACCAAACAAAGACCAGGACAGTGGGAAAGACAGTAAACTCCGCTGAAATCTCGTCGTGGAAAGTTGAGCCTGCCCGCCACCTAGCGTTTTGACTTTGTCCACCTTTCACGACGGAAGTGAGAGTCAACAAACCAAAAAAGCTAACAAACAAAGAGGATTGTAAACAAGAACACACCACGTGGAATATAGAGAAGAAATTCTGGAAGCTCCATTAAACAACACAAACAACAACAAATCACACGTGAAGTTTGAAGATAATAAAAACAGCACCGCCTGGCAAAATGAGCGTGTTCCACCCTACTTACTGTAGTTACTTCACATGACGTCACGGATTCTGGCTTCTTGGCGTCATGGCCGGAACATATTTTTCTGTTTTCAGCAAATATCGTGCCACAGACGAATCCACCAATCACATCAAAGAGATTCGTAGTTACCACGCTTACTACACTTCCGAGCACTGTAAGCAAATAGTTCGGGTGTCCTCCGACAAAACCTAGTATCTGCACCTGAGTAGCTTCTGAGAAAAACGCGAAAACGTTATTTTTTAAAGCTGCTTCTTTTTTCGTACACATCCAGCAAACTAATGCAGTTTTGTAAACAATACAGTGATGATGCTGGTAATTTTGTTGCCGATGGAGCGTAGATTCGTCAGATACTAGGTTTGCAAATTTATAGTATATACATACTAGGTAAAGCCCGAAAATAAAATTCAGACCTTGTGTAGATACTAGGTGAGGTCTAAGAAACTAAGCCTCGTAGAAAAATTCTGATTTAACCATTGAATTCCTCGTGGTCTGATAAGGTGGGATCCACTCTGAGCTAAAATTCGATTTTTTTGTAGATACTAGGTTTTGTCGGAGGGCAGCAGAGTTGCTATTAGCTACAATTTCGAGAAGGTTGGAACAGTCAGCGTAGTAACTTTTCACGAGGTTAGGAAGAAAATAGTAACTAATAGTTAGTGTTGTTGGAAGGGTGGAACACGCTCAATGTAAAGAGCCTGAACGTCTAGCCTGTGTGACTCATTGAAATTACCGACTGAGCCCCGTAATTAAGTAATAAGCATCTCATGGGATATTCGCTGCGAATAAAAATTAGAGCAGGAGAATGAAATTAAACAAAGAAACTCTGCAATTCAGCTGTTGACTATTGTCTACATAAGAGCCTCCACCTGTTTGGCGAGCTGTAAAAAAAGACAAGTTTGTCAGCATGAGAATAAAGCAACAGGAGATTAGTAATAGTTCCAATAAATTTTTTGTATCGTTGTTCAATTCAATTCAATTCAAATAATTTATTTCCTCCAGAAATCGGAGAGTAAAAAACATAGTAAACACATACATAACTGGCCAAAAATATAAAACGACTACTATGACATAACAAGGCCGTATCGCATAAAACAGATCAACAAGCAATATCAAACAAAAAAATAAAATAAAAAATAAATAAAACGTATGCGTAATAACTCAACCATCAGCTACAGCCTCAGTGAGGTTGTGATGGATTCGAGGAATTTTAGAAAGAAAATTAGCATGTTTTTTTTTAATGATTTCGATTGGGTTTCTTAATCGATATTTCTCCATCATAAAAGAATTTGACTCAAATTTTGATATCCGACAAAGATATTTGGCAAAGTTGAAGAAGGTAGTTTTAATGTGAGAGCAATTACTCGATGTGAAAAAAGGAAGTAAAGGAGAAAAAAGGAGAAAAATTGCTTATACGTTAGTTTAATATGTCGTACAGTTGTACATACAAAAGCCAAACAACAGACCGAGACCAAGAATAGATCTGACTTTAGAACTAAAGTTCAATTATACAAAATTAATGTTTTTATCCGAATTCCAAGACAATTACTACTCTGATGACAAAATAAAGTTGAGATTCATATTAAGTTGAATTCAACACGCAATCTTGTTCTGATTTCGATATCAAATTTACTCCGTATTTCTTACTTCCAATTTTGGCCGGAACTTTGACTTTTACCAAATTTCTGTTTTTGTTGCCGGATTCCGGGCTAACTACTTGTCCGGCCAGAGAACAAGTTTCAGATATGAACTAGCATAATATTGTCTATATCGACTATCTGATTAACTTTAAGAAAAGAATAGGAGTTTCGTCCCTTAAGTTGAAATCCCTTCCCACCCCTACATATAGGGGCCCCTTACATATATGGGCTTGTTACAAGCTTGTTACAAGCCCATATATGAACTTGGCTTGTACTTTGTGCAAAAAATCCTCAAACCAAGTTTGATCAAAATATCTAAACCCCTTCGACAGTTATCTTGCTACACAGACGGACGGATAGACAGACAACTTTTATGAAATCATACCCGTCATCCCAAATCCAATCCCCGTTTTGGGATCCCACAAAAAACTTGAAAAGAATCACTTAACATGGAACTAAAGAAAACTTGTGACAAGGATACTTTCAGGAACCTTACCAACTTCGTTGGGGTTGCTTCAGTCAGTTTCATTAGGATATTTTAGACTCCAGATTAAATTTTTTTTTTTTTTTCAGAAATCATTGGCGCCTCTCCGGGATCTTCCTTACGAAGGCAAAAGGTTGCTCCAATTACAACAAAACGGAAAAACAAGCATTTTCGCTTTTTTCGGTGGAAAAATCGTTCTGTGACAAGAGAGGGCAGCTTGTTATCAAAGCTCACCTTTGGAATAGACACTGTGACCCTGTGGGGGTCTTCCCCACCTAGACCCCCCAAAAGTTATCAGGGCAGTCAGAGTGAGGAGAAAAGTGATATGGTGGTAAAGAGGAAATTGACCAAACGTGCCTCTATATAGACTTCAAATCAGTTAGGTAAATGTTCAAAGAGAACCTCAAGGTTCCGTTTTCTTCCACAATTGCATACATTTTCGAATCTCGGAAGGAAAAAAACAGATCTGCTCCTAAGCGTACCGCCTAGCAGTGTCTGCGAACACACACTGATTATTTCGCGCAATCTTGACGAATGTCATCAACAAACGTTGTCCCTGATTGGTATGTCAGTCCTTACCTCCACCAGACTAAGCCATGAACGACACTAAAGGTGATACTTAATTGTGAAAAAGACTCTGGAAAGGAAGGTCAGATGTTGCTATAGAGCGTGTTCCAGCCTTCTAACAATAGTTACTATTTCCGTTCCATTCTCACAAAAAGTTACTACGCTGACCGTTCCAACCTTCTCGAAATAGTCAATACCAGTATGGAAATAAGTTAGACATTTCCAGCTATTCTGACCTGTTTTCAGCTCAAATCAGTTATTTTCAGCTGATTTCAGTTGGAAACAACTGCTTCCAACTGTAGAGGCTACTGGGGATAGACGTCGATGTTACAGCTGTTTATAACTGCTTTTACTTGTGAACAGTCGTATTCAGTTGTACTTCTTACGTCTAGTCGGGATACGCGTTAAGACACAGCAGTATGTTACTGTAGACACCTCTCTGGTGGCGTATCCAGCTGTAATTCTTACGTCTAGTAAGGATGCGCGTTGGAGACACAGTGGTATGTTGCTGTATACACCTGTCTGATGGTGGGAACACAGCAGTTTCTAGTTGTAAGCAGCCGTTTACAGTTGTCAGTGTTTGAGACATAGCAGTATGTCACTGTATATAGCTGTTTGACGGTTGGAACACAGCAGTATTTAGCCGTAACTAGCTGTTTACAGCCGTAAATGTTGAGAACGAGAAGCAGCTATACCTTGGCGTTGAGCAATCTGTAAAGAGCGGTATCTATCTCTGTAACGTGATTGGTCGGATTCGCCCGTGACATGATATCGTGCTTGAAAATAGAAAAAATCGTTCCAGCCTTGACGGCAAAAAGCCAGAATTCGTGACTCATGCGTCGCAACTATGGTAAGTAGGGTGGAACACGCTCATAGAGTGGGAAAGGAAAATTAAAAACAGGTGGATACGACTGGTGAATCTGCTTGTTATCAAGCAGGAAAATAATTGGAATGCTGTCGGGTTATTAGAGTAGGAATTGCCATAAAATTTTCGAAATACAAGTGCCCATACTTGAGTCTTACGAGAGAGAGGTGCTAATGCTCAACACGCGGGCTCAACAACTTGATGTAAGCACTGTCCTTGAATCTGTGACGATCGTTCCCGATTTCTAGAACATGTTTTCCGATTTTCTTTAGCTGTGGGCGGGTTTCACTACCCTCTAATCCTGGTTCGCACTGTTGTAATTTCGGGCAAAATTAAGTGTTTGCCCGATGAAAAATTTGTAGCCTGTGCAGTTGTACGATAAAGTCGCATGTATTGATATGCAGTAGTACAGAATACTCTAATTTAATGTGTTTCACACCGGGCTAATCTCAAGCAGTAGTTTTCAGTAGCATCCAGTCTTGCTATATAGTAGCATGTAGTAGTATCAGTTGGTACTGCATGCTACTTTTTCGTGCAACTTCATACTACTATTTTGAGATAATTTTCATCGGTTTTGTGGTACGCCTCTTTGAGAAGATCTTGACCGAACAGTCCATTTTCCATTTTCGTCTACCTTGCTGTGTCATGCCATTCTCCAAATGTCATGCCGTCTCAAAATCAAAGAAAGATTGTATGTCGCTGATATTTGTTAACGTCATAGATAACGCAGGTGTGTGAATCAGGTCATTAGTTGCGTTTTTGTTCGAATTTTCTTACTTTTTTACTTTCTTTGCGTTTTCGTAAAATGGTCCTAAGCACTGTTTGACAATTTGCCGTTTTTGTCGAATCAAAAAGGCAAAGACCGACTTTCGCCTTTTCCCTCGGCTTTTTGTAAAAAGCCAAACTTGGTAGGGGGCCAGGTTACGCTCTGCTTTAAGCTTTTTCTTCGCGATTCTTATCAGTTTACCCCAAAATCCAACAAAAGATGGATTTGAGTCAAAATCGTTAGCAGTATTTCAAGACTATCCTGGGTATTTAAGATGTACCGATTATAATGCAAATAAAATACAAGTAAATGTCATATGTCAAAATTGTGTTTTCATCCAAGAAAAGAGAGAAGTCCTTAGTAGAAACGGCGACTTGCAAAGTTCAAAAAGGCCTGAAAAATGCTAAAAGCTAAAGCCGAAAAGGGAAAGGCAAAAGTCGAACAAAAACGCACTATTATCAATGGCCTCACTCTTAGATTCGATGCTGTTGGTCAACCGTTCTCTCAAAGAAGGGATCATTCGACTGAGTTGGAAGAAGAATGCAGGTACGCCTAATCGTAAAATCAGTGGGCCGTGGGTCCCTGAGCAACAGAGACAAGTTTATATTTTTATGCACAAATTTTGCCACTTGTATTGGAGACTGCACTGTAACAAAACATCTTGCAGTATTTGCTACTGGGATTAATCTTGTCTCTAAAAAGATAATCATCTCTAATTTGGATTAATCTTATCTCAGTAGAGATAAGATTAATCCCACTAGAAAATACTGCAGTTTACTTTAATTCTTACTCGGAGATATTTTTTACAGTGTATGTTTATTTTTGAAGGGTGGGTTGAAGCAAGCTGCGAAGTTTGATCCGTTGGTAGAACAAATCGTTCAATGCTTGTTTGTTTTAAGTAGATTAGAATTTATACAAGTCTTTGGTTTAGTAGACCTCAGTATTTTGTTTAGTATGTATTCCTGGATTCTGGAGGTATGACTGAACTTAAGGTGTCAAAATGAAAAAAATAAACTATCGGTATACTAGGAACGACAAATGTTGTTTTTGGCAAGATCACTTGCTCACTCTCCCCTCCCTTCTCCCCCCCCCCCCCGGGCTCGCTGAATTCGACGGTGTTCGTTGACTATAATAAAGTTATAGAAACTAAAAAATTTTGGGGTTGTTTTGGAGGAATAGCTGAACTTCTTCTATATTTCTCATCCTAGTTGGCAAAAAAAAGTGTTTGAGTCTCTTTTATTGCGAACGGAAGAAGAGCGATATTCAGAGACTTATAAATCAGAATGAAGTATTTTGTAGAAATCTCCTGAACCAAAGTTATCCTCACATAAACTTTTAAGATTTGTGATAGTTACTATGATAACATAAGGCCTGATGATGTCCTCACTTTCAACCACAACGGTGTCAGAGGAGGAGGAGCTTGAAAATTCGTGGTAAGAATTCCGAAAAGACATTGGGAAATGGAGCTTCAAAAACCGGATAGTGGAATACTGGAAAAATCTCCCCGAAAATGTCCTAGGATCTACAAGTAAAAGGAATTTCATCGTCCCTGACCAGGCCTGGTCAATTTGTGAACAATATTCACTGGGCAATCTGGGCCCATTTGCCCCTGAACCGGGTGGGGGTGGTACTTCCAAAAGGCACAACTAGACCCCAATACTCACAAGTGTACCAAGCTTGAACTTGATACTTGCACTGGTTCACGAGTTATGAGTTCTACAAAATAAGGTGGAAACCGAAAGCTGCGCTACAGCGCTCGCAATCGTGGACTGTTCCAAGGAATACTCCACTAAAACGAGATTTTCCTTTCATTTCATTGATCAGTTTATCCCTTGTTAAACATCTGGATATTTAACCGACCAATAAAAACTTCGACAATCTTGTTGTTAGCGCTTCGATAAGAATGTGCGGGACACAGATGGTGAAAAACGCAGAAAGAGCCTATAAGTACTCCAACAAATGGACACTCCCATATGACTGTGTGCGGAAACTATGATTTATTGCTCGCTTTCACACTCAAACATGTGGCAATCCTAGCAATAAAAAACAAAACAAAAACAGAATCTGTCTCTACGTGAAAATCTGGAACAAGTGCAGTCGTCAAAACAGCGAATAATGTTGCACAGACTTCCCGCTTTGAAGTATTTATCTCTAGTGATACTTTCATTTAGTTTTCTTAGTCTTGGAACGGTGTCTGTGTACGAATCTTTACAGCGAACACGTAAGTTTCAGATTTGTATTTTGCAGAAGTACTCTTGCACCGTAGACTGTATGCGAATCATCTTTAATGGGGCTAACCGACTGAACACAAAATCTTAAAAAATAGTACAATAAACCTGACCGCAAACAAATTGCAACAGGAATGATTTTTACACCACCTTGTATATTAAAAAAAAAGCTCAACATATCAAACGTTGAGAAACCTAGTATAGCCCTGGCGCTAGACCCCTAAAATGTGACGACTAGACGATCAAAAAGACGAAGCAAGTTTGACGATAGTTTCCGACTATATCGACCACACCGAATCTGAATATGCGTTATGGCAAAGCTGGAGATGACGGCTTGACCTTATAAAAGCGAAAAACCACCCTTTTTAGGCCTGTAAAATCTGTTCAGACTGTTTAGTTTTTTTCTATGTTGTACTAGCCCAATGTAGTTGCAGAACCTCTCATTTTATCTCTATAGAAGCTGTCTCCTTGAACAAATTTAATTTTTTTTCCGATATCTCGTATAGTCCCGATATCTCGTATAGCTATAGGACAATGTTTATTCATCTTCTCTGAAAATATCGGAATTCAAAGTTTATTTCCAGGCTTGGCACGTGTCGCGTAACTTAATATACTTTTAAGATTTTGTATACTTTACCAAAATTTGCCTTTGGGTACTGAGCTTCACATTGCCTTAAAGTTCCTAGCTCTAACTTTTCTGTGAAGTCGTACAGAATTTTAAAAAAGTATTGGGATAAAATGTATGAGAAAGTATAGCTTTGCAAAACGGTGATGTGACAAATTTTAACAATGTTAAAATTTGGCGTAGAATTCAGTTCAGATATCACATTTATTTTCAACCGAATATTAAATACGGCTATCATAGGCTAATTACTTATGTATAGGCCTAAATCTTTTTCTGAAAAATGATACTACGTGACATGTTTCTAAGCCAAATTTTAACCCGATTCCAACGGTAGTGTTGTTTTGACTATCGTCTGTCAAATTTAGTTTATATAAGCTATTTACTTTGCTATATGGTCTAATTTTCTTGCAAATACTGTTGTAAGCTCAGATTATAATGAACTCACGAAGCTCTGTAAGGTACTAGTCTGACCCAGAAGCATCGCTCACTATTGACAGAAGCTCTAGCTGAAAGTAAAGAGTGCTAACAGATTAGACAGTGTTATTCTGACGTGGACTATTGTGCATTTGTTTTCACATCCCTATGCTGGGGAAATTGATCTAGTAAAAAATATAAGTAAAGCTGCAAAAATATGGTTCGCGCACATCCAAACGGTTTTCCCCAACTTTCAAATAAAAATTCTCGTGTGAATACTAGCAGGTAGCACCATATCACCCACCATATGCGCAAAGACTGTCGCATAGCATTTCCACAGACGAGGGTCATTATTTGCCGCACGCAGTCTAGGCTAGGGTAGCAGAAAGTCGAAATCTTGTTGACAGGTGGAGGCCAGAGCGTCAGCCCTGAGGTCACCGGACTGACCCCGAAAGTTTCGTGACGGGCCGGTGAAGCTTGAGTGAGTTGAAGGATTTTGTTTTGCCGTATACCTATTCACCCAATTTTGTAAAACATGCAAGGCTTCGGGCTCGTACACGATGATGTTTAGAATATCACTCTTCACTTTCAGTGTAAGCTTTAGCAATTTACTGAATGACCTGAGACTTAACAGTAAATGTAGCAAATGTTGTTTTTGCCTTTTCGTAAAAGGAAAGCTGGCCGCATCAGGTCCACCAGTGCAATGTAGCAGCCCTATCCTGCGATAGCCCATGATTTTTTGTTCACAGTTTGGTGGATTGGAAAGACTTTGTCACGGAACTGACCTTAAAGCTGGGGTTCATAGACCGGGTGACATCTGCAGAGGAATAGTTCGCGTTAGTTCTGAAACAGAATGACTAAAATGGCTGTATGATTCGCTCCAACAATTACTTGAGAACACCCGTTTTCAGTAGCATTCGGGGACATGGACAGCCACGCTCGTGTCTACTTCTTCATGTGTGCTGCATAAGCTAAATTCATAGTCCGGGTTTGTTCATTATGGATGTGACCAGTTTTAACACAACAGTTTTTCGTTTAATTATCATACAACTACGCAGCGTACAAATTTTTCGTCGGGATACCAAGTTCAAAGTTATGCTTACGTCAAGATCCCGGCTTTCCCGCCCCCCTCCCCCGAATGGGGAAATGGCTATTCTGAATTCAATCTGGTCAGGTCCCTGGTATGTCTGCTGATTTTCATCGTACTAGCACATCTGGACGTACTTTAACCCGTAATAACCGGAATTCCGGGACCCACCCTCCAACTCCCCCACAGTGGTCGGATCCCGTCCCGACGTAAGCTGAGACATGTGAGACATACGTTCTTTCCACATATCGAGTTTCATTCAGATCCGATCACCCGTTCGAAAGTTACGCATGCCTCAATATTTCGGATTCTTCCTCCTCTACTCCCCCTACGAGGGCCAAATCGGTAATGACAGTCTGGTTGGGTCCCTAATACGCATGCCAAGTTTCCTCATCCTAGCACATCTGGAAGTCGCGATCACCGGACCGAAAGACAGACCGACCGACGGAAAGTGATTGGTGTATGGCACTTGGCCGGAAGGCAACTGCCATGAAAAGTAATTCTAGTTCTGAACGACTTTTGAAAACATTTTCTTGCAGCCTTGACGGTGCAAAACGGATAAGTCAGCTACATTTCATTAGAGCTATATTTGGGCCCTTTTTGGCAAGGGTCCTCTTCAGTTTCAAGCCACTCAAGCTGGAAAATGAACAGCCTGAGCCTGAAGATGACCCTTGTCAAGAAGGGCCAAAATATAGCTCTAATGAAATGTAGCCGACTTGTCCGTTTTGCACCATCAAATTTAATTGTCAGTCAGCAAGAGGTGAAGGAATATCTACCACGGAGTAGCGTCTTTTATTTTCTGAAGTTAGCTATTCACAAACGGTAAGTTTGGAGGTCTACCTTTGATTTCCATCAGGTCGAGAACTATTCGAAAAATCCGTCCAAATAGTCAGGACAATTTAGATACAAGGCACACAAACAAGCCAACTTTTCAGTTAAGCTCTAAATGTAGGCTTCGTAGAGTACTGAAGTGTGCGGGTTCTGGATTAGCTTTCACTGCATTGTGCCTTTCTTTTTCAGAGCAGTGCGTCAATGGCTCTGGCTCCCTTAGAAGCTCCCAACAGCCCACGCCTGTCTTCCGTGACTGTCCTAAACCCAAATTTCCAACACCCACCCAAACGCCATACGAATCTTATCTGACTGCTAGAGTTGACAAGGTCAGAAATTTATATGCAGATATCCTGGCAAACGATAGAAAGAAGCTAGCAGCCGGCAATTACACTTCAGCTCGACAACGCATCACATTTATCGTGACGACATGGAGGAGTGGGTCCACATTTATAGGAGAGCTCTTCAACTCTATGCCAGCTTCTTGGTATCATTACGAGCCGATGATATACTACGGGTGAGTAACTTCTGACAGTCTACAAATATTCTTCATGACTATCTCTCCTTGTCGATGTAGAATCTCCGGCCTCTCCGGGTATCTAGCGGAAGAAAGGCAGAAGTGGTGTCACAGCTGCCCCCAAAGATCGCAGTGATTGATTGACGGATGACGATGACGAGATGACGATGACGAGATCGCAGTGAAAATTTTCCGGATGACGAGAGGCGGAAGTATTTTATTGACCAAAGAAATATGACAAATTCATCAAAAGTAAAAAAAAAATAAAGAAGTTCTATAAGACAAAGGTTGAAGAAAAGAAAGGTGACCCGAAAGGTACCTGGGCCATAATAAATGGTATGGTAAAAGGTGAACGAAAGTGCCAGGAGTATGGGCTTGAAGTTAACGGCAAAGTTATAAGTGACCTGAAGGAAATCAGTGAAAATTTTGCAACTCACTTTGCCACAGTTGGTGAGAGAATTCATGCAGAAATTTCGCCTGAGAGTTCTGTTCCAGCCCAAACTTTTGTTGAAGACCGTGGTGATGGACGGGAAATGTCATTTGAACCATGTAACGATTCACAAGTAAAAAAAGTGATAAGTTCAATTCGGTCCAATAGTGCAGGTATTGACGGCCTCAACCTTAAGACTTTTAAGGTGGTAGCAAGTTATCTCCTACCTTGTATTGTTTTTTTAATTAACTTATCATCGTAGCAAGGAGATTTTCCCGATCCGCTGAAACTAGCTAAGGTAATCCCGCTCCCGAAATCCGGTACCTTAAAGGATGTTTCTAACTGGAGACCCGTATCAATCCTACCATTACTTTCAAAGATTTACGAAAAGTAGTGCATAAACGGTTATATGAGCACCTTACACAAAATGGATTTTTGGCTGAATCGCAGTTTGGTTTTCGCAAAAGCCACTCAACACTTCATGCTGTACATCATTTGGTATATGCTGTGAACGATGCTCTTGAAAAAGGATTATATGTTTTGTCTATTTTTATTGATTTTAAAAGGCATTTGATACTGTGGTTTTTAGTATACTGTTGAACAGGTTGAGTGGTTTAGGAGTTCGTGGAACATGTCTTAGATGGTTTGAATCTTACCTGCATGGAAGAAAATTGAGTGTTTGTATACAGAACAAAATATCGAGTGTTGCTGATGTATCATGTGGTGTTCCACAGGGTTCAGTCCTAGCTCCTTTGCAGTATTTGGTTTATGTAGATTGTATGAGAGTTTATATAGTAGGACTCCTGACATCTTTTGCGGATGACACTGCAGTTTTAGTTACAGGGAAAATATTACAGGAACTGGTAGACAACGCAAAGAGAGCGCTCCGAGGTCTACATGTTTTCGTGTCTGAGAGTTTACTTGCAGTGAATGCTAAAAAGACAAATTATATGGTGTTCAAAAGAACTGGAACACATGAAGAACTGCCACAGCCATTAACATTCGATGGAGTGATACTTGGACGAATAGAAGAAACACGTTAACTTGGATTTATAATAGATTGTAGTTTGTCTTGGAAAAAACATAGTGATGTTGTGTCTTCTAAAGTATCAATAGGAGTTGGAATGCTGCGCCGTTTCAAAAATATATTCCCTACCAGCGTTCTTATTCTGTTATACCATTCGTTAATAACACCTTACATTTATTACAGTTGTTCACTTTGGGCTAGCAATTTTTAAGGTAATTAAAAGAAAATACAGATACAGCAAAACAAAGCTCTACGGGCAATAGGTAAGTATGAAAGAGGTGTTGTGAGTACTGATTCCAAATTAGAGATTACCAGATTGGAACGTTTGTATACCAGTTTCTTTATGAACTTGGCCCAAAAGTGTTTTCTGATTTATTTAAAATGAATAGGTTTAATCATGATTATAACAAGAAATGCGGAACTACTGGCGAGTCAAGCGAGAAACACTACATGTTCGGGCTTCGTCATAAAGCATATGGGAACTGCAGTTTGGAATTCGATTCCTTGTGAAATCCAGAATGCGGTAAGTTTCTCTCAGTTCAAGGTCCGACTAAAGAAACATTTCTTGACAGACCACCATTGATACAATTTTAATCCATTTGTTGAGTTGATTGGTTGATTTTGGTACGACGGCATGGTTTCCCACTTACTACTGTTTGTTGTTGTAATTTTTTTTTTCTTTGCTTTCTTTCTTCATTTCTTTTTCTTCTTCCTCTTTCAGTTTTCTTCTCTTTTTTTTTAAAAGTATATGAAAATTAATGTAACATAAATCGTGAATCTTTTTTTTTTGACTGCCCCCACAGGCCCATTCGGGCTTTCATGCAGTCAGAAGTATTGGTGACATGTATAAAGGATGTTAAGAGGGTTATAAAAGTTGTTTTTATGTAGTTTAGCATGTAAAAGTTGGTTTGTATATTAAAGAGTACTAAACTAACTAAAAATTAAACACAGGATTTGGAGATTGAGTCGTACGGACACGCTTTCTCCTTCTTCCTGAGGATCACTGGCGTGTTTTGGACTTAGTCATATAGGGTATTATAGCATGAGCGGATTCGCCTTTCTATGAGCTTTTCAACTCAGTGCAAGCCTCTTGGCATCATTAACAGCCTACGGTACATTGTAGGTGAGCAATTTCTGAAAGTCTGCAACTACAGAATGAGTGGATCCACCTTATTGCAAAAGCTTTTCAACTCTGCGTCAGCTTCTTGACAACATTATGAGCCCATTAAAGAGCGAGCAATTCCTGAAAGTCTGCAACTATGAGCGTGTTCCTCCCTTCTAACAGTGTTAACTATCAGTTACTTTTTCCTTTCCAACCTCACCAAAAGTTATTACGGTGACCGTTCCAACCTTCTCAAAATAGTAACTACACTGTCAAAAGTTTTATAACAGATAGCGTATAACACTTTCAAGAATAACACCTTTTCACTTAGAAATAAAGTGTTATCATGACCAATTAAGTTTTACACTATTTCGTGCCTAGATCTCCAACAACACCTAACGTCCCAAAGTGTTATCTGTTGAAACCGCGCATCCTTCTGTTGTCGTTATGTAACTTCTGACAGTGTAGTATTTTTAACTGTTGAAGGTGTTGTTGGAGATCTAGGCACGAAACAGTACAAACTTAATTGGTCATAAAACTTTATTTCTAAGTGAAAAGGTGTTATTCTTGAAAGTATTATGCGCAATCTGTTATGAAACTTCTGACAGCGAATAGTAACTATTTGCTTACCATGCTGGGGAGCGTAGTTAGCGTGGTAACTACGGACCTCTGCAACACGACTGGCTGGATTACCCGGTGGAGTGATATTGTTGCGAAAAAATAAAAAGTGCGTTCCAGCCTCGACACCAAGAAACCCAAATTCGTGATGACATACGTAGTAACTACGGTGAGTAGGAGGGAACACGCTCAATAGTATGCGTGGATCCACATTTCTAAAAGAGTTTGACAGTTCTGTAACAGCTTCTGGGTATTTTTTTATTTTATTTTTTCTAACCCCAGGCACTACATAAATGACGCATACTTCTCCTTCTATTTAGCCCTCCCACCAAACCGAAAAGTACTACTAAAGGCGCCGCAAACAAAAATTTTAGTTTTTTTTTCAAAAGTGTATGAGTAGATGGTATTGCAGATGGTATTGTACGGGTGTGATTTCTGGAAGCCTGCAAACTGGGTTGTGAAGGATTTCTTACTGTTCAATGAGTTAGATCAATGGCGAACTTCTGCCTAGTCAAAAGGAACAAGACCAAAGGTTTCGATGGGATCCCAAAAATTCAATATCTGATCCAGACAACTGGGTCTTTTCTTAGCCAGATCGAGTCATCGCCAAACTCCTTGAACATTTTTACTACTAAAATTCAGAAACAGATTAAGGCCAAATAGCTAATCATCCGAGAAAACCAAGCTCAGGTACCCCATAAGTCATATCTGTTTTAGCGAAAACTTCCTGCCATCTGCCAATTTCCCGGTTTCGGCCGAACTCCAGAACTACTTGTCCGGCGAAAAACGAAAGCTAAAAAACGAACTCAGGGTATCCTCTTTCCCCACTAATGAACATCTAATCAACTTCAAATAAAAATTTAACTTATAACAAATTTTTGTCCGGGTAAAATATGATTGTCACACACGAATTCAACATCTCTTCTTATCCCTAAATCGGTTATCTAATCTACTATAAATAAAACTTTAAATAATAATAATATATAATAAAACCGGATTCCGGGCGAACTACATTTCCGGGTAGAAAATTGTTTTCACATAAGTGTTCGGCATGTCTTCTTGCCCTTAATCGGACATCTGATCAACTCCAAATAAAACTTTTAATTTTAACAAACTTTCCGGTTTGGGCCGCATTCCAGGCGAACTACTTGTCCGTCAAGAAAATGGTTTTCACCATCGTCTTCAGCATGTCTTCCTACCCATAAATCGAAGATCTAATCAACTTCAAATAAAACTTTTACTTTTAACAAACTTTCCGGTTTTTGCCGGATTCCCGGCGAACTAGTTGTCCGATTACAAAATGGTTTTCACCATCGTGGTTTGCATGTCTTCTTACTCCATTATGGACCATCATATTAGCTGTTTCAAAATATTTTGTTTGCCCCTTAATTTGAACCCCCTCCCCCACCCCTAAATGTACGGCTACAAAGCCTATTACAAACTCGACTGGTCCGCCGACCCAACGAATCCTCACACCAAGTTTCATCAAAATATCTCATTCCCTTCGAGAGTTATCGTGCTTACAGACGGACGGACAGACGGACAACTTTAGCGATGTCATAGGCATCCCTCCACTTACGTTTTGGGATCCCAAACAGAGCCCAGGTCCAGTGCCAGGGAATGCAAAACTAAAATGTGTAAAAAAGAATAGTCGGTATTTACTTATTTCAATTCCATATCTGCTTGAGTATTTTCTACAGTCAAATTACATTGAATAAATAAAACAATTTTTTTTTGTTTTGTCTTATAAATTACAAAAAAGAGGTTACTGCCTAAGAGGTTACTGCCTAGGGACCGTGATTTTGCATGTCTGGATTTGAGTTTGGTAAGGAGTGGCTTCCGCAGGCTCATTTTTATAAAATTATTAACTCTGTGGAGAGCTCTCCATACGGCATCGGGATGTTAGAGTAAGAAGGTGTGGCTCGGAATCGTCCTTAGTTTTTTTTTTATTACCTCACCACGGCCAGTGGTAATGGTATGTTACAAATTCAAATTCTTTTATTTTTTTTATTGCCTAAATTTTGTTCAAAACACGGCGTTCTTAATAAATAATAACAACCAAACCTAGGAATTGTTCCATTGCACGAAGAAAGATACGAAACTTCGTTTGTAATATTTGTACTGTCAGGGTTGACCAACTTCAGAGATGTAGGACACAGGCTCACGCGAGGAGTACGTGCCTACATCCTTGTCCTACAGAGCCTGACTCATATATATATCACTGAGCCCAGTATCTTTAGGCTAGATCAGACTCGCGTAGACTCAACATCTTTATACTTACTGTGCTAATTACAATATTTATTCTTTCGTACCACCGTCTCATCTGCCTAGACAGCCTTACCACTCACCCAACTTGACATGTACAACCGGCTGTAATTTTGGGACAGGTGCAGCCGCTGTTCGAGGAGGGCAGCCGCTGTTCAGGTGCAGCCGCTGTTCAGGTGCAGCCGCTGTTCGAGGAGGCCGATGTCTTTCCACCAAGAAGGTGGCAGGAAATATTCCAAAATCGACCTGAAATTGGATCTGAAATTCTCCAATGGGGATGTCTTGAATAACAACAATTGGTCACAAACTACTGGAGGACTTCGCCCCTCCCTCCACCATATAAGACTCCAGAGACTGGCAGCTTTTCCGGTTCCAAGGATTCCAGTTCAGAAGTATATCTCATTTGCGATATGAGAAAGTTACATGTTAACACGAATTTTGAAAGAACGTGGTTACATTTTTAACATCTCTACATTACTAAGTCCAAAACACGCCAGTGATTCTCAGGAAGAAGAAGTAAACGTGTCCGTAACGACTCATGGTGTGTTTAAACACTGCATAAAATCCGAGCGTATTTTAAATCCGAGCGTATTTTAAAATCCGAGCGTATTTTACGCACGTTTTGAGCATGAAAAGATTTCTGGCAATGCGGACGTATTTAAATACAAAACGAACCGATTTCTCAAATACGTCCGTATTGCTAGAAATGTTTTCAAGCTCAAAACGTGCGTAAAATACGCTCGGATTTCAAAATACGCTCCGATTTTACGCAGTGTGTAAATGCACCATCAGACTCAACGACTCAAATCCTATCACGGCGATCTTTCGGAGCAGCTGTGACACAGTTTCTTCTTTCTGCTGCAGGTATACCGAGATTCTGCATCGGTATGGAGAGGTAGTCATCAAAAGTATTCTTATCATTGTTTAATAGCACATCCTCGCAAGTAGTGCTTTTGTTATCCTATTTATGATATTCTCGATTGTTTTATGAATAACATCGTTCTACTGCTAGAACTACTATGAAATTGCTTGACGCTGTGTGAATTCACCTGTATACCTAGGAAGTTGACGAGAAGACAAACTTTCGGAAATTTGCATTACCGTTAGAACTGCTCTTTGAAGAAGAAACGATTGATTATTCGATTGACCTAAGATATAAACATACAACTGTACCGCCTTACATTCTTTTTATTCAAGGTATTCACACAATCGATTATTAACAATCAGAGGCGATCCTAGCCAAAATGTTTTTTTTTGTTAGGAGGTGGGGGGGACGAGGCATTTACTGACTGGCTGGTAATTTTTGCCGACTTTTTCTGCAGAAAAAAACGACTGTTTGACGAAAAATCAACCAATTCAACTTTTTGACAAAAATTTGAAAAATTCAACTGTTTGACAAAAAATCGCGGCGCTTCGCGCCGACTCAGTTATTTTTTACAGACTGGCTGACAGCATTTGGGGGGGGGGGGGCCTCCCCCCTCCCCCACCCAGTCGGGACGCACCTGCTAACAATGATTCCAGAATCAGGAAACAAGTATTATAACTAAAAAGGCTGGTGTGACCCTCTTATGAATTCGGGGCATTAATGAAATGGGTAAAGATTGGAATGAGGTCTTTGATATTGAATGGAAGGGATAACAACGGTATTTTCTAGGTACTCCAAGCATGACGAACTTCCCAAAGACGAAGTAGTGGCTCTTCTACGGCAGCTGCTCAGCTGTTCTTACGATTCAGAGTTGGTCGTGAATAAGTACATAAATACCTGTGTCAACAAGCGACCACCTGGTAGGTAATTGTTTCTCAATTCAAAAATTAATTTCGGTCCCATTTCACTTGTAAGAAATACACTAGGGGGTAGGTAATTCTTCCTCTATTCAAAAATTAATTTCGGTCCCATTTCACTTGTAAGAAAATAAACTTGTTTCAGGTCGGATCTCGTAGTTGATTTGTGGCCTGTTGTTTTTAAAGACTTTTGCAAATATTGTGCATATCTTGGACTGTTTTTTCGAACTCTCTTCGACGACCGAGCTTTGGTCTATTTGGTTTATCAAATTTAGTTAAGTATTTAAACAAAGTCTTACGTCTATCCCAAATCTTTGATTCTTGGAGACGGTACATGCCACATTCTGGGCATATTAAATACATTCTAATTCTTTGACAGGAAGATGAACATAAAATATGCGTATTGCGAAAATATAAAGTAATGATACTTACATTACATGTTCAACTTAACAATGCACAAACACGGAAATATCACTACAACTGATCAACAAAAATCTTTCAATTACTAGGCCTAGCACTATTTTAATAAAATCTGCCGACTTACATGTGAACTGGACAGAAGTGCACTTCAGAATATCAGGAAGTACATGGATATCTGGGGCTCCGTCAGTTCACCGACACGTCTTTTCAGACAAACGTCATTTCGGCTGAGAAATCTGCCACTATACGCCCAAATTTTCTGAGCGTTGGCCCACACGTCAGCTGACCCACGAAAATCCATCAGTTCGACCCCACTCCACTTCCTAAACATCCGAGTTCGTCCACACATCAGTTGTTCCACCGTCAGTTCAGCAGCCGTCAGTTTATCCACACGTCAGCTCACCAATCGTAAAATCAAGCAGTTGGTCCACACTTCAGTTAACCACGGTAATTTCGTCTACCGATGGCTCACCCACATGCAGTTGGCCCATGAAAATCTGTCAGTTGATACGAACATCATTGCAAACCTCACTAGTCCCAGACTTTGGAAATACAAATTTCTTTTTATGAATATGCAAACGAGCCACCGTCGCTTCGTTTATATTTAAGTCGAGTGTCTGACAATCTCTGGGCGCAGTCACGAATTTTGCAGACGAACTAAAGTTTTTGTCAACTGACGTTTGTGTCAACTGACGGTAGGTGAACTGATGTGTGGACGAACTGATGCGTGGATCGAAGAAAAAATGCACGAACTGACGTGTCGACGACCTATCGGACTTTTTGTTTGAGCCAACTCGAGTTTGAGTGAACTGAGGTATGGGGGTAGTGACAGCGACCCGAATATCTCATCCAATTAAAAATCCCTCTACGAATTTCGACAACTTAACGACTGATATCCTCTTCTTCAAAACTGCGAACAGAGCAAGAATAATACCCGTTCGAGTTCCTCATGTTCCTTTCAGAATCTTATTTGAACCGTCACATGCAGGGGTAAGCAAGTAACCCTCAGTTGTTTGGATGTACAGAAGATTCCAGGGCCAGCCATAGGCATTGGCTAGATGACTTGCCTGATCACTGCTAAAAACAAACCGAAATAAATTCAACCTTGTCTATCTAATCAAGAAATCCACAAATCGCAGAAAAAATAAAGCTTTGGTGGGCACAACACTTTCCCACGCTTAGAGGTTGGCTCCAAAACTTAAAGAACTTAGGCGTCGTAAAGAATCTAACATGATGCAGTTAAAAAAGTTATGTATAAAATGTCAATTCGATAGGCATCGGTAGGCTTATTGAATATTCAGGGTTTTGTGGTTGACTGGACTAATCGGCGCGTTTTTCTTAAACCAAGGTTGAAAATGACCTTGGCTCGATATAACCCACGACTCCAGCTTCAGAAGCTTGCAAAGTTTGGTGTATCAAAAGCCTTCGAGTCGGGAATCCAGAAATCCACTCTTTCACTGTCAGGAGTTTCATAGCAGATAATAAAGGATGCGTAGTTCTTTGGGATGTAACTTCTTAAGATTTTTGAAAATGTTACGCATGAATGTTATGAATAACAAGTATTGACAGGAAGAGGCGAAAAAAAATCTGCTGACTTTTTTGTTTGTCGCCATGATGTCGGAAAAGGCAGCAGATCGTTGTTCATCGGTGTTTTGCCTCTTCCTAGCAATGCTTCTTATGCTTATCACTTATTGTGCAACGTTTTAAAATAACCCAGCAGATTCCATCCCAAATGCTGTCTATTGAAACTGCATATCCTTGTGTTACCTGTTTTGAAACTTCTGCGAGTTTCTTCATTCTCAGAATGTAATGGCTCTGCTAAATTAGTACTTTTTAGGATTTGAAAAATGTGACAGGAAAAGGGGACCTTAACCAATTGGTAGGCATGATTATTTTTAACACAACTTTACCTTTTCTTCAAAATC